>CM046043.1:10598331-11289929 GCA_025215565.1 Flaveria ramosissima | reverse complement strand
AACAACAACAACCACCACACAACAACCACAACAACAACAACACAACCACAACAACACAACAACAACAACAACAACAACAACAACACACAACACACACAACAAAACACCCACAACACACAACAACAACAACAACAACAACAACAACAACACCACACAACACAACCACAACAACAACAACAACAACAACAACACAACAACAACAACAACACCACAACAACAACAACAACAACAACACAACAACAAACAACACAACAACAACAACCACAACACAACAACAACACCCACAAACACAACAACAACAACAACAACAACAACAACAACACACAACAACAACAACAACAACAACAACAACACACAACAACAACAACAAACAACAACACAATTATTTATTATTATTATAATAATAATAATAATAATAATAATAATAATAATAATAATAATCTAATAATAAAAAATAATAATAATAATTAATAATACCATCATTCTCAATCTTTGTCAATCATTTTAGAAGCCATGAGGATTCATGTCTTGATGAGACGGGTTTGTTGTATACACAACAGTACGCTCTAAATACCACTTCATGTATTCTTCAGAAGCAATTGGCGAATCAACGTACGCTTCATTAGCAACTGAATTATGCCGAGACGCCCATGCTTGAACAAAGATATTATGATGTTGTAACCAGCTTTTATTTCTACCACCTTTACGAGCAGTCGAATGTAGATTTGTGTGTTGCTCCCGGGTTAGTAACACACTTGTAGGGATTGGTTGAAACATTTCAAACTGTCTTAAAACCCTACTTGTAATGTGAGGCTCAACAACTTTCCAACATATAAGGTATGTGTCACTTCTCCAGCTTTGATGTCCACTTGTGTAGATATCAGGTAGAATGTGGATAATATTATCATAAGGCCTCCAATCAAACTGATATACAAATATGAATTAATATGTTTACACAATGTTAATATATACAAAATAAGATCAGATTAATATTAATTCCGTGGCCTCGCTTAATGAATGCAGCTGAGATCGATACGCACTCAAACAGTGCGAAGTGGTGTTTACATAACTAAGTTCACCATTCCATCTGTAATCAAGTTTTTAAATATACCAGGTTAACTAGAAAAATATAATATTACAGATAAATAGTCAATACATAAGTTTTTTTTAACATACCATGCACCATATGGTAACCTGAAATCAATAGATCTCGTATTCTTGGGACACATAAAAGGTAATCTTTCCCATGCCCATAATTGCAACAAGAATAAAGGTCCACCAACTTCTCGATTTGTGACACTCGTTGTCTTACATAACTGTCTATACAAAAAGGCTAAAACTGCACTTCCCTAACTAAGTCTACCACAGTTATTTAAGTTTTCAATATGATTTAAATAATTTATGTGCACCCAGTTGCTAGAAGTATCAGGAAATAAAGTGGCACCAATCATAAAAATAAAATTAATCTAGCCCGTTGGATGCACTGAAAATCAGTGGCATTATCAGGAAATGGTTTTATTATTTCATTTAAAATAAATCTTAGTTTTAACTTATAACCATTTACAGCGTTTGTAGCGAGTGTACAACCGGTTAAATACTCAAACCTCATTATAATTTCAGATGCATTCATAGCATAATCAGTGCCAGAAACAACATCACCTTCAACCGGCAAACCCCATAAAACTTGTACATCTTGAAGGGTTACTGTGGTTTCGCCAACCGGTAAATGAAATGTATGTGTCTCCGGCCTCCATCTCTCCACCAAAGCTGAGATAAGAACACAATCAAGTTTGCGATAACCACACTCAATCACACCCGTAAAACCAGCCAACCTTATATATCTCATAATATTTTCAGGGATAGGCACTTCCTCAATGTAATCCCAAAAAGCTTTATCACCTCGTCTAACACGTAAAATTTCTTCATCGCTTTCTGGATCTCGAAAATAATAATCAGCTCTATGTTGACCACTTAAAAATAACAAATCGTTATTTAGTGGACCTGGTGTAATTCTCCAGCTCATTTTGATTTTCGAAATGAAGTTTGAAATTCTAGAGAAATTTTGAAGAAATTCTAAAGAAATGAGTTGAACGAATTATGAAGGAAAATATGCGATGGTTAAACGAATATATAGAGAAAGGTGGTGAAACGAATAATTAAAGAATTTAAGGTGATCGGAGGGTTAAGAGGAGAACCCGCCCTTCACAAGGGCGTGGTCTCCATGCACGATCACATCACATCATCATCTTCGATCGGACGGTTAGAAAGAGAAGCCGCCCTTCCCAAGGGTGAGTTCTCAGTTTTGACCAGTCTACATCACTTCACAAACCACCACACATTCATTACATTCAAACACACGAGTCAGAAGCCGCCCCGGGGCGGTATCCCCTAATGTCAAAACCCGACAAGACTAAACCCTGTTGTCACCTCTCTTCCATTAAATACTCTATTTTAAAAAAAAAATTCTGATAAATTCCAATTCCTTTATAAATGTTTTGTCACTTGAAATGCATTTCAAATCCATTGTGCCATACCATCGCCTCGCGCCGCCGCCGTTACCTATCACTGTAGCGACCTCGCGAGCGTCGCACCGCCATCGCTATACCGCAGCCGTCACAACCAATTATACCTGGCTGATGACGGAATGTGATATGATCAGTTGTAGTACACACAACTGATGATTAAACTATTAAAGTTACTTATTATTGAAGTGAGTCATTAATAGATCCTATTGATTTCTCCTAAATGTTAGTTTTTTTTTCTTGCATAACTTTATGTTGGTTTTCAAAAGCATCTCCCAAACGCAAATCAACAATATGAGACTATGAGTGGATAGTTTTTTTAGCTTATAGTGCATTATTGATTGTGGTGCATACATCAGAAGAAGAAAATGAATATGCTAGGCTCCTTAAGAGTGTGAGAGAGTTAAAAATGCCAACGGAGCTTTCAAACTTTACTATAGCCTTCACGTTAGAGTAAAAGAAAGGTCTTATGATGTCCTGTAGCTAGAACCCTTAGGACTATTATTTGTGATGGAGATTTAGCTGTTGACTACTTTGATGTCGTTATCGAACAACTATTTCCCAACAAACACATAAATTTCAATCCCCGTCGCAACGCGCGGAGGGGATACCACTAGTTAAGATTTAAAATGAAGTTTTACACGTGAAGATTGGACGAGGTTTTGGAACTCATAATCTCAAATATCGACTATATAGCCATTTGTGGAGATGTTGAAGACAAACTCTGATTATATAGTATTTGTTTGATGATTCGATGTAATACACACATCCATACTCTAATTTAAGTCACCTAATGTCAGCTTAGAGTAAGCTTGATATCCTTCTGTTTGAAGTTGTTAACTATTGGTTAAAATGCAAGAATCATTAGTTCATTCAGAATAGTGTGTCACTTGATGTTCTTGAGGAAAAAAAACTATGTTTATTATCATTTGTTACATGAGTTATTAGATTTTAACTAAAATTAAGTTTCCCGCGTTGCGATGGAGGGGTGAGGGGGCTCAACACTGAAATTGCGGTGTATTAATACGAAAAAAAAAATAAGACCAAAGCGTAAAACATATAAAAATATAACTAAGTAGATTTAAGACTCATGCATAACGATGAACCTTTTAAAGGGACGAAATAGACGTAAAAACGATAAACCACGCACGCACGTTGTGTTGTGTTAACTCACAGAATTTAGAATGAAACGTAAAGCGAAACGTAAAATTGGTAAATCGCACATGCATGTTTGTGTCGTGTTAATTAACTTGCAAAACCCAAAAGGAACGTAAGACGGAAATTTGAAAAAGATAAAAAGTATAGGGGACCAAAGTTGAAAGTATAAAATTTTGTGAGATTAAATTGCAAGAGATGAAGAATTTTGGGTTTAAAGTAAAAAATAATCAAATTTTATAAGGTTACTTTGCAAAATATTAAAACCTTTGGGGTAAAAGTAAAAAGTCAATATTAAAAAAAACTCCATATGCATAAGATACAACACTACTATGCATAAAAATATTGATAATTAGTATAATATAAATATTCATGATTATGTGAATTTACATCTATGCATGCTTTATGTTTTTATATGATGTTTAGATAGATGCGGTAGCTTATAGACTCAAGGGATGAGCTCGTTGAAAACGCATCATGTGAGTCAATTGACTTCAAAGACAACATCTTTTCAAGGTTCGATGCCCCCGTTGCAGCATTTTGATGTTTAAGATCATGACGGGAGTCCCAGAGGAAACACATACGACCTCTTGGTGCCAAAAACTCCCCAGCTAGCAACATCAGCAACAAAAACGCATGTCACAAACCCTATAAAAAGAGCTTTAGTCTTGCGAGAAGGTGCCTACATCTAAAATAAAATGTTGCACAGATGCAATATGGGTAGTAACAACACCTCACATGCAAGCAATGAAACCCACACTGTAACATCCACCTATTTTCAAATTTAAAACCCAAACCCGAACTTATTTTGAACTTTTATATGAAATAAATTTCCTTATTAAACTTATTTTAATTATTCTAATGAATCATATGAACTAGAAGTGGTATCAATATAAAAAAAATATTTTATTTAATTATTATTTATTAAATCTTTTAAAACAAGTTATAATAATGTTATAATTTATAAAGTAAAGGTTATAAATTATTAAAGTTTAATTGTCAAACTTATGAAGATAAATAAGTTTATAAGGTTTAATGTTAACGAGATTTATAATTAATAAAGAAAGTCTCTTAATTAACTCTATAAACTTTTAAAAGATAATAATGTGATTATAGAATGGGTTAAATAAGTTTGGGGTATTTATGTAATTTTTAAAACTTGAATTTAAAGTTTCTAACATAAAATAATAAACCCTAAAACTACAGGGACTATTTGTGTAACTTATTAAAAGAAACCCAAACCACCTTCCCCATCCCCGTCGAACACAACCTCCGGCCATTGCCGCCGGCAGCCACCAAGCACCTAACACATTCGATTTTTATGCAAATAATCAACACTATGACACCCTTGATTCGGTTTCGAACCTGGTACTTGATGAGAATTGATTTATTTACTGGTTTAAAGCTCGAAATCGAACCGAACCTCGCATTCAAGATTCAAACAGTTATGCCTCAATCACTAACACAATTAATCGAATTAATTGAACAAAAACGCTCATGAGATGGTTACGAATTCAGGCATATCAACCATTGCAGTTAACATCGTGTAACTATAATCGAATTGTACACAAAACACCCGAAACAAACTCATCACTCGAACACCTCTTCAGAACACTTTGAACACAAATTGGTAGAGGGGTTTTACTTAGCATCACCATTCGAAGCTTCATACAAAGTTAATTTGATTCCCAGCAATGCTTGCATCTCGAACATGTTCAACCGTGGTCGCGGCTGTTCTTCAAGACTTGTCATCGAAATCAAACAACATTCGGGTAATTGAACATACATAGTAGCTCGAAATCATTCGGGGAACAAAAGCCCCCTGGTTTCTGGGGTTAACAACATCGAATTAAGGATCAATTTGATCCAAGAACATTCTAGGGTTCTTGGGGAAGAAATTGGGGATTTTGGAAACTATGTTTTATAGTTTAAAAACCGGGTGATACCGCGGCTGTATGCCTTGGTTCACCGGTTAAGTCATCCCATACCAATCTGGAGGTCCCGGGTTCGAAACCCGGCCACCCCCATTCTTTTTTTTAATGGCTTTTCAGCCTTAAATCAATTTTAGAAAATTTCTAATAAATATAAAAAATGTTTTTATAACCTTTAAATATTTTTAAGTTATCAAATAAATTCCTGGAATATTTCTAAAATTTTAACTAACTAATAAAACATTTTAAAGATTATTCATGGATTATTTATATGGATTTTAAAAAAAATATAAAATATTAGTGACCCGAACTTTCCCTTTAATTATTTATCGTTTAAATCACGATTTCATGAAACATTATAAATTAATATGTTAAATGATTAATTATGTAAATAGATATTTAAATATCATTTAGATAGTTAGCTATTTTTTTTATTTTTGACCATGCTAAATGACTTTAAATAATTTTATATTATTTTGCAAGTTATATAATTAAGTAAATTATAAACATTGGTCAAAATGTACTCTTTTAAAACTTAAATATTCTTTTATGTGTATTTAAGTTTATATATTTAAATGATTTCTCTTTTAAAATAATAACTATTTATATAATTATGGACTTGAATCAATAAATTAAAAATCATTAAAATGATTATGAACATTATATCGATAATTGTAGAGGGTATATGTTCCATAGTTGCACAAATTATATACAAATATTATCTTTTGCAAACTATACTTTAACAAGTTGTGTAGATTAATAATTGGCCATTGATCAATGCATTATACTAATTAATCTTAAATAATCGTAAAGTTTTATTTATATCTTAACCTTATCCATTATAATACTTTAAATCCATTTCTAAAATACTTAAATGTATATAATTCCTCTAATGGAATTAAAAATGTAGATAATTACTTTATAAATTTACTACTTATTAAAAACCTCTTAAAACTATTAAAACCCTAATCATTATTTGAACGTTAATCATATTATTAATCTTCATCTTGTAATACATATTTAGGTGCCTTGTAATGAATACTTGGGATTACTTTGGATCATCCTTTAACCTTTATTTATCATCTTGTAATGCTTATATCAATGTGAGTATTTCCATACCCCTCTTTGCTTATTTTCACACTTTGGGGTGAAACATGTTAACTTATACTATTGCACTTGTAAACTTATTTGAGACTTGTAAACCTATGGCAATTCATCTTGTAAAGTTGTGGTTAGTTGAACTTTTGTGGTTACCATGTTATGGCGTTATATGTACAATCATTAACTATTGCTAGCCCAGCGAAGTCATAGATCTATGGGTAAGACAAGCCTGCTTTGGTTGATCCAAGTACACTTAGCTGATCGTATATACTTTTAAACGTTTGAGACTTGTAAAACTTTGTCGAGGTTTGATTGTTGCATTGTTCATAACATCCCTAATCACTTTATTCACTAACTCATGACTTGAATTGCCATCTTTTATATACTTATGTATTGAAAACTATGGAATGCTCACCAACATTTTTATGTTGACCTTTTATTTTTAACATGTTTCAGGCATACCTCAAGTTTGATATCTACACTTTGAAGCTTGCACATCTAGGAATGGACCTAGATAAATAAATGAAATAAGAATGATTTGTTACATTCTATGTTATGCTTTGAATTTCTTTGAGACTTATGTTTGTAATGTTACAATTGAAACTTATGTTTAAATTATATTTGGATTATTAATAGCGTTATGTGGTTGTGAACGATCTTAACTCTCACTCCTCGACGTTTCCGCCGTCAAGGTTGGGGTGTGACAGATTGGTATCAGAGCCCATAACTATAGGGATTTAGGTTATTAGAAATGGTGACCTAGACTATAGTTGCATGAATCTCATAGAAAGATCCTTATACATTTGTGCTTACATGTTGTTTGCATGCTACATAATGCTATGCCTTTTGTGCAACTTGATGCCTTAGCATAGGATTGCCTTATGTATGCTTAAACTTAGTTACTTGTCTCCCTAAACTTAACTTTAACTCTTTGATTCTCCCCAACAAATGAACTTCCTAAATCTATTCTCAACGACATGTGGAATCTACACTTATCATCGTGGGTTTAGTTCCTTAGACTTTATGTCTAATCTATGAAAATCTCATCAAGGTTTTGATTTCAGAAACCAAAGAAATTTGTGTGACACATAGACACCTGTATTCTGGATTTCCTGGCAAAAGGCCTTCGGGCTAAGGCAAGCATATCGTATAAATCTCATTGTGAGACCAGTTATGCTTACCTGGGGATTTCTGGGATGAGTGATAAACTATGATCAACATACACAAGTCTCTATGGCAAATGGGTCAATTTACCTTGACGTGTCAACAATTCCAAATGGTAATGCGTTACCAAATGGAACCATCCTCTTTGTAACTTAAAAATCTTTGATTCCTTGAACTGGTATCTCTTAATTCTTATTAAACATAATGTTCATGTTAATATTGAACCTAACTTACATTTCAACTCTTACGTCCAAACACCGATATACGTTGAGCGTTTCATGTAACTATATCTATATCTTGACCAACGTGAACATGGATCTTAATATACCCAAAGATATTGGGAATCTAAACCGAATGGTCATCAAAAACTTTAAACCGTTACTTATGGTACTCAAGTCTTCTTAAGGATGTGTCCCATAACTAAGAACATGCAATGCTATAGGTGGAATTCTTACATCTCGGGATACTTTGTCTAGGCAAAGTGTAAATGGTGATTTGACTCGATCATTGAATCCATTTATATGACTCGAAACCCTTGAGATGAATGATCACTTATAAGTACGTGTGCCTTCAATAAGACTATGGCTGATCTCATATCTTGAGAAGTCCATGTATTCCCTTCGATTGTGAATCGAATGTTCACATCTCATTATGATGTCGAGTCATTCTTGTCCTTGATTTTGCCTTCCTGATTTAAATTATTCAGGATTTGAACACCATCATAACAAATTCTGCTATCTCGAACTTTGATCTTAAGTTGTAAGCATGATTTTTCCTTTTGTTACATTGATGTAACTTGAAAATTTCCGTATTTCTAATTGATACTATTTTCCTTTCGTCGTTAAGTCAAACTCCGTATCGTCTGCACCGTGAGAGATGCAAGTGTTTGCAAGCCAACCTATGACTAAGAACACTTGTATCTCCTAAATGATTCTAACTCATCAAAACAGGGGTGATTCCCTTACTTTGATGATTCTCTATTCGTTTCGATAAATGGTTTCCAATTGCGACTTATAAAATTTCATCCTCTGGATCGGGGTGATTTCCTTATCCCGAGGATTGACTTCAATTATTTTCTTTGGAATGGCATTTCACAAATGACACGATCTCACCAAAATAGGATTGAAACCCGTACTTTGGTGACAAATGTCAATCTTCGATTGTTTTCTTGCTTTTATGAAATTCAATCATCAAGATAGGCGTGAATTCCATACCTTGATGATAATATCATCTTTATGAATTGTATTTGTTCAAATGAGATGACTTCATCAAAGTAGGAGTGAATTCTGGATTTTGATGAAGAAGTTCATTTTGTTATATTTTGTTTTTGTAAAACTCCACCGTTAAGATAGGAGTGATTTCCCTTACCTTAATGGTGAGTTACCTTGTTTTATTTTTGTGGATCCTCAACAAGGAGTTGGGATCAAACTTTTTGATTGGTAAGTTTGTGGTCATACCTTGGGAGTACACCATCAAGTTAGGAGTGAAAACCACACATTGATGACTATTCTCATTTCTTGATCTCCAACTTACCAAGGTTTTAATCAAGTGACAAGAAACATGTAGTAACTTGAAGGGTGAACCAATGTTAGTGTTTGGACCTATCAAGCCAAAGCATGATTTCTGAACTTGAAAGGAGACACGATCACTCTAGGTTGATTTTGATTCCGAGCTTGGAGCATTTGAATTCTTAAATCGATTTCTTTCCCTTTATCTTCATGCTTTGACTCGATCTAGCTACATCGAACCATTTATTTCTTACTTATCAACTTTCATTTTGAGTTGTCATCAACACATGATTGTGTGATGGTAGCCTTCTTAAACAATCTTTCTGCTAAATAAAGGCATTATCAACTTGTGTTCATGTCTTTCTAACTTTCTCAGATGTGCTTATGGGTTTAATGAACTGCTTATGCAAACTGTACTTGGAAACTTGCTACCTTGCAAAATATAAGTACATTTCTTATTGTTTGCGTCACTTCTTGAATCGCTTTTAAATCCTTAACCTTGGAAATCTTTAAAACTTTATCTTGGTTTCGATCTACGAGACTCGTTGTTGTGACGCGGATATGGAGATTCATAAATTTTCGTAATTTGTAGTCATGGGTTTGGCATAAAAGGAGAGACATAACTTGGTATATGTCCAAGTGTCTCACCTTCACATATGACAAAGCCTAACATTCGTGTTCCTATGAATCTCCTGTTTAACTTTTCATCACTAAGTATCTCTTATCTTAGATGCCATGATGACAAATGATGCATTATAGACCGATTAACTAATTTCATATTGACTCATGTGGGTTAATGGGTCGAGAAATTGGCTTGTATCTATCTCAAATAGTTGTATACCGTGGTATGTCGTTAAACATCGATCATTAAGTTGGATGATTAATTCATTTTTTTGCTTTTAATAATGTTCCTAACCATCGTCGTGAACTTATTCCAAAATCTTCGCATATCGTATTATTCTTAGACCGATGATTGGTCAAAGGAGAGATACATATTCACAAGATATGCGTTAAGATCGTTTCATATAGTGACGTTTGGGATTCTTAAATCCTGACGGCTAACCTTTCTTACAATTGTGATCTTTTATTGATTTCAAAACGTCGCTTTACTACGAGACTACATTCTAGACGTTATGGCTTATAAGTCTAACATACCACGGGTAACTCGTCATCGTCTTTCAACGTTTCATATGCCAAATTTCAAAGCGTCTCGTATTTCACTGAAAGAATTCAAATTGGCATGCATTATATCAAGAGACTTGTAAGATTCCATGAAGTGAAACATCTCATCTGTAATCAAACGTCTATCACTGGCCGTTGTACACTTACTTTTCATTATAAATCCTTTGTTCATCTAAGTCTATTTTTAATTTCGGGACGAAATTCTTTTAAGTTGGGGAGACTGTAACATCCACCTATTTTCAAATTTAAAACCCAAACCCGAACTTATTTTGAACTTTTATATGAAATAAATTTCCTTATTAAACTTATTTTAATTATTCTAATGAATCATATGAACTAGAAGTGGTATCAATATAAAAAAAATTGTTTTTTTTAATTATTATTTATTAAATCTTTTAAAACAAGTTATAATAATGTTATAATTTATAAAGTAAAGGTTATAAATTATTAAAGTTTAATTGTCAAACTTATGAAGATAAATAAGTTTATAAGGTTTAATGTTAACGAGATTTATAATTAATAAAGAAAGTCTCTTTATTAACTCTATAAAGTTTTAAAAGATAATAATGTGATTATAGAATGGGTTAAATAAGTTTGGGGTATTTATGTAATTTTTAAAACTTGAATTTAAAGTTTCTAACATAAAATAATAAACCCTAAAACTACAGGGACTATTTGTGTAACTTATTAAAAGAAACCCAAACCACCCTCCCCATCCCCGTCGAACACAACCTCCGGCCATTGCCGCCGGCAGCCACCAAGCACCTAACACATCCGATTTTTGTGCAAATAATCAACACTATGACACCCTTGATTCGGTTTCGAACCTGGTACTTGATGCGAATTGATTTATTTACTGGTTTAAAGCTCGAAATCGAAACCGAACCTCGCATTCAAGATTCAAACAGTTATGCCTCAATCACTAACACAATTAATCGAATTAATTGAACAAAAACGCTCATGAGATGGTTACGAATTCAGGCATATCAACCATTGCAGTTAACATCGTGTAACTATAATCGAATTGTACACAAAACACTCGAAACAAACTCGTCACTCGAACACCTCTTCAGAACACTTTGAACACAAATTGGTAGAGGGGTTTTACTTAGCATCACCATTCGAAGCTTCATACAAAGTTAATTTGATTCCCAGCAATGCTTGCATCTCGAACATGTTCAACCGTGGTCGCGGCTGTTCTTCAAGACTTGTCATCGAAATCAAACAACATTCGGGTAATTGAACATACATAGTAGCTCGAAATCATTCGGGGAACAAAAGCCCCCTGGTTTCTTGGGTTAACAACATCGAATTAAGGATCAATTTGATCCAAGAACATTCTAGGGTTCTTGGGGAAGAAATTGGGGATTTTGGAAACTATGTTTTATAGTTTAAAAACCGGGTGATACCGCGGCTGTATGCCTTGGTTCACCGGTTAAGTCATCCCATACCAATCTGGAGGTCCCGGGTTCGAAACCCGGCCACCCCCATTCTTTTTTTTAATGGCTTTTCAGCCTTAAATCAATTTTAGAAAATTTCTAATAAATATAAAAAAATGTTTTTATAACCTTTAAATATTTTTAAGGTATCAAATAAATTCCTGGAATATTTCTAAAATTTTAACTAACTAATAAAACATTTTAAAGATTATTCATGGATTATTTATATGGATTTTAAAAAAAAATATAAAATATTAGTGACCCGAACTTTCCCTTTAATTATTTATCGTTTAAATCACGATTTCATGAAACATTATAAATTAATATGTTAAATGATTAATTATGTAAATAGATATTTAAATATCATTTAGATAGTTAGTTATTTTTTTTATTTTTGACCATGCTAAATGACTTTAAATAATTTTATATTATTTTGCAAGTTATATAATTAAGTAAATTATAAACATTGGTCAAAATGTACTCTTTTAAAACTTAAATATTCTTTTATGTGTATTTAAGTTTATATATTTAAATGATTTCTCTTTTAAAATAATAACTATTTATATAATTATGGACTTGAATCAATAAATTAAAAATCATTAAAATGATTATGAACATTATATCGATAATTGTAGAGGGTATATGTTCCATAGTTGCACAAATTATATACAAATATTATCTTTTGCAAAATATACTTTAACAAATTGTGTAGATTAATAATTGGCCATTGATCAATGCATTATACTAATTAATCTTAAATAATCGTAAAGTTTTATTTATATCTTAACCTTATCCATTATAATACTTTAAATCCATTTCTAAAATACTTAAATGTATATAATTCCTCTAATGGAATTAAAAATGTAGATAATTACTTTATAAATTTGCTACTTATTAAAAACCTCTTAAAACTATTAAAACCCTAATCATTATTTGAACGTTAATCATATTATTAATCTTCATCTTGTAATACATATTTAGGTGCCTTGTAATGAATACTTGGGATTACTTTGGATCATCCTTTAACCTTTATTTATCATCTTGTAATGCTTATATCAATGTGAGTATTTCCATACCCCTCTTTGCTTATTTTCACACTTTGGGGTGAAACATGTTAACTTATACTATTGCACTTGTAAACTTATTTGAGACTTGTAAACCTATGGCAATTCATCTTGTAAAGTTGTGGTTAGTTGAACTTTTGTGGTTATCATGTTATGGCGTTATATGTACAATCATTAACTATTGCTAGCCCAGCGAAGTCATAGATCTATGGGTAAGACAAGCCTGCTTTGGTTGATCCAAGTACACTTAGCTGATCGTATATACTTTTAAACGTTTGAGACTTGTAAAACTTTGTCGAGGTTTGATTGTTGCATTGTTCATAACATCCCTAATCACTTTATTCACTAACTCATGACTTGAATTGCCATCTTTTATATACTTATGTATTGAAAACTATGGAATGCTCACCAACATTTTTATGTTGACCTTTTATTTTTAACATGTTTCAGGCATACCTCAAGTTTGATATCTACACTTTGAAGCTTGCACATCTAGGAATGGACCTAGATAAATAAATGAAATAAGAATGATTTGTTACATTCTATGTTATGCTTTGAATTTCTTTGAGACTTATGTTTGTAATGTTACAATTGAAACTTATGTTTAAATTATATTTGGATTATTAATAACGTTATGTGGTTGTGAACGATCTTAACTCTCACTCCTCGACGTTTCCGCCGTCAAGGTTGGGGTGTGACACACACAAACAACACATCCAAGACCGAAGTTGACTTCGCCTACAATAACTATATGTTTATAGAATTTGATGTTGTATATTGTCTTTGATTTGGACATATTAAAAACAAATCCAGTCTTGTAAATATAAACTAAATAACAGAACATGTAGATACACATATGCCCATGACTTTTGGTGTAGGTAACAACACGGGTATAAATAATGGTTTCAAAGACACATAACGTACTGCATTGAACAACAGAGCAACACTCACGTGTTAATACAACTAGTTACATTAATTATTACTCTATCTCCAAATCTAGGTTTTGAGAGAATGGGAGTTGTGCATTACAAATAAATGAAGACAGAAGTTCAATCGTAGGACAGAGAATTCAAGTGGGCTGAAGATTAAAATATCATTGGACTTAAAAACATATTAATATGGGTTGTGATATGTGTGGACCTCCATAAAAAAAGAAAATAAAAACAGCCTAAATAATAAAAGAGATCAACACATACTAACACACATTGGAGATTGACGACAGAAAGTGAGAAGAGGGCAGCAACCCTATGTTGTTGTTTTGTTGCACGCACATCAAGAAGAATGATAACACATAATCAATTACCAAGACAACTAGGTGTATTCGAACACGCGCGCTGCACGAGTGGTAAACGTGTAACGATTAACGGTTGATACAAACAAATTGGTTTGACAGCTACCCAAAGCTTAGAGTAGGTGCCTCCTTGTTGCTCCAAAGTAGAAACAATGCCAAGCCAAACAACAAACACCTTTTTCGTATCATCATGGCCTCGTGGTAACTACAACGTAGTTGATAGTGTGAATAATTGAACGACAACCCAAAACCTTCGCCTATGGCTACAACAACAACACCAAAAACTTTATTTCTCTACAGACAGACGGTTCGGCGACTATTAAAACATCGAAAACCATACATTAAAGGGAAACCAAACAAATTCATCATACTATAAAAAAAGTTTAATCACACGAATATAACAAATGTCCCTGGTAACTAAAAGATAAAATCATAATATGCACAATGATAATTGTTGTATTAATTAAAAAACTATATAAACTAATAACTATTTATAACCAACTATTTATAACGATTATTTTAACAAATAAAAAGAAATGATTGTATAGCATGGTTCATATAATAGGGCAATCGTACAACCATTTAAGTATGAATTACAAGGTTGTCTAGAGTGAGCATAAGTCAATCTCACAATTGCATATAGTTTTTCACTTAATGTAGGCCGTCTCTAGTGATATTTAAAGTTTTTAAGTTTTATTATTTTTTTCTTATAATTAATTAAATACAAACTCATGTATTACGTAAGTTAAATAAGATTTAAAAACTCATCACAAGTTTATAATTAATTCAAAAATAAATTCATTATCTCAAACTGTAAAAAGAAGTTTAATCATCCAAACATAACAAATGTTTCCCTTTTAACTAGAAGATAAAAATCATAATATGCGCAATAATAATAGTAGTTTAAATAAAAACTACACGAGCTGATAACTATTTATAAACATTGCTTTAGTAATCAAGAAAAAAAAATATTATATCGCACACTTCATACAAAAGGGCAATCGTACAACTATTTAAGTATAAATTACAAGGTTGCCCAGAGTGAGCATACGTCAATCACTCAATTGTGTATGGTTTTTCATTTAACGCAGGCCGCCTCTATTGATATTTAAAAATTTTATGTTTATTATTTTATTCTTGTTATTAATTGGATACAAACTCATGTATCACGTAAGTTAATAAATAGTTATAAAATCACACTAAGTTTATAATTAATTTAAAAACAAAATCGTTACCTCTAATTATATAAAGAAGTTTAATCACACAAACATAACAAGCGTCCCCGGGTAACTAAAGATAAAATCATAATATGCACAATAATAAATGTAGTATTAATAAAAAACTATACGAATAACTATATTACCATTGATTTAACAAATAAAAATAAAATTATATAGCACGGTTCAATAGGGCAATCATACAACTATTTAAGTATGAATTACAAGGTTGTCTAGAGTGAATACAAGTCAACCACTCACTTATGTGTGGTTTTCTACATAACGTAGACCGACTCTACCGATACTAAAGCTGTTAAGTTTTATTATTTTATTCTTATAATTAATTAGATACAAACTCATGTATTACGTTAGTTAAATAAGATTTATAAAATCATCACAATTTATAATTAATTTAAAAACAAATTTATTACCTCTAACTATAAAAAAAGAAGTTTAATCACACAACATGACAAGTGTTCTCCCGGGGAACTAATAGATAAAATCGTAATACGGACAATAATAATTGTAGTATTAATTAAAACTACTGACTATTTATAACCATTTCTTTAACAATTAAAAAGAAAAGATTATATAGCATGGTTCACATCGTACAACTATTTATATATTACAAGGTTGCATATAGTGTGCATAAGTCAATCACTCAATTGCGTATGGTTTTTCACTTAACATAGGCCACCTCTACTGATATTTAAAGTTTAATGTCTTATTATTTTATTTTTATAATTAATTAGATACAAACTACTTATTACATAAGGTAGTAAGATTTATAAAATCATCACAAAAATATAACTAATTTTAAAACTAAATCATTACCTCTAGCATTATTTTATCTAATATCTAAAAAAGATATTTTATTAACTTCATTGTTATCAATCTTGGTCCATACAAACTTAAATTTCTGTAACTTGAAGAAGACCTTTTTATCCAGTTTATCTATATGAGTCAAATGTGTTGAATGGTTGTAATCAATCTGTATACAAGTTAAACATGTTGTGGGTTGTAACAAATGGGTTAAACGGTCGTAAACAAATTGGCGGGTCTACCTGCCTTGTTAAAGAGGTTGGCGTTGGTAGATTGATTTGTTTAATAAAATAGGTTAAATTGATCAACTTGAACTATGACATCCAAATAGATTGTGGCTCGAACCTCGAAACTCAAAACGAAAAAGCTTGACAAATGCACGCTCAAATTGGCTCAGTTTGGAAACGAGTTGAATCGAGACGGTTTGTAAACAAACCAAGCCCGAGCCAAGTATGGCTTGCTCATTGGTTTGCTTGATTTAACCTTGACTTAAACATTTTATAGCCAAAGCATTTATATATTACTAATTACCAACTTCTTTATGCATAATGGTGTTGTACATTATGCATAGGGAGTTTTTAAAAAAAATTGACTTTTCACCTTTAACCTAAAAGTTTTTATATTTTGCAAAGTAACCTTCTAAAATATGATTATTTTTACTTTAAATTTAAAACTACTCATTTTTTGCAATTTAATCTCATAAAATTTTATACTTTCACCTTTGGTCCCTTATATTTTTCATATTCTTCAAATTTTCATCTTACGTTCGTTCTAGGTTGTGCAAGTTAACATGACACAAACATGCATGTGCAACTTGGCAATTTTTACGTTTCACTTTACGTATCGTTCTAAATTCTGTGAGTTAACACAACATAACGTGCATGCGTCGTTTATCGTTTTTTAAGTCTATTTTCTCCCTTTCACAGGTTCGTCGCAACGCGTGAGTCCTAAATCGACTTAGTTATATTTTTATATGTTTTACGTTTCGGTCTTATTTTTTCGTATTAACACACCACAATTTCAATGTTGATGATAATTAATGGTGGTGTGATACTGATGTTATTTTCCACGAATTTATGCCCCTCGCAACGCGGGAAGCTTAATTCTAATTAATCTTTTAATCACTAACTCTCCATTATTATACGGTCCACTCACAAAAACATAATATCACGGTTGATGTACCAAGCAAATTATGGTTTGGAAACCCAGGTCCCAACCTTTGATCTAGATTGAATTCATGCATCTGTATCAAGAACTCGACGCGTGTTGCGTACTGGAAGATAATATCACGGTTGATGACTTGATGTTCAAACCTTTTGATCTAGATTGAATTCATGCATTTTTGTCAAGGTTCTTGGTCTGGTTGGATAACTATTTCTCATTGTTGAGATGATATCATGTATAGATGTTGTTGCACAATTGTTGGAACAAACATTCTTTAAAAGAATTTTCATTTTCTAAATTGTAGATGCCATGCATCATATCAAGATCTCAATTTCACCCTCTTGTTGATCTCTTTTGGTCTTTATTTTATATTTTAAATCTATTTTTTAAATCTACATACTCTGATAAAAGAATAATTAAACGACATGTGTTAGCATCACATTTCTAGTAACAAAAATTTCTCGTTGATCTATCATATTAAATAATTTCATTAATTACTAATAATATTATTTAACTCCTTATTTATATTAAAAAATAGTTTTTTAATGAATTAAGAAATAGATCATTTTATTAATGTAATTTCTGAAAAAACAGTTTTTTATAAATATGAGAATTTCTTTAAAACATCAAACTTTTTTTTAAAAAGAAATATTTTAAAATTGGTGTTTTTAAAAAGTAATTTTTTATAAACCAAAAAAAATTAAAACTGAGAGTTATAATAATAAAATTTTTAAAAATGACATTGCTTTAAAATGATTTGTTTTGAAACAAAATGTTTAATTTTTTATTTTGGGAAAAGAAGTTCAAAAAGTTAATATCTTATCTTAGAATATCGTTTTATAACTAATAAATTATTATTATATTTAATATTTTATTTATTTAACCAGTATAATACAAGAATTTACTAAAACTAATAATATTTAACTAGTATAATACACGAATTTACTAAAGCTAATTACATATTTGATTCAGGTGGTTCACAGCTTCTTTAAAATTCTCTTATTTTTATTAATAGTGCTACTCAAAAAGGGTCATTAGTCTTGACCTAACTTTTGAGAAAGCTCACTTATAAAAGGTATATATTAATTATTAATTATTAAATACATTTGGACCTAACTTTTGAGAAAGCTCACTTATAAAAGGTATATATTAATTATTAATTATTAAATACATTTGGCATACCTATATTACTATATGAAGCCATGAAGGTGTGTATTAAATAAGCATCCCTTTTAGTTAAGTATTAAACGTCACAAGGGATGAATATATAGGGTTTAGTGCATCTTTGAGTTTAACATGTAGTAGTAGTAGATTTCCTCGCAAGATGCAACGAGATGAAAACGGTTTATTTACGGTAGTACTAAGTTTAAGGGAAAATTTTATAGAAATATTACTAACTTTTATAACTGTACCAGTTAAGTCACTTAAACTTTTTTTGTTCCATAATAGGTAATATGCTAATCTTATAAAATTTACCTATTTAACATGTGAAAGTGCACATGTGGTTTTTTTTATATTCTTTTTAAAAAATATTGTTTACTTGGAATTAACAATTATATTTTAAATTAATATGAAGTTTTAGAAACATATATGTTCCAAAAAAATTCGAATCAAATTCTAATCTATTCACCCTAATTGATTCTACAATTACGACCATGAAAATTGAAGCGAACAAGAAAAACAATAACTTTGAACAAGAGGTAATAATTACTTCATGTTCATCATCATGTTTTGGTTTAAAATAATGTATTTTGAGATGCGTAGTAAAAAAATATAAGTTTAGTTATCCAGAAATTTCTTGTGTTTATCGATTTCATACATGAAACTCACAACATCTTTAGTTTTTTATTGTTTCAAGAATTTTATTCTTTAATTCTTTTTGTTTTAAGGCTGCGACAAGAACACAAGCTTACGGCCATTGACATTTTGTTTTATAATGAATTTTGTTTCTATTTTATGTAGGTAAAGATGAATACAGAAGATATTGTTATTGTGAACCAACCAATCAATGATTCTTTTTTTAGTTTACTTTGACATGACAATGATAATAATAAAGAAGATGTCAATTCAGTTGAAGATTGAAGTGCAAGTGAACAAGATTATGATAGTAGTAATGATGAAGATTATGAACATGATGATGTGTATCCCTCTTATGATCCTACTAAATTAATGAATCCTATAGTAGGATAAAATTTGAGAGCCCAACAAAACTTAAAGAAAGCTTGACTGACAACGGGGTTTCAAATGGTTACCCATTAGTGTTTCTAGTAAATGACCACAATAGGTTGTTAGTAAGATGCGGGAAAGAAGAAACCGAATATGATGGTAAGGGAAATAAAAAAAAATTATGGAAGTGTCCATTTAGGCTTTGGGCCTCTAGGATAACTGAAGAGGATTCTTTTTAAATAAAATCTCTAGATGACAAGCATACATGCTCAGAAAGTTTAGTTTGGGGTCTCTTGTTACATATTCTTGGATTGCAAAAAGGTATTTCAAGCAAATAATTCATAATCTCGAAATTAGTTTATGGGAAATACAAGAAGATATCAAGCAAAAATACTCATTAGGGTGAGTGTTGGTCAATGTGGTAGGGTAAAAAAGAAGGTATTGGATGAGTTTGAAGGTGGCTTGAAAGAACATTATGCAAGACTTTCAGATTATCAAGCTAAGATATTGGAAACAAACCCGGGGAGTACTGTGAAAATGACAGTGAATACAATGAATAATGGATATATTTATTTTAGTAGTTTTTATATTTGTTTTAAAGGTGTCAAAGATTGATGGATCAATGGGTGCAGGAAAGTTATTTGTTCAGATGGATGTTTTTTAAAAAATAGTGGTCAGTTACTCTCGGCTATTGGAGGAGACTCCAATAATTATATTTTTCATTTAGCATGGGCTATTGTGTTTGTTGAGATTAAATAAAATTAGAAATGGTTTCTTGATTTTTTAAGGGATGACATTGAAATGAAAGGTGAATTTGGGTTAACTTTAATTTTTGACCAACACAAGGTACGTTGTACTTATGAATTTGTTGTTATGAATTAGCTTATATGTTATGTGATTGTTGTGTATTAGGGGATTATAGAGGTGGTGAAAGATGTATTTTCATATGCTAAGCACAAACAATGTACAAGGCACATATATGCTAGTTTTAAGAAAAATTCCATGGACTTCAGTTTAAAATTTTATTTTGGAGTGCTGCAATTCAACAACTGAGCCACACTTCCATGAGAAAATAAAAGAGTTGAAAGCCATTAGCAAAGGTGATTATACTCATCTTATGAAAAAAAATCCAATTAGTTGAGAATTGAATGAGTGAAAGTTTTAATTCACACATCAGGGTTGCAGGAAGAAAACCTATCATTACTATGTTAGAAGAAATTAGAACATTTATAATGCATAGAATTTTCTTAATGGCGACAAAAATAAAAAGTATGGAACATGATGTATGTCCACGAATCAGAAAGAAAACTAGAAGATGTTAAAAAAAACAAAGTAATGATTTTATTTAAACTTTTTGTTGATAGTTTTTTTTTTTTTTTTATAGACTTTTGGGTTAATTATGTAGGCATTGGAAGGTGATTCCAAGTGATAACATCATATTCAAAGTAAGAATTAAGAAAGATATATATGTAGTGAACATTGGTGAACAAGCTTGGACTTGTAGATCATAGCAATTATCAGGAATACCTTATGTTCATGCAATAGCAGCTTTAGCCTTCGTCAACAAGGACATAGAATCTTATGTTAGTAATTGGTTTACAAAGGACATGTTCAAGGAAGCATATAAGCATTCCATAAAACCATTGAAAGAAAGTATGCATTGGCCAATAACCGATGATATAAAAGCCTTTCCTTCAAAAGAAAGACGAATGCCCGGTAGACCAACATTAAAGAGGAAAAAAGTCCCTTTAGAGAAAGTGAAAAATAACTCGAAGGTTGGATTCGGAAGAAAAATGACATGTCAAAATTGTCAAGGAGTTGGGCACAATATCAAGTCTTGCAAGAACGAGAAAAGAGACCCACAACCAAAAGAAGCGAGACTAAAAGATAGACGTAAAAAGTCAGTGTCATAGAACAATGTTTATTTGTTTGGAATTTTGGATATTGTGGAAATTGTTTATGAAGTTTGGATATTTATTTGTTGGATTATTGGAGTATGAATAGAATTTTTTTTTGGAAACTCATTGTTTGACTTATTTTTAGTTTGAAAAAATACGTCGATCTATTGTTTGAACCTACTATTGACATTTTTAATATGATTTTTTTTTAAAATATTTAGGAGGCTCCAAACATATATGAATTATTTAGTATTTTTAACGAGTAATTATATATTTTTAAAAAAATTAATATTCATTTACATTATAAATTTGTTAATGTGAAGTCAATAAGTTTAAAAAAATGAAAATAAAAAAGTCACATATACACTTTAACATGTTAAAGATTAGCACATTACCTGCAAGTTGAGTGATTAAATTAGAATTTGGGTGACTTAATTGGTACAGTTATAAAAGTTGATTACATTTTTATAAAGTTTTTCTTAAGTTTATTCATATAAATATAATTAGTGTTCCCGTCTAATCAAAAGACAAAACTGTAATATGTACAAGATTGTTGAATTTGCCATTTGATTAACTTAGTGAAAGGTAGTAGGAAATAATCGAAAGTTCTTAACACAATTTTAAAAAAATCAATTGTTGACACATGACAGCAAGCCTTTTTTTAACAATTTTTTTACACCACTTGTTCATCACATGATTTAAATCCTCAACATTATGAATAACACCATGCTATACATCTTAGTACCATTAGGCTACAAAGACTTTGGTTTGGTACTTCATGTCTTCATGGCCTTTGGGTCTTAATATATATAATTATACTAATAGAAATGCTTGCGTGTTGTGGCGGTACGGTTGTTGCGTGATTTTTTGGGAATTCGATTTTAATGTCACATCCCGACGGAAGCGTGAAATGTTTAGGTGTGACTTTTCGGTTCAAAACACATTGATTATCATAACACGCAATCACAGAAATAAACTAAACATAATTTTTCATTAACATATATTTATAGGATTACATGTACAAAATTTAGTCTAATAATTTAGACTTATACATTAGAATCCTAATTTAGAGTACATGTCTTTATCATTTCATTCATTCTTCAGCTAATAGTGGACGTGAACATCTACGAAGAGGCTGAAGTCAGATAAATCAATAACCACCCATATGCACAGCTTCCCTATATAGTCGTGCCAATCACTAAACATATTGAACGTGTACACGAGATTATAATATATTATGATGACCTGAAAAAGCATACTCAAACAGTCAATATAAAGTTGGTGAGAATATAAGTTTATTCAATAACATAATTTATTTTAATTGATGCAACACAATCAAACTCACAACCAAATCTACTCACATGTCAAGTGATTCATAACTGTCATATACAAATCACAGAATCAAATA
Source organism: Flaveria ramosissima (assembly GCA_025215565.1). Lineage (NCBI taxonomy): Eukaryota > Viridiplantae > Streptophyta > Magnoliopsida > Asterales > Asteraceae > Flaveria > Flaveria ramosissima. Next base: position 11,266,897 of record CM046043.1, on the reverse strand, counting down.
ATATAACATCATTGCCCTTATCTGGAAGATGCAGGTTGACATATTCCTAAGCAGCGCTACCTATATTATTTGACGGTTTCTCATCCGAATTAATAGTTGTGTCAATATATAGTAACAGATCAAAACTTTCAAATTTGCATCAATTTCAATAACAAATAGTATGTTTTCCCCCCGAAAATTCATAATAAAAAAGAGACTATGTTACTCATCTTATTTCCTGCCACAAGTGAAATATTTTCTATAAAATAATTATTTGTTAGAAATAAATCTTATTTCTTTAAAATTTTCAGCATTTATATCATTAATTAAGTTAAATTTTCTAAATGATAGCTACTGTTATCCAAAAATTATCAAATTTTACAAGCAGTAATGTTTCAAAATTTAAATTATCTCATAAAAATTTCAATTAGTATCTCATTACAGACAATTTACTAGAATTTTTACAAGTTTCATAATAATTGGCAGAAATAGCTACATATGTATAAAAATTTTGAAATTTATACAAACTGTCCCTTTCTGTATATCATAATTTTTTTTAAAATTTTCATGATTTAACCTACTTTTTTACTATTACTTTCTATTTTCTTCTCATTAATTATTCTAAAATATGAAACTTTGTCATACTTGTGAATTAATTTCCAATTTTTTTTCTATAATTCCAATAAAATATAAGGGTCATCATATAAATTTTTATATTTTTATTGAGTCCAGATCTATTGTTTGGGAATTTTCTTTTATTTTCTTAAATTAATCATATAAATTAATATATTCTATATAATTAACCTATAATTTTCAGATTATTAATTCCAATATTTTCTAACAAATTTCTAAATTTTATTCTACAATCACAGTCATTTAAGTATTTAATCTAATTTATCATGAATAACACATGTTTCAACCCTTTAAATTTTTTATTTTTGTTTAAATCCTTGGTTTTTATAAAATTCTCAATTTTTTTTGTTTTTGAACCCTTTTATTACTGATTTTTATAGAAATCAAGTGTTCATGAGGTTTTGTAAATAACCATGGTGATTTAACTTAAAGGGTTGGTTATATGTGTTAGTTAAACACATATACAACTTCTTAAACTTGTTAGTTATAGACTTTGAGAATCAAAACTTGTTTGAGGTTGAAGAAAGACTAAGGGAGTTGCTTGACTAGATCCTTGATAACCTACTTGGTGAGGTGGTTCTTGAGCTTGGAGGATGGATCCCAAACTAGTTGAAGAAGACTTGATGCGGGTTATGATGCTTTTGATAATTGGTTGGTGTTGGATCCGAAAGAGAGCAAGAGATGGTTGATGTTGGTTGAGTGATGTGAGGACCGAGAGCAAGATAGAGCCGAGGGAGGTGATGTGGTTGTGAAGTTGGTATTCGGCCGAAGGTTTCAAGGGGTGGGAATGGTCATCATTAGCTCTATCTTAGGTTTGATGAGGTGGTGGTTTTAGCTTCATTAGGTGGCCATTTAGGCACTAGGTGGCAAGGTTTAAAGGTTGATTAGTGTTTAGTCTTGATAGGTGTCGGGTTATAGTACTAAAGACCCTCTTAGTGGTTAAGTTTAGTTTAGTTAGATGATTAGTGATTAATCTTGGTTAGTTAGTGTCTTAATGAACCGATACTAGTGTTAAGTTGGTACTTTAGTTAGTGTTTAAGTGTTTAGGATTAGTTTGGTTTGGTTTTTGACATAAGGTTTTTAGATGTTAACTTGTTTAATAGTGTTTGATTAAGTTTCAAATCTTAATTCATTACATATAGATAAAAACATCTAATATTCAAATAACTAATCACATTATCCTATGATTTGGCGACTCACATACTTATGGTTTGATAATCACAAGGTCCACACAAGTGTTGCATACATGCACATGTAAACATTTATGCATGCATACATGCATGATCATGTACCACCATGCATATTCAATAAAACATAATAAAAAATTCATATAAGGTTAAATATATAGGACCTTTAACAATCTCTAATAAAATATATAAGTATATACTATCCATTTATAGTAATTCTTAAAATGTTTATTTACCTAACCTTGGCTTTAGGGTTGTCACATTTAATCAGTATTCGCTCGGTGCGTTATGACGTAAATTAAAAAATCAAAATATAATTATTAAAAATTGAATGAAAGAAAACAATTACGTATATTACAAAAGTCTTTAAGACAACTATATTATCACAACAAGATTAGTGAAAGCATGGGTGGTATTTGTGATCGGAAATCACTCATTACCTAGATTTTAGGGAGGATTTCATTTTATAAATGTAGTTTAGGGTTTTATGATAATCAAAGACAGCTTTCGGTGGTAATTTGCATTGAGCGGAGAAAGTTAATGAAGAAATTGTCACCACAAATTACCATCTTAATTGTTATTGAACTATTAGCAACCGACAAGGGAAAGAGGAAGATGGATTAATGCTCAATCGCAATGAATGAACGACACTGAAAGTAAATGACGGTTTTGTTTGTGGTCGAAATCACTCATTACCTAGATTTTAGGGAGAGTTTCGTTTTATAAATGTAGGTTGGAGTTTATGATAATCAGAGGCAACTTTCGGTGATGATTTGCATAGACCGGAGAAAGTTACTGGTGAAATTGTCATCACAAATTATCATCTTGATTGTTATTGAGCTGTTAACAACTGGTAAGGGAAAGGGAAGAGGGATTAATGCTCAATCGCAATGAACGAACGACATTGAAAGTAAATGACGGTTTTGTTTGGCCACGTGTATATGCTTTAGTATTTGTATTATAAGCATCATATGTAATACTTTATTGTAAGGGCATAAATGGAATAAAATGGTTAAAAATTTAAAACTTAAGCATGACTTTTCATATGGATGTCTTAATCCATATGTAAAATTATCATTCTATCCTCCTTTCATTTTTATTATAAAAGATATAGATACATATTAAAATTATTAAACTCACAATATGTCCGTAAAAGAATATTAGTATTATAGTTATTATAAATATGAAGATATATATAAGTTATATACTTAAATTTAAATAAAATAATTCTGAATTTAAACAGTATTTAGTTATAAAAATTTAATTCGTAAATATAAATTTAAATGTCAATTTATAGAATCATAAATAAAATAAAATTTTAGTGAATTAAATTAAATAATATCATATTACTAAATAATATCATATTATTAAATAATATCATATTATTAAATAATGTATTAATAATGTTTATTAAGTACATAAAAGAGACAAGGGCAAAAATGTCAAAGTATATAAAATTTAACCGATAAATTACCATATTGCTATAAAATGTCTTAAAATCTTAATCAATTTCCTATTTTACATCTCTTAAATGTCTTGCACTCCTTTGTACATGTTCATTCAAAACTTGTATGCTTGCCAAAATTACATCTCTATCCAAAGAGATGTATTATATAGTAGTATAGATATAAATATTTAACTAAAATAATACTTATTTTAAATATTATTTAGTTATAAAAATATGATTAGTAACTATAAATTTAAATATCAATTTATATTATTATAAATAAAATAAAAATAAATTAAATGAATTAAATAATATCATAATATTAAATAATGTATTAATGATGTGTGTTAAATAATACATTAATTAGAAGAAGTTAATTAAATGGGGGCAAAAGTGAAACTATTGCATAAAACACTTGTACTTTATGCTTAAAATGTTGTATATGTGTCTTACACTTTGAATGAAATTACCATCTTATCATTCTAATATGTATTATATAGTAGTATAAATACTAGAGTATTTATGTAACATTCCAAAATTTGATTAATTACAAGAGAATGAAAGGTCTAGAACTTCTAACGAGCATAACTCGGGCTAGAAATGGAGTTACGAGATCCATAACCATTCAATGAAAATATCTCGAAAAAATGCATAAGAATGTCAATGTTACTTGTTGTAACTTCTGAACCTTACGATCTGTATCTTTGTAACACCCGGAAATTTTCTTTGAAGCTGACGAAAGAAGAAAAGAAATAAAGTCCAAAGTCAAGGGATCAAACTTGTCAAACGGGAAGAAACTTCGATGAGCGGGAGTATAAAAGGGGGAGGGCAGCCCACACCCTCCCCATTCTTGCAAAATCAGCCAAAGATTAGAACAGAAGGAGAAAACAGGAGAAAAGCTTGGTTCAGGTGGATTCGAGTGTGGAAATCATCGTGTAGCGGGTCAAATCGAAGCTTTACTCGACGGGATCGTTTGTGTGAGTTATAGGACCCCTCTTTTACATGTTTCTGAATGATTTTGGGGCTGGAACACATCTGAAAACCCTTTTTCGAGTTTTTGGGTGTAAACCCGTTTTTATGCGTATGTGTATGTGTTTGGTGCGTTTGGGGTTGGATTTCGGGCTTGTGTATGCATGAATGATGTTGTGGTAGGTGTTTCTAAGGTTTAAGATGGTTGATTTGGGCTAAAATCGAGTTTGGAAGAGCTTGGAGGCCGAAAGGGGCAGTTTGCATTCGGCTGAAACTGCATTCTCCATCAGCTAGGGCTATGCGATCGATGGGAGTGCGATTGGAGGCCATACGGCCGATTGGCGTGCGACTGAAGTCGATGCGCACGATTTCCATGCGACTGAGGTCCATACGCATGATAGTCATGCGACTGAAGTTCATGTGCCTGGAAGGCATGCGAGTGAAGGGTATGCGACTGAGGTTCATTCGCAAGAAGGTTATACGACTGAGGTCCATGCGCCTGGAGGCCATGAGTGTAAGGCCCCGTTCCCGGAACGCCTACAGTTGGTCATTCATCGCACATAAAATATAAAATTTACATTACATTAAGAAATCATTGCAGCGGAAACATTCAAAAATGACATCACGTTTCATTATAATTACTTTTGCCAAATAATACATCATTATCCGGTTACAAAATTCATGTTTGCATTACATCACAAAAGCTATATAATTGGATGCCATCCCAAAAGAGCTGAGTAGCTTCGCCGTGCCATCCTCAGCAATCATTTACCTGCCAACTGGAAAATGCAATAAAAGTCAGCGTTGCTGAGTGAGTTCTAGTTTTAATAATAAAATATTCTTTACTTTCATATAAAACCATTCGTTACTTTGACATGATCACACATCATACGTACGCATAGATAATATCATTATTATCTTCTTTATTCATTCATTCGTTCGTTCATTCGTTCCTTTTAACTTACTTGCGCATCGGACATCATCCATACCAATACCATATGCTACACCCCAATTAGTCACAGCTACCGGGCCGAAGTCAATAAATGAACAGCTAAACGTATGCCACGGTACTGGGGTTAACCAATCAGTCTTAGCTACTGGGCCGAAGTCAATAAATGAACAGCTAAACGTATGCCACAGTACTAATGATAACCGACGGTCATAGCCACTGGGCCGAAGTCAATAAATGAACAGCTAAACGTATGCCACAGTACTAAGGGTAAGCGGTAGAGGTTTCTCATAATGGTCAATCACAAAGAAGGACCCGTTATCCGATGCATGCAAGGCGTGTCATCACTTTCCACTTTACGTTACATAATACTTCATTCCATTCGTCATAATACGTAAAGCCATAAGAAAGATAAACATACATCCTAACAAGGAACATATCAAGCATATTCATCATCATCATACAGGGCAACATCATACATTCATAATATGCATAAACACGCAACATCATCATCATGCCCTATATGCACTCTAAGGCCATAACCATACTCTTACATGCTTTTACGGTTTGCCTTACGTCCAAACTTACGTCTGCACCTTTCCACGAAGGCCAAAAGTCAAACTACCCTTCATTCGAGTGCAACCGCCCTATTTGGGCGTATGGACACTCTTCAGTCGCATGGCCTCCATGCGACTGAACATCATGCGACTGGACCCATGCGGATGGTCATCTATGCGAATGAACATCCAACCGTGCGTATGGACCATGTGCGAATGGGACTACTGCGAATGGGCACCTATGCGACTAAACTCATGCGAATGGACTCATGCGACTAAGCATCTATGCGACTGAACTCTCAGTCGCACATCCCTCATGCGACTGGACTCCCAGTCGTGCGACTGAACCCCAATCGTGCGAATGACCTTCAATCGCCCTCATTCGGCCGTATGGCCTTCATTCGGTCGCCTAGCCCTAGCTGATGCAGAATGGAGTTCATCCCGAACCCAATCTGCCATTTTCGGCCTCCAAGCTCATCCAAACCCATTCTAAGCCTAAATCAACCCTCCTGGACCTTAGGAATGCATACCTTAACACCATACAAGCACACCCAAGCCCGAAAACATACTCTAAACACATCATACACATCACACCCAAATGGGTCAAACACACTCACACATAAAAACGGGTTTTGACATCTTCCAGCCCCAAAATCAGTTGAAAACAAGTAAAAGTGGGGTCCTAGAACTCACACAATCGAGCACAAAGACAAGAGCTTCGATTTGGCTTGCCACTCGACGGATTTGGACACCCGAATCACCCGAAACACCACTTTTCTCCCTTTTCTCCTCTTTCTCTCTTCTCCTCCTCTCAAATCTGAAATATGTGAAGTGTGGAGAGAGTGGGCTGCCCTCTCCCTACATATATCACCACATTACCCAATTTTTCTTCGTTGGCGAGTTTGGTCCCTCAACTTTGGACTTTATTTCTTTTCTTTCTTCGTCGGCTTCAAAATAATAAATTTCCGGGTGTTACAATGAGACTGAGGTTCATTCGCACAAAGGTTATGCGACTGAGGTCCATGCGCCTGGAGGCCATGCGACTAAGGTTCATTCGCACGAAGGGTATGCGACTGAAGCCCATGCGCCTGAAGTCATGCGACTGAAGGCCATACGCATGAAAGCTATGTGACTGAGGGTCCATACGCATAGATGTCCATTCGCATAGGGTCCATTCGCATGATGTCCATTCGCCTAAGTGTTAGTCGCCTGGGAGGCCATGCGACTGAAGGGTGTCCATACGCCCAAGTAGGGCTCATACGCCCGAAAGAGCAACGGTTTATCTTATGACTTTCGAGGGAAAGTGCAGTTGTGGGTTTTGACTCGGGAGGTTCTCGGAGGTTTGTGTAAGTTGACTTTCGAGGTCATAGACGTTATGCCGGGCAAGTGTGTGATGTTAATGATGTGATGTATGATTGATGCGTGTGTATGATGGTATGTATGTATGATGATGCCCTGTATGGTGATTTGTGTATGTTTATGTTTATATTCCTGTTATGTATCTGTATCTTTCCGTGGATTTGCGTCGAACATTAATGAATGTAATGAAAGTATTATGTAACGTAAAGTGGAAGATAATAAAAAGAGGAATATGATGAATGAATGCATCATTAATGAACGAATGAAAACGTGAAAGGCTTGCAAGCGAAGTGTACCGAAGTGCACGACTCTAAATGCCTTAAGCTCAAACGCGTGTGGTTCAGCTAATCCTTAAGGGTGCACGCAGGGGTTCCAGTCTTTGTGACTGACCATCGGTGTGGTACATGGTGTATAGTTGTTACCCGCGCTATGCATAATGTTGGGGGTGTAGTATGTATCGGTTACCCAAGTTATGCATATCGTTGGGGGTGTAGTATGACATAGTTACCCATAATGTTGGGGGTGTAGTAGGTAATAGTTACCTGCGCTATGCATAATGTTGGGGGTGTAGTATGTATCGGTTACCCGAGTTATGCATACCGTTGGGGGTGTAGTATGTCATAGTTACCCATATTGTTGGGGGTGTAGTATATGATGGTTACCCGAGTTACGCATAACGTCAGGGGTGTAGTATGCAGTGGTTTATAGCGGTTTCCCGAATTACCCATATTGTTAGGGGTGAAGAATACAGCTGGGATCTTTGTCGCTTACCCCGGTGCTGGTGCCACGCTATGTGCCGTGCGGAAGTCGTTTATGAACTTCGGCCCAGTAGCCGTATAGTTTGGGGCATAGCCGTTGACGCTGATCCAGAACGTGATGAGATAACAGATGTAATGATCCTAAACTTTACCTTCGGTACTGTGGCCAGAGGTGTTGTGCACCGTTAAAGAAGGTCTATGATAAGCTTAGGCCCAGTATAGGGAAACTGAAGGGTAAAGTTCATGGTTTTAATGGAAAGAAAAGATGTAATAATAAACGTATGAATGAAAGTAAGAACGTATGAACGAACGAAAGTTAAAGTACAAATGTAATGATGAAGATAATAAACATTATCAATGTGTACGTATGATGTGTGATCGCATTTATCTAAAGAATGGGTTTAACGAAAGAAAAGTATGTTTTATTATAAAACCAGAACTCACTCAAAAATGCTGACTTTGATGTGTTTCCAGTTGGCAGCTATGTTGCTGAGGATGGCACGGGGCGGCTACTTAGCTTATTTTGGATGGCATCCAATGTTACAATGCTTTTGTAATGAAATGTTAAATGATATTGTGTAATGAACAGTTGTATTATTTTGCAAAAGTATTTTGATGAAATGAAAATGTTGTTTTTAATGTTTCCGCTGCAACGTTTTAGGAAAGTGAAATGTAATTATATGTTTTATGTGCGATGAATGACCAGCTGTAAGCGTCCCGGGAACGGGGCCTTACAAGTTGGTATCAGAGCCAAAGTTTAAGTGAAATAGGTAAATATTCCAAATAAACCTTAACTTAAACTGAAAATGGGACGGAAAGAGAATGGGATGCCAATCTGAGTAGCTGCGTGCCATCAGGTATTTTCGTAATGTTAACCGGTATTACGTGCGCATGTTATGTGGTTTATGTGTTGCTGGGAGATTTAAATACTGATGTAGTGTGGACAGGTAATGCTTGGGGTATTAAGAGTAAAGTAAGTGGCTAATCACAACTGTCCACTGTAATTAGGGACTTACTATACTTGACATAAAATGAGCTGTTCTTTGAATGACCTTGTTAGTGTTTGAATCTTTCAGTGTTTTTAGAGAATGGCCGGTGGTAGATCTTCGAAAGCTTCTCGGGGTGGAGGTGGTGGTGGACGTGGTGCTGAACCACGGGTCACAAGAGGAAGGCCTAGGGCCGAAGAGGTGGCTCATGAAGAACCCGAGACCCCTCATTTGGAGGGCGGCGAAGAGAGTGCTAATCTGATGTAACATCCTGTAATTTTCTATCTTTATTTATTTATGTTTATGCGTGACCTCGTTAGTAAAGGTTTAACTCAATAATAATAATAATAATAATAATAATAATAATAATAATAATAATAATAATAATAATAATAATAATAATAATAATAATAATAATAATAATAAATAATAATAATAATAATAATAACAATAATTAAAATAATTATAATAATTATAGTAATACTAGTAATAATAATAACAATAATATTAATAATTATAATAATTATAGCAATACTAAAAATAATAATAACAATAATAATAGTATTAAAAATGAAAATTCTTAAACCAAAGTTCAGGGGGGTGTTCTGCCAAATTTCAAACTTAAAATCAATGTAAGTCGTTTTGACCAACAGCCCAAACCTTAGGGGCTGAATGTGTAACTTCCGATTTTTCTTGGCCGCAGTCCGGTGGCTTCGACCGGAGCTCCGGCCGAGCTCCGGCGAAGCTACAAACCTTCGAATCTTATTGTTTTGACCCAAACAAACCGCCCAAACCCCTCGGTTCAAGGTTTCGAACTCGAACCTCCACCCAATTTAAGTTTCCCGCTCGTACAATCTTTCCAAATCAAACCGAAGCTATCTATGTACAAATCCGAATCGAATCTCATCAAATTCCTTAAATTGAACCAAATCAATCACACCTAAAGATAATACGCGGTCAAATTAATTAATCAATCAATCAATTTCGCTAATTAACAGACCGAATCTCGCAAATTTGGTAAACGAGAACGCGGTTTCAAAATCAAACGGGTTATGCCCAAAACCATGAAATCAAGTCTATAAATTAGAGGCCTTTGATTCATTCTGAGGTTCCTAAACTCTCTAAAACCCCAATTTCACCATAAGAGCTTCCGATCGAAGAGCCCCAATTCAAGAACACCCGAAGCTTAACTCGAACTCGAAAACCCTCTAATCCTCACCAAAACAGGTAATTAAAACCTGTAGTCTGCTCGTTTTTGGTCGATGAACAAAAGCCCTATGATGATTCGAGTGTTTAATATCGAATCGAGGGTCAATTGTAGATCGGATGAAACTAGGGTTCATCGAATTGGGGGAAACCGGGGCGGCTCCGGCTTAAAATTAAAACAAACCAAAATGAACCAAGGCTTGGGCCCTGGTTCACTGGTCCCCGCACCCCATGTTTCGGGGGAGGTCCCGGGTTCGACCCCGGGCAACCCCCCCCTTTTTCCTTTTCTTTCCCTTTTTTTTTTTTTTTCTTTTCCCTTTTCTTTTCTGCTTTATTATAAATTATTTTTTTTTTTTTTGCTTAAATATTAATTCTGAAAATTTCTAAAAATTATTTTATAAATTCAGCATTTATTTATTTATTTATCCTTTATTCAAAGGTTTAAAAATATGTTTAAATTTAAAATACATTGTGGCATTTTTCCTTATTTTAAATTATTTAAAATAATGTTATGAGAAAAGATAATACATGTGTAAAAACATTTTAGGTTATTTAAAACATATGTATGTATATATATGTGTATATATATATATACATGTAAATATTGACAAAACAATTTGAATAATTTTTACCTATATACATATATTGTAAAATATATGTATATATATTGTCAAACAATTAGAATGACTAACTACTTATATATAAATACTTATATTCATATAAACATATCAAAGTAAGTATACATATATATATATATATATATATATATATATATATATATATATATATATATATATATATATATTTATTTCTTGACTTATTAAAATCAATACAACTTTCATCAATCGATTTAACGTACGATTAATTTTCTTTATATTAGCCGTTCTCTTTCGCGCAACAAATCTAATTATCATTTCGTTCCGTTAACCCGATTCACATTAATAACACGAAATAAATTGATGTCAACCTCTATTCAATCCATAATTAAGAACCTTAAAACAAAATAATCTTCAAACCGATTATAACGCGTTACCTTGTTTTTATTTAGGTGCCTTGTGACGTTTGTGTTGGAAATCTTATTCGTGGTTATTCTTATTTCATCTTCAAGTCTTCTTATTATCATGTGAGTTCTTATGCCCCATTTACATATACTTTACACCTTTCGGGGTGAAACATGTTGGTTATACAAACAAACTTACACACGCTTTGATACTTATTACGCACGTGCAATTCTTTACATAGTCATGGTTATTTGAATATGTTAAGTTGTATATGAGATGTGACATACGTGTGCAATCATTAACTATAACTAGCCTGGCGAAGTCTTAGATCTTTGGGCCTGACAAGCCTATTTGGTGCTAAAGCCGAGGGATTGCCGGCTCCTAGGAGCCGTATGCTTGTGCACTAGGGAACCAAATACACTTAGCTAATCATGCTTATTCATATTATTCAGTCAAGGTTTGATTGTAACTGTGCATGTTCTATATACTTACTATCTTGTGACCATTGACTAGAATTGCCACATTCTCATGATATATACTTATTGTACTTTAAAACCATGGGAACTCACCAACTTGTTAGTTGACTTTATTTTTCAACATGTTTCAGGTAATGTGCAAGCTTAATGTTGATTGAAGAAATGCTAAAGTTTAGGATATGGACCTAGACTTAAATAAATAATTTGGATTCATTTACTTGTTCGTTGTTTTCTTGTAAGACGTGGTTGGTTGTGATGTTTGAAAAACAATTGATTAATGGCATTTATATTTTAAATTAGCGTTATGTGGCTGTGAACAATCTTAACCCTCACACTTCGACGTTTCCGCCGTCATGGTTGGGGTGTGACAGATTGGTATCAGAGCCCATAACTATAGGGATTTAGGTTATTAGAAATGGTGACCTAGACTATAGTTTATGCATGATCCTTATAGAACAGTATTCTTATGAATACATACATATTGTTTGCATGCTGCCTAACGCTATGCCTTATTATGTGCAATGTGATGCCTTAGCATAGATGCCTTTCTGCATGATTACATATTGTTACTCGTCTCCCTAGACTTATACTAAACAATGATTCTCCCCGACAATTGCTAATACTTAAATCCTTCCTCGTCTTTAAGTAGAACTTGTTGATAGAGAAATTTCTTAGACGTAGGGTCTAATCCTATAAATATCTCATCAAGATTTTTGATTCCACGAACCATAGAACTAGTGTGGTACATAGACACCTGTATTCTGGTTTTCCTGGCAAAAAGGCCCTCGGGCTAAGGTAAGCATTTCGTATAAATCCTACGGGACCAGTCATGCTTACCTGGGGAATTCCGGGATGAGTGATAAACTATGGCCAACATACACCAGTTTCTAAGGTGAATGGGTCAATTCATCTTGACGCGTCAACGATTCCAAATGATGAGGTGTCATCCAATGGAATCACCCCGTACAACCTATAATTCTTACTTTAACTGTCCACCCTTAATACCCTTTTAGTCGATCTTAATTCAATTTATATTTTCCAGCATGTCTCGTTACCAAGGAACCCGAGGAAGATCTGGCCGTAAGCTTGCCGCCCTAATTGCCCGGCAAATGGCTGCGGTCATCCCGACTATGGTGGCTGAACTCAGCAGCACCATGATCGCCAACGTCGCAAGCAACAGCAACGGCCAAGGCGAAAATAGTGCAAACCAAGGTCGTAACAACCAGAAGTGCACTTTCAAGCACTTTAGCTCATGCAAGCCTCCCAATTTCAGCGGCAAGGAAGGTGCCACCGGTCTCTTAGAATGGTTTGAAGGGATGGAAAACACCTTCACCAACTGTGAGTGCCCCGAAGCACTTAAGGTGAGGTATGCCACCAGTATGCTGCAACAAAGGGCTTTAACTTGGTGGAACAGTGAAAAGCGAAACCGAGGTCCCGACGCGATCTTGGCTTTAACTTGGGAGGAGTTCAAGAACATAGCCATCGCCAAGTTTTGCCCGAGAAGTGAGATCCAGAAACTAGAAGAAGAATTCTGGAATTTGAAACAGGATGGCGGGAACCATCTAGCCTATTCTACCCGCCATCACGAGCTGAGCATACTGTTGCCCCACATGGTGGATACTGTTGCCCGTAATGTGGAAAAGTTTATCAAGGGGGTGCCGCCTCAGATCCAGGATGCCGTGGTGGGTAGCCGACCCGCAACCCTAGAAGAAGCTATTACAATTACTGCACAGCTGACAGAAAACCACATCCGGGCAGGCACCATGTCTGCAAAGGGGACCAAGAAGACTGAGAAGACGGTTCCCGAGGAGAGCAAGGAGACTAAGGTGGATAACAGGAAAAGGAAGTTTATACCGGCACGAAACTACGCAGTGGCCGCTCCTAAGCCATCCCAGAGGCAATGTGTTCCCGGGGCTGCACCGGCAACACAAGTGCCCGTGGCAAGGGCTTATGCAGGTCCTCTACCACTGTGCAACACATGTAAGTACCATCATCCGGGGAATCTCCCGTGTCGCATCTGCACACTATGCGGCAAGTATGGGCATCTCGTGGCAACGTGTCGCCGAGCACTGGGGAACGCAGTGACCGAACCAAACCGGGCATGCTACAACTGTGGAGAACCAGGTCACTACCGACCCCAATGTCCTCGCCTTGTGGGCAATGTTCCACCAGCTCGTGGACGTGCCTTCAACATCAACGCAAACCAAGCCCAAGCGAACAACGACGTGGTGAACGGTATGTAATCTTCAACTCCATCTCCGTAGAAATCCTCTAAAAAATCCCTGATTTATGCCTAAGTGCCTTTTTAAACCTATACAGGTATGTTTCTTATTAATGATACCTATGCTTACGTACTATTTGATTCGGGTGCCGATAGGAGTTTCGTTTCCTTAGAATTCGAACCGATACTTGCGAAACCTCGTACGAATTTGGGAAGACCTCTCACTGTTGAAGTTGCCGATGGAGAACCGATCACTGTCGACGTGGTCATTCGTGATTGCTTATTGTGCCTCGACGATCATAGATTTCCTATCGACCTTATTCCTATGAAGCTAGGGAGTTTCGACGTTATTATTGGCATGGATTGGTTATCGAAGAATCATGCCGAGATCGTTTGTTTTGAGAAGTGCATTCGCATACCCTTACCGACCGGAGACACGTTGAAGGTGTTCGGTGAACGGTCTTCCAAAAGACTCAAGCTTATGACATGCACTCAAGCTCGAAAGTGCTTGAGTAAGAATTATCCAGCATTCTTGGCTTACGTAGTCAACACTAAAGTCAAAGGGAAGGAACTCAAGGATGTTCCAATTGTACGAGAATTCCCTGAAGTATTTCCCGATGACCTTAGTGGGTTACCTCCTGTTCGGGAAGTTGAATTCAAAATCGACTTGATCCCGGGAGCGAGCCCCGTGGCCAAATCACCTTACCGACTAGCACCATCTGAAATGCAAGAACTCTCTAGTCAACTCCAGGAATTATCCGAGAAGGGTTTTATCCGCCCTAGTTCTTCTCCTTGGGGTGCACCTGTCTTATTTGTGAAGAAGAAAGACGGGTCATTTCGCATGTGCATCGATTACCGGGAGCTCAACAAGTTAACCGTCAAGAACCGGTATCCCCTTCCTCGTATCGACGACCTCTTCGATCAACTTCAAGGAGCCGCAATCTTTTCAAAAATCGACTTGCGTTCGGGTTATCACCAACTACGAGTCCACGACGACGACATCCCAAAGACTGCTTTCCGCACTCGGTACGGGCATTACGAGTTTATGGTTATGCCTTTCGGCTTAACCAATGCTCCTGCGGTCTTCATGGACCTTATGAACCGAGTGTGCAAGCCTTACCTAGATAAATTTGTCATTGTGTTCATCGACGACATTCTTATCTATTCCAAGTCTCACTCTGATCATGAACTCCACCTTCGTCAAATCCTCAATTTGTTGAAGAGGGAACAACTGTTCGCGAAGTTTTCGAAATGCGAGTTCTGGCTGGAAGAAGTACAATTCTTAGGGCACGTCGTGAATAGCCAAGGAATTCACGTCGACCCTGCAAAGGTGGAAGCCGTGAAGAATTGGAAGGCTCCCACAACGCCGACGGAAGTACGATCATTCCTCGGTCTAGCCGGGTATTACCGACGATTCATCGCCAATTTCTCAAAAATCGCAAAGCCACTCACGTTCCTGACCCAGAAACACCAGCCTTTCGAGTGGAAAGCAGAACAAGAAGAGGCGTTCGAGACATTAAAGCATAAGTTATGTAATGCTCCTATCCTGGCTCTACCGGATGGAAATGACGACTTCACGGTATACTGCGATGCGTCGAAACAAGGCCTTGGTTGTGTCCTCATGCAACGAGGAAAGGTCATAGCTTATGCCTCGAGACAATTGAAGGTTCATGAGGTAAACTACACGACGCACGATCTTGAGCTCGGAGCGGTGGTCTTTGCCTTAAAAATCTGGAGGCATTATCTATACGGCACGCAATGTATAGTATACACGGACCACAAGAGCCTTCAACATGTCTTCAATCAGAAGGATCTCAATATGAGGCAACGTCGCTGGGTGGAATTAATTAGTGACTACGACTGCGATATCCGATACCACCCCGGCAAGGCAAATGTCGTAGCCGATGCATTGAGTAGGAAGACACACCAAAAGATGGTCTCCGTTCAAGAAATTCGCGACCGTCGGCAGTGGTTCGATACATTGGGAGAGTTTGATACAGAAGTCCGACTTGATGTTCACAATACTACCGTGTTGCTACAAAACTTGAGGATCGAGTGTGACATAGAGTCAAGCATTCGAGAAGCCCAACAAGCAGTACAAAGTGAGGAGAGTATGAAAGATGAACTTGAGCCCAATCTTGTGGCCCAACTAGAAACCAGAGCCAATGGGTTGATATATTTCGCGAACCGAATCTGGATCCCCAAACACAATAACCTTCGAGCTATTATCATGAATGAAGCACATCAAACTCGCTACTCAATTCACCCGGGCTCCGATAAGATGTACATGGACTTGCGGAGTCAATATTGGTGGCCCGGAATGAAACGGGACATAGCAACGTACGTCGCTAAATGTCTTACATGCACGAAGGTTAAAGCGGAGCACCAACGCCCAAGTGGATTGCTCGAACAGCCCGAAATTCCCATGTGGAAATGGGAACATATATCCATGGACTTCATAACCAAACTACCTCGGACACCTCGTGGGCACGATAGCATATGGGTAATCATCGACCGATTGACCAAGTCGGCACATTTCATACCCATACGCGACACGTATAAGACATCAAGACTAGCTCGGATTTATATCGACGAAATCGTAAGCCGTCATGGTGTGCCCCTTCATATCATATCCGACCGAGATGCTCGTTTCACTTCTCACTTCTGGTCTTCTATGCAAGAACTTCTGGGTACACAATTGGATTTAAGTACGGCTTACCATCCCCAAACCGATGGTCAAACCGAGCGGACGATCCAAACTCTGGAAGACTTGTTGCGTCTCTGTGTTCTCGATTTTGGTGGTGACTGGGATACACACCTACCACTCGCAGAATTCTCCTACAACAATAGTTACCATTCGAGCATTCAAATGGCACCATTTGAAGCACTTTATGGTCGTAAATGTCGTTCACCGATTTGCTGGACCGACATGGGCGAAAATCTTATCACCGGTCCCGAACTCATACAAGAGACGACCGATAAGGTTGCTATTATCCGCAAGAACTTGGAAACGGCTAGGAGTCGACAGAAGAGCTATGCCGATAAACGTCGCAAGCCGCTAGAATTCCAAGTTGGGGAGATGGTCCTTCTTAAGGTCTCGCCGTGGAAGGGTGTGGTACGCTTTGGAAGGAAAGGTAAGTTAGCTCCGAGGTTTGTAGGACCTTTTAGGGTTCTGAAAAGAATCGGGAAAGTGGCCTACAAACTAGAACTACCATCTGACCTTAGTGGAATTCACCCGGTCTTCCACGTCTCGAACCTGAGAAAGTGTTTGGCCGACGATAACTTGTATGTACCATTGGAAGACATCCAGATCAACGAGTCCCTACATTTCGTTGAGAAACCCGTCGAAATCATGGATCGCATTATGAAGAAGACTAGAACCTCTACGACCCCAATAGTAAAGGTTCGGTGGGAAAACAAGCGGGGAGCGGAATTCACTTGGGAGCGCGAAGATCATATGAAGAAGACTTACCCTGAGTTATTTTTGTAACTTTCGTTATTGTAATTTCGGGACGAAATTAATTCAAGTTGGGGAGACTGTAACATCCTGTAATTTTCTATCTTTATTTATTTATGTTTATGCGTGACCTCGTTAGTAAAGGTTTAACTCAATAATAATAATAATAATAATAATAATAATAATAATAATAATAATAATAATAATAATAATAATAATAATAATAATAATAATAATAATAATAACAATAATTAAAATAATTATAATAATTATAGTAATACTAGTAATAATAATAACAATAATATTAATAATTATAATAATTATAGCAATACTAAAAATAATAATAACAATAATAATAGTATTAAAAATGAAAATTCTTAAACCAAAGTTCAGGGGGTGTTCTGCCAAATTTCAAACTTAAAATCAATGTAAGTCGTTTTGACCAACAGCCCAAACCTTAGGGGCTGAATGTGTAACTTCCGATTTTTCTTGGCCGCAGTCCGGTGGCTTCGACCGGAGCTCCGGCCGAGCTCCGGCGAAGCTACAAACCTTCGAATCTTATTGTTTTGACCCAAACAAACCGCCCAAACCCCTCGGTTCAAGGTTTCGAACTCGAACCTCCACCCAATTTAAGTTTCCCGCTCGTACAATCTTTCCAAATCAAACCGAAGCTATCTATGTACAAATCCGAATCGAATCTCATCAAATTCCTTAAATTGAACCAAATCAATCACACCTAAAGATAATACGCGGTCAAATTAATTAATCAATCAATCAATTTCGCTAATTAACAGACCGAATCTCGCAAATTTGGTAAACGAGAACGCGGTTTCAAAATCAAACGGGTTATGCCCAAAACCATGAAATCAAGTCTATAAATTAGAGGCCTTTGATTCATTCTGAGGTTCCTAAACTCTCTAAAACCCCAATTTCACCATAAGAGCTTCCGATCGAAGAGCCCCAATTCAAGAACACCCGAAGCTTAACTCGAACTCGAAAACCCTCTAATCCTCACCAAAACAGGTAATTAAAACCTGTAGTCTGCTCGTTTTTGGTCGATGAACAAAAGCCCTATGATGATTCGAGTGTTTAATATCGAATCGAGGGTCAATTGTAGATCGGATGAAACTAGGGTTCATCGAATTGGGGGAAACCGGGGCGGCTCCGGCTTAAAATTAAAACAAACCAAAATGAACCAAGGCTTGGGCCCTGGTTCACTGGTCCCCGCACCCCATGTTTCGGGGGAGGTCCCGGGTTCGACCCCGGGCAACCCCCCCCCTTTTTCCTTTTCTTTCCCTTTTTTTTTTTTTTTTCTTTTCCCTTTTCTTTTCTGCTTTATTATAAATTATTTTTTTTTTTGCTTAAATATTAATTCTGAAAATTTCTAAAAATTATTTTATAAATTCAGCATTTATTTATTTATTTATCCTTTATTCAAAGGTTTAAAAATATGTTTAAATTTAAAATACATTGTGGCATTTTTCCTTATTTTAAATTATTTAAAATAATGTTATGAGAAAAGATAATACATGTGTAAAAACATTTTAGGTTATTTAAAACATATGTATGTATATATATGTGTATATATATATACATGTAAATATTGACAAAACAATTTGAATAATTTTTACCTATATACATATATTGTAAAATATATGTATATATATTGTCAAACAATTAGAATGACTAACTACTTATATATAAATACTTATATTCATATAAACATATCAAAGTAAGTATACATATATATATATATATATATATATATATATATATATATTTATTTCTTGACTTATTAAAATCAATACAACTTTCATCAATCGATTTAACGTACGATTAATTTTCTTTATATTAGCCGTTCTCTTTCGCGCAACAAATCTAATTATCATTTCGTTCCGTTAACCCGATTCACATTAATAACACGAAATAAATTGATGTCAACCTCTATTCAATCCATAATTAAGAACCTTAAAACAAAATAATCTTCAAACCGATTATAACACGTTACCTTGTTTTTATTTAGGTGCCTTGTGACGTTTGTGTTGGAAATCTTATTCGTGGTTATTCTTATTTCATCTTCAAGTCTTCTTATTATCATGTGAGTTCTTATGCCCCATTTACATATACTTTACACCTTTCGGGGTGAAACATGTTGGTTATACAAACAAACTTACACACGCTTTGATACTTATTACGCACGTGCAATTCTTTACATAGTCATGGTTATTTGAATATGTTAAGTTGTATATGAGATGTGACATACGTGTGCAATCATTAACTATAACTAGCCTGGCGAAGTCTTAGATCTTTGGGCCTGACAAGCCTATTTGGTGCTAAAGCCGAGGGATTGCCGGCTCCTAGGAGCCGTATGCTTGTGCACTAGGGAACCAAATACACTTAGCTAATCATGCTTATTCATATTATTCAGTCAAGGTTTGATTGTAACTGTGCATGTTCTATATACTTACTATCTTGTGACCATTGACTAGAATTGCCACATTCTCATGATATATACTTATTGTACTTTAAAACCATGGGAACTCACCAACTTGTTAGTTGACTTTATTTTTCAACATGTTTCAGGTAATGTGCAAGCTTAATGTTGATTGAAGAAATGCTAAAGTTTAGGATATGGACCTAGACTTAAATAAATAATTTGGATTCATTTACTTGTTCGTTGTTTTCTTGTAAGACGTGGTTGGTTGTGATGTTTGAAAAACAATTGATTAATGGCATTTATATTTTAAATTAGCGTTATGTGGCTGTGAACAATCTTAACCCTCACACTTCGACGTTTCCGCCGTCATGGTTGGGGTGTGACATCTGAGGGCCTCGATGAGAGAGGCGATCGTGGAGGAAGTGCATTAGGTCATATAGACGATCCTATCATGTGTGGTGACCGAAGTGATTAAGGTTGTAAAGGAAGGAGAGAGGAAAGAGAGGAACAGGTCCTTGGGATGACGGGAGCAACCGGAGCCTGAAACGGTTCTCTCTGATGATGAAGAAGAGGAGGAAGAAGTGCCTGCGCCGGAGGCGGCACGAGGCTGTAGTTATGGGGCGTTTCAATGATGCAAGCCCCCAACTTTTGATGGTAACAGCACTGCTGCTGCTGCTCACCGATGGGTGAGGGAAATGAAAGCTGTTTTAAATATCAGCGAGTGCCGAGAAGATCAGAAAGTAAAATTTTGCTACCCACTCTTTCGTGGACTCAGCTTTGTGCTGGTGGGACAACATCGTCCAAGTTGAGGGCAGTCGGGCTATTGGAAGGATGAGATGGTCAGAGTTGAAAAGGCTGGTGATTGAAGAGTTCTGTCCTCACCGTGAGATGGATGAAGTTGAAAGAGAGATCTTGCAGCTGGAGGCGGGAACAATGACGCATCAGCAGTACACTACCAAATTCAACGAAATGGCACGGTTGGTGCCGGATCAGGTGACACCTCTCTCACAAAAGATCAAGAGGTATATTCATGGCTTGCCAGCGGACATCCGTAGGCACATGATCGCTGCTTGACCGAGCACGTTTAGGTCGGCGATTGATTTGGCGGGGAGATTATATGATGAAAGATCGGGGGTGGTGACAGAAGTTAGCAAGAAAGGAGAGGGTGAGCGGGATTGGAACGGGAAGCGATTGGGACGTGGCGGAGCCGCTCCAAGTAACAAAGGTGCACGGGTGGATGACCAGCGTGTGGTCATAACTGATGCGGGGTCGGAAAGGTGTGACAAGTATGGACACAAGCACCCTGGGGAATGTAGATTGGGGACCAATGTCTGCTTCCGTTGTGGAAGGACCGGACATGTGGCGAAGAACTGCGGTATGAGGAGGTGTTATTCTTGTGGTGAGGAAGGCCACATGAGCAGGGATTCCAAGAAGCCGAGGGCGGAAGGTTCGGGAGTGAAGAAGATCGGAGGAAGCTAGGACAGACCCCGATGTTGTGTCAGGTATGTTTCTAGTAAATAAATCCTTAGCCTTTGTGTTATTCGATGCTGGCGCTATTAAAAGTTTTATTCCTGTTGCTTTTTGTGCTGAATTGCATGTTAGTGGTAAGAATATAGATACGCCCTTCGATGTAGTCCTAGGAGTGGATTGTTTGGCAGACTACGGGGCGAACATTATGTGTCGCAGGAAAATGATACGGTTGACAGCGCCTGACGGGGTCACGGTGACAGTTTAAGGTGATCGAGGCTACGACTGAGAAGCTCGAAAGATTCAAAGCCTTGATGAAGGTAGCCAAAGAAAGACAAGAAGTCGTGTGTGGATAAACGACGTTGACCGATTGAACTCCAGGTGGGAGACTGGAAAAGAGATGAGACAGTATTGCCCGCGATGGTTTAAGGAATAACAGGTTTCGGGGATGAAACCTATATAAGGGGGGTGGACTTGTAACACCCGGAAATTCTTTGAAGCCGACAAAAGAAGAAAAGAAATAAAGTCCAAAGTCGAGGGACCAAACTTGCCAAACGGGAAGAAACTTCGATGAGTGGGAGTATAAAAGGGGGAGGGCAGCCCACACCCTCCCCGTTCTTGTAAAATCAGCCAAAGAAGAGAAGAGAATGAGAAAAGAGGAGAAAAGCTTGGTTCGGGTGGATTCGATCGTGGAAATCGTCGTGTAGCGGGTCAAATCGAAGCTCTACTCGACGAGATCGTTTCTGTGAGTTCTAGGACCCCTCTTTTACATGTTTTTTAATGATTTTAGGGCTGGAACACATCTGAAAACCCTTTTTCGAGTTTTTGGGTGTAAACATGTTTTTATGCGTATGTGTATGTGTTTGGTGCGTTTGGTGTTGGATTTCGGGCTTGTGTATGCATGAATGGTGTCGTGGAAGGTGTTTCTAAGGTTTAGGATGGTTAATTTGGGCTAAAATCGAGTTTGGAAGAGCTTGGAGGCCGAAATGGGCAGTTTGCGTTCGGCTGAAACTGCATTCTCCATCAGCTAGGACTATGCGACCGACTGGAGTGCGATTGGAGGCCATACGGTCGATTGGCGTGCGATTGAAGTCCATGCGCACGATCGCCATGCGACTGAGGTCCATACGCATGATAGTCATGTGACTGAAGTTCATGTGCCTGGAAGGCATGCGATTGAAGGGTATGCGACTGAGGTTCATTCGCATGAAGGTTATGCGACTGAGGTCCATGCGCCTGGAGGCCATGCGACTGAGGTTCATTCGCACAAAGGTTATGCGACTGAGGTCCATGCGCCTGGAGGCCATGCGACTGATTTTCATTCGCGCGAAGGGTATGCGACTGAAGCCCATGCGCCTGAAGTCATGCGACTGAAGGCCATACGCATGAAAGCTATGTGACTGAGAGTCCATTCGCATAGATGTCCATTCGCCCATAGGTCCATTCGCATAAGGTCCATTCGCATGATGTCCATTCGCCTAAGTGTTTGTCGCCTGGGAGGCCATGCGACTGAAGGGTGTCCATACGCCCAAGTAGGGCTCATACACCCGAAAGAGCAACAATTTATCTTATGACTTTCGAGGGAAAGTGTAGTTGTGGGTTTTGACTCGGGAGGTTCTCGGAGGTTTGTGTAAGTTGACTTTCGAGGTCATAGACGTTATGTCGGGCATGTGTGTGATGTTAATGATTTATTGTATGATTGATGCGTGTGTATGATGGTACATATGTATGATGATGTCCTGTATGGTGATGTGTGTATGTTTATGTTTATATTCATGTTATGTATATGTATCTTTCCGTGGCTTTGCGTCGAACGTTAATGAATGTAATGAAATTATTATGTAACGTAAAGTGGAAGATAATGAAAAGAGAAATATTATGAATGAATGCATCATTAATGAACGAATGAAAATGTGAAAGGCTTGCAAGCGAAGTGTACCGAAGTGCACGGCTCTAAATGCCTTAAGCTCAACCGCGTGTGGTTAAGCTAATCCTTAAGAGTGCAGGCAGGGGTTCCAGTCTTTGTGACTGACCATCGGTGTGGTACATGGTGTATAGTTGTTACTCGCGCTATGCATAATGTTGGGGGTGTAGTATTTATCGGTTACCCAAGTTATGCATATCGTTGGGGGTGTAGTATGACATAGTTACCCATAATGTTGGGGGTGTAGTAGGTAATAGTTACCCGCGCTATGCATAATGTTGGGGGTGTAGTATGTATCGGTTACCTGAGTTATGCATATCGTTAGGGGTGTAGTATGTCATAGTTACCCATATTGTTGGGGGTGTAGTATATGATGGTTACCCGAGTTACGCATAACGTCGGGGGTGTAGTATGCAGTGGTTTATAGCGGTTTCTCGAATTACCCATATTGTTGGGGGTGAAGAAGACAGCTGGGATCTTTGTCGCTTACCCCGGTGCTGGTGCCAGGCTATGTGCCGTGCGGAAGTCGTTTATGAACTTCGGCCCAGTAGCCGTATAGTTTGGGGCATAGCCGTTGACGCTGATCCAGAACGTGATGAAATAACAGATGTAATGATCCTAAACTTTACCTTAGGTACTGTGGCCAGAGGTGTTGTGCACCGTTAAAGAAGGTCTATGATAGGCTTAGGCCCAGTACCGGGAAACTGAAGAGTAAAGTTCATGGTTTTAATGGAAAGAAAAGATGTAATAATGAACTAATGAATGAAAGTAAGAACGTATGAACGAACGAAAGTTAAAGTACGAATGTAATGATGAAGATAATAAACACTATCTATGTGTACGTATGATGTGTGATCGCATGTATGTAAAGAATGGTTTTAACGAAAGAAAAGTATGTTTTATTATAAAACCAGAACTCACTCAGCAACGCTGACTTTGATGTGTTTCCAGTTGGCAGGTATGTTGCTGAGGATGGCACGGGGCGGCTACTCAGCGTATTTTGGATGACATCCAATGTTACAATGCTTTTGTAATGAAATGTAAAATGATATTGTGCAATGAACGGTTGTATTATTTTGCAAAAGTATTTTGATGAAATGAAAATGTTGTTTTTAATGTTTCCGCTGCAACGTTTTATGAAAGTGAAATGTAATTATATGTTTTATGTGCGATGAATGACCAGCTGTAAGCGTCCCGAGAACGGGGCCTTACAATCTTCATGCGAAAAGTTATATGTTGATTCTGGCACTTGGAAACATGACGAGGACTAAGGTTACGGGCCGTTACCTCTGAACCGTATGGTCCATAACTTTAAGCCGGTTATAGGAATCATCCGAAAGGTGTCACATGTCCTCAACAAAGGTCACAAACTTAACCTGTGGGCCTTAGGGTCCATAACTCTGCCCGGAAGAAGTGATCATAGGACCAAAATTTTAATTTCTTCTTTATTATTCTTGAATAAATTCGGGGTGTCACATTTTATGATGGGTAAACTTAGTTAATATTGAAAAATGTTTATTTTATTTTATTGTTAGTTATCTTTTTGACTTTTGTTTTATATAAATGTTTTATATGTTAATATTTTTAGCTTAAAAAAATAAAGTGGGTGAAATTTGAAGTATTAAGTGTTAAAGGATGTGGAAACCACAGCCTAAGAGTATTCACAGTAGATTCCCCCTATAGATATTTAAAAATTTTAAGTTAGTATTATTTTTTTCCCTAAAAAAATGATAGCTTGGTGGTTAACCGGTTTACAAGTAATTAAAGAAACTGGTTAAAGAACGGTTAGAACTAGTTAGACATCTCAAAACTAAAAACCGACCTATAACCACTATCTAGGATAAGTTACTTACTAATTACTTTTATACCGGTTAACAAACATTTATGTTTTCAATCACACAATCATGTTATTTAGGTTAACCGGTTTCTTTAGACACTTCTAGTGCATATATATACATGCATTACCTCGTAAATGGAAAACTTAATTTAACATATGTTGTGTTTTACATCTAGCCTATTACTCGAGAATATTATAATTTTTTCCAAACTAGAAGGCGCTTCATGATTCTTATTTCTGAAAATGGTTTGTAAATACATGTAACTAATTTTACATAGAAAAGTAAAGATCTAGAAACCAAATAACTGTAAGAAAGGCCTTAACCAAATTTTCTTTCATTACACATTTAAAGTATAAAGTATATTTATTACGTACAATTTTGTTTGTAGTGATTTTCTACTATTCAAAATTGAATCACGCAACTATCTATAAATATATATATTATATCCCAACCACGTGTAAGTCAAAGTCTAGAAAACACTATCAAACACAAGATGTTATGCAACAATACTATTTTTTTCTTTAGAGCAAATTAACCAACTAATTTCGAAAGATATGTTTTATATTAATCGGATCATCTATCTATTTATTTTTTAATCAAGATCGTATTTTAAAGGGAGAAATTCACAACTTCAAACGTTTATCACCTTAACTGCGAGCATTTTCGCTCAACGTAAAACTCAAATTCAAAATTCTTTTTATATTTTTAGTTATCTTAAGTATCTCATTTTAATCATCATGCGTCAATAATATTAGTTTAAATGATATTATTATAAAAATAAAAGCTTCCACATGATTGGTTCATACAACACCTTCTTCTTCGTCTTCCTCATACCACCAACACTCCACCATCAATGGCAACCGTCGGCAATCTTTCGTTTCACTCTCCGTTCATCCACCGTCGTACCGCCACCACTCCACCACCGCCACCACCACAAGACTTCCGGCAATCAAAACCCACCACCAGACTACAGCTTTCAGCTCATACTCAAACACTAAACATTCCTACACCTGTTTCAAACACCAGTGCCAATAATAATATTAATCTCAGGCTTGATTTCGATCACCCCGAACGTCCGGCGACGTCGCCACGGTGGTTTTCGCCGTTGGACGCCGGAAAATCCCGTTTACCCAACGCCCCTCTTCTTCTTTACTTACCAGGTGTCTTCTTTGATCAAATTTGAATGACTTTACATGTTTGTATCATATTGATTTTGTTTACATATGGGTATTGATTGTTATACTTATATATGTGTAATTCATAGGGATTGGTGGATCTGGGTTCGGTCTTTCTTTGCATCATCGCAGGCTTGGGGAGTAAGTATGCCTCCATTTATTGTAGGATGTAGAATATATGATCATTTAATTGTGTTGTTCATAAATGATGAATCCCTCAGTGATTTGTAAAAATGGCTTCTTTATGTCAATCTTGTGATTGGTACAAATGTGATGATGAAATCATGTGGTTCTGCTAAAAGGGATCATGGTACATTTAGTTTGGTGCTTGATGTATCATCATTGATGATGATGTTTTTTTATTAATGGGCCAGCTATTACCACACCACATGAAATCTAATCTCACACCACCTGCAAACGGCCGTTTAAAACATGAAAAAAGCCGTTAATCGGCATTTTGAGTATAAGACAAAACAAATGTTTGCAGCTTCTGTTAAATTTCATGGGCTCCCTAGTACCAGTGGCGGAGATTGAAAACAAAGCTTCGTCCTTGCTCCCTACCTACCTTTTAAATGGCCATTCCGTTTGAGTTTGGGGATGGTGTATTTAAGTTCTGGTGTGGTGTAGTAATGGCAGGACCTTATTTATTACCCATTATTAGGAATGTATTCTCTTTCTTGGTGCTTGATGATGATGTCAGTGTGACTAATTTGTGTTTTGTTATTTTGCTCATAAATGTAGGATGTTTGATATATGGTGCCTGCATATACCTCCTACAGATAGAACTCCATTTCCAGGTATTTCTTTTACTTCTTACTTGGTTTTAAAAAGCGCGCAACACGTTTTGCAAAATACCTTAGGGCCTTGAGGTGGCGCTTTATGTACATTTGGGTCAAATTTTGGGTTTGTAGGAGATTGACTGATATGTAAATACAACCGGATGGCGAGATTATGAATAGTTTACTTGATAATAGAAGCTAATATGTGAAATAGATGAACGTATGCAACTTTTGGTTGTACATAGAGCAATACATCGCGTATGTGATGTGTATGGTTGCACCTTGGTTTTTGGGATTAAAACGCCTTAGGGCGCCTCGAAGTTTTTCAAAACTAAGCTTGCTTATTTTTACTTATATCTACACAACTTGGGTAGAATGTGGTTTAAAGCTGACTCTCATATGTCTTCTTGCTACTTTATGGTATTGGCATCCAAAATTTTGTTAATGATGCTTTGGTGTTCATGCCTATATGGTTCTCATCATTTCTTTGAATTTGAAAAATATGATGAGAAACAAATATGATCTTTTCATATAAATTTGAGGTTCAAATTATAAAGTTGGACAATTAATGACTTTTTACAGAGCTAGTAAAGATGGTTGAAAGCACTGTTAAGTCTGAGAACTACAAATCACCCGAGAGGCCAATATATCTTGTGGGACAGTCTTTTGGCGCTTGCCTCGCGCTTTCTGTTGCAGCACGCAATCCTCAGATTGATATTGTTTTGGTTTTGGCCAATTCAGGTGACTTATAAGTCTGTGTTTCTAGAGAATTGTTTTGGGTTTCACTATCTATTAATCATGTTATAATTGCAGCTACATCTTTCAATGGCTCACAGTTGCGCCCTTTGATACCTGTGTTAGAAGCCATGTCAAAGGAACTTGATGCTGGCCTGGGTTATGTTCTCAATCTGATGGCAGGTGGTTTTAGATTATGAGTTCCTATATTTACATGGTCATTTCAGCTTCTGCAGCTGAAAATAAGGCTTGTGCTGCTTTTAACACGAGTGATTTTTCTGTTACATATATAGGCATGGGTTCAACAGTGGCACCAGAAATCTCAAAGGTTCTTGCAGACATGTCATTTGACAATTCTGTAAGTATCAGATGTTGAATACTCAGTTGCAATCAATTACCAATAATTCTTTGGATGGTGTTTCTTGGGTGTGTTCAATAAGATTTTCTATCTGAAATTGGTGAAAATGTCTTTGGTGTTACTAAGGATTGTTAGATGGATATAGTTATGGGATGGTTATTAACTTGCTCTCTAAACTCAAACAGTATCCAGTTAATTATTGTCAGATAATGATAACAGATTGATGGTTGAGGTCACAGGGCGTAAGCGAAGTATTTTCTGTGGAGACACTCGTATGGAAACTGAGGTTGCTTGATTCAGCTTGTTCATACACCAATTCACGCCTACATGCTGTCAAAGCTCAGACACTAATTCTTTCCAGGTTCATGGTTCATCATATTTAATATTTCAGTTTATTCAACTAAATCACACACATTGTATGCGGCTGTTACAAGTATTCTCAAAACTTAAGTTTTGCTTATTATGTAATGATTTGTCAAGTTATTCTTTTTTCTTGAACTCCGCAAACCGTAAACTGGTCTTTCTGGCTTATGGTTAGTAAATGTAAAATTGTCGATTCCTGCAACTAATGTTCACCGCTATCATCTTGTATTTTTATGTGGTTTCAACTGCATAAGAAGCTTCTTTAGGCCACTAAACCTATTGCAAATCTCTGCAGTGGCAAGGATCAGCTGTTACCAAGTAAACAGGAAGGCGAAAGACTTCACCGTCTAATACCAAAATCTGATATTCGTACGTTTGATGAAAGTGGTCACATGCTCTTTATGGTAGGGAATCCCCTGCGTATGAACATTCATGCAACCACGAGTTTTTTTGTTAGTAATAACAAGAAATTATGTCATGTGTTTATAAAATTAGTGATTCCGTTACTATATTAGGTTTTCAGATCTTCACTGCTTCTTCTAGTATTATGAAATAGGATCTGTGCCTAGTTGTTCTTTTATGTTTCTATTTTAATGTTATATGCTTTTCTAAATGTCCCAGGATAAAGATCATGACTTGGTTACTATTCTAAAAGCCAGTGGTTTCTATCGCCGTAGAAGAAATCCTGATTATGTATTAGATTACTTGCCACCAACCGATTATGAGTTCAAAAAAGCAAGAGAAACACATAGGTATCTCAAGGACATTATCTCAACTGATTAACAATGGCTGAAATACATTTGCAGATCATACATAACATATGCTCACTAATACTTTTGTTATTAATCAATCAATAAATCAAGATTTGTGGAGGAAGCTTTCTCTCCTGTGATGCTTTCAACTTTGGAAGATGGAAAGATTGTTAAAGGGCTCTCAGGGATTCCTTCAGAGGGTCCAGTTTTATTCGTTGGGTATCACATGATGTTGGGGCTTGAATTAGCCCCTCTAATTGCGCGCATTTACGCTGATAGAGGGATTTTAGTGAGGGGGGTAGCACATCCATTAATGTTCAACAAATCTAAAAGAGGACGATTGCCTGATATGTCAAACTATGATACACACAGAATTATGGGAGCGGTTCCTGTGTCACCAACTAACCTTTTTAAACTTTTTAAAACGAAGTCACATATCCTTCTGTATCCTGGTGGCATGCGCGAGGCTCTTCACAGAAAGGTAACCTTATGGTTTTTACTATTAGAAGTTATTTCTACAAGTGTACATTGATGTCAGTCATGCAAATGGATGATTGAATCTTTTGAGTTTGTAGGGTGAAGAGTACAAGTTATTTTGGCCCGAGCAGTCTGAGTTTGTCAGGATGGCTGCTAGGTTTGGAGCCAAAATCGTACCTTTTGGTGTTGTTGGAGAAGATGATATCGGTGAAGTAAGCCTTCTATTTTTTTTAGCTATGTCTATCTGAATAAATTCTTGTTTGTATGAAGTAAAAGATGAAATCCAATCTTCCTGTAATTTTCATACCCGCAATAGTGTACTCATGAAATGCCAGTGCACCACGACTATCTAAGTTGCTATACATGTGGCATGCCATGTCATCACGGTTGTCTACATGGCGGTTCATCTGGCGTGCCACATGTGCATTATGTGCTGATTAGTTTTTTTTTACACTTAGAAACCTACATAATCCTTTTTTCTATGCATAAAAAGAGTTTAATACCTTAAACTGACAGAAAAAGTTGATTAGGTAAAATGGAAAATTACAAAAGGTTCTGTACCTTTTAATGCAGTTTGCACCTACCTAAACATAACTGATGAAGTCTGTTTGTTCAGTTAGTTTTCGACTACGAGGACCAAATGAAGATTCCCTATCTAAGAAGATTTATACAAGAATTAACCGAGGAGGCGACACAACTAAGGTACCATAGCTTGTATCTGTTAGATTTCATAATTCAATACTATACAAAAGTGTTCGAATTTATATTATTTAGTTGTGCTTGATACTCCTGGTGGACTTGATACTTGTAGGAGTGACATTGAAGGAGAGGTAGCAAACCAAGATGTACACTTGCCGGTGATGAGTCCCAAACTTCCTGGGCGATTTTATTACCTTTTTGGAAAGCCGATCGATACACAAGGTAAGTTTATAAACCATTGCAAATGACATTTGTGTTTTGTGGAAATGAACGAACGAATGAATATTTATCCGTTTGCAGGGAGACAGGAGGAGCTAAGGGATAGGGAGAAGGCTCACGAGCTGTATCTAGAGGTGAAGTCAGAGGTAGAGAGTTGCCTTTCTTATTTAAAAGCGAAAAGAGAAGAGGATCCTTATCGGAGTATATTATCGCGCTTGGCTTACCAGCTCAGACATGGCTATGAAACTGAAATCCCAACATTTGAACCGTAGAATTCATTTTTCAGTCAAAAGTTAAAGAAATCATTGTTATGTTGTGCTATGTTATGATACGTGATGCGATGTTAGGTAGATAGGAAATAAATCTTGTGTTAAGTTAGATGGTATTAGGAATATAAGATTAAGATACATGAAATCTGATGATCAAGCATTACAATTATTTGTATGTAGCACATCACTTGAAATTGGTAAGATAATAACATATTCAGCTTAAATATTGTTTTCACACCTCTAAGCTTGCATCAATCAATGAATTTTATCCTTTAACCATTTAAAGCCTTTTAAGGAAATGTTTCGGGTTCAAATTTCACATTTATTGGTTTTTTGTTATAATATTTGAAGGCCACCTGTTCGATGTAAGTAGCAATAGCTACAATTAAACATTGATATTGTTGGCAGAGTTTTAGTGAGTTTCTATAAACACAAGAAGATAAAAGGATTTTAATATTGCCTTTTGTGTCCGGACAAAAATGAAGTCACTTTTGTTGACTAAATATCCACAATAAATCTTTTATAGTATATAATATCATTAAATAAGTCTTCTATAAATGGATGGTGTGGAGCCATGATGACTGATGATTTGGTGAAGAAGGATATGATGAGTGATGGTATATAATATCTAAATATATTATTATTCTTTTTGTAAAATTCTATTTCATTTATTTTCTTTTAAGGTATGTTATTTCATGATCATAACTATCAGAATTTACCAAATCTAAGTTTAAAACTATTATATTATGATTATTGTTAGTAATATTATTATCAGCAAAAGTAAACAAGCGAATATTTATACCTTATTTATTTACGGTGCTTAGGTTTAGGTTTGATGTATATATTTTTATCCTGCATTTATCTAACTGTTTTTGCGACTTAAATTAGTTAGAACAACTTTACTTGAAGCAAACATTCCTTAATTTTCTTTACATTTTCTTTCATGTTTCACATAAAAGCTTCATTCTCTTAATAAACATTTAAAAATATATGTTTCTTCTTCAGTTAGCCAAGACGCCATGAAGAAGTTGCAGGTTTGCATTTTCTCCTTTTCATGCGACTCAAAAACACAAACATAACCTCTCTCCTCTTCCTAAGACGACTTCTAAAATTGGTTTGGTGCAGGGGCAAAGCTTAGTATGGGCCGCGGGGCCACCACCCTCTTTTTTCGTTAGTCGTATTAATTTTTGGCTCGGTAATGTAAATTTTTTAATATATATAGAGTTGTCCCCTTTAAAATAGTTTATTTTCGTCCCCGCTTCTTATGGTGTGTTTTAAGCTCCGCTGCTAGTTTGGTGGCTTTTGTTTGGTTAGGCAATGTGCATCAAACAAGATGGCTCATCCTTTAATTTGTGAAGTGAATATGAGACCTTTCCTTTTGTTCCAACATTGCACTTTGACCATTTTCTATTATTTTCCGTGACACAGCTTAGCTAGTCCCTTAAGTCTCATTGTTGTTATTTTACCCAAATTTACAAAATATGTTTCTTGTTCTTTCTACTTATTTAGTTTGCATATAATCAGTGTTTTGAAGACCGGATCAGACCGGCCGGTCCGATCGGGAATCGAAGGGGTGGCGGATCCGGTTCACATCAGTTCGTTTTGAAGGGGTTCGTCCCGAATCGGTGGCCAGACCGGGAACTGGACCGGTGGTCGGACCGGATTTTGATTTGTTTTTCTTTTTAGTTTTTTGAGTTTTAATGGGTAAAAACGAGAGGTTGAACAAGTAATTAGTGTGTTGGACATAAGAATATTGTTAAAATTTATATTTAACTATAAAATACACACATAAATTACTTATATTGAATTATATATATATATATATATATATATATATATATATATATATATATATATATATATTTATATTTATATTTATATATATATAGATATAGTTATATTTATATTATATATAGTTATATATATATATATATATATATATATATATATCTATATATATAGATATATATATATATATATATATATATATATATATAGTTATAACTATATATATATATATATATATATATATATATATAGTTATATTTATATTTATATTTATATATCCTACATATAATTATGACTATGGGCGGAGGATCATTGGGGCCGGTGGGGTGGGGTGGGGTTGGGGGGGGGGGGGGGGGAGGGGGGGCACCGGCCCCCTCTTTTTTTTGTCAGTAGTGTAAAATTTTAGTCTAGTAGTGTGAATTTTTGGTCCGGTAGTATAAATTGTTATATAAATATCGAGTTCGCCCCCCTAAAAAAGTTAATCTCCCCCTCTCCCCAACGGAAGTGTTAAAGCTTCGTCACTGACTATGACGTCATCCGGTTTTTAAATCCAGTCCGACCAACGGACGAGTAAGGTGTCCAGTTCTACGTCCCATCCGGTTTGAAAACATTATATATAATTATTTTCTTGTTGGAGGTGTTGTTTTTAATGTATGGAGGCTTCGGGTTTTCGATATTGGGCCCAATTCAATTACAATACATTTTATGTGGCAGAATTAACCAAGTTGATACACATGGGCTGCTTTATCTATTTATAGCATATTATTTTTTTTAAGGGTTAAGTTGTAAAACATATATATTTTATTTTTATTGTTATTTGTATTTGTAATTTCTTACGATCGAGGTAGAAAGCAATAAAAGAGCTACGCTGGTTGCAGC
The DNA here is from genome assembly GCA_025215565.1 of Flaveria ramosissima. NCBI lineage: Eukaryota > Viridiplantae > Streptophyta > Magnoliopsida > Asterales > Asteraceae > Flaveria > Flaveria ramosissima. The sequence goes on along the minus strand of CM046043.1, from coordinate 11,233,553 downwards.
TTTTAAATATCAGTCACATCGATTGAATCACATAAATCTAGCATGTTCATCTATTACTTTATTTTTTTCCTCTTGTAATTTGATAGTGTTTGTGTGCGAATCAATAATTGCATCCCTAATAAAAGGTTATTACGGGAGGCTAGTATTTGTGTACGGATTGAGATTGATGTTGTTCAATGTGTTTCACCTCGGTTTATAACTGGACTGAGGTGTGAGGCAACCTAGGTAATGAGAAAAATGCCTCGAGGGTCAGTCTGACGCGATTGGAGGCGTGCGCTTCTTGCTGAGGCATTGCTTCAAGCACATTTTGTATCCGGATGTTCGTTCTCCTCTATCTTTAAAGAAAAAAAATGAGAAAATAGGTAGAAAAGAAGAATGTTAGTGAATAAGAACTACTTTGTATCTAGGTTTGAGTTGTTGTATAGACTATAGAGAAGTCCTAACTTACTGGTTGTACTTGGAGAGAGTTGATGTTTCTTAAGTTGTACATAATACCTCTTTGATTGTTAGGATCTTTTTTATTTCTCTATTTCATCATCTTATTTGTATGATGTTTAATAAACAATGTAGAAATATTATTTAGAATTAATTTACACGTATTTTATAGATATCGAATGCCTCGTGCCCTCGCGTATGGCGTGCTAGCACCTTCGCATCACACCTCGACTATCAAGACCCTAAGCGTCTTACTGTTTTCATAGATGTTGATTCATTAACTATTACCAAATAGCAAATTCCATTTGTTTATATGGCTAGTTTTTGTTTCATTTATATAGTTCATTAAATACAAACAGTAATAACAACAATGACACATTCTATACACACTTGTAATACTGCACATACTCACATCCAGCAGAACTAGAAGGGTCGTTGTCCGTTGATCCTCCGACCCATCCGAAATTTCAATTAAGAGTGTTATGCAACGTGGTTGTTTATCGCCAGTAAAGTAGCTAAAACGAATATAAAGAACAAAATTTCTACCATATCTAATATCCACCTTTATTGTCATCTGCCACATTTTAATGTATCTGAATACAAACACTGTACTCCAATATAAACATTTTGGTGGTTTGTGCAGCTTAATCTTGAATGATGGTGATCAACTGATCATATTAGTTATCAATAGATCCAAAAGAATCTGTAAACCCTGATATTTCAAGTTGCAGGATAGTAACAAAACTATACAAATGGAATTTTGCATGTAAGGGTCCACAAAAATTATTTCAAACAATTGTGTGAACTTAAAAACACAACTATTGTTTATTATATACCTGAAATAAGCTGCTAAAATCTTATAATCACCAACTGGAAATTGGAATAATAGTATAACATAAAAGTTCAATAATAATAATAATAATAATACTAACAACTACTACTTTCCACAAATTGCAGGATCTCTCTTAGATGGTCTAAAACTCAAGGCAAACATGCTGTAAACGCATACATTCGCATGTTCGGATTTAATCGAAAATTCATCAGAAGTCGTGGTGAAGCCAGGCACGTTGCAGGCTGCAAACCTGCTTCTAATCAGGGTGGCGCGACACGAGTTCAAAACCGCAGCATCTCTAGCACAATAGATCCCATCAACAGAAGGTATATCGAGCCTATAAACACCATAGCGGTTAGTAGTCCGGTTAACCGAAAACGATATCTGCTCAGCAGTTCTTGGTGAAGCAGCATTGAACTTGCAGTCTATCCTAACATCTGCTCCTGAATACAACGTACAGTAGAAAGTGTAAATAATGTGATAATGATGATCTTTTAGTTAAAGAAAGATTAGTGAAAGGTGAGTTGGATTAAGTGTTAATTAACCTGATAACAAGTAGGTGTGGTTGTTGAATGAGTTGATGGAACATGTGTCACAATAGACCATACCCATGACACTGATGTGAGGGATGATGGTTCTTGAAGCTTGAAGATGCAGGATCATGGAGAATAATGTTGAAAGAAGAAAGAAAATTGCAGTTGGTTCCATTGCAGAAAGAAAGAAAGAAAGAATTGAAAGAGGTGATGTGTGTGAACTATTTGGATGTTATATAAAGTGGAAGTGGAGGTGTGTCATACTGTCATGTCTAAAATGAGATGGGGAATTGAAGTAAGGAAGTTTTGAGTAGAAACAAAGACATGTGAATGTGTTTTGGCTGTTTATATTTTTCATTATTATCATAGTTATTATATAATATACATTGGGAATATATCATAGTAATTAAGTTTCTTTTAGTGTTTCACCATAGTTATTCACACTTGTTTTCAATTAAGTCACCAAGTTTCCTTAATGTTTCATGTACGGTTTGATATTATTTTAATGATTATTAAGAGACTACATTTTAATAGTTTATAGCTTCTTAAAGATTAATAGATAACTTTATTGGTTAATGGTTTAAAGGTAACATTAAGAGGTTACGTTTAAATTATTCAACGTTAAGATTACGTCTTAAACATTAAAAGGTTATGAACCATTAAGAGATAGCGTTCTAATAACCATTAGAGGAGACCAAACAACTCATTAAGTCAACTTATAAAAAGTAAATACTAAATAGTAGTTGATGTTCATACATATATATATATATATATATATATATATATATATATATATATATATATATATATATATATATATATATATATATATATATATATATATATATATATATATATATATATATATATATTTTATTTAGTTCACGTAATTGAATAAAAAATAACTATAATACTTGTAGAAAATTAAGAAAACTGGAACAATATTAAAACTTGATTATTTTTTATGATTTTAATAAATAATAACAACAATTTTAATTAATAAATAACGTGTTATTATTATTGTTGTTGCTGGTGTTGTTATTATTGTTATACTTATGGAGAATGCTGTTGTTATTATTATTCTTATAACGGGAATCCAGTGAAGCTGGAGATGGAGGTACCAAATAGTTAATGATAGGTTTGAATGTCATCACGTGGAACTTGAGAGGAAATTCTTTTATTTAAGATTTTAAAATTCTTTCATAGCTGAAGAATACTTTAATAAGACAAAATTAATATTTTTGAGTCATTATCAACCAATAAATTATTCAAAAATTTAACCGTATTATTTGAAAACTGTTAATATCCTTTTTATTGATAAACCTTAATTATAATTTATTTTGTAGCATCATAACCAAATCGGAAGGGCTTTAATTATGTTTGTATTTATTATTTGATATGTTACACCAAACTGACATCGTAAAAAGGTTGTCTCATTACATTAATTGATTGCATTAATAAGAATCATCTTTTTATCTTACAACCATTTAATGCCTCATTTCTAACGCCTTTTTATCTATTGTTTTTTAGATGACGTTTGAAACTACCCCAATACCCAAGTAAGCCTTCCTGAAACGTAATTTCAATTGTCCATACTAATTGTTGACGCTCCAGGCTCTTTACTATGTATTTCATCTACTTAATAATATTCTTTTTGGTATTTTATTCTACTATGAGTTTTAGGGTGTTAATCGTTTGATGTGGTCGGTACTGAAAAGATTCTAGACCGAACAAGTATGGTTTCATGAAACCACAAACCAAACTGGTAGGGTTGTGTGGGTTCAACGGACCCGCCAATTAACGTTGACGAAACGAAAAGAGACATCCTATAACAAAACAGGAAAATAGAGTCATTGGTTTATTGAGTGTTGAGACTAGAAACACAAGGTGCACTTGAGCTAAATATGGTAGCTTGATGTCACAACCGCCTATATTTTGATCGCAATCTTCGGGTTTCAGAACGTTTGGAATCATTCTTGAAGGATCATGACCCTAAAAGAAGGTTCAGAAATTTCATCATGGTTTGTAGAATTTGATAATCAAAGAGCTACAACTCCCTTTTCATAATATTAATGATCAACATCGACCATACATATAGGAGAGAATAAATCAGAAAAAACAGGAACCCACTAAACAAAATATTGCTACAAACAAGTGATAAGAATAAAGATAAGAATGCAGCTATCAGTATCATTATCCAACAACTCCCCCTCAAGTTGTAGTGTGTAAGTCTTTCATTGCCAACTTGACAAGTAAATCTTGAAGTTTCTTGGTCCCAAGTGGTTTAGCAAGTAGGCCAGCAATCTAAAGTTCTATCTTAATGTACCTTGGCTCCACTTCCTTTGATTCTACTCATTCACGAATTGAATAAAATAAAATTTCATTCCACGTGCTTCGTTCTTTCGTGAAACACCGGGTTATTAGCTATGTGTCGGGTAGCTTCGTTTCATAAAATAAAATAGTACCATCACGTTGCGGCTCACCAAGTTTTGTCAATAACCAATGAACCCACAAAATCTCACTCACCGTTATTGCCATAGCCCTATACTCCACTTCTGCTGAGGAACGAGAAACAACGGTTGTTTCTTCGACTTCCATGAAACTGGAGCTCCTCTTACCACATCATCAACATATATTAATGTTGCCACAAAAATTGTTTCGGCCTTATAAAGAAATAGAGAATCATCGGCTTTGGACCGGATAAAACCCCTTACTAATAGAGCGGTAGTGAACTTGTGATACCAGTTACGCGAAGCTTGCTTGAGCCCATAGATAGACTTTCTTAGCCGACACACCCTACTCTCAATTTCTTCTGAGAACCCTTGAGGTATTTTCATATAGACTTCTTCTTTTAGGTCCCCATGCAAAAACGCGTTGTTGGATGATCCAGTTCTGCTTTATTGCCAAAGAAAGTAGAGTTCTCATTATAACCAACTTCACAACCAGCGCAAACGTTTCATGATAATCCACCCCTTCCATTTGGGTGAAACTTTAGCAACCAATCTTGCCTTGAACCTATCAATGTTTCCATTGGGTTTATACTTGATCTTGTACACCCATTTCGAGTCAAACGCTTTTTTTCCAAGAGGCAACGCTTCAACTGACCATGTCTCTTTTTGTTCAAGTGCCTTTATCGGTTTCTTTCAACGTTCATCCTCTGTCGTTTGGTAAATTTTTTTGGCTCATTATGGTGTGTGATGGCCACAAGAAACATTATGTGAGCAATAGTAAAGTTATCAAAAGAGATATAATTAGCTAGAGGATGTACCATGGAGGAGGCTTGATCGAAAAATGGGTGTGCATGGTCAATAGAAGGTGGAAGCATCACATGATAATCTTTCAAATGTTGAGGCTACGTTTTGACCCTTCGATGTTGTTCTCTTTTTGTGTCATTGGATTCTTGTTGATTATTATTATTGAGCTCATGTGTTTTATGGTCAACATGTAATTCATCTTGCATGGAAAAGGTTGGTGCATGAGTATTATCCTCAACCTCATGCATGGAGGGGGAACTACATGGAGGTGCACCCACTATGGGTTCATTAGCTAATGACTAATCACCTATTATGGGTCCTTAGGTTTTGTGCACTTTATCTTCATTACCTAACAACTCTTAGCTTATTCTAGCATTTGTTTCAAAATAAGCTGATATTCATCAACAATTTCTTTATCACCTTTAGTGGTTGGAGCCCTACTAATGGAAAATGATAAAACAGTTTAAAAAAAAGTATATGTCTCTGGATGACAACCCTTTTCTTTTCTAAATCATAAACTTTGCATCCTTTGGTACTAAAGGGTAACCCAAGAAAACTCCGGCCTTTGCCCTTGGTTTGAGTTTATCACATTTAGTACCGGTGTTTCTAAAATATGCCAAACACCCACAGACTCTCATGTTATTATACATCGGCTCCTTTCCAAACATGACCTTGTAAGGTATTTTTGTTTCATAACTTTGGATGGGAGCCTATTAATAATGTATGCAACCATCAATATACATTTTGTCTAGAACTTGACCGGCAAATTTGCTTCAAACCTCAAAGTTGTATCGGCCTCTAGTAGGTGTCTGTGCTTTCTTTCCACCACCCTATTTTGTTGTGGGGTGCAAGGGCACATTGTTTCTAGTATATTTCCATTGGTCATCATAAAACGCTTTCATTTTGTTTGAAGTGAACTCCCTCTATTGTCACAATGGACTTGTTTTATTTTCTTTTCAAATTGAGTTTCAACTATGTTACGAAAATTAATTAAACAATCACTTGCTTCATGTTTGTGCTTGAGTATATATACCCAACTGCCCTACAAAAATAATCAAACAAGGGGATAAACAAATTCCCACTTGAAAGCTAAAGCGTTCTATAACTCTCTCAAATATCACAATGCACCATGTCAAAACATTTAGTTATATTTATTGAACGAGTTAAAAATAGAAATCTAGCTAACTTTGCTCTAACATGAGTCACAAAGTTCATTTTCTGAATTAAAAACAATATCCTTTAAAAAACTAATATGAGAGAGACGAGTGATCGAGTCTTTTGTGCCACACATTTGTCACTTCAGCAATCATAGCCTTTGGATTCCCTTGCATCATTTCCATTCTGTAAAGGCTACCACTACACCTACCTGCTCCAATCAAGCTTCTCGTCATCAAATCCTGCATGACAAAGAAATATGGGGAAAATGTGATAGCACATTGTAAATTCTATGTCAATCGACGAACAGACAAAAGATTGCATTTATGATTTGGTAACGAAAGCACGTGTTTTACTCTAAGACTCCCTTATAAGAACCTCACTATTCCCATTTACTGGAATAGTTTGTCCATTGGGCATTATAACATGTAGTTCGTTGGTATTGGTTGTGAGATTATCGAGCAATCCCCATTTATGGGTCATGGACTCGGTTGCCCCTGAATCCATGATCCGGTTATTATCATTTTCATCAATTCTACCTGCCATATTTCCCGCTGGAAGGTTTTGTTCTTCTCCTTTTGTTCATCTTTCTTACCGAAAAACTTGAGGAACATCCCATACTATACATCCCTAAGGCCTGGTACTGGAGTCAATGTTGCTTCTACAACTGCTGCCTTTGGCTTCACACTCTCTTTCTTTCTCCTTCCAGGCCACCAATCTAGATACCCAATCACATTGAAATATCCTTCACAAACATGCCCATCTCTTCCGAAAAACGTATAATGTTCTCCTTTGTTATTCGACTGTGCCTTCTTATTCTTTTGCCACGACTTCTTTTGAATATGTCTGTCTCATTTTCCTTGTTGCACAGCTTGAAAAGCCATTAATTTGGACAAAATCTTCTTTCCATCCATGATGTTTCTTTGTTGTTCATATTTAGCGACTAAATGGTAGGCAGTACCAAGTGTTGGTGTGGGTTTCATGGAAAAATCTATGTCCTAATCACCTTGAAGTCAACATTTAGTCCCATAAAAAATTCATATAATCTTTCTTTTTCTTTCAATTCTATGAGATTCTTTCCAATATCACACTTGCATCCTTCACACTTGTATCGACGGGCTGGTAACATGGTGTCTATTTCATCCCATAATCCATATAACTTTGTGAAATAAGCCGATACAATGTACCCTTTTTGGCTGGTCATGGTGATTAACTGTTTGATCTCATACGTCTTTGGTGTACTCTCTTTACCAAACCTTTCTTGTAGATTTTTCCAGATCTCCATTGGTATGTTTGCATATTTAACACTAGCTCTTATCTCCTTCTCCATTGCAATAGTGAGCCACCCTTTTATCATGGCGTCACACTGCATCCAATTCATTTATTTATTATCGGTTTTTTCTAGCTTCTTTATAGATCCATCCACGAACCCTATCTTATTCTTAGCGAATAAGAAATTTATCATCTCTTGAATCCAGTTGTTGAAGTTGTTGTCTGTGAGGCTCTCATTAACCTGCTTCGGCTAGTCTGAAGGGTGTAGATAGAAAGGTGAATTGGTGTCAATGATGTCGAAACCACCACCAGTTGGACCCTACTCCTTATCTCCCACCACAGGACGACAATTGATGATTTTAATTTTGTTGTGCCTAATTTGATACCATGTAGAAATTAGTAATCAGAGAGCTGCAACTCCCTTTTTATAATTTCATTTATCAAATCGACCATACATATAGAAGAGAATAAATCAGAAAAACAAGAACTAACTAAACAAACTACTACTAGATTCAAGTGATAAGAATAAAGATAAGAATGTAGCTATCGATATCATTATCCAACATGGTTCAAGCCTTAAAGAGTGATGTTCGCTCCTTCATAAAATGTAATAATGCAACTCATTCCTTCCTTTTTCTAATTCTTAAACAAGAACTAATAATTTTATCTCATATGTAGACGAAACTTGGTGCTTTTGATATAATCCCTTAGATAAGCAATAGGATGCATATGTTGTAAAACAATCCCAATACCCACTCTACAAGCATATGTATCAACTGTAGGTTCTTGAATTAAATTAGTAGGCGCAACATTGTTTCTTGTAACATAGCTGCCATCAACCCCTCAAAAGCCTTGTGTGTATCTTTGTTCTATATGAACACGCCTTTTTCAATGAAGTAGTCACTCGTTGATCGATTATAGCATAACTAAGAACAAACCTTCTGTATTAGTCTATTAATCCTAAAAAACTATTTAGTAAAAGTTCTATTTTGCCTGAACTTTCATAGGTTTAGTTGATGGTTAATACCCCTATTATAGATGGGACATGACCAAGATACTTAACCTTCTATGAAATGATGATAACCTTGCTTAATTTAGCACACAAGTAGCTATCCTTGATCACCTGGAAAACTACTCAAATGATGCAAATGATGTGTTAAGGTGTCCATATAAACTAGGATATACTCAAATAAAACACAAAAGTAAATTGTCTCGATAAGGGATTGAATATACGAGTCATCAAGTATTGGAGGTCGAAGGAAATTTGGCAACCTCATTGGCATGATTAAAAACTCATATTGTCCTTCATGAGTTAAAAGTACACTATCATGAATATCGTTATCATAATATCATCCATTGTAATTTAGTGGCATCCAAACATTAAATCAAGATGACAAAACAATTCGGCTCCATTTTTATTCATCTATAAGTCCTTTAATGTAAGAATCAGGAGTTTGTTCTTCATTGTGTTTCTTTTCATTTACTATTATCAATTCACATTCTGCAAGCGTTATCCTCCTTTTTAATCATCACTATTGGTGAAGAAAACTAGCAATTGTTGGCTCTATGATATCAGTGTAGTTTATAACACCTTATGTTCATTAGTTGGCAACCCTAGTTTAGTATATTTTTGTGATCAACTAGGTGACATATAGGGTAGCAGGGTTGTTAGGGTAGCAAAGACCTCTTCAAATTCCCTAATTAATCTTGTATTTCCTTACTTCATTGTGTACTTCCCTTCTTTAGTTTATGTGTAATCCTTTAACTTCTTTGGCTATGTGTAATCCCTTAACATTCACTAAAGTTGTTGGAATAACACAAAAAAATCATATAGGATAACTCTACTCTTAGTACTATAGACTATAGAGTCCTTAATGCCAAGTTTTTTCCTTGAATCCTTATAGGTAAATCTATCACCAATTTCATAAAGTCCCATCGTTTACTTCTTGATGTGTACAATACTCAATATTAGACTTCATATCATACCCACCTAATGTAGAATCTTGACATTAGCCCTAAACGATAAACCTTGTAATTCCCTTGTAAAACCTTTACACTCATAAGAGCATAATATATCATTCCCATTAGCAATTGCCACCTGAATGGATAGGTGTTGCATGTTGCTCATCTTACACCCGACCATTAACCAACTTTATGTTCTATGAATTGTGGGCATTGTATAAATTCATCAGGATGTGCAACACCTACCCACACACATAGTCCTTGGCACTCATAGTTTGTAAGGTACTACCCTATTTTAGATCTTATTGCATTATAGATACTTTATTGTATCCTTCCAATTCTACATCATCTCCAACTTTATTAGTAAAGATTTTCAAGATTACAACTTGCTATTGACCCCTACATAAACATATAGGATTTTTGCCCTATTGTCTTCAAATTCAATTTCGATTTTAACCATCTCCTAGGCAAGGCAGGTGCTTTGACACCAACCAATGTATAGTACAAGTGTGTTGCTAAGGTTGTGGTTGTTTTTATGCCATAAAACACATTATTATCAACATAATTAACTTTGATAAACTTAGGAAGGATCAAATGATCGATATTATACATCTTATTGGTGTCATCAATTATGTTTAATTGGTCATAAATTGTTGTTATAGTAAGATCCCCTTCATGTTGTTTGTATGTGTGCCAAGAGTCGACTCACTTCCGGTATTGGTTCCTTCAAATCATCATCACTGACACCGGCGACATTCCTTACTGTTGTCGCCATTGCCACTAGTTATTAATGCAAATTTATTCTAATTTGGTGGATGGAAGGATGATCTGGTACACCAATTGATGGGTTTTTCATAGGAATCGAAATGAAATGCAACAATATGTTAACGAAGTGAATTGAGAAATCCAATAAATGACCTGGATCTGTTGACTTGAAGAACTAAATTATTTTTCGGAGTTCATTTAAGAAGAAACAGGGACCTGGAAGAGTTTTTTTATTAAAGGAAATAAAAGAAAAGTAAAAAAGGTTGTATTCTCAAGTTTACTTAACGTTAGCGGGGGATAAGAAGGGAAGTGGAAGAAAAATAAAGGCTAAAATAAATCATTTCAAATTAAAAAAACAAAAAGAAAAGAAGAGAAATAAAAAAAAAGAAATAAAAGAAAAGAATAATTTACTTTCTTTTCTCTCGTTAAATAAACTGTAATCACACCCAAACCGTCATTTTCAAGCTGTAATCCGGCCCACCCAAACCGTCATCGGATAGGTTAATAGTTTAAGTGGTCGAACATTTTCAAAATGGATTAGGCTATAGAATATAGATACGCTACTTTTATTTGTCATGCCTCATTCCTTGTATATACAAATATGTATGTAAAAATCCAATAAAAAACCTCAATGAACCCTTAGTGTTGTTAACAATGAGTGATTTCCTACGTGTGCCTATCCACCGTTACATAGGGCACAAAATGTGGCCTATATTGAGGCTCTATTAACATTGACTATGATTGATCTTTAACAAAGCAAGAATGTGTTAGAGGATTAGCAGCTATGATATGGTTGTTTATTGAATATTAAGACTGTAAGCCAAAAATACTATGTAGTAATACATTCAAATTGCTTACTAAACAACAAAAGTCCAAATCACAACAAATCTAGGACTCTAGGTGTGCCTAGTAAATCGACTAAATAACAAAAACAACATACGTTGACATGAGCATATATTGTTAGATGTTACAGGAAGAGACGCTATAACATACATACCTTATAATGGAGCTCTCAGAAAGATAGAAACATTTTGAAATGAAACTGGCTTTTAGTTAGCAGACTGCCTATATATAGACCAAAAAAACGGTTTTTGCTTAACCAACTCCACTATACCACTAACTCAAGTGGACCCCTAAAAATAGGATGATGAAATAACTATTTTGAAATCAATGATATTTAGATAATTCTATCTTGATGAATTATGTTAAGATACTGGACCGAATTCATTGGTATGTGGTAGACACTGGTACAGACCATTATATTTTATCATAGAGTTGCCAATGAAAAGTTAATTAAATCACCTGAATGAGTATGCAAACATTAGTACAAACTATTTGAATAATAACTATTAGATTTTAGGCAATAATGTATGATGTATGTGCTTGCAACTATGCTATTTTTGGGTTATTATATATGTCTACATACTTGTTATTCTGTTTACAATATCAAAGATATGCATATTATTATATCACAATAATGATATTGTGTGAATTCTTCAAGGCTGGTCAGCGTGCAAATGTGTTAGTGCTATTTTTGTCATTGATGCTTACTGTTTTATATGGTTTTTTTGTGTCCGGAGATGATCTAAAAGTCATACCCTGCTTCCAAGATGGTTTTTCATGCCTGCTTCTATTTTGCCACTAATTTTGAATTTTTTTATTTGCTTGATTTTTATGTCTTTTCTCACTTTCTATTCCTTTAATTTTTACAATTTGCTTGATTTGTATATTTCCAAGTGATTATTATACAGAGAGTTTTCATGAGTTATAGTTATATGACTAATAGTAAATGCAATGTATGACTAATTTTATATTCTGGACGATCATTTATGTTAATGTGTACTTTCAGGTAGTCAAATTTTTTTCTTACCCGGAAAAATAGAGAAGATTTTGCTAGGGAGTTGGCACTATCTGGGTGCTTCTAGACCAATGAACAAACTTGCAGTGCAACTTCTCGCTTCATACTGCATGTAATAATATATTTGTCCTGTTTATATCCTATATGTTCTTTGATTATGATTATGTGATACATTTAAGTTGATATTTTAAAAAAGTATTGCTAAAGAGTAATTTGACAAGCTTTTAAAGTGGGCGTAGTGGACCAACCAAAAATTTAAAGAAGTAAAGCACTTAAGGAATGTCATATGAGTTTCTGTGACAACAAAAAGAAAATTAGATTTTATGATAATATTATTATTCTAAATTACTTAATATTTTAGTATGACAATGTGTTGGAAGTTCATTAACACAACCCAGAGAGAAAGGGCTACCATTTTATTGAGACGTGCAACATAACTTGCTTACATTTTTCCATCTGTTGCTCGAACGTTGTGAGTTGCTGATTCATGAGTGTGATTGTTTCTCTGTTTCTATAACTTGTATGAGTGCTGAGATGAAACTTTTGATCCATTTACTTAAATATGGGCATACGGGTTGTGTCGTTGTCTTATGTTTTACTTTAATGTGTCAAACGAATTACGCTAAAGGATTTAACCAAAGGAAACGGGTCTAACACGTAGAGTGCAAAGAGAAACAATTATGTCATTATGACATTAAAATACCCGGCCACTGTTTGGTTAATGATCCAACTCCTACTTAAAAATATCCATAAGGTAATGACCCAAGATGTCTACGTGTGTTTCTTGTATTTAATTTTCATCACGTTCAATGTTAATATTCTAATATTTGTTTATCAAAAAGGTCATATTCACTATTATTATAATATATTTGTATTTTTAAATAAGAAGGCCTTGAATGTCTCCCAGTTTTTATGCAGAATCTAATCAGCCTAGGGGATATACGAAGGAAGGTTTGCTTATCTAATATAGTGTAAGGGCTTAATTTTGGTAGCTTAGGGCTAAAAATTTGGTTATCATGTATTTGTGGTGCTTGCTATTTTGTATAATTGCTTACTTATTAGAATTTCCATGTCCACCATTACATAGGGCACAAAATGTGCCAGTCCACCATTTGTTTTGATAGCTTAGGGCATAATATTGTTATCAAATGAACCCTTAGCGTTGTTAACAATGAGTGATTCCCTACTGCATTAGCATGTACAATTAATTAGCAAACATTGTCTTATTGGAACCCTACAAATACATAAACAAATAGTATTAAATCATTATTGAGTAAACAACAACTTAAAACAATTTCCAAAAACACAACAACCGTACCTTGAAACCAAACAACTACAGAATGCAAACTACAACCCTATGTCCAAAACATACCAAATATAAATAAACAAAACAAAAATTCAGTCATGAAACTACGTACATGACAAATTTACCGATTCATAGTCGGATTGGAATGAAAAGATGTTATATAAACTCTGCACGACAATGACCGATCGAGCCTCGCCTGATCTGTAGAAGGTTAGATTACTGTCATTATATTCCCATGACTCAAAGAACACACCTTTGACCATTTGTATATCTGCCTTCACCCACGTATCGCGGGCTGAAAGCACCCAAATATCTCGTGTATCATTCACATGAACACAAACAATGGCCACTCTTCCGTTGTGTTTAATAAGCTTCCACGAAGAGTACGAACAATAAGTAGCCGTTGATGGTATTGGAATAGTTTGATATTTGTGAGTAGATGAATCAATTATGAGTATTTGATTATCTTCCAGGCCAATGTAGATGCCCCCTCTTGCTACAATGGCCTCGTCATTGGTTACCTCACCATCATGGGCCAATTGTATAGGATCCTGTGGTCTCCAAGCCCAAGAACCCGAGTCAAATATCTCAAAACGATATGCCATACATACGACAACACCCCTTTTAACATTACTACAAGAAAATAAAACTAAAATGTTACATTTGGCGACAGTTAGACGTACGACAAAGACTATGCTTACCCACCCTATGACATAAAAAACTTACATAGACACAAGTATAAATTTCATATGGTACAACACATGTTTGGAGGCTTAAGAAACAAAAACAAACATACCTTCTTTTAGGAATAGACAAACGAAAGATCTTGTAGTGTAACGGACGTGACCCCAATGTTACAAACGCAACTTTTGCTATAGGATATTTCAATTTTGGATTTGGAATAGCCCGCATATTGTGACTTGCCGGCTTAAACAATGCATAAATAAACAGTGTTCGGACCCGAAGATGGGCAATCTCGACCACTTAAATACCATGTTCTGATGTTGCATGAATTATGGTCTACTGTTCCATATAACCAATATCAAGTGATCGTGAACCGGATGAAGCCACAAAATGTATCTGGTGACGACCTAAGAATTTTGGGCACTGAACAATGAAACATGCAAGCACATGATTTTCTATTTTCTGTCGCTCCAAGATATATGCGTCATAGGATAGTAACTCAACTTCTTTGCAAGTACATCTAATTGAACTCCCCTATTTCAATGATGTTCTTGCAAGTATTTCTGGGATAATGTTTGAATCAAACAGGCGAACCATTGATGGAGGCTGACCGCTGCCAGGCCTAAAAAGCCCCATCTAGAAATAAAACACGTAACTTAGTCAATAAAACTACAAAAACCAAATAATCATACATAGGTTTAATTAGCATGAATGCACTCAGATGTTTTGATTTATTATTAGGGCCTGGCCTTGTTAAAGTGATATTAAATTGTGGCATTTGAATGTTAGGGGGATTGATCTATGTTGAATATTTAACTTACTTACTTATTTCCTACAGTCCGTGCATATTAAACACAACATGACAGCACCTGCATTGACAGTAGGCGAACAGAGGACTCAGAAAGACAGAAGTGAATCTTTATAATTTAATAATCTACAACTAATCGTCGACTATAATGGCAATACAATGCTACATGCCCCGTCCTGACTATGAATCAAGTCGAGTGTGAGGTACGTAATTCTTAATATTACATGCCCCGTCCTGACTATGACTTGTCGTACCATGCATATGTGCATTATCTCATTTCATTACAAAACAATTATTACAAAATGGAGTAATATTAAGAATTACGTACCTCACACTCGACTGGCTCACACGCTTTGTATAATGGCACCACTGAAATATATTGAACATTAGTTTATTTATATAAAATAATCAAATTCCACCATATGGATTCCATAAATATTTAATACTTGAATTAAATGAAATATTTTCAACATGAGTCTTAATTATTTTGAATAAGCGCATTACGTTAGAAGAAATGCTATTGAAATAATTATACCTTTTATCTTGTTGATAATTTTTTACAACCTAAAAGTAACATACGGTTGCCATTAACAAATATAACTTTCTTCACTTTAATGTGTGCTATTACCGTGTCTTTGAATAATCATATGAAAGTCAAAACTTTAAAGCTACCATATAGTTCCACATATATTTAATAATTTTCATCACATGTGATATAACGAACACTAGTGTGACTTATTCACAATAAATGAAATATGTAACTATTACTATATTCTTTTGAATAAGTATTCCTTCCCATATTACAATTGGTTGCATATCAAATATTTATTTGTTATGCGACATTCTATAGGACAAATATTTAAACTTTAATACAAAAACACAAAATATAGAAAGAACACCACACGATTACTAAACATAAAACACACAACACAACATACATAGTGAAACATCCCGATAAAACATGACTGACCAAATTCTATAAAAAAGGATAGAACTAATATAACCTAAAAGCTGATAAATCCTTGCACGAACACAACAACATAAAGCAAATAGAATATAACCCCTAAACAGACCTAGGACGGTTGCGGTTGAAAACCAACACCTTTGGAACCTTTAGGTTTTTGTTGAAAGTTTGGAGGGAGTCTGATGTATCACCTGAGTCATCATCGGAAGAGTAAACTCATAGTTGTTAACATCACAGCTTTGTTTGTCTCTATCAGCCCTTGTAGGGGTTGCATCAGGCGTGTCATCTGAACTATCAATCTCTACAACCTCATCTCACTTCTAATTTGACAGATTTGCAGCCTTTATTTTTGTTTTTTTGCTGCCTGGGAATCCTAATAAAAGATTTAAAGTCTACACGCAACAGGAATAAAGGGTTAGCCCATAGAAAATATAAGCAAAAAACAAAAACAAAAACAAAAGCATGAACTATTGTATATGCATAAACTAAAACAAATCACCTCAACAAAAAATTCACGAGAAAGCTGTGACACATAGGCCCTAAGATATTGTGTGTAGCTAAGAACCTCCAAACTCTCATCATCCATGTGCTGTCATTAAACAAATGCTTCCATTAGAAGGCCCAAAATAGAAAATATAAAGATATCACGAAGTCTGTACAAAATAATGAGCAAACTTTTGATTTTTTGATAATAACTCATATTTTCCTCTAGAATGGTGCTTTTGCTGGATTTGTTGTCCATCTTGGAATATCAGAAGAAGGGTTGAAACTTTTTTTCTAGATGCACTACTCCGTCCTTATATAGGCAGAATAGTATGCAACTACTCACCCCACTAACTTTTTTTTGCCAAAATGAGAGGAATTATTGACCAATCAGCTTCTGTTTGAACCGTCTGTTTAAACTGCAACAGTTTCTGAGTTAGTGGGGTGACATTCATAAAACAAGGCTGATTTATATCATTGGAAAAACCGTTGAAATTTTTTTATTGAATTTATATAAGAAATCGAGTCCATGTAAAATATTACAAATGCTTGTTACTTATTAAAAATAAGTATTTTATGTTAGCAACACTTTACTTAAAACATCTATATATAAAAATGCATTCGTAAATAATTACAACTAAAAACAACCATATGGATTCCGTAAAATTGCTTATCTGTCCACTATCCCATGATGACCACTATTTGTGGATAATACTTACAAACAACTGCCTATATCTATGCAGGTATGGTTCATTTGACACAGTCAAGGCTAGGGATGTTCAATATTCAAAACGGATTCAAAAAGCTCAAAATTCAATTTGATTCAAGTCGAAATCACTGATTCGAAATTTGATTCGAATTTTCAAATTAAAATTCGATTCTATTCGAGGTCTAATTATCGAATTTGAATCGAATTGTGAATTTGTGATTTTTGGTTCGATTCGATTCAAAATTCGAATTACAAATACACAAACATATATTTATTTATTTTATATATTAATTTAGGATATGCATATGAGAAATTAAGAATTAAAAATTTTAAAAAATATATAATCCAAAAATGTTCAAGCATAACTGATACCTTTTAACTTATTTGAAACTTGTAATATTTCATGTGTTACTCTTGTTTATATAATTTGAGCATTTGAAATTGGATTTTTCGAATGAATTTTAAAAATGCTATTCGATTAATTTTTTTATTAAATACGAATCGAATAAATTTAAAATCAATTCAAAATGGAACTTTTTTATACGAATCGAATTCGAATCCTATTTGAAAGTTTTCGGTTCGAATTCGATTTATCTTTTTCGAACTCGAATCCAGTTTGAAAATTTCAAAATTCAACTTATTCGATTCGATTACTTGAATTCGAATCGATTCGATTAACTTGAATTCGACTCGATTCGATTCGATGAACATGTCACATCTCGGCGGAAGCGTGAAATGCTTGGGTGTGACTCTTTTAGCTCAGAACACATTGATTACAGATAATAAATTAAAAATGAGTAATATGACATAACATAACACTTCATATATTGTTATAGATAAATATAAGCATGGGTTACATTTAAATTCATACAACGTTTGTCCATATAAGACTTTTACATAATTTTAACGTAACCCTAGTACAAAAGTGTCTATTAGCTGCTTCATTCTTCAGTAGTAGTGGAAATGTGCATCCACTGTTATACTAAGATCATACATATTCACAGTTAATTTGACACACGTTCTTCCCATCACTTCTCTCCAACCATTGTAAACATCAAATGAAAACATAACACTATTAGTCATTCTTGATTACCTGAAAAAGCATACTCAAAACGGTCAACATAATATTGGTGAGAACATAGGTTTAATAATTAAACAAAATATATTGATGCAATACAAATAAGATTACAACCAAACCTACTTATAAGCCAGGTGATTTATAACTGTCACAAATACAAATCACATAATCAGATAATATAGTATCACAACACTCATTCTGTTTGTGCAAGAAATATTTTTCTAAGTAGCGCTACCTATATTACCAGACGGTTCCTCATCTGAATTAATGGTTGTAGTTTATGGCAATGACAGTATTGCAGGACCGTTTAAGGGCTTGAACACAATTACAACACAACAACACAATGAGAAGAGCAACTAAACTTTAATCAAACAGTGAACTGGTTTAACCAAGTATGATACTAAGAACACAAGTAAAGCAAAGAGACAGAACAAGAGAGTATGGTTTTCAAGGAGGCAGTATATTGCTTTCTCAAGTTCTTTTACAAGTGTTAAAAAGCATAAAGAAAGATACAAGAACTTGGAATACTTATACTACAACCTACAGCCGGCTATACTTTGAAAGCCAGCTGGATACAATTGACTAGACACTAACAAAATCAATTGTAGGATCAAAAGGCATATCTGCCTTTTGACCTTGTGACTATGACATGCCATAGCTCACATCCTTATACATTACAAAAAGGATAAAGTATATAAAGTAGAAAGTTACAGACTCAAGACCTCAATGTACAGTTACCAAAAGCATGGACCTTTTCACCAACTCATGTAAGTTGGTGACTTTACAAAGATGCAGCGGAAAAGGTGCTTTATGGAACAGTACATCAGATAAAGCATGTGTACTAAAAGTCTTCGGAAGAAATCTGTCTTCATAGGTTGAAGCTTCGGAAGACTTTGTCTCTGAGGCTTCGGAAGACTTCATGTTTGGCTTCGGAAGATATTGGTCTTGGCTTCGGAAGATTTTACACTTAGAGTATTTTCTAATGCATTGTGTAAAACTTCCGAAGCATTCTATACTTCAGTACTTAGTGCATGTTGCAGAGACACTTGGATGTTTTGGGTTGCATCAGACTTAAGGAATCCTTACAAGTATATCTCAAAAAGTCTTATTTATACAAGCATCAATCACAAAATAGTATGATTTTCCCCCACAATTTATAAATATAAAATGGGGCTATGAATCTTACCTTATTTCCAGCAACAAGTCAAATATTTCCTATAAAAAAATTACTGGTTAGAATAAATCTTATTTCTTTAAAATTTAAGACACTTATTTACTAATTAATGTCAAAATTTCAAACAGTTGCTATAGTCACCCAAAAATCACCAAATTTTACAGCAAGTAATATTCTAATATCCAAATTATCCCATAAAAATTTCAATTAATATCTCCTTTCAGGAAATTTCTTATAATTTTTACAAGTTTTACAATAATTGGCAGAAATAGCTACATATCTCTAAAATTTTTAATATTTATACATTCTTCTCTATTCAATATATAAAATTTTATGTAAAATTCTTATAATTTAACTACTGTTTTACAGTCTGTTTTGATTTTCTTTCTATTAGTTATTTTAAAATATGAAACTTTATCATACTAGAGAGTTAATTCACGAAATTTATTCTGTAATTCAGATATATTATTAGTAGGGCTGCAAACGAACTGAACGTTCAGCGAATAGTTCATGAACCGTTCGGCGGGAAGTTCGTTTATGTTCGTTCGTTTAGTAAATGAACGAACACAAACAAAAAAATTCCGTTCGTCTAGTTAAACGAACTAACATGAACACAAGCCACGTTCGTTCATTTATGTTCGTGAACGTTTGATAATGTGTTCGTTTATGTTCGTTAGTGTTCGTTCGTGAACGTTCGATAAAGTGTTCGTTTATGTTCGTTAAGGTGTTCGTTTATATTATTAATTATTGCGTTCGATAATGTGTTCGTTGATATTTATGTTAATTACTTATTTATTTTTGATTAATTTTGTGTAATCTTTGTAAAAAATATAAATTTTATTCTAAAATAAATTTATAATAATTTGTATTCGTTTGTGTTTATGAACTTTTTTCTGTTTGTCATGTTCATGAACAGTTGTTTGTGTTCGTTTGCTTTTGTTTGTGTTCATTTGCGTTTGGTAACCGTTCGTGAACAGTTCATGAACATGTTCATTTTCTTAATGAACGAACACGAACACAAAATCTCGTTCGGTAAGTGTTCGTGAACAGTTCATGAACAAATTTATTTTTTAACGAACGAACACGGACAAGACAATATTCGTGTTCGTTCGGTTCGTTTACAGCCCTAATTATTAGGGTCATCATATAATTCTTCAAGAATTTTATCACCTCTAGATCTTTTATCTGGTATTTTTCTTCTATTTTCACAATTAATCATATAAATTAATATATCTCATATGATTATTCCATATTTTCCAGTCTAGTTTCTTCCAATATAAATTAATATATCCAATATAATTAATATATCTCATATAATTAATCATAATTAATCATATAAATTAATCTAAATTATGAAATTAACAAGCATTTCAACCCTTTTAAATCCTTTGTTTTTGTTTGAATTTTTGGTTTTTATAAAAGCTATTAAACTTTCTGTTTTGAACTACTTTCTTACTGATTTTGGATTGAAAATCAAGTTTTCATAATGTTTGTACAAAACTTTGATGATTTATACTTCACAAGGGTTGGTTATGTATGTTTAAACACATACATATACTTTCTTAACTTGTTAATCATAGGATTTTAAGAATCAAACCTGATTTGGAGTAAAGAAGAGCTTAGAGAATTGATGCTTAAGTTCTTGACACTTCACTTGAGGTGGTTGTTCTTGAGCCTTGAAAGTTTGATCACTAGTATGTTGGTTTAAATATGATGATCATGTGGAGCTTTTGATGATGGTGTGTGTGGTTGATATGGAGACCAAGAGAGGGAGTAGGGGATGGCGGATGTTGGTTGTGATTTGGAAACCGAGAGAGAGTGTCGAGAGGTGTGAAAATGGTGGCGGTTGTGGTGGTTTGTGGTTGTAGCTCCATCGGCCGAGAGGTAAGGTTGAAGGTGGAGTTGTCATCATTAGTTATAAGGTTAGGGTAGTGAGGTGTGAAGTATAGCTTGGGTTAGTGGCTCATTAGGAGGAAAGGTGGCAGATTTTAAGTGTGTTTAGTGGCATGTAATGCTAGGTGGCGGGTTTAGAGCAAGGGTTGGTGTTAATGGGTAGCTAGGTGGCGATTTGGTTTAATGACCTACTTAGTCATTAAGCTAGGATTAGTTAGAGAATTAGGTGCTTAGTCGGGTTAATTAGTACCATAATAAACCGAGATTAGAATTAGGGTTGTGCTTATGTTGGTGTTCAAGTGCTTAAAGTTTGATTAGTTTTTGTTTTTGATACCAAGTTTCTTGATGTTATCTTGTTTTGTGATGTTTGGTTAAGTTTGTATCTTAATTCATTTCATGTAAGAATGAGATATGTACCATAACTAATCAAATAAGCTCACCATTTGATAACTAGTCATATAAATACATAGATCATGAATTTGATATATAAAAGTTTCATGCACACCTAAACTTTTATGCACGCATGCAAGCATGCGTACCCATGTATCATAATCATAATCAACCAAAACATATAACATTCCTAAGGAGTTAGTCAATAAACTTATCTTAATGATTCTTTAATAAAATAAATAAGTATAGATCTATAAAAAAATTTTAAGGTATAAGCTTACCTAACCTTAATTTTTAGGGTTGTCATAAACAACCCTAGACAAGGTTACTTGTTGGATCTAGAAAGGCTGGTGCAACCAAAACTAAATCACTTAGACTATTTTTTAGTACAACTAATAAAGGAATTCAAAAGCTAAGTGTGGAACTTCCGAAGAAAATGGAGTTCTTCCGAAAACAAAGTGCAAGAACATCTTCCGAAGGAAAACTGTAAGGATTCCTATAAGTCTGATGCAACCAAAACATCCAAAGTCTCTCTGCAAGCAATGCACTAAAAAACTAAAGTAGAATTGCTTCGGAAGTTTTACACCATGCACTAGAAAATATTCTAAGTGTAAAATCTTCCGAAGCCAATACCAATATCTTCCGAAGCCATAAGTGAAGTCTTTCGAAGCTTCAGAGACAAAGTCTTCCGAAGCCAAATAGTGAAGACAGATTTCTTCCGAAGACTTTTAGAGATATGCCTTTATCCGATGTACTTTACCATAAAGCTGGACCACCTTTCCGCTGCAACTCTGTAAAGTCACCAACTTACATGAGTTGGTGAAAGGTTCATGCTTTTGGTAACTGTACATTGAGGTCTTGAGTCCATGCTTTCTACTTTATGTACTTTTATCCTTTTTGTAATATATTAGGATGTGAGCTATGGCATGTCATAGTCACAAGTCAAAAGGCAGATATGTCTTTTGATTCTACAATTGATTTTGTTTGTGTCTAGTCAATTGTATCCAGCTGGCTTTCAAAGTATAGCCGGCTGTAGGTTGTAGTATAAGTATTCCATGTTCTAATATCTTTCTTAATGCTTTGTAACACTTGTAATAGAACTTGAGAAAGCAATATACTGCATCCTTGAAACCCAATCTCTTATGTTTCTCTTGTTCTGTCTCTCTCTTGTTACTTGTGTTCTTAGCATCACTATTGTGGTTAATCCAGTTTACTGTTTGATTAAGTTTGGTTAATCTCCTCTTTGTATTATTGTGTTGTAAGTGACCACCCTTCATCGGTCTTGCAAAAACTCCAACTTCCGAAAACAAAGTATTCACTTCCAAAAACTCCAACTTTCTAGCTGGTATCAAAGTATATCCGGCTGTAGGATCTAGTATATATAGTTTCTCATTGTAACTCATGTAATATGCTTGTAAGAGTCTTGTAATAATTTGAGTTGAGAAGTAATATATACAAGTACCTTGAAAATTATTTCTTTGTGTTCTTTGCTACTTAATATATTATTATCAACTCTTAGAAGAGATTCTACTTCATTTGATCCGAGTGTGTTACAAGTGAGTATTAAGAGAAAAACTAAGTGTTTAAGTGACAAAACCGATCCTGCAATTGGTATCAGAGCTTTTTAGGATCTTGATTGTGAGAACTTACCATCAAAATCAACCTGTTTTTCACTCCTCCTTACACCACACTCAAAATGGCCTTCAACAAGTCTGAAGTAGAGATGGGGACAATGACTAAAGCACCCATCATCACCCCTGAAAAATTCAGATCATGGAGCAGACGCATGGAAGGCTTCATCAGGTATCAAGACAATAAGATGTGGCAATCTATTGTCAATGGTCCATACAAACCAAAGGTGGCAGTACCAGGTGGAAACGATGCCATGATAGAGAAAGCCATTGAAGACTACTCTGATGAGGACCGAAAGAAGCTGGACATTAACAACAATGCCATGATTGTTCTAATGACTGCAATACCCAATTCCATCATGGTGGGGTTTGAGCATTGCAAGTCAGCCAAAGAACTGTTTGATGCACTTGCTCATATGTACTCCAGCTCCAATGACTCCAAAAAGGACTCCTTGAAGCAACAGTTCGAGAACTTCACTTATATTGCTGGAGAGACCCTCAGCCAGCAATACTTCAGTTACATGGATCTTATTTCCTCCCTTCAGTCTGTGTGAATTGCCCTTGAACTAAGAGATCTCACAAGAAAGTTCATGAGTGCACTCCCTAATGAGTGGACGCTCTACTGTGTCTCTATCAAGAGGACAGAAAATCTGAACACCCTCATCATGACTGAACTTTATGGCTCAAGAAGTTTACTAGAGCTTTATGGTACATGATGTGACTCCTGCTCAAGCACTCATGGCTGGAACAGATGACAATAAGGTATATGAACATCTCTGTACTCCAGCCTGTATTGCTAAGGTTAAGTTATATCAGGACTACAATATGGATATTAAATCCGATATTGAGTCTTTAAATGTTTTAAAAATTTGATTTTAAAAGGGCTGAATCTGACTATCAAAGAAAAATTGAGGAGTTAGAGAAAACTGTTTCCTTATTAAAACATGAACACACAAACTATAAGACTCAAATCAAGGATTTAATATCCAAAATGTTTGAGGCTCAAGCCCAGCTTGTCACAGCTGAGGCTCAAGCCAGGAAGTATGCTATTTCTGAGTAAAACTTCCAAGCCATTCTTGCATCATCCTCTCACTCAAAACTTTGTTACCAAAACAAAGGTGGGTTGGGAACCAATAAAATTGCTCCACCATATTCTTATGAGTCTATAAGACAACCAAGGTGTGGTACAGAAGAGCAAGAGGTTCCATCTGCTGACCCACCTTCTCATGAGTCAAAGAGTGATGCAATAATGGAGACCATCATAGGAAAGAACCAGGTAATTTTACCCACTCCTACTAGTGATGATCAACCCCTGACCACCAAAGCCAGAAGAAGCATAGCTAAGGCAGCCAGAAAACCTGCCAAGAAAGTGTCTGAGTCAAAGATGAAGATAGACCCAAAGTAAAAGGGTATATTCATCTCAGCTAGATTCCAGGTGGTGGGTAACTCTGATTCAGGAAAGGAGTGTAGTACCAGCACTCCTGTCCTACCAAAGGATCAGAAGTCAAAGGGAAAGGTTGCTGATGAAGAGAAAAAGAACAAGAAACAGCAATCCTTAAGTTCCTAGAAGATTAATATTGCATGCATAATGTGTGGTCTGTAAAACCACATGACCAAAGATTGTTACTAAAATCCTGCTAGCACACATTATGCAAACAATGTTAAAAGGGAAGGAGTCAGGAATGGTTTCTCATTTGGACCTTATCAAATGGTTCAAGTGATGAAAAAGGGAAAGCTTGTTTCCGAAGCAAGGTTGCTTTCGAAGAAAGTCCTTCTTTCGAAGGGAAAATGGCTTCGGAAGTTAAAGCTGTCAAGACTCAAAAGAACCAAAAATTCCCCTTGAAACCATCCCAGAAGAAGACTACTTCGGAAGAAAAGGTGGTGAAGGCTTCTTCTGAAAAGAAACAAGCTTCGGAAAAATGCCAAGCTGCAAAAGCTTCAACAAGCTCATCCTTTATGATCAACCAAGGGATGGAATGGAAGATCAAGGAAGATGCTGCAGCCCAAACCTCTTCTTCAAAGACATCCATTGAACCCCCATGCATAAATTTTGGTTCAATTATGTCACAATCATTGGAAGAACCCAAGACCAACAAGTCTTGGGTTTCCAATCAAAACTAATCATCTCATCTTATGTGTAGGGACATCCATATGACAAAAATAACAATGTATGGATTGTGGATAGTGGATGCTCCAGGCACATGACAGGGAATAGATCTCTCCTTCAACAATTCCAACATTTTGATGGAGGTCCTGTCTAGTTTGGAGGTGAGGCCGGAGGATATATTTCTCGTAGAGAAAGTATATCCAACGGAAAATTAAAAGTTGACAAAGTTCACTTTGTCAAACAGCTTGAACACAACCTGTTAAGTGTTTCTCAGTTCTGTGATCAAAAGCATCAAATGCTCTTCACAGAACATGAGTGCATTATCCTCAAACCCGAAATAACAATTCCTCAAGAATTGGTGCTTCTTAGATCTCCCAGGAAAGGGTATATGTACAAGCTTGATATGAACAATGCTTCCCTAATGGGTAAAGTGTCATGCTTTTTTTCTAAAGCTGATGATGATGAGTCAACACTATGGCATAAATGAATGTTTCATGTGAATTTTAAAACAATGAATAAATTAGCTAAAAATAACTTGGTACATGGTTTGCCTAAAAAGGAATTTTTCTGCAAAGATAACTGTGTTGCATGCCTGAAAGAGAAGCAACACAAGGCATCTCATAAATCCAAAGTTGTTAACTCTATCACCACTCCATTACACTTATTGCACATGGATCTATTTGGTACCACAAGTATAATGAGCATTGGAAGGAAATCATGTTGCCTTGTGATTGTTGATGATTTTATAAGACTTACATGGGTATTATTTTTAAGAACTAAAGATGAAACTACTGAAACTTTAAAATCTTTTATTCTTAAAATAAAAAATCAAATTGATCACAAGGTTAAAATAATTAGAAGTGATCAAGGGACTGAGTTTAAGAACCAAGTTCTTGACTCATTCTGCAACTCAAAAAGGATTGCCAGACAATGTAGTGCACCTAGAACTCCTCAACAAAATAGTGTTGCTGAGAGGAGGAACATGACACTTATTGAGGCTGCTCGGACTATGTTAGTTGATTTAAAGCTGCCATTAACTTTCTAGGTAGAGGTAGTCAGCACTGCATGCTATGTGCAGAACAGAGTTCTTGTAGTTAAGCCACATGGAAAAACCCCTTATAAGTTATGGAACAAGAGGCCACCATTCATTGTATTTCTAAGGTCCTTTGGCAGCAGGTGTATCATACTTAACACAAAAGACAATTTGGCAAAATTTACTAAAAAGCTGGATGATGCTATCTTTGTTGGATATTCCTCTAACTCTAAAGCTTATGGAGTTTATAACATCAAAAAGCAACAATTTGAGGAATCTTTCAACATTGTAGTCAATGAGCACACTCCTTGTGTTAGGAGGAATGGCCTTGATCATATCTTTGATTTAGAATTGTTTCCAAACTATTCTAAACCCTCTTGTGAGAATGTTTCAGCTGGAACATATGCTCAAAGTGATTCTGATGAAGACAAACCGTTTGAGCTTCCCAGACCTATTCCAAGTTCTCCAAGAGCTGCATCAAACCAAGCTCCCATTATTGGCAGATCTGATAGTATGACTATCTCAAGGGATAATGGAGCTTCAACAAGTGATTCACCTGTTGACCCTCAAACCTCATCAGGTGACACTGCATAACACCAAGCTGATGGAAGTAGCATCTTGAAGGAACAGACAACTGTTAATGCTGCTTCACAGCCAACAAATGATGATGATGTTTCTTATTAATTCAATCATTCCTCATTGAATGAGTTTGAAATAGAAGCTGGAACAAGTGTTCAAGCTCCTGAGCAAAATATGTCCAATCTGGATCTATCTTTGCAATTAGAGGTAATTCATAGACTTAGGATTCACAACACTCATCCAGCTGAAAACATCATAGGGAATGTCTCTGAAGATGTGAGAACAAGAGGACAAACTCACAATGGGAATGTTTGCTTGTATTCATGCTTTTTATCCCAGATGGAACCCAAAAAGGTAGAAGATGCCTTGAAAGATAGTAGCGGAGTTGAATCAATGCAAGAGGAGCTGCTTCAATTCAAAAGACAAAAGGTTTGGAACCTTTGTCTGCTACCATCTTGTCAAGTACCTATAGGCACAAAATGGGGTTTCAGAAACAAGAGAGATGATAGAGGCTTGACCATCAAGAACAAGGCAAGACTGGTGGTTCAAGGATACACTCAAGAGGAAGGAATCAATTACACTGATGTCTTTGCACCTGTTGCAAGACTTGAAGAAGTTAGGATCTTCTTTGCTTATGCTGCATCCAAGAATTTTACTGTCTACTAGCTTGATGTCAAGTGTGCCTTTCTATATGGGGATATAGATAGGGAAGTCTATGTATGCCAGCCTCCAGGATTTGAAGACCCACAACACCCCAACTATGTGTGCAAATTGGATAAAGCTCTATATGGGCTGCACCAAGCACCTAGGCTGTGGTATGAGACATTGTCTCAGTTTCTCCTGAAGAATGGTTACACTAGAGGTACCATTGACTAGACTCTTTTCATAAGGAAGTCTGGAAAAGACATTTTGCTCGTACAAGTCTATGTTGATGACATCATATTTGGTTCCTCAAACGACCAAATGTGTAAGACTTTGAGAGCATTATGAAGAAGAAGTTTGAGATGAGTTCCATGGGAAAAATAGACTTTTTCCTTGGAATTCAGGTGAAGCAAATGAAAAAAGGGTTTTTCATCAATCAATCTAAGTATGCAATCTAAGTATGTTAATGACATCTTAGAAAGATTTGATATGAAAGATTGTAAGCCAGCCAAAACACCTATACCTAGAAACCATAATCTCTGTCCTGACTCTGAGGGGGAGGATACTGATCAACATTAGTATAGGGCAATTATTGGTTCTCTGATGTATCTCACAGCAAGTAGACCTGATATCATGTTTGCAACTTGCATCTGTGCAAGATATCAGGTTGCTCCAAAGGTGTCTCACCTAGTTGCTGCAAAGAGAATCCTCAGATACCTCAAAGGAGCACCTAAATCAGGTCTCTGGTATCCAAGGAACAACAATTTCAATCTCTATGGCTACTCTGACAGTGACTATGGTGGCTGCAATATCAACAAGAAATCAACATCAGGTGGATGTCAATTTCTTGGTGGAAGGATCATCTCATGGTAATACAAGAAGCAATCCTGTGTTTCAACAGCTACTGCTGAAGCTGAATACATTGCTGCTGCTAGTTGTTATGCTCAACTGCTGTGGATTCAGAACCAGATGATTGATTATAGATTCAACTTCATGAGCACTCATATCCACATTGATAACAACAGTGCTATCTCCATTACTGAAAATCCAGTAAAGCACTCCAAGACAAAGCATATTGATATCAAATATCATTTGATTAGAGATATTCATGAGAAAAATCTGATTAAACTAATCAAAGCTGACTCAAATGAACAATATGCTGACTTGTTCACAAAAGCTTTTGATGAACAAAGATTCAAGTATCTCATTATTGCTATTGGGATGATAAACATTGATTAGTCTATCTCATTTGAAAACCTTTTTAAATGTGTAAAGTCTTGTGTCAAAACAATCTAAGCCCTGTTACAAAAAGTCCTTCTCTGAAATTTCACTAAGTATAAATTCTTCCGAAGAGGAATTAACCCTCGGAAGATGTTTTACATATCTTCCGAAGCAAAATTCCTCCCAGGATAATTTTCTTCTCGAAAGAGTTTTTAGTCTTGGAAGAAGCGATTGATTACATATCAGATCTACTTTCGAAGCTTACAAAACTCTCCATTCAGAAAACAATTTTTACTCTCGGAAGTAAGAACTTTAACTTCGGAAGTAAAGTTACCTTCGGAAGAAGATTACCTTCGGAAGTGCTTTATACTCAGCAGAAATACTTTACTGTGTAACGGAAATATTTTGGGCCCCACTCTGTAAAAAGTAAAGACTTTGTTAATGATGTCGGATTATTTAAATGGACTAAACCTTACCGCCCCTGTCACATCATCCACTAAAACATCCTGTCACCTTATCCAAACCCCCTAAACAGCCATTTCAACCATTTAAATAACCCCGACTAATTACTTTCATCTTTTTAACAAATTTATTGTCCTAAAAGCTTCCTTCGTCCCCAATTCACCCAATTCCAAACTCATCTTCCTGCAACTTTCTCAATGGCACTTAACCCTCAGCACAACCAAGTCGCATTCCTTGATTCTTCAAGGGATGTTGACTTCTCTGATATCATTTCCTTTCTTACCCAATCATCTTAATACACCACTTTGACTAATAACCTTACCGTTTACTCAAATCACATGGCTGATTTTGGGCCAATGGTCAAATTGAAACCCTAAATGGGGTTCGGGTAATAAGGTCGAGCATTTGCGGCCAGGAGTTGGTTATTTCCGAACAACTCATCAGAGAGCATCTCGAGCTTCATGATGAGGGCGCTCCTACAGATTTTCCCAAGACAGACTTGGACAACACCTATATCCAAATGGGATATGGTGGAGATGTAAGCAGGTCTACAGTCTACAAGTTTAACTTCTCTTACAACTTGAAGTTCCTGCTGTATGTTGTTCTCCATTGCTTGTCAAACAAGTTTGGGGGATGGGATCAAATCCCATATGACCTAGGGTGCCTAGTTAATGGATTGGTGAAAAGCCTCTGCTTCAATTACTCAAGGTTTGTGCTGACTAATCTTATGGGGAAACCTCCAGCGGGACACATTCTTCATGTATCTCAGGTTCCTTCAGCACATAATCAACTGTGAGTTTGACCAGAGTCAGCTTGTCTATGCAGCTGCTCTGACTGTCCCTCAAATGAGGCCGACCAACTTTAAGATTTTAAAGAGAGTGTCCACCAATTTCACTGGAAAAAACATACTGCTCTTCTTCCAGGTATGATTGAGCCAATGGCTCCTGGTGACATCTTTGTTAACCCCACAGGTGATGAACCCACACCAGCAACTACCCTCACATTGCCAAATCTACCTTCTCACCCCATCACTATCACATACAAAAGACGCCCCAAATGAAACCTTGTTCAATCTACTCTGATTGAACAAGCTCCTTCTGTTCAATCCAAAAAGACTAGAGTGGAACAATGGGCTCCCACTTAGTCTGAGGTCTCACCATCCTTCAAAATTGACCTCAATATGGGTATTGAGTCTCCTTAGTCTCAAACCCATGAGCCCAAAACCCAAGCTGTAAACCCTCAGGGTGAGTCTTTATACTCCTCTGAGCAGCCAAAAAGGGACAACCCCACCATAGGCTCAATGCCAATAGACATTGACCAAGGTCCCGGGTCATTAGGCTTAACCTCAATATCATTTACTGACCTTCTTATTGGAACTGATGAGGAGATTATTTCTCTTCAGGGCAATGAAGTTGATCCACAACACCCTCTTAAGGATCAATAGAGCCTAGAGAGACCTCTTATCTTTAGCCCCCATCAGCAAGCCATAACTGAGGTGAGTCCTGCTGATGTGGAGGGGACTCATATAGATTCAGCTGCCACTACTGAAGGAGCCTCAATGGACCTTCAGGACAGTGGTAACATCACTGAGACTAAATCTACAACAACCATGCCATTTGATGACTCTGAAAGAGACATCACTAGGCAAAGGAAACTAGGGTGCCAAGAAACCACATCTGGTGGTGAGGATGAACATACTAGGTATGTTACCTCATCTCCCCATGATTCTTCAAAAGAAGATGAGGGAAGACTGCAACTCACCATTCAAGACCTACTTTCTAAAGTCTCAAACCTTGAATCTAAGGTTAAGACTTTAGAGGATAAGTCTGCCACTCAGCAACTTGAGATTGAAAATCTCAAGGCCAAACTAGCTGAGAAACAGATTGAGAGGTTTGTTAGGCATGTACCAATTTAGGTCTCATTGACCTCTTCCTCTAGCTCATCAAGCTCTCAAGATGATACTACCCAAAAGGGGGAGAGTGTTCAGGGACAAAGACACGAGGAACCATAGAGTCAAGCTCTCACTTCCCTAAGTTCAAGATACCCCATTCAACAAGCTTCAGTTTTTCCTGAGCCTCCTCCAGTTGTTATTTAAGTGGACCAAAGGATGTTCTAAGATCTCAACAGGTTCTTCAACAAGTTCATGATGGAATCTTTCATTGAACAGCCAAGTCCTGACTTGTCTGTGATTTACTTTGGAGCTCAAGAGCTTCAGAGGTTGAATGCACCTCTACTACTGTCGAGGGAGTTGGTCAACCTAAGGTCCAAGTGGAACCTGAGATTAATTTCGAAGGGGAAACAAGGACTGACGACCCAGTAACTGAGATAGTTGGGACAGGGAGTGCATTCTCACAGACTTCTGAAGCACAAGTCAAAGCCTCGGAAGAACAACTTCAATCTTCCGAAGCTGAGATTGCAGCTGCGGAAGGACTATTCTCTTTATCCAATGATCTTCAAGTCACAGATGCAATCCTAGAACTTGCATATGAGTTTAATAGTCAGGATTTTCTCACCTAAACCCTAGCTCAAACATCATCATTGACTCTAGCTCCCATTACCACCTCTCAACCTAAAACTTTCATCCAAGAACCCTCAAAGTCTAGCACTTCTGAAGATGTCAAAGGAAAGAGGAAGATGACTAAGGAAGAGCTTTAGGAGGAAGCAAGATTAGAGAAGCTCAAGAGAAAAGGTAGACTCCCAACTGGGAAGTTTCTAGCTGCAAGTAGCAAAGCAGCTGCAGCCAACCAGGAGGCTATCAACAACTATAGAAGAGTGAAAATCATTGACAGACTTGTCAAATTAGGAGCTGTGAATGAAGATGTACTCCTGCTACCACTAGAGGAGTTAGTAGAGTTAGAAAAAGAAACTTTGATGCAAATTCAGCAAAAGGAAGAAGCAGCAAGGTTGGCCTTGGAGGAAGAGAGAGAGAGAAGGAGAAAAGAGAAGCTAATCAGCAGCTAAGGAGGGAAAGGATAACTTTCCTCACCTCTAGAGGTTTCTCTTTAGAAGAACTATCTCCACATGACAATGACACATCTTATGGCTCTTCAACAAAGAGCAAGATCAAATGGAGAAGGAGAGAAAGAAAGCTGCTAAGGAGAAGCTAAGGTTGAAGAAGAAGAAGGAAGAAGAAGCAGGACTCGCTGCTGCCAGAAAGATATGTGAAAAAGCCTAGATAAAAGACTAATCTCCGGGCTCATGGCTTCTCTGGTAGGCAGGTGGGTCCTATGTCTGAGAAGACTCTCCAACGACATGTCAGTGATATAAAGGGTGACATTCGCTCGGGGAAAAGGAAGGAGATGTATAGAAGGGGACAGGGGATGATTTTCAAACCAACCACTCAACCCCAACCTCAAAGCCAACCACAACCTGAACCAATTCCTTTTCCATTCCTCATTAAGAATGAGCCAACCATTGAGCCTTATACCCCTGAACCTACACCATAAACCTTACATACTTCCTCACCTCAACCACCTAAACTACCCATCCTCCAACCCAAAACACTTGCCAGAACCCAAACACCACAACCTACCCAACAACCTCCCAAACCATCCCCTCAGCCTTCCAAACATCTCTCCTTAGAGGAGTTCAAGGCGATCAAGACAAAACTCATCAACTGTACAACCCTGAGCGACATCTCTTGTGAGGAGGAGTCTGTTAAACTGACCTATTTTAATGGATCCTCATGTTCCCTCACTAGAGATCAATTTCTTGATCTGCCCAGAGGAACATTGGACCAAATCCGCAAAGCTCTTTGCCTCAACTTAGATTCTATGAATGAAGAAGAAAAGAAGCTAAGGAGAAGGTTGGCAACTCTGCTGGATACGAAGAAAGGGGACAAGGTGCCAAGTCAACCCCTTGTGCCTAGAAAGAGGATTATCCAGTGGAGGTTCGAAGACTCTTCTCACAACTTTGTTGTTGAGAGAGAGAGTGGAGAGCTAAACAGGCTAAATGCCTCATCTCTTATACACTTAAGCATATTTGATATTGCTGAGTTAGCAGAGAAGCCATTCTCAAACCCCTCCAACTCTGAGGTATCTGCTCATATCAGAAATCACCTGAGCAGTCTTCATCTGGCCGAGCTAACTGCTAGAACCAAGATTGAAGAAGAGTTGAAACTGAGAGAGGAGGAGGAAAGGAAAGGATCAGCAACCAAAGGCAAAGCCTTTCTTCAAATGGTTGAGGGTCCTGAACTTGAATCCATAGTTAGATGGGAGTATGACTATAACTCCCGTCAACTAACTCTCTTTAGAGGGCATAACAAAGGGTACATGTCATTCAGAGTGATAGACTGGATCTCCTATCCACTAATGACTTGTACAAACTTCTCAGCACCACTTCAGGAAAGAACAAGGAAACAGACAAACATCTTCTGTCCCTGGTGCTGAAGGTTTTGAGAAGCAGAAATAAATGAGGTTTTGGTAGCATCAGCCTAGGGGGAGTTTGTTGGATCTAGAAAGGCTGGTGCAACCAAAACCAAATCACTTAGACTATTTTTTGGTACAACTAATAAATGACTTCCGAAGCTAAGTGTGGAACTTTCGAAGGAAATGGAGTTCTTCCGAAGACAAAGTGCAAGAACATCTTCCGAAGGAAAACTCCAACTTCCGAAGACAAAGTATTCACTTCCGAAGTTCAAGACATGGAAGAAAAGATAAGAAGTCAACTTCCGAAGTATGAAGAAGTCTTCAAGCCTCGAAAGAAGTAGCCTCTTCCGAAGCCAACTAACCTTCGGAAGACACTACTATGAACCAGTGGACATAACTATGGTCTCTCTGAGACTCCGCTGCAGACCTCTGATATACTACATGGCGTTTTCTCAAAAGCCATGTAATTGACCATACTTTATTCCATTGTTCACCTTTATCAGTTAGTATAGTTGCCAACTTTAGTTGGTGACAAAAGGTAATTCATGGACATGTCATGACTGCCATATCTTAGATAATACTTTATCTAAGATACTTTAACTTTAGCATTGTAGTATATGCTTTAGTCGTAGGTTTCCGGTTGGTATCAAAGTATATCCGGCTGTAGAATCTAGTATATATAGTTTCTCATTGTAACTCATGTAATATGCTTGTAAGAGTCTTGTAATACTTTGAGTTGAGAAGTAATATATACAAGTACCTTGAAAATTATTTCTTTGTGTTCTTTGCTACTTAATATATTATTATCAACTCTTAAAAGAGATTCTACTTCATCTGATCCAAGTGTGTTACGAGTGAGTATTGAGAGAAAAACTAAGCGTTAAAGTGACAAAATCAATCCTGCATTAATGTTGAACTTCTTCTACATAATGGTTAGACTTTCTAAACATATTTCAGATTATGCAAAGTAACAATTTCATTTTGGGTAAGGGAGCATAAAAGACTACTAATCAATATTGTTGCAGCGATTATTAATGAAAACTTGAGTAATGAGAAGGTAAATTCTCAATGAAAGAGAAAAATAAACAGCAAGGGTAACGCTAGAACAATATCATCACAAGACAAATTTTCAATTATTAATGAATATTACAAACTTGATGTGTTTGCTATATACACACTCATTAAATGGCGACATTTCATTGCAAATATCATGAAAACGTAGAATACCAATTACAAACATTAAAAGGGATTTTTATTGTGTGACATACTTTTTATATCGTTTTTTCTTTTATTCTTAATTACTAATACATTTATAGGTGTTAAGTCCAAAAAATATATTTTTTTCTGCTTGAAGGTGTTAATTAGTATCTCTTTACTCTAGCCATGATAAGATATAAAATTAAAATAGTAATTTCCAAAGATCAAATATGAAAATAACCAAAACATAATATTTTTTAGCATATATTAAATTCTCAATTTTTGGGCTCATACACCTTTGGATGTACGTTTCAAAAGAAAATTTGTTTTGTATGCCAATCCTTCCATTTTATAATACGGATAACCCAAAAAATAGTTTAAGTAAAACAACAAACATATAAATCAATGAAACATAATCAATACAAATAACACATACTTATTTAAAAGGCTTCCTGCGTGATACATATAAACTATGATTAAACCGTACGGAAAATCAAGTGCTAAAAAACTAAACATCAAAGAAACACAAACATTTATCGGCTGGCCTATTACATTTCCTCTTTAGCTGTAGACCTAGTAAAAAGTTTTCTTTTTGTACATCTGTTTCTTTTTCTTTTGTTGGACCGATGGGGCTGATCTTCACTAGGTTGAATAGTACTGTTGGCTTTAGAGCACCTACACTTGTTTGCATTGTAGTACCACTCGATCATACCAACGTAGCGATGGTATATAATCCGGACATTTGATGGATCCGCGGAAATTACATGCCATGGCCTGTACAGTATCAGACCATAAGTTGTTTCCTGAAACCTTTTCATATCCATCATGTTTATGTACTTCCATATAAAGCTTAAACAGGTCGATAGTTTCTTCAGGTTGTAGCCCTGCTAGAACCGGCCATTCAACACCAATCTTAAAGAAGAAGAAGATCATCCAATAAACAACCTAATAAAACACAAATCTATAAGAATCTAGGTCTGCCATGACAATATCATAATTATCCAGCAACTTTAGAAACTGCACTGCATCTGCTATTGATGTAATTCCTTTGCTCAATTTACTTTTCACCTGTAAAGAATTCAAAGGGAGATAAAAATGCCATTAACAATATACAGTATAATGATTTCATATTGATTTTATATACCACAATAAAACAACATATTACAGCAGCATGATGTACAAAAGTGAAATTGTTTTATGCTAATTACACTTCTTAGCGCAGGACTTTGGATGTGAGATGAAGCTGCAAAGGATCTTTCCATTGAAACCTCATCTGCCATTTGATCCAGGTACAAAAAATGCAAGAGCAACACAACAAGTAAGGCCTGCTTGTATAGATGACAACTTGCGGTTGATCCAGATACAAAAAATGAAAGAGCAACACAGCATGTATAGCCTGTTTTTATAGATGACAGCTTGCGGTTGCAGGGAGTGTAACAACCCCACGTTTCACAACCTGCTAATATCCAGCCTGTCTACTAACCTCCCCCAACAAATCGTAGGCTTAGAAACCACCTGAAACCACCCTGCAACTGACGAGTTTAAAGGGTCAGGATTGCATTTCCGGATGATCCGACGGCTGAGATTGATATTACCAGCGGTTACACTCACCGCTGGTAATATAATATTATTAGCCATTCACAGAAGAGTCTACATACAGTTCATTGAAAGATCTCGTGATACGACATGTTATAACAAACAACTGCTACTTTTGACATGAAATTCCTTCATTTAGATTTCAAAATGCTATGCTTTAATGTTGTTCTGTATGTTTCAGTACATCTCATGTGACATCAATAATTTCTTTCAAAAGCATTATGATTGTCATCTGTCACTTGTATAGATTTGATTTCCACTAGAATAAGAACAATAGTAGGAATGATATCCTGCAGCTTTACCAATTATTAACTGTTATCGCGCGTGTGTTTGGACATATAAGTTATTTACCACCAACGAACTAACGGAACATGTCAACACCTAAACTAAAATACAAGAGATTACCAGTACATGGGATAGAAAAAACTACATCAAACATATTTACATGTCTAACTGAACTACAGGTTTATGTTTGTAGACCCTAAATCCTCAGCTGTTAACCGAAGGCCTAAAGTACATGCAGATGGGCGGGTCGATCCTCAAAATGGAAAGTATTGCCGATGGAATGGTCCAAATCCCATCCCCACAGATCAACCCCGAAGCAACTGCTCCTGCATAATTCTCCGCGTCCTTTTTATTCATTCGTTCCCACATGAATAATATAACCGTCCCAACAACCATATCAATTGCAAAGTAAGCTCCATTATAAAATGGAACCGCCATTGCCATGGGAATGGGAATGAACCTTGACACCTTCTTGGGAATCTGATCGCGTAACAGATTCAAAACCAAGGCTGCCATGAAGAACCCGCAGCATAAGGCTAAACAATGCTTTGGAAGCTCAGAAAACCCCTCAACTGCAAGAATCGCCATTTCTCGAAATATGACAGCATATGGTGCCTTATAAGGACTGTCTGGTGCCCCTATTTCAAACGCGGTCCAGTACATCCAAAATGTGAGGGGTGCAATGATGCAGCCCATGGTGGTTCCCATTAGTTGGCTCACAAACATTGACTTTGCTGATGTTAAAGTCAGGTATCCGGTTTTGAAATCTTGCATTAGATCGGCTGCAGTGGAGACGATTGACATCATTACGCCACATCCTGCTAAACCAGCTATTACACCTCCATCAGTTCCGACTAATGAAGAGATGATGAAAAGACCAATCTTGCCATATGTTGACGCTAAACTCCAGTCTGTGAGACCGCAACCATAAGAGTTGCAGAACGCGAAGGCGGGTGCAATTATGTAAGAGCATAGAACAAGGTACCACTTGAGGGGTGGAAAGATAAGTGGTATTGTTGATGTTGATACTGCAGCCAAACCCACATACCCTGAGGCTGCAAACCAAGTTGGTATCATGTCTTTTAGAAAAACTTCATCTCTTTTCTGTTTCTCCAATTGGGATTTCGATACCTCAGCGTCTGCATAGTTTGGAGTCAAACGGCATACATTTTTGAATAACATGTGAATATAAGATGTGTCTCACCTGGTGAGTCCTTAATGACTGGGAGATCTTGTTGTTTCGGGGTCGTCAACAAAGACTTGATGGTGATCACTATTATCTTCACCAAATTGTAGAACCCATCTCCAAGAATAAGGGAAATAGCTATGAAGACCTTCAAACAAGATAACATGGTTACGAGAAAACATAAATACTAGCTAGTTCAACGTCATGTGTTTAGAACGTGAGAACTGCTTTAACCATTGTACTATTTATTATATAAATCGACCAGAATACATGTGGATTTCAGTATGTTCGATATTTATTTTTAAAAAAATATTGATAGCATTTTTCTACATGCACAAGTGCATATTAGTGTGTGCACACTGTTAGATTCTTAAAGTGAAAAAGTCAATCAGAGATAAAATCAAAGTAAGAACAAAGATAAGAGAGATAAGCATTTTTATTCAATTTTATGCTCTTCAATGAAGCACTATGTACATTTTTATATGTGGTACTTGCGGTTCTCAACATAATATTGGTTCTAAAATGAACGCAATGCTTACCTTGTATCCATACAGACCTTTGAAGTCATCTTTTTCCAAATCAGCTGGATACCAATCGCCTGCGTGTGTCTTAATGAAGGGCCAAAGCAAGCCCCATGATACAATAGCTCCGAAAAGGAGCGAGCAGTTGACTATGTGGGGGCAAATAAGGCCACATCCAATATAAGTAGGACTGAAGTCAAAGTAAAACCTGCAAAAGAGAATAAAATGTGCCTCATGTGCAGTTTTAGGTAAGACTGTTAGACTAGACAAAAATCTAAACTAACGAACATACGTATTCTCGAAGAGGGTCAAGCCAAGACTCGGAAAATGATCAAATCCACATGAATTCCCAATGCCGCTAAAGAACCATTTAAAGCAACTCCATACAAAGCTTAAGCTTAGATACTTCCCAAGATATCTTACCTGTTTACTGCAGAAGAATATGTGATAACATTTATAAAACACCTCAAGAAACAGTTGATTAATAAGTTATTATGCTTATAGTCTTATACCTTGCAAGCTCAGCACCAGTAGTAGTGTGGAAACTATTGATTAACATCGCGGTAGCAGTTCCACTAGGGTATGTAAGCTTATAATCCATCAACATAACCTGAAATCACAGACAAAATGTGTGTCACATTTGGGCAAAACAGTAGATCAGTATTATACATTGTTATTACCTTACGAAGCGGAAGAAGGCTAAAAAGCCCAACAAAACTGACAACGAAGATAAACCCTGTCATCCATAATATTCCTGGATTCTTAACATCTTCAGCGCGATTACCAGGGTAATCCGTGCCTATTAGGTTGTACGTTCTCTCGTCCATTGACAGCAGATATGACCCGAATCCACCTAATGACCATCACAACGTAGAAAACAAAACCAAAACAATCATACAATCGAAAATACATATGCATTTTTTACGTACTGATATTCAGTTTATTGAGGAGAATACATTAGAAAATGATAACATGACAAAAAGATTGAATAACATATCATTCTTGTCACGCCATACCGATGATTCTAAACAAGTTATTATGGTGATAACACTAGGTGTGCTACCTTTGATAGTTGCGGCTATCTTACTAGGGGGCGCGTATGGGCCACTGACATCATACAAAGTATGGTGCAGGACTAACTAGCCTTGTTAGCGATATATTTCATATCGAATATATTAGTTCTCATAAAGATAACTACATAACTAAAATATTTTATCTAGTGATAACTAATATATTGTATCTGGTATGTATCGCTAACAAGCATACTGTCCTGATACCATGATACAAACTAATTAACTATGATCGAGTTTAGTCATCACAAAAAGTTACCACTAAACGCCAGGCCATAACAGGCGACAATGCACGTCTGAATAACAGTGTTCTCTTGCCTAGTGAACGGGCGAGAAGAAACACCAAACCTCTCAATGAACGCGGTCCATGATCTGACAAAGAAAAACCCAAGCAAACCGGCTGCAACGTTCAACGAGGGTATGATCCCAACGGTGAGATTGAGCTTGTGCGATATGATACAAAAAAGTGTCCCCAAGAATGCACTCACAATCAACCCCCTCAACGTTATTTGATCTTTCCATTCGGGTATTATTTCTGGAGTGGAATCGACGATGATCTTCTTCTTGGACGATTCGTCGAGCAATGTTTGCGAGAATTCAACCGATGGTTGTTGGGTTTCTGTGGCCATTTGCAGGGATCATGGGAGATCATAAAGATGCAAAGAAATTGTTTGACGCTGATCAAAAACAACAAACCAACAACCATTGAAATGATGTCCAGAATCTTGAGGTCGTTGAGGTTGTCATAGATTTCATCAAGAGAAAAAGAAGCTAATGTTTTTTCTTTGTTACAAAAATAGATTTTAGCGTGTAGAGCTCCTAACGGTATAATTAGATGGATATTGTGACTTTGTTTTGTTGTAAGTTTAAATTGAAAAAAAAAACTAAAAATATATACATATATACAATTATTAAAAAGTTGTTTTTTCATGTATTGGCATAGGGCAAAAGTTCAATTTGATTTTTTTTAGTTTGAGTTGGGATGTGATTTCTTACACGACACAAACCTAACACGAAATTGGTAGGTTTGGATTTACTGTAAACCGGTTCGGGTAAGGTTTGGGTCGAACCTGTGAACCCGCTTAGCTAAACAGGCCGGGTTCAGGTTCAACCAATGGGTTCGCGGGTCGACCCGTTTAACATTTTTTATTTGTTTTATTTTTTATATATTTTTTCTCATAAATTAAATTTCTTAAGTGTTTTATTTCAAAATTTAGAACTTAAAATAGCAATTAACATAAGATTTCATAATTAATTGATTTTCTTTGTTGTAATATAGTAATTTTAAAGTATTAGTATGTGAAAAAGATATAAAATATTTTAAAAATTAAGGTCAACTGGGTCATCTTCTTGTCAACCCGTAAATTTTCGTGTGTTCGGGTTGACACTTCTGGCACAATTTTCGAGTTCAGGTCGTGTTCGGGTTCCCAACAACCAGAGAATATGACCCGTTTAACACACCAAGTTTGAGTCTGCGTGGAGACTTGAACAAAAAAACCGGGTACAGACCCGACACGGCGTACCCGACTCGGACCCGGGTCCGGGTAGTACCCGATACTGGGTGTACCCGGTTCGTACCCGGATAAAACCGCCGGTTTCTACCCGGTTTGGGGTTTTCGAATTTTTCAGGAACCGGACCCGGACCCGAACTGGTTGAACCCGGGTTGGACCCGGTTTTGACCTTTTTTTAAAAAAAAAAAATTAGCCGTTTTTAACGGCTATATAGCCGTTTGGGACCAAATGTGACCGTTTTTTTGGTTGTTTTTGCCTCTAAAATAAGTATAAATAGGTGTGGGTTGATATGGTAAGGTACCCAAGCTTCAAACACAAAAAAACTACGCAAAAAACGCAAACAATACTCTCGTTTACTCTCGTTTACTCTCAAATCTCAATATGGCTCACTCTCAATCTTCCGTTGGTCAAGGTTCATCGAACTCTCCATCGTCGTTCGTGTTCTTCCACACAATCGTAACATGGATGTTTGGTGCAATTGGGATATGGTTGAGTTGATTGACGGATCTGTAAAGGCTCGTTGCAAGTTTTGTGGAGCTTTACTTGCTAAAGATTCTAACACGACTTTAAACAAACACATTAGCAAGAAGTTTTGCAAGTCGTTGAAAAATAATCCGGATTCGCAACAAACACAATTGAGTGGAGACGGTGGAATCTTTAATTACAACGTTAATGAGGTTCGAGATCGAATGGCAAAGTTCGTGATTCAAGAAGCTTTGCCTTTCAACCACTTCGACAACCCTCTGTTAACCAACTTAATTAGAGAGACGCTTCAACCTCGTTACACTCACGTAAGTCGTGCTACACTTAGACGTTATTGTTTAAAATTATGGAAGCAAGCAAAAAATAATTTAATTGTTTTATTTGAAAATATAAATACCGGTGTAAACTTAACTAGTGACGTTTGGTTGGCGCCACATGGTTTGCCCGAATCGTACCTTTGCGTCACTGCTCATTGGGTAGATCCCAGTTCATGGCAATTGATGAAACGTACGATTGCATTTGATCTATTTCCGTATCCACACACCGGAGAGTTTTTATTTTACTTTTTGGATAATGTAATAACTACTTTTAATTTACAAAATAAAATATTTTCAATGGCATTTGATAACGCTTCCAACAACACAACCACGGTTAAAAAATTAAAATTAAAATATCTTCCAATTGCAAAAGTGATTTTTTTCATACTCGTTGTGTTGCACATATTATTAATTTAGTAGTACAAGATGGTCTATCCGTACCATTTGTTGATAGCTTTATAAAAGCTTTTCGATTTATGTTACACGATGTTTTTAAAAAAAGTAGAAAAAGATATCAAGATTATAAACAATTTTGTAAAGATACAGAATCTAGATTTTTAGGGCCTAATTGGGATGTACCTACTAGGGGGAATTCGACTTGTCATATGTTTGATTGTGCTTTAAAACAAAAAGGCACTTTAAAACTTTTCATAATAGTCTTTCGGATAATTGCGAAGCCGACCTGTTTCCGGATATGGGTTGAAAAAATATTGAACATTTATCCGAATTTCTTGAGGTGTTTAAAAACTCAACTACAAAATTATCGGAAGTTTATTATCCCACTAGTTATTCGGTGCTTCAAGAATTATATTTCATGGCTTTGAATTTTAAAAATTTTCAAAATAAAAATAGTATGTTTAGAGAAATAATAGATCCAATGAGACAAGTTTAAAAAAAATTTTCTTGAGTTACCACCCGTTTTTACGTGTGCCGCTGCTTTAAATCCTTTTTTAAATGTAGCGGGGGTAGAATGTTTAATAGACGAGATAAATGACAATTTGGATATACATGATGAAAACCCCAATTTTTCAACCAATGCAAAAGAAGATTTTAATACAAGTTTGAAAATTATTTATAATTTTTATTTAAATAAATATGGGCCTAACGTAAATATACCTACGCCAAGAGAATCAACCTCAAGTGCTAGTACCTCGTTTAAAGACCCCGTTATGACTATGTTGAATGTTGTTCGGGATGTGACGGCTAAACGTCAAAGGGGTAACGCCGCAACAAGCGAACTTGGTATTTATAGTACGACGAATTTTATTTCAACTATGAGTACTCAAGATTATCATGCATTTGATATTTTGGCTTGGTGGAAAGGAAAGGAATCCCAATTTCCAATTCTTTCCGCTATGGCCCGTGATTTACTAAGCGTCCAAGCTTCTACGGTAGCTTCGGAGTCTGCGTTTTCTCTTAGTGGCAGGTAATATCATTACGGAGAACAAGATTAACTCCGGAAGCGGTGGAGATGTGCATTTGTTTAAAAGACCACTTAGACGCGATGGATCGTATACAAGACAAAACAAATCTTGAAGACGAAATTGCAATCAAATCTAAAGTACACGATGAAGAGGTAGAAGAAGGAGTATCTTCTGGTATATCCGACGAAGAATTAACATTTGATGAAGCCTCCCGAAGAAAATAGACGATTAGTTAAATAAAAGTTTTATATTATTTTTTATTGATTCGTTAATGTATTTTTTAAGTTGTTTTAATAAATAAATAATCTTTTAATGAGTTATAGATGCTTTTTTTTTAATGTTGTTATACATGTTTTTTAATGTTGTTATAATAATAATAATAATAATAATAATAATAATAATAATAATAATAATAATAATAATAATAATAATAATAATAATAATAATAATAATAATAACAATAATAAT
Source organism: Flaveria ramosissima (assembly GCA_025215565.1). NCBI lineage: Eukaryota > Viridiplantae > Streptophyta > Magnoliopsida > Asterales > Asteraceae > Flaveria > Flaveria ramosissima. Next base: position 11,189,897 of record CM046043.1, on the reverse strand, counting down.
AACAATAATAATAACAATAATAATAATAATAATAATAATAACAATAATAATAATAACAATAATAATAACAATAATAATAATAACAATAATAATAGTAATAATAACAACAACAATAATAATAATAATAATAATAATAATAATAATAATAACAATAATAATAATAATAATAATAATAATAGTAATAATAATAAGAACAATAATAATAATAATAATAATAATAATAATAATAATAATAATAATAATAATAATAATAATAATAATAATAATAATAATAGTGATAATAATAATAATAATAGTAATAAAAAAATACAAAACCCGGTTGTACCCGGTTCTGGACCCGACCCGATCCGGACCCGACCCTAACCGGGTAGGCCGGGTAGGGTTTTAGTCTCCTCCAACCCGGGTCGGGTTCGTACCCGGGTTCATCAATACCCGGGTACAAAAATACCCGACCGGACCGAACCCGGTTTGAACCCGGTTCCGGGTCCGGCCCAAAACCCGGTTTGTGCAAGTCTTGGTGGTTACTCTTAGCTCGTTCATATAAGTTAATTTAAAATTGGGTAATTAAACTTGGGTTCTGTTTTACTTTTTAAATCCCTTAATTTGGGCTTAATTTAAACAAAAGCCCATTTTAATTTCTAGTCACCCAACTGGGTTTTGTTTAAATACCTCGTCCACCAAGAAATTTAACCTCCCAAAGCCCAAATTGTAATTCACACAACACAAATACAGATTACAAACACAAGTTTTATTTTATTTTTTTATATTTTTTAAATGGTTCTCATAATAATCTAACCTGTTAAAGTCAATATTAGTCAAAACCAATTTTTTTAGTTACTGATTCGGATACAAACAGATTTAGATGAGTGGAAAACCTAACCTAAGGAACTACTCTGGTTAATAATCGGGTTGGTTTACCAGTTTACCCTCCTATTGTTGCAATGAGTACCATATAACTTAATTTTAAATATTAAATCCCATACATTTTTAAGGGAAATAAGACTTTTTCAAAAGTAGTCTTTTAATAAAGTGCAACTTTGATTTTAATACACGTTACGAACAAAAATGTGACATGACGATGAAGAAACATGTGGGTAAATAAGAGAATTGCGTTATAATCAATGCTTTTGAAATTGGATCGGACTATAAACCGAACATTTTACTAGGTCACTGGTCAAATTGTTCGGACCGGATTAACGAACCGGAGTAGTTTATAATATTCTTAGAATGACCCAAATAAGTAAATTTGTTAAGAAATAAGAATTTCTTAAACTATTATGTATATTCTTACAATCTATAGTTTAGATTAGAGTAAATTTCGTTTTAGTCCATGCACGTGGTTTGGTCTCAAATGGTAGTCACAACAATTGTTAATTAAACTGTTTTTAATGTAGTGCACATAAACTAACAAGCCGCTAGAACCTGCAGATCACTTATAGGAGTCGAGAGGAAACATCAACAACAATGGTGAACGATGGGAAAAGATGGTAAACATGTGCACGAAACCCTTGCAACACGTCAATTCTAGGAGGGATGAATACCCAATGAGGAATGTTAGTACAATATTTCCATCAAATGTTTGAGAATCAATCACAAGTTGAGATATGTGGTTTGGTTGTTTCAACTTAGCGCATCTCGTGGATGCTTTGATTACCAAAAAGAAGGCCAAACACAACATGAGGTTTGCATTCGTAAGATTTATGAATGTAATAAGCACGGCTTACATGGCAAGAGCCTTGTGCAATCCCAAGATCAGGAACCTAAAAATTGTAGAAAATCTAGCGAAATATGATAAGAATGGTAATCGAGTTGAGTCAAACTCTAGTAATGTTAAGGCGAATCTGTTGGATACGTCATCAATCCCAAGCCCTCTCGCATTCGTCCTTCAAACGTGGGTAAAGGTCATACTTATCCTTTATTCAAAGATGCTCTAGTAAACCAACATAGGGGGTAAAGACTAAAGATCAACGAGGAATGTTAGCTCTCAAAGCATGGAGATGTTCTTCGCTTGTTGGTGAAGTCGTGGATTTGCCTCCTTATGCAACCTCAAGAATCTCCGAGGTAGTATCTTAAACGTCGCATGGGACATAAAATATCAGTGGGAAGTGCGAGTTTTGATTTCTTTCGCCTTCTCCTTGGAAGCTTTTTCCTTTGTACATGATAAGGTTGCATGGGAACCTATCTTCGTCAACCTAGAGGTTTAGGATGCTCAAATCATCCCCCATGAATGTTAATCCTTCGTCAACTAATCTTCGATTAGCCTCTATGTTCATTGAATGGAATAACCATATATAATTCAGGTGTCATTAAAAGACATCGATAAAACATGGGTGTCGGACCTTATCTCTACTCTCTCGTCTTCAGTGTCTATCAGCTCGTTGGGGGAAAATTCTGGCAAATCTTCGATTGACAAAGTGGTTGTAGAAGTGGAAAAATCGCCCCATAAAGTTTTGTCTTCTTCACGTATCTCGAAAGACTGTAACTTTAATACTTCCACACGAAATTGGTATCCCCAACCCTTGATTTGTGCCCTCCCCCTAATTATCCTTGATTTCTTAAATGGCACCAGGGACAACCTATCTTTCTCACCTTTAGTAGATCTAAATAGGTCTCCAGTTGGGGGAAAAATATCGTCAGATGAATCAGGTTCTATGGATGCTAGAGCAAATGCAAATCGTGACAACGATGAAAGCAACAAGGTTAAAATGCAAAACACATTTGATGTTGGGCTGATAGTCAGGATTAACATATCAAGTTTTAAACCACGGGTTAAAGCTCTAATTGAGGGGAAAAGGAATGCTAATTAGTTATAATGGATTTCCTAACTCTTAATGTATAGGGCCTTGGTGATTTGAGAAAAGGTCTACGGGTTAAGGAGTTGAAATTAAAACACTATCCTTCTTTCATTTGCATTCAAGAGTTTCTTATTGCAGATCCGAAATATGGGGGTGTAAGTATACTTACTTGAGTGAAATTGGGCTTAGAGCAAGTAAAATAGATCGGGTGTTGGTTTGTAACGTTTTCATTGATGCCAACTTCTAATTTCAAATATGATGCCAATCTTGCTAAGAATAATAGACTCTTACAGCTTATAAAAATGGTAATTAGATATCAGTTGTTCTTAAATGAAATGCTAATATGGAAGTGTTCATTAGCAAGAACTGTAATTCCAACACACATTCGACCCTTGTCCCTCTACCTCTCCCTCTCCTTCTCAGTCAAAATGTCAGCATCATAATGAAACCCTAAATCTTGCTAGACGAAACGACCACCTTCTTCACAACCCCCCCCCCCCCCCACACACACACACACACACACACACACCACCATTGTATTAAAGGGGTTATCAAAGGAGACGAAAGAGCAAGTAGAAAAAGTCGACATTGGTTTCATGGCATGATATGGCCAAACTCAAAAATCGCATAGAAAAAGGTGATTGGAATGTTGGTGACCCACTTAACATAATATCCCATGCATAACTTAAGGATTGTTTGTTAACTTCTGAATGATTAAGTATTGAACCAATAAAAGGTCTGAACCATTAAGAGGTCTGAACCATTATTAGCTAGTATATCGCTTAACTTTTCAAATACAAATGTCTGACCAATTCAGATAAGAGGTCTTAACCATTCAGCATTAGATCTCTTAACAATTCAGAATTAGTATAATGCTTAATCATTCAGAGGCAAATGTCTGAACTAATCAGACATTTGCTCGCGAACAAACAGTCTGAACCATTTAGTGCGAAACCATTCAGACATCTGAACCATTAGGAGTCTGCTTAAGAGGCTGCCAAACAACCCGTTGGTAATACCTAGTGCATAAAAAGCATGTAAATTACTGTTTATTGTCATGCTTTTTTAAATATATACATAATATAATATAGCATTAAAAATTATATTTTCCATCATGCAAATCTAATTACATATATCATGAAATGAGTTTAAACTTATCCATATCTATAATCTAAAGGTTAACCAAATTTAACCGATGATGTTTATTATCATTTGACTTCTTTCTTCCCATTGATCAAGGCATCGATATAATTGAATATTTGTAAATGATTCAAGCTTAATTATAAAGTGTGATTTGAACTATAACTCCATTTTAGTTTTAGTATCTTCGAGTTCATTTAAATATTAAGGTTGTTCACGAGTTGAGCCGAATTGAATTAAGCCGAGTTGACTTGTTTTGTCAAATAGGCGAGTTTGATTTATAAATGATCCAAATCGAGTTAGCTTAATTGGTAAACCAAGTCCTTTTCGAATGAATTTTTTTCAGGGTTTTTTCGATTGACTTCAAGCCATTGGTTATTTAAACATCTATATACTTTAGTATTGGCAAGTAGATAGTAATTAGTACCGAGAAGAAATACAGAAAAATAATTAAAAATATATAATTATTAGTTATACGAAGTGACAAGTAGATTAAGTAAAATTGTAGACTACTCACAAACAATTATATGTATATATCTATAGTCTATACTACTATAATAAGCATTAAAGGAGTACATATGGAAATTTACCCATATTTTAAGACATTCATACTAAGAGTTTCATGCTTAATCATCTTCTTCCCATATTTACTTCCATTTATACTCCTCAAACAAGCTTTAAAGCATTAGGTACAATCTATATTAAGCCCCTCTTTTGTGGCGGCGACGGTGGTGGCTTGGATTTCATTAACATTGGTTCATCCACGTTGGCTAATGCGGATGACCGTGTCTTTGTCCGCATTGACTTGGATTTCATCAGCATCAATCTTGACTCATCTGCATTGAGTCTTGTCTTCTCATCTGGTTTTCTTCGCTTGCATTCACCGGTATATATGACATCCGTATTGGCTTGACACTTAGGAAAATTAACAAAACTGAACAACTAAGTCTTGTCTTATCTCTTGAATTGACATGCATAATTTTTTCAGTATCCAACACACTCATCTAATTCTACTACTAAACCGTAACATATCATATGCCAAGATTTGAATATTAATTTTCTCCTAAGGGTCAAGAGCATTTACCACCCAACCGATGAACGGAAATAACAAATAATATTGAATTATATGTTTGTCCTTAAAACCAATTTACAACTTGCATCAGATGTTTAACAAAGCCTATGTGGCATCAGAATGATTAAGAAAGCTAGATACTCTTTTGGAATAGATACTTTTAGCATTTTGATTAATAGTTTTCCAATAATTAACACAAAAAGTAACATGTACATGTCTGTTGTCCTTAATTTATTTATTTTTCATCCTAGATATTTTGATTAAGAGTAAACAAACCATTATTTAATCATTTCAGTCACCAAGTCGGCTGTTTTTTAACATATTTCAACAAGTTTTAATATAAAAAAATAATGATGTTCACTCTCCATTTAAAGTTGCCAATAAATTAAGAACATTAAATATGATAAGTCCCTTGACCTATGTTCCAATATTATGTTTGGTGTAGAGTATACAATCAACTTGCACCCAACTCCACACCAATCAAATTAATACCTATTATAATATTAGAAAAACAACTTATTAGTTTATTTGTAACTAGAATTTCACGGAGATAAATTTAAAAAAATTATTTAAGTTATAACACGAGTTAGAAATTATAAGTGCACATTTCATAGACTTATTCGAACCAAAACAAATCGAATGACATGACATAGTTGAAATGAAGTTTTTAATTTGTGCTTTCTTGAAAAAATATTAGATTTGATAAAAGGTGATCACTTGTTGGTTGGTCACAAGCAAACGTACCTAAATTATTATACAAAGATATCTTTTGAAATATTTAGTGTCAAAATACTTTTATCAGGGGCATACGGAAGCTTTGGGCTTATATATCGCATATTTACAATCAAAATTCAAGTGAACCTGTAAGTTTTTTAAAAGTGGTCTGATAATGATAATTGGCCTTTGTTTTTATATTATACCAAAGAGGTTTTGTGTAACCTAGGAATTCATAAGGTCGGAATACTTGTTTTAAAGAGTGCATATGATCAAGATCTAACGTGTTATCTTGGATTCTATCCGAGTATCCGACCATCTATATCAAGAAAGAGTTAATTTCTCAAACAATTAAACGAAGTATATTGTGATGTAAACAATGGCTATTGAATTTGTTTATGGTGTGACATCTAATTATGAAAAGTTGGAAAAGTTTGATCGTGTTGAATTCGGAAGATGGTAAAATAAGATGCACTTGTTCTTAACAATGCAGATTTGGTATGTTCTAATTACACTTACCCTGATGATTAATAATACACTTAGAATGTGATTAATTACGTAGTTATCCATTAATCAAACAACCATAGAGTTTAGAGCCACTTGTTGTCTTGTTCCATTGATGCAATTGTATATTTGTATCTATTTCATTTGTTTATCACGAGAATATACGAAGGTTGGGACGCGGCTTTTAGACGTTTAGTTGTGTCTTGTGGAAGATGGGAATAGGCAAAATAATATTAGTTTTAACATTGTATAATATGATGTGAAGTCCTATAAAAAAATGTACCACTTGCAATAGATATTTATCCGAACCTTTTTGCATCATCAGATTGATTAAGAAAGCTATGATAGTTTATGTAACTTTTTCTTTTAGATTGATGACTAGACAAATCTAGAAAAATATTGATATTAATATTAATATTAATATAATGTTTATATAAGATTTATGTAACATTTATGTCTCTACAACTATAAAAATAACATTAATATTAAGCTGTGAGATATATTAATTGACGTGAGTGTGAACGTACTGCTTCATATCCATAATCTAATGGTTAACCAAATTTAATTTATGATGTTTAGTCATTTCTTCACTGTAACAAGGCATTGATATAAACAAACATTTTTAAACAATCAGAGCTTAATTATGACGTGTGATTTGAACTTTTGACTCAATTTTAGTTTCAGTATGTCTAGATAGTTGAGTTCGAGATCATCTAAATATAGGGTTGACGTTCACGAATCTTGATCAAATTGAGCTGAGCGTAGCCGACTTAGTTTGTAAGTGGAAAATGAGCCAAGTCAAGTTACTTAGGTGATAAACGAGTCATTTTCAAGCTAGCTTTAAGCCATTAGTTATTTGAACATCTATACGCTTAGTATTGGTATAATTAGTACTATGCTAAAATTAGGACATTAATCAAAATATATATAATGATTAGTGATACTATTAGTAGACCGACTAGAAACATCAACTACTAACAAATGATAATTTGAGTATATAAAGATATACTAATTCAAGTCGAGCAAAGTTGGCTTGGTATAAAAACGATCCAACACTACTAGAATACTGAAGTACAAACAACAATGACTCCTGCAATAAAAAAAAATATATCATAAAATATTTTTTTCTAACAAAAAGATTAATTTTCTTTGCCAAATTGCCCTAGATATTTTGCCCCTGCATGATAAAGGAGGAAGGTTTTGTATAATTTTTATGAAAGGATAACATGCCAAAAGATAAATTTTCTTAGAATGTATTTATATTTATTGTTAATCAGATTTATACATATACTAAAACTGCATGTATATGATAACTTTTATACTGATATTTTTCTTATTGTTAACATGACTTGTTTTTAACTATAATTCATATCTAAACGGTTTTGAGAAAGTATATTTTGGATCATAACGGTGTATTTATAAAAGGTTAAAAAACAAGTAATAAAATTAAATATCACTATATGTGACCTAGCTAAGCATTTTAATAAAATTTACGCATAAATGTTAAAAAATTATTATATTTTAAAAGTTATTAAAAAAATAAAATATCTAAATAATTAGTTATAGTAGAAGAATAATAATAAATGAAATATTCGAATAAAAAGATCACTATATTAAAGAGTGTAATAAATAATCTCAACTATCAATCTCTTTAATCAATTATTTAGATCAAATTATAGAGAATAGTTGTCGGTGGTTATTTTAGTACTAACCAATTTTGTTGACTTTTTGTAAATTTTATCATTTTTTAAATGTTCATAACATTTATGTATGATATTTATTTTTTATAAAAATGATACCATAAAAACGAGTGTTTTTATCTTTAAATCGAGTACAGTCTTGTTATATAAAATATAACAATTTTTTTTTTGTTTTTAAGCTCACATCTCGTCATTGTGTCATTAGTGTAGTTCATTGTCTCTTTTGTTAGTTATTGTGTTTTTCTGAATACTATTGTGTTTTTATAAATGATGAACTTAAAAAAATATAATGGTAGAATAACATTGTTCTGTGTCTATACTATGTAAAATACAATAATAAATTAGCATCTAATTGATTTAATACATTAAAAACAATGACAAAATAACATAATGTCTTATTGTGTTTTTTGATCGTCATTATGTTAACTTGAACACTATAAATTTTGAAAAATACATTGGTGAAATAAAATTATTGTGTACTTCTTATTGTAAAATACAATGATAGATGACAAGTTTTATATAATCTATAAAAAAATAATGACAAAAAACACATTGTGTTATCTTAAATACTATAAGTTTTAAAAAATACATTGGTAAAAGTATATCATTGTGTACTTTTAGTTGTAAAACATAATGACAGATAAAAGTTTATATAATCTATTGAAACAATAACAAAAATAATACAAAATAATATAAAACATAAAACTCAATGATGGATACATATAACAAATTATGTAAAATATCATAATAAATTGATATTTGACACAATGAACATATAAGACACAATAAGTTGACGTATTTGACACCAAGGGTGGACCTACATTGAGCCGAGAGGTAGCATCACTACACCTCAACTTTTTACGTGTAGTGTAAAATAATTACGGTTTTATGTAAAATAAAAAAAATTATGGTTTTACTTAAACCTGAGAAATTATTGTGTTACCCTTAAAAAAATTTTAAACTCAACAATTCATAGAAAATTTTAAAGTTTATGAAAATAATCTTATGTTTTATAAAAAAACATTACATTTTATAAAAACATAAATAACTAATAAACCTAAAATACCCAATACTAGTAGAGGTGGGCATTTCGGGTTTTGAGCCGTACCCGAAACCGGGTACAAATCGGGTTGGGCCCAACCAGGCTCTTTTGTACCCGGATTGAGGTAAAATCGGGTATGAACCTAGGTCGGGTTCACCTACTTGAATATCCTACGGTCCTACCCACTATACTCGGGTAGGGTAGGGTAGGGTCAGGTCCTAGTCGGGTCTGAAACCAGGTCCAATATCGGGGTGTTTTACTCTTTTATTTTCTTGTGTGTGTGTCCGATACCGGGGTCAACCGGGCCGGGTTTGCTTCAGTTTCAAGTTAGATTCGCTAAAAAAACTCAAAATCTAAAACGAGTTCTAACCCTACGGGTTTAAACGGGTTCAACCTGGGTACACCTCCCATCAGGTACTACCCGTACCCGGGTCCGTGTTGGGTCCAAACCCAGTTTTTATGCCCACCTCTACCAAATTTTCCAATACAATAATAATTAACACGTCCAAAATAATAATAAGCTCAAAAATCTTTAAACAACATAAAAAGCCTAACTAATTAGCCTAAATACCCATAAACCAATCAAAAATAAGACTTAAATTAAAATAAAAAACCATTCATCGCCCCATGCCCCCATCGACCCTTCGTCCCTTCCCACAGGCCACAATCAGTCAACCACCATCCACCCATACCGCCAATCACCCCACGTCCCCAGTGCTGGTTTTCTGGCCGACCACCTCTAAACTGCTGCCTACTGCGGCGGCCCTTGCCACCGTACGTCCACATGTGATCTTTCACCAATTCACCATCCACTTCAAGGTAACATTTCTAGTTTTTTTATCTATAAAACTAGGGATTTAAGGTTTATGTTGTTTAATTTTTAATATTAAAGTGTTATTTAAGCGTTATTTGTTATTAAAATTAATGGTTAATTGGTTCAATTTATGATATTTAGAGTTTATGCAATTAGGTATATGAAGTAGGGATTTGAAAGATGAATTAGAGATTTGATATTGAAATTAGGTATTTAAATTGTGTTATTTTTAAGTGTAATTTGTAATCTTAGTCTGCTATTTTTTATAAAATTAGGGGATTTGAAAGATGAAAAAAAAGTTCTTATTCATAATTTTTTTAAAAGAAAATTTCAAGAGTAAGATATTATTTCTAATAATGATAATAATATTTGGTCAACAACTCCTTTGACTTTAATTCCTTCGAGTTCAATTCATTCGATCCCAAATGGATTTAATTTGACTGATCTTCCTTTGGACTCCTTTTTAATATAAATGTACGACGTCGTTCCTGAACTTTCCTTCTAGATCCACCACTGTTTGACACAATGATCAAAAAATCACCCGCTGTAAAACAATATACATGTGTCAAACCCACACTACTTATTAAACTTTTTAGATAAAATACTCTTTTTACTATAACTCAATCCTAGTAATTGTTAAAAACCAAACAATAGAAAATACACACAACAAAAAACGGCCCTTCCTCCGATATTGTGCGGCCAATGTAGGTGTGTTAGTGGTTTACCGATTACAACTAAGCCCCGGTAGGGCAAACTCATCTCGTAAGTTGTTGATTTCATAAGTTATTTTTTCAGACTAATTATGCCACCAAAATATGTTTAATGGTTTAGATAATTAGATAAGAAAAATAAAAGTTTGTTCATAATTTGCATCCTAGTAAATCATAAGTAAAAGACTAAATATCATGATAAATCGACGAATCATATTTTTAAAACGACAAATCATGCATCTATATTCTTAAACTACGTCAATTCTTAATATATAATATTTCAGATTTCTAGATGTTAAACATTAGTTTCTTCCCCTAAAGATAAGAGTCTCTACTCTTTACCACCAACTATAGCTTTAAAGACAAATTACAAATAATACTGTATCATACGCTTGTCCTTTAAACCAATCTACAACTTGCATTAGATGTTTAATAAAAGGGTGTTAATATTTACACCCTACTCTATTACAATCTATTACATAGCATTAAATACTAACTATTTTTAATAAATGTAACATCTTAGATTCCCATTAAATGTAACTTTAATCAAATGTTAATTTTAATAATGTAACTAATTTTTTAGCCTTTAACTTTTTTAAAAATGTTTTGTTTACAGATTGTTTGAAATTATTTAAAAATATTTTTTGTAATAGTTCGTTATTAATTTTTTAAGAAAGACTTATAAATATATCTAAAGCGTTTTTTGTTAATTGTAAATTTTCGATAAGAAAGACATCTCTAACAGAAACAAAAAAAATCATTTTTAAAATATTTAACGATTAAAACAAATGTTTATTTAAATGGTGAGTTACTTTTTTTCGTTCAATAAAACCGATTTTAGTTGTGTGAGTCTAATCCAAAGATTTTAGTACTATTACGTCTAGCGATTTTATTTTGTTTTGCTTTTGGTGTTAAATAGCGTAGATTTTTAGTATTTAAAAAAAAACATTTTGACAACATTATATCTATTTAAGGCATTAGGGTCTTGTTTAAGAACACCACGTATATTTTCTTCTAAATTACAATAAAATTGATTATTATTATTTTTAGAATGTAAGTCTCTTAATAGGAGAAACTAACCAGATGTTAAGTAACAAACAAGTGACATATAAATATTACAAATTAAAGTTACACAAAGATTTAAACGATAAGCTAATCAAATTTATCTAATTTAAACTAATATTTATCTATTATATATACACACATTAAAACTATCTAACTTATACAAATTAAATTCATTATAAGAGCCACTTTTGAGGAAAAAAAGAATTTTTTTGTGAGAGTCTATGTTAATGTTGGTTGATTTAAAATAATACTTCTTTAATTTATATTATACTTTTAATTTATATACAAAACTAATAATGGTAATAATTAGATATTTTTAACCAATTAAGTTTTTTTTTGAACGACGTTTAATGAAATTGTTTAATGAATTAGGTAAATTGAATTTTTATAACAAATGGTTTGATTTTTACATTAAATTAATAGTTTAACATAGGATTTTCACAGAAAAACATATGCATCACATCAAAGCATCTTTAAAATATTAAATGCTAATTAATTTTTATGTTTTACTCATGTCTGATTGGTATGATTGTTGTCAAAACCTAATTAATATAGTAGAGTAGTGTGTGATTAGAAAATAGAGAAGAGTGCAATTAGCTATTTGCACCCTAGTCTACTAATAACATAGTCTATAATCATTAACTATTATCCAATCATTTATTATAATTGTTATCAAAGCATTAAAATCTTTAACCATTTACTAAAAGGTGTCATTAAATGCATCATAAGGGGTGTCAATGTGTATTTTTTTTAAAAGATAATTTTTTATTGTTGCCTAAAAATTGCCCAATAAGTGGCAAAACATATTTAGATATATTTTATAAAGTAAATCAGTATTATGCACTATATATTAGAAAAATAACTTAAATCCAAACTGAAAAAAAAACAAAAACAAATATAGAATTTGTTTTATTAAGCGGGACACCTGAAATGTCAAGATTAAACATTTCAAAACAAGTTTACAGAAATAAAAAAATATTTCTATTTAAGAATTTAATAAGAATAGAAAAAATTACATTCAGGAAAAGGTAAAGAAAAAAAACTTCTCTATTTTAATACCACTATAAAACATTTTAAGAATTGTTGTTATAAAACGTTTAATAATAATTACAAAATATATCTTGAAAGTTAAAAATATTTCTGGAAAGCTAACAAATTATATGTGAATAACATTTCTAAAAAATATAGAAATAAGTTCTAAAAGACCAAAAAACATTTAAAAGTTCTTTTGTAAATAATCCAATAAGAATAGGAGGGGAAAACAAAAAAAAACTTATAAATTACGTTATTCCGATAAATATTTTTCTAACTGCACTATTTTAGTAAATAAATGTTTCCACAGATACTTTTTTGTAAAAAAAAACTCCAAACATACATATATATCACTCATAGGTGGTAACAAAAACTTAATTTAAGAATGTTTTCTTGTTTAAAACCTATAAAACATATTTATTAGTAAAATATTTAAATTAATCTAAATTTTAGTAAAATATACAGAAAATTAATGTTTTATTATATATACACTGTAAATGTTTAGGTATAACAACAAAATAATAAAACATTAATAAAAAATTAAGTTGAATGAATAAGAGGGTAGTGTTGCATTCAAGTTTTAATGTGGTGTGAATGATGTATTTATGATAATCTTTCATTAATTATAATAAAACAACTTTTTAATTGGTTTGTTAGAATTTAATGTATAGTCAACTATAATTAATACATAGACTAGGGTGTAAATGAAATATAGACTAGGGTGCATTTAGAAATACCCTTAGAAAAGCCCTTAATAAAACCTTTGTGGTATCAGAATGATTAAGAAAACTAGATACCTTGAAAAGGTACTCTTAGTATTAATTTGATTACTAATTTCCCAATAATTAACACAGAAAACTAACAGGTACCTGTCTGTTGCCCATTTATTTATTCATCTCCACCCAAGATATTTTCATTGAGAGTAAATAAATATTTATTTAATAATTTCAGTCACCAATCGGCTGTTTATAAAAAAATTTCAACAAGTTGTTAATAAATAAAAAAGTATGATGTTTACCTCTCCATTTGCAGCTGCCACTTAATTAAGAACAGCATAAAATATGACAAGTGCTAACGTATAGTAAAATGAACGCTAATTTGCAGAAGGTTTTGGATCAAGATAATAAAGTGAACGTCATGCAGGAGTTTTCAAATCAAGATAATAAACAAAATTACATAGTGATAACTTATGTTAAATCTCATACATGTATTTTGATCGGATACATACTTCTTACACAAATATCGAGATAACAAATAATTTAAAGCTTAATGATTTTGTCTAAACTCGATTACCGATTAACCAGACCCGAATAAACCCGAAAACCAAAGCCCAAAAATTGATTAAACATTACCTTTTCGGTTTGATCTTTGGGTTGATTTCCTATGCCTAAAAATCCGAGGAACCCGACCCGAAAAACCCGATTAAAAAGCCCGAATGTTACCCGTATATACGATCAACTTACACCCAACTCCACGCCAATCAAATTAACACCTATTGAAAATAATATTGGTAATTTTAGTTTATTTGTAACTAGAATTTCACAGAGATAATTTTTTTATTTTATTAGATGATCGATCGTTAGAAGTTATAAGTTTACATTTCATAAACTTATTCGAACCTAAACGCATCAAGTGACACAACATAAAGAGTTGAAATGAACTTTTAGTTTGTACTTGAAAACTAGTTTTGATGAAAGATGATCATTTATTGGTTGGTCACATCCAAGAGCATGTAAATCAGTATAATATAGGTAACTTTAATTTTAATTGCAACTAGAATTTAACGGAGATAAAAATATATTATTTAAGTTATCACACAACTTATAAGTTGCAAGTGTACATTTCATAAACTTATTAATTTGAACTTAAACATATGTAACGACTTAAAAAGAGTTAAATGGAAGTTTTAACTTTTACTTTCTTAAACGATATTGGCTTTGATAAAACTATAAAAGTTAATCACTATACAACTTATAAGTTATAAGTGGACACAACTAATGGCAAACCATTATACAACGATAGCTTTTGAAATACTAAGTGTCAAAACACTTTTGATACGGGGCATATAAAAGCTTCGGGGTACAGTAGAAATTTTATACTTTTAACATATATACGTACAACCAAAACTCAAATGTACTCTTTAGGGTTTTTGACAGTAACCCTATAAAAAAATTCGTTGTTGGGTATATATTACGAAGTGTTTTTAATTTAAAAGGTTTTCATGTAACCAAGGAATTCATAAGGTCGGATACTTATTAGTTCGTGTGATCAGGATCTAAGGTATTACAAAAGAAGTATTTTGTAATATAAACAATGGTTATTAAATTTGTTTATTATATGCCAATATTTTAGTTTGAAAAGTTAGAAAAGTTTGATCACTTTGAGTTTAGAAGATGCCAAAATAAGAGACACTTTTTACTTACGGTGCTGATGTGGTTTGCACTTTAAGCACACCTACTCTGATTATTAATATACACTAAATGTGATTATATATGAAAATAATTGGCACTTGTCACATTTATATTATTATGTCTATTTCATTTCTTTTTCACTAGAATATACCAAAGTTTAGTATCTGGCTTTTTATGTTGTGGTCTTGTGGAAGATGGGAATAGGCAAAATAACCTCATCTAACATTTAATAATATGTCAAGTCCTATAAACAAAACTACCACTTGCAGTGGATGTTTATCCGAATCATTTGGCATCATAGAATGATTTAGAAAGCTGTAATATTTTATGTAATATTCTTTTACATTGATGGCTCAGTATGATATTTCTTCATCATTGAATCTAATGAGATATATTATCTGAAAACTCTAAACATAATACGAAACATGATATTTTTTTCATCATTTAGATTAACGAGATATGTTAACTGAAAATAAGTTTGAACTGATCATATCTACAGTTAACCAAATCAACCAACTATATGTTGATCGTCATTTCTCCCCTTGGTCAAGGTGGTTGATCGTCATTTCTTCCCCTCGATCAAGGTACTGACATAAACGAACATTTGTGAGCTAGTTTTAAGTTTAAATATAAGCTCAACTCTGCTGTAGTTTTAGCATGTCTAAATAATTAATTCAGTTTAATGAAACATGAGGTTGTTCACCAGTGAAATTGAGTCAAGCCAAGGTTAGTTTATGCTCGGTTTGGTTTCTTAACGAGCTGAGTCAAGTTTGGTTAGTTATATAATGATCCGAGTCATGCTCGCTTAGTTAAAAGAGACAGTTTCGAGCGAATTTTTTTCGAGTGTAATTTTCAAGTGAGCTTCCAGCCATTAACTATTTGACCATCTTTAAATTTAGTATTGGTAAGTGAACAACAATTACTCTATAATTAATTGTCACTATAATTAAATGTCATGGCAAAACAATAGTATAATTTTTTTTAGATTTTTATCACAATAGTTTAAAGTAATATTATATTTAATTTTAAATTTTAGTTATTTGACTTTGGTCATTAAAGTTTAGAACCTTAGAGTTGGTCGCTAAACTGTTTATAGTGAAGTTATATTTTTTCAAGTTTGGCCACTAAGATTAGTACTTTTGAGTTTTGTCACTAAACTTTGATTTTATGGTTTTTGGCGAGTTAGATAGATGACAACCAAAGTAACACAACCTTCATGTGGAATGATCGGACTCCCACCGCATAACACGGGAAGAAAAAAACTAGTTAGTATTGAGTTAAAAATAGGACATTATTTAAAGTATATATAATTATTTTTACAAAGAAACAAGTAGATTAACTAAAATCATGCATTACTCACAAATTAAAGCTTTGTGTGGAAATTATCCAACCCTACTAGAACACTGAGCATCATAGACAAACACAAATGGCATAAAATATACAAATAAAAATATATTTTAATATAAAACATATAAATTATATTACTAAATTGTCATTATTATAATAAATAAAATATTAAAATTAAAAAAGTTTAATTATTCGATGGAGTCAGTAAACCATCTAAAGTTTTAAACCTTAAATCCCTCATCAAACCTGTTGGTAAGCTCTCCATTATTATTTTGTCGGTAAAGTCCGTCTGTAGTTTATTGAAAATAAGATTATCATGACCATATTTCCAACAGAGTATTGCTGCCAGAGTCTCATTGGTAACCACCATCACCAACTATCTTCCGATGAAAATGACTATTTATGATACTCTGTTGTTTTATAGTGCAAGCTGAGCTCGTAATAAACAAACTTCTTTTGAGTTTTTCAAAGTTAATTTTGAGTAAAAAAGCTGAAAGCTTAAAAATATCTAAATCGAAATATCTTATTTTCGTAATTCCGGTGATTCTCGCATCAATTTCTTTATAATCTAAAAGTATATTATTAAATGAATTGATGACGAATGATGTGTTAATTTGTTGTTTAATGGTAGAAGGATTCGAATATTCATTTTTAACTATTTTAGATTCGGATTTTGCTTTTCTTATTAATAAAATACTATTTAAACACCAAAAGTGGAAAAGGTACTACTATTCAAACCTAAAATGCCAAAACATTATCCAAACTCTTTTTTTTTTTTTTTGAATACTAAGATGTTTAATTGTTAAAAAGAACTGTTGTTATTCATTTTCAGATAAGATTGCAATCCAAAATAACAATAATATTGATTTATTTCTATTTCTGAACTCTTTATTTTATTATGATCTAGACTCTAGAAGGTGTTTTATGACTTATTAAGTTGTAATAACTTGTACAACAAGCTATCAATAAAACACAAAACCAACCACCAAACTGAAAAAAACCACCTTAAATATCATCTTGAATAATATACGTGTGAGTTAGCTGTTGCAAAAAGAAACCGAGTCATTTATTTGTATGTGGACGTAAATGATAGTTAATTGCAGTAAATTTATATGAATGTATGGTTTTTAAAATTTTTATTACTATCAAATTTTATAGAAGGCATGACTCTTACAATTTTTAAGTATACTCCTACATGGTTACATGTATATAGTTGGCTACCGTACACTTAAACCCTTTAACACCATGAGATCTAATATGTTTATTTGATCAGACCCACCAAAACGCTAGATAACTATCGTAATAATTTAGAATTCACAGATTTGTAAATAAAATATTGTCTTTAAAGGGATATTTTGATGATAAGGTGTCTTCACAATCCACTCTATGTAAAAGATTGAGAGTTTAAATTTTATAAGATACAAATATATGTGGTTAATAAAAATATATTAATAGTTGTTTTAAAAAAATATAAATAAAATATCAAAAATGCTTTAGAATAGTAATACATAAGTTTTCGATGTAGTTGCAACAAATAAGTTCAACGTTTCTAAGTTTTAACACTAATCATTACAAAACTTTCAATTTTACGTTACTTGGACATAGATAAACAATTTCAAACATTAACCACTCTAACACGTGACAAAACCTAAAACATGTGAGACGAGTAAGGGGACGGGTATTCACGTATGGGACTTAGTATAAAATTAGTTTAATTATTTTCATATGTTTTGAAAGAATATGATACTAGATGATACCTGCCAATTACCCGATCCATTTCCCTATCAAAATCGAACAAGTAAATATATCGTATAGTTTTAAAATATAACAATATGTATGTTGAAGTTGTAAGAAACTTAAAACTATTACAACGCTAAATAATTAGAAATCTAGAGCAGTATTGATATTCTAAGAGGGTTTTTGAGATCGAGTTTCGGATTAATAAGATCCCAACATTCAACTTTCAACCACATAAGACATAAATATACGAGTATACACATGATCCTGACATCTATCAAGTAACATTCTTCTCCATACAAACTTCTAAAACGCTCAAGAAAGCAAGAGACAAGAGTAATGCTTTCCATGATCCCTCTTTTCTTAATTTCTTCCAGTATATTTTTCTATAACCGAAAAACTAACTAGTGGACGTGAATAGTTCTGATACAAACCGTCAATTTTGCTCATGTTAGTCCGTGGAAGTTATCGATTTAGCTACGAAAGCTAACTAGTGGCCACCCTTTGAACCGATTTGATACTCAAAACAATAATGTAAGGTCCTATCACCTATGGTTGTGGTCCAAGGAAAACTAAACTTATATGTGAATGTTGTGATGCTTACATCCAATTTAACATAAAATGGGCCCCAATTGACCACGTGGACCAATAGTAGAACAAATGTTTGTCTTGATTGAACCTATAGGATGTGAAATTGATTAGTAGTTGCACATGTGTACAAACAAAGTGACCCCTCACTTGCACCTAGAGCCATTTTTCTTGCATCCATTCATTTTACAATCTCTTGTCCTCGTCCCCTAACAAAAATGTTATTAACTTGCTACGGTTAAAAGTAATTAGAGTGTGGTTATACTTCTAAGTATAATTGAAAGTGTAATTGGGTTCTAGTTTCATATAATGAAAACTTAGATGAAGAATACGTAAAGTATTCGGTTTTGGTTGATGTCTAATAGAGTGTGGTTGTAGTAGAAAGATTAACACTATGTTTAAAATCTTTATTTTTTTATTCAAAAGGTATAGCCCAACTATAAGTATTGTTATTCATGAAAATTTGGATATATTTGAAAATCGCGTACTTGTTAGAGAGATCAAGAACTAGTATGAAATTTGCTAGAGATTTCTTGTAAGATGAGTTAATAAATTCTTTTCAAATTTGACATTATTATATGAGTGGTTGAAAGTTGAAACGGTGCAACGAAGCGCCACACAAAACCTATTGTCAGTAATATCCACTGTAACCAACGACAATTAAATTGGCAGTACCAACACTATTGAAGATTATCTATCAGTAGCAGTTGTTGCTAATCATTCTTTATATTGAAGACCAAGTTGTTACGGATTACTAATTTTACTACCAAAGACCTAGTTGCTACCAACCATCAGTAAATGTAGTAGACCCCACAAGGGGATGCCGCCCCTCAGACCTGCTAAGGATCTATGTTTGCGCTTTATCAACCTACTCGATCGCCACTTGTCTGAAGCTCTGTGCGCGTCTTTTTGAAGCAAGTACGTAACGTTAGGAAACACGTCTGGTACTTTAATTTAAACTTATAATTAGCAAAATACCATTTTTATGGTCTTTATTCACACATTTCATGTTTATGATTGAACTGGTGGTGGAGTATCCTAGAATTTCTTTCTTTGTTTGTATATTGAACATTATGTAATATAAAAAGGCCACTTTGCATTATCAAATGTTATATCTGGGCCCATTTTTTAATTTTATAGTCACACTTGCCAATGTTACAATCACCCTGCTCTTATCCTACATCTCATAAAAAAGAATGATTGGTCTTTTGGAAGCAAGTCAATGATGACACTACATTCTTAACTGCATTATATGCATGGTTTAACCTCAACCTACCTTTAAATATCAGAAGATAGAACACTCTGATTACACATCTGCAACTGTTCTAATGGAGAATGATTTAGACAAATTGGCAGACACTAAAAACAACATGGAAGAACAAACAAACCAAAAAGAAAAAGACCTCGAGCGCGATTCGCTGCATCAACCGCTTCTCAAGAGCAATCAAAAACTTTCTGCAAGTTCACTAGCCCTTGTTGGGACCAAGGTTTCCTATATCGAAAGCTTGGATTACGAGTAAGTTGTGTTAAAGATTTTCTAAACGTCGATGTAACAGTAGATAAGATTATAAGAACTTATTTTTTTGTTTGTGAATGTCAGGATCAATGAGAATGATCTGTTTAAACATGACTGGAGAACCAGATCACAAGCTCAGGTGCTGCAGTATGTGTTCGTTAAATGGTTATTGGCGTTTCTGGTTGGGCTTTTAACCGGTCTCATAACCACTGTCATCAATCTTGCTATTGAGAACATTGCAGGATACAAACTACTGGCTGTAGTCAACTACATAGAGAAAGAAAGGTTTTTTCTGTTAATCTTATCATAAAGATTTTTAAAATTTCATTACTTCAACATCTTTATGTGTTAATAATGTTATTTATGTATATATGATCATGATGGATGCAGATACATGATGGGATTCTTCTTTATGACTGTGGTTAATTTCTTACTGACACTAGTTGCAACTCTTCTATGTGTGTTCTTCGCGCCTACTGCAGCCGGGCCTGGGATTCCTGAAATAAAAGCTTATCTAAATGGTGTTGACACTCCTAATATGTATGGTGCAACAACAATGTTTGTTAAGGTATATTCCGCTAATAATAGTTGTAACTTTTAAAGTAAAAAAGAGTGATCATGTTGTTAACACTGTTTATGTATCAAGATCATGTAATCGAACGATTTTGTAATGATATGGCAGATCATTGGAAGCATAGGAGCTGTGTCTGCAGGGCTGGACCTAGGGAAAGAAGGACCTCTGGTTCACATTGGCGCCTGCATAGCTTCGTTGCTCGGTCAAGGCGGGACTGACAACCACAAGATCAGATGGCGGTGGATTCGTTACTTCAACAATGATCGCGACAGGCGTGATATCATAACCTGTGGGGCCTCTTCAGGGGTGTGTGCTGCTTTTCGCGCTCCAGTGGGAGGTGTGTTGTTTGCACTTGAAGAGGTGGCAACATGGTGGAGAAGTGCGCTTTTGTGGAGAACCTTTTTCAGCACCGCAGTTGTGGTGGTGGTGCTTAGAGCCTTCATGGAGTACTGCAAATCAGGAGAGTGTGGACTTTTCGGTGAAGGCGGGCTAATTATGTTTGATGTAAGTGGCGAATCGGTTAAATACCATGTTGTTGATCTCATCCCTATAACCATCATTGGAATCATTGGAGGTGTTTTAGGAAGCCTATATAACTACCTCTTACACAAGGTCCTTCGTCTCTACAATCTTATTAACGGGTAAGCGTTTATAAGTTCATACTTAATGCCGTATACAGATCACAGTTTCAAATTTCTGCAATTAATTTAACTCAAAGGGTATCAGTTTTGACCCGTTTACTTAAGACTAGTTCAACTTGGGTCCTATTTTATCTCGTATGGATGAAATCAAGATATTTAGCTAAAAGTGAAACGGGTCAAACGGGCTAAAAGTCATCAAAGATCTATTTTTAATGCATACCAGCTCCTAAATCGCCTTATTAAATGTTAAGATTATTATTGTACTAATATCAATTCTGTAATCATAATTAACACCTTTACTATACATCCTAAATCTGTTCTATTTTCTTGCAGAAAGGGGAAATTAGCAAAAATCTTACTGACTCTCACTGTCTCATTGTTCACCTCTATGTGCTTATACGGGCTTCCATTCCTCGCCAGCTGTACGCCATGCGACCCAATAGCTATGAATTCTGAGTGCCCAACAACAGGAAGAATGGGCAACTTCAAGAAATTCAACTGCCCGAAAGGACACTACAACGACTTAGCCACTCTCCTACTTACAACTAGTGATGACGCCGTACGCAACATATTCTCCACCAACACACCGGGCGAATACACTGTGTCCTCACTACTCATTTTCTTTGCACTTTATTGCATATTAGGACTCTTTACATTCGGGATAGCAGTTCCCTCGGGTCTCTTCCTCCCCATCATCCTCATGGGCTCAGCTTACGGCCGTCTGCTTGGTATGGTAATGGGACCCTACACAACCATTGACCAAGGTCTCTTCGCGGTTTTAGGTGCAGCTTCACTGATGGCAGGCTCAATGAGGATGACTGTTTCCCTTTGTGTAATATTTCTTGAGTTGACCAACAATCTTCTGTTACTCCCCATAACAATGCTTGTCCTTTTGATCTCCAAAACTGTTGGAGACTGCTTCAACCCGAGCATCTACGAGATCATACTAGATCTTAAAGGGCTACCTTTCTTAGAAGGTCGCCCTGAGCCTTGGATGAGAAATATAACCGTTGGTGAACTAGCCGACGTTAAGCCACCACTTGTAACTCTTTGTGGGATTGAAAAAGTGGGCCGGATTGTAGATGTGTTACGAAACACGACTCACAATGCTTTCGCGGTTGTGGATACTACATCGGTTCCAACTGGTGGCCAAACGAGTGAAGTGCATGGGCTTGTGTTAAGAGCTCATATTTTGTTAGTTTTAAAAAAGAAATGGTTTTTGAAAGAGAGGAGGAGAGCAGAGGAGTGGGAAGTTAGGGAAAAGTTTACATGGGTCGATGTGGCCGAACGATGGGGCACGATTGAGGAGGTGGCGGTTACGAAGGAAGAAATGGAAATGTATGTGGATTTGCATCCACTTACCAACACAACTCCTTACACTGTGGTGGAAACCATGTCGGTTGCCAAGGCTTTGGTGCAGTTTAGGCAAGTCGGGCTTCGCCACATGCTAGTGTTACCGAAGTGCCATGGTCCTGATGTAAGTTAGCTTTCTGTTTTTAGAAATAACATAAAGATCATCATGGTGTGAACTAATGATACTGATATTATCTTATGCTTGTTGTTATAGGTGCCACCAGTGGTTGGGATCTTGACCAGACAAGACTTGAGAGCCCATAACATCTTAAGTGCATTTCCTCATTTAGAGAAATCATATGACACTAAAAAGGCATGATAAATTTACATGTACTTTCTATTATCAGTTTTGTATACCTTTATCAAGTTAAAAAAGGTACCACGCGTATGAAAACGTCTATGTAAATAGCAGTAAAAGATCGCGTTGTTCTGTTTTATCTGTACACATCAAGTGAGTTATTCTTGTTGGTTATTAAATCGGTTTTCTTGGTTGAACATCTCATTCAACCTTTGTACCATCCTGCATGTAAGAATTTTATTCATGTGAATCAAAATGATACAATTTTCGGTTGTTCAAGTAAATCTATTAACAGGAGAACTATGTGGCAGTGTGAGACAGATGAAAGCCAGGAAAGAAAGCTATATTGAGGCCAAAATGTTGTAGTTATGAGTATAAAATGATTGATGTAAACATGTGTTTAGCAATAATCATATTTAGTAATCACTGTGATCACGGATATTGGGCGTAAAATGCCAGAGGTATTGAACAGAATAGCAGATGGTGGTGATGGCCTGATGGTGAGTTGTAAGAGGGGCGGATGTTAGTGCGAGTCATGGAACACTGCACTTATGGTGATGATGTTCATGAATATTATGCGCGATGCTGGTACTTGTTCATTAACAGGACCCCACCAATAATTCAGGTAAACGAGCTTGTTTCGAATATTAGACATCTGCTAGAAATGTATCAAAAGAAGTGATTATTCTTAGTTTGTATAATCATTTGTACCTGAGCTCATATGCTAAAAGGAAGCATACTGTATGGTTTTGTGTCTACGAGTACTGAATAAAGACGTATACAAAACAATTACTTATTATCTTTAGAGGGCAAAACGATCATTGTACATTCAATATCAATATCTTTATTGGTTTCGTTGAAAAAACGAGATGATTTTGTTATAAACAACATCTTTAGCCGTTACACCCATGATAAAATCCGCATGAGCATATTCCTTTATATACTGCACACTAAGCTTCCCTTCATCGTGCAACTTGAGATCATCGAGCAAATTGGCCACATCTTTAGGGTCTGAAAGTGCATCTTGGCCTCCATAGCTGATAAACAAAGGGAAGTTGTTCGGGATATTTGAAAGGTTATAAATCGGAGGCATTGGAACGCCATAGTGTTCTATGTTAAAGCCAGGGTTCCCATAGTCATACTTAGCCAAAACACCATCTCTAACAGCTGCAAATATCAGGTTTTACAGATCCATTTAAGCCAAATTTTAAACTAATTTATCCATATTCGCGAATGACCTAAACTAAAGCAACTTACTTTGAGCCAAATGAACCAAGTTCTTAGTCGAGGTAGACTGAGGCTCGCTTCTTAAGAACACTTCTACAGTCGAGGCGTTGAGGCAGCAGTTTTTACCTTTAAAATAACCATGACGTTAAACAAAACGTACATTCCTTAACTACATAGACTTAACTATGTGTTCAAAAATCGTTTACCTGTGAGGGCGGTCATTAAGTCGTAACAATCAAGCTTTGGATCAGCGCATAGTCGTTTAAGGAACCGGCTCACCTCTACCCTGTACAGTTTATAGAGAAATCAAAACAGTGAGGTTGACTAACTTGTTACACATGTGTAAATTTGATCAAGAACAAAAAGAAGAAACTAAGGTATTTACCCTTTGGGATTAAACTCAGCAAGACCAAACACTATTGTAATCTGTAGAGGAATTTAAATGTTTTTAGTAGAACTGTGTGATGCATATGAAATGGAAAATGTGTTGATGGATACACGACCATATTACCTCGCCAACAAAGACTTTGGCCGCAACAACACCAAGTGCAGTGGTCATATGGCTCAAGTACGCGATCGGGCTTAACAATGCAGCCGATTTCATCTTGTCTATTTGTTTACCTTCCGAGAAAGATGCCAATGCAATCAAAGTTCCCTACAATTGGAGCAAAAATAATATCATAAGTTGTGTTCTTGCTCTTTAAGTGGTATGTACTTTAGTGTGTAAAATAGTACAAATATGATCTTGATTAGCTAAGCATTATATGATTGAATATGATAGGAAACTTATTCAAGAGTTAGCGGACTCGTATATGGACCAACTAGACCGAGTAAGTACGCTACCAAAGGGCCGACATAAAAATGGCATATTATTTGCTACGCTTCGAAGTTACAGGGCCCATAAACAATGGTTGTAAGCATATATATCGGCCGAATCATGTAGCATGCCTCCTATTTATTAGAATAAATTATTAGGGTTTTATTCGAATAAGTCCACGAGCCTAATAGGTTTTTAGGTTACTTGTTATCTCTATATGTTATAATCTCACTTTTTAAATTACTTGTTATCTCTATATGTTGTAATCTCATTATTAAATAATATTATTCAGTCCCAACTTCATATTTACCCTTGAATTTATTTATTTTGATTTTCTTGGTTTAAACCGTAAAAACAGCTAAAACATTCGACTTCTTTACTTTAGGCATATGTTTATTTTCTTAATTTCATCAATTAGTTGTCGATCTTAAATTTTTATGTTTGACAATACTTGTCAAATATAGATCAAACAGTGAGACGGTTTACCAAAGAATGCCCGACGTAGTGGATCTTTTGGCCCGTTTGTCGGAAGATATAAGCAATAACCGCAGGCAAGTCCCGAGCCGCAATTTCATCCCATGTCCAATTCCAGAATTCCTATAGACACAACATGACAATTGGCAATCAAATAACTCGGTTATTTCATGCACGACTTGAAACAACAAAAAAGCAGATGTACAAAAAAATGTAACATCATACATACGGGCCTGTCAGGATCAAGAGTGACATGTCGTCTACTAAACGAGGTTCCTCTTGTGTTAGCTATCCAGACATCAAAACCGTTATCGGCCAAGATCAAGGCTAGAGATTGCTCCGGAGAATTTAGCAGCCATGTCATACCATCCTACATTGTAACACTCAAATTATGCAACAATATTCGAATATATACATGAAACAAAATAATTTGTTTTTTATTTTATTTGTGAAATATACGACAATTGGTACTAGTTGAGGAGTCGAAGTGTCAGCCCTTAATCTATGCACAAAATCCTTCACGGGTTTTTGTAATTATTGGGTCAAGGACAATTATGGAGCCAGTAAAAAAGTTGACTGGTCAATATCTAGAGTTGCATTTGTAGGTTTAAACAAACCTTATTTGTTAAAAGTATATCAATAAAATAAAGAGAATTTTATAAAAAAAGACCCAAATAATATTCATAAGTTTGGGAATAAATTGGTTGATAATAGCTGAAGGAATAAAAGAGATGAGAGTAGCGATGAGCTTGGTATTGTATTGGTACTGAAAAACCAAAACCGAAGATGATTTAAAAAACATATACCGTATCGAAATTGTCACTCTGGTACTGGGTGTCATTACAGGTTTTTGATACTTTACTGTTTTGGTTCCGTTTTGATGTTTTTCTTTTGTTTGACTTAAAAAAATCCAAAACATCTCAAGATTGTATCAAACTAGTATTACAACCCGCACTTCATGACAGTGTTGTAACTCACAGTCGTATATTTTAAATGTTGATACAACGGGTATTTTAAAAAAAAAAATAAAATGTCCTTTCACACTAAAGCAAAACATTAGATACTTTAAAAAAATATATAAAAAGAAAGCTAAAAAATATGGAAAGAAAAAAAATTAAAAAAGGTCAACAAAGCATTTACCAAATAAAAAAACTAAAAAGAGAAAAACTAAAAGAATTGAATAAAATAAATAAATAAGGAAACGAAATATAATAAAAGAATAGAACCAATAATCTTGATTTACAACTATTCACCCTCCATCAAATTGTAATATAGCTATAATTTATACCATAAAATAATAATACCAAAAACATTCAAACCGTCTCAAAATTGTATAAAATATAGTCATAAGCGTACCGAAATAAATTTAACTAAAACTCAAACACCAGTATTTATACTAGATACTACCGAAATAAAATTAACTAAAACTCAAACACCAGTATCGATACCGATGCCATAAAAAAGGCTTTATATTTGTACAAGAGTGAAAATTTCCTCAATCCCGACTCTCACTCACTATATAGTCGAGAATATAGAGGCAGAATCGGATGCTAACATCGACACACCTAATGACACAAGACAAAATGAAACGAAATGACGTGGCAACATGCATGTGTTCCATTTTATTGTTTTATCCTAAGTTTCAATAAATTAATGAAAAACAAATTCATGGGACGACGTGAATTATCACGCAAATATACGCATGTCTTTTTCCTGATTTTGTGTCCCTTTTTACTTTTCTTTGCCAACGAAAAATAAACAGACAAAATCATTGTACCCATCCATATTTTAAAGTGCTATCAATAAAATGTCAGCTAAACATCAAAAATATCATTTATTTATTTTGTTTTTAAGTTGAACAATAGTTTGTTCTAGTAAAGTGTATTAAAATCATTATCTCTAAATGTGTTAAACTTCAAACTCTTATATATCATTTTATTGATATACTTGGAAGCCTGAAATTTCTTACATTACATCATTAATTTGAATTGAACGTAATGAACTCAGCAATTATTGTAATTGTTTATGTATATATTAAGAACTTATAAGAACAAAAAAGTTACAAAAATAAGATTATTAATTTTTTATAAATCTAGTAAGGTAATAGTTTTGTCTAAATAATTCAAAAGAAAAAAAGATCCAAAGAGTAAAATGATAAGTTTTTTTCAAGCCATCTAATATATAAAATAATAAATCGGTTAATTACATATATATAAAAAATAATCATATACGATTACACTATATTACAACACAAAAATCAATTTACCACTATTCTAATGATAAAAGGTATATGTTTCTCATCTAATAAATATTCTATTTAAGCTTCACTTAAGTTAAGGCCATTTAAAAAAAACATATGTTATATGCGTGTGGACAAAATAAAATTTTGACGTTTAACTAGACATATAACCCGTGCTTGTGACTTTGTAAGCAATCTAATTATTATATATAAAAATATTACCACAAGAACTCCATGCTGCAGCAGCACCGGTGGTCTACTCCTCCCACCACCACCACCACCACCGCCACCGCCACCGTGTCTCCCCACCGGAATCCTCTGAACACTCAATATATACCCATCTTCCGTCACCACCTGAAAAAAAACAAAAAAAAAGAAAAACAATTAATCATCAACCAATTAACCACTCACCACCACCAAACCAAATCTCACACCATACATCAATCTCCAGACACTTGTAGCCATATCGGGTCACCGCGGAGGCGCATATGCCTAGCGGTGGAGGGTTCGTGACGATTTTACGGTCGAAAATGAGTCGGGTCGATTCGAAAGCCGAATTCGGGTGAATAATTAATAGTAGTAGAATGGCCCATATGAGTGTTGGAAGTTTATAGAGAAGCATGATGATGAGGGAAACAGAGGACTCTGTTTTTTTTTTTTTTTTTGGTGTTATAGATGAAATTAAGTGGTATTTATGGTGATAATGTGGGCGTGTGAACGATGTGTTGAAGGTGAAACTGATGGGTGTGATATGCAGAATTCGTAACTGAAAGGTGGGGAAAAAGGGGCTTTTTCTCCGGTGACACAAGGGATGATATTCATTGATCATTTGGACCCACTTTAGCGTGTATATATAAATCTTTTTGTATTTTGTATACTTATATTATCTGCACTTTTGATAGTGGTGAGGGGTGGTGTGTTTATTTCTTTTATGATGTGTTTAAATTCGGTAGTGTATATGTTTGATGATTGTCTGAGGGAGTTAAGGAATACTACTTGAAATAAAATGTAACTAGAGGAGTAATATTGTTGGGAATTTGAATATGAACGAAAGTTTATCATGGTCACGAAATATAATGAAGTTTTAATAATGATAAAAAGGTATTTTAAAAACTTAGATGAAAATAATGTGTATGTTCAAGCACAGGATCCATTATTAATATTGTAACGATAATAAAAATACTAATATTTTTATGAATATTTAGTCTAGTGAAAAAATTATGTTCTCAATTTAAAAGTTATTGGATTTAAGTGTCCCTTGAGATATTGAGTAAGGTGTTTTTTGTTTTTCTTCAAAAGTTTTTCCTCACCTCTTCATCTGTGCGCACGTAGACGTGGAAAGAGCTTTTGAGTACGCAGAGTGTTTGATTTTTGGAAGACGTTTCATTAAAAAAACGTCTTCTTTGACGTCTACGTGGAAAAGATGTGGACTTACCACTTCTCAACCTCTTCTCACTTCTTTTTTAATCCCCCCAACCCTGAAACCTTCACTTCTTCTTCAAACTCTTCACTACACCAAAATCACAAACCACCGGCCACCTCCGCAGCCCACCTTCGGCAAGCCCTCCGCCGCGCCCTCCCCCTGCGCGCTGCCCTTCCCCTCCGTCGCGCCCTTAGCCGCTACACTGCCCTCCCTGCGCCGCCGCCCTCCCTGTGCCGGCGCACTCCTTACGCTGTCGCCTTCCCTACACTTCAAGGTTAGTTTTTTTTTTCAACTTTTGTGATTTGGTTTAAGTTTTTAGTTGATTTGTTGTTTATGTAAGATGATTTGTGATTTGGTTAGTATGATTTGTTATTTGGTTTAGGGTTTTGTTAGATTTATGATATTAGATTGTATGATTTGTGATTAGTTTAGGGTTTTGTATGATTTGTGATATTAGTTTGTATGGTTAGTGATTTGGTTTATGGTTAGTGACTTGGTTTAGTATTTGATTTGATTTGTGGTTTTTGTAGTATGATTTGTGATTTTAGTTCGTATGATTAGTGATTTTAGTTGTTTAGGATTTGTGATTTAGTTTGTATGGTTAGTGATTTGGTTTATGCTTTGTGATTTGGTTTAGTATTTGGTTTGATTTGTGGTTTTTGTAGTATGATTTGTGATTTTAGTTCGTATGATTAGTGATTTTAGTTGTTTAGGATTTGTGATTTAGTTTGTATGGTTAGTGATTTGGTTTATGATTAGTGATTTGGTTTAGCATTTTGTATGATTAGTGATTTTAGTTTGTATGAATAGTGATTTTAGTTTGTTGTTTGTTGATTAATAGAGATGGGAGAGAAACAACAATGGACGATTGAGAAACAAAAATGTTTAATAGAGACTTGCATAAAAGAGGTTAACAAGATGGGTAGAAAAGGATTGAGTATGCACAAGGAGTCTTGGAATAATTTAGGAAAAGTGCTTAAGGATAAGTTTGGATTGGATTTAACACAAAAACAAATGAAGATGCGTATGATAATCCTAAAGCTAAAAATATAGGATGGGTGTATCTGAAAAACAAAACGGGAAACATATACAACCCTCAAACAAACACTTTTAGCTTAACCAACTAGGAATTGGAAGAATTCAAAAAGGTATGTTTATATATACAAATTTATTAAAATATGAATATAAACAAAAACTTACAATTTTTTTTTACTTTTAGTTTAGGGGCATCCGAAGGCGGTATCATTGAAAACCGTTCCATTACCTTATCTGGAGTTGTGTGCTCAATTGTTTGATGGAAATACCGCCACTGGGGGTAACAAGTGGACTTCAACACAAACAACATCTGCTATTGGGTCATCTTCTTGTAATTGTGTCAAATCGCTTATGCTTACAGACATCGTTATTCATGACACAGACAATGATGCCGGCTCTTATGATTTTGGTTCGGAGCCTATCAATATGGATGCCGCCGAGCCCACCACCGATCCCACCCCCGAGCCTACCCTAATCCAAATAAAAGGGAAAAAACCTCAAAATCATCATCTATCACTACTGATGATCTAGCCCGTGATATGCAAAAGGCTCTACAAAGGCAAAGAAGGGCCGACGGTTCTTGAATGTTCTGAGAAGCTAAAGTTGGTTGGTTTAGATCCAGTTGATCCTCTATTCTTAGCCGCTTTTCATATTTTTGGAGTTTTCTCGGATATGAGAGAGGCATGGATGACATTACTACCGATTCCTGAGGTTTTGAGAGGGTGGATCTCCATGACGGCAACAAGTTTAGGATTAATAAAGTAGTTAAAACATTGTTTGTTTTATCTGTTGAAAACAATATTTGCTTTTGGTTGTTTAGGGTTGAAAACAATATTTGCTTTTGGTTATTTTGGTTATTTAGAACAATTATTACTTTTGGTTTGTTATATTTAATGGTTTGTTTTAATTTTTGTGTGTGTTCTATTTGAACAGGATCATAATGGATTATAATAAAAAATTACTACTCGTAATTCTTATGTGCTTGTATGTTCTCTTTTTTGGAGAAGAGGTTTAAAACGAATGTGAGACAATGACTCGATTATGTCGGACATAAATATACGCTAGAGTTATTGCAAGGAAATCCCAAACAATGCGTTGAATTGTTATGTATGTCTCGTGAATCATTTGTCCGACTATGTGCTCATTTTAGAGTAAAAGGATATTAAACTTGTTTCAGTTGAAGAGAAGATGGCTATGTTTTTATGATAATTGGTCATAATCAACGATACGTGGTTATCAAGCGAATATTTTAACACTCAAAACAAACAATTCATAAATTTTTTTATGAAGTGTTGGATAAAATGATGATTTTTGCCAAAGATATGATAGTACCAACTTCTTTTAATCCGAATCCAAATATTCCGGGACATAACAAAATATTACGACAGATTTTCAAGGGAGCGATAGGTGCACTTGATGGAACTTTGATACCTGTTGTTGTCCCTGCTAGCAAACATGATTTATATAGAGGCATGGGAAAAGGTGAGTGTTATCAAAACGTATTAGCAATTTGTGACTTTAACATGATTTTTACATACATTGTGGCGGGCTGGAAAGGGGTCGCACATGATTCTAGAATATTATCAAAGGTATTATCAGATACCAATGCTCCATTCCCGTTACCACCACCAGGTATTTTTAGTTGTTTGTTAAATATTTGTATATTACTTTACTTTTCTAATTATTTATATATTTTTACAGATAAATATTATCTTTGTGATGCCGCTTATGCACACATACGAGGATTTATGGCTCCATATCGTAATGTTAGGTATTGGCTTGAAGATTTTAGTAGAAGCCGTGCATTGACAATAAAGAAAAATTTAACCATGCACATGCAAAACTACGAAACGTTATTGAGCGTTCGTTTGGAGTCTTGGAAGCACGATACCCTATATTAAAGAGGATGACACCATTTTTTTTGGTTAAACAAAGGAACATGATCATTGCATGTTTCGCGCTACATAGTTTTATAAGGAAAGAAGGTTTCACAAATGACTTGTTTACACAATATGATCAAACCAATGTGTCCTTTGAAAATCATCATGTGCACGTTGATTATGATGAAAATGATGCTGAAGGACATGGTACTGCATCAGATCGGGAATATATGACTCAGTTACGAGATGAAATTGCTGAGCAGTTAATGCAGAATGTCGAATAACGATTTAAAAATGTATTTGTATGGTTTTATGAATATTATTACAGTGTTGTATGACTTTTATTTATATATTAATGTTACAGTACTTTTTACAATTTAAAAAATAGGTTTGCTTTTATTATAGAATATTTCAGCATTCTGTAGATGCTAAAAAAAACAAACAGTCTTTTTAAAATATCCAATTAATAATAATAATAATAATAATAATAATAATAATAATAATAATAATAATAATAATAATAATAATAATAATAATAATAATAATAATAATAATAATAATAATAATAATAATAATAATAATAATAATAATAATAATAATAATAATAATAATAATAATAATAATAAATCATCACGTACGTAATCATCAACAATATTCAAAGTTTCAAGTTTATCGAATATAACTAACAACACCACAAATCTCGTAAATTGAGCTCGACACCCCGCCTCCCATTCGATTCAGTCAATATAAAGAACAAATTACCTGCAAATAGTTTATGGTTTCCACAAGTTTACATCCGATCATTATCGCGTTCAAGAACACCTCTTACATTTTGCCGATCATCACCACTCTAGTTCAACTACGGACCAAGATTTCATCGGTAACGTACGACATCCAACGGGTTTTTCTAAGGTAAAAGTAACGTTCACGGTTCCATTCGATGCTCTACTTCCTTGTTCGGTTAAGATACGGGATGTGTAACCTTCTCGATTGTTAACAGCTAGGTCCGTGGACTTGATTGACGCCAACAAATAACACCGACATCATCTATCTAACACACCAGTCGATTCATACAGGCAACGTTCTCCTCCCGTCTAAGCTTATCGCACCGATAAGAAAAGAATCAAATCATTTAAGCAACGAGTCAACCGGTCGAGCCTTCGCATTGATCGGTCCCATTATTATAGATCCGGGTAACATCATCGTCCCTCTGTTTCGTTTTCTTTGTATTCCTTGAGAATTTTAAAAATTGTTTGCAATGGAAACAAATAAATAGAACAAGATTAATACTCGCAAACACTAAAACTAAAATTGAATGACCCATCGCAAAAGTTGTCGCGTAACCGGACGAATAGTATCACGAATATCATTACGTGGGAAACTTTTAAACTAAGGAGTCGAACGTCATTCTTAAGATTTCTCAATTGTTTGAGTTATTTTGATCACAAAAATATGTTATCTGTTAATTCTTTACTTCTATGTTCTGTTGTAAAACCAAACATAAAAGTAAATAAATGAAGAAGATGCATGAAGTGTGAAAGATTTGCAATGCAATAATTGTATAACAATAAATAAGTTAACTGAAGGAAAGAAAACAATTTAGATTTAGTAATAAAAACAATATGTAATCTCATAATGTATATCATCACGTAACTAAATAATGCATTATAAATATTTAGATGATTGAAGGAAATAAATAAATAAACTTTGAGACTATATTAAGAGTTGATGTACAAAGATATTAAAATCGTGTTTATGTATCGACCCATTAAATTAGAAAATGATTTAAATTTTAAGTAACGCTTATGTAGGTTTAAACAATTGTTCAGAGACGATTTGACTTTGGAGTAGTTATTGTAGCCATTACCTAAGGTACGGATTTCGACCCTTCCTCTCTCGTAGCATGAATACCTCTTGTTCGTGATATATATCTTTAAATTGTGACTTGATATGTAGTTATTGAAGTCTATATTGTTGTTACAAGTAATGAATCATATAGTTCACATCGTTTGCATGCGATAGGATCTATTTGCTTTGTATTCATTGTCGCATGTTCCCTAAATTATTGATTATTGGTATGGCAAGTAACATTGATTAGAGTAACTTATTGTATATTTTTGACTTGTTCGTATTGTATTATTGACCTCTATACCCGAGCACATCCACCTATGGGGACATAGGGCGTCATTGTGGCACAAGTGACGTGCTCTATCTGTGGCAGAGCGATTAGACCACAGGGTCTCTACATTATAATTATGTGCTAAGTTGTTGCACTTATTGATTAGTGTTAAAGGAGGCGTATGGATCGATCCTAGGATATCATTGTTATTGTTACTGGTGAGATGGTTAGGTGTGTGTGCCCACATTCCTATCTCACATATTGGTGCATTAGAACTGCAGCTAATGTACATATTGTTAATTGTTTATTGTCATCGGCTCATATGGGTATTTCCTTTCTATGATGATCATTATTATTGGATTTCTACTTGATCATCTTACTGTTATCGTTATTGATCATTGTATTGCTATTGTTTACTTCCGTTACTGTGCATTCTTTGGCTCAGCCGTGTTTTCTTTTGTTGGTTTCTCTTATGTTTATAACAGGTACTCAAGGGGCTCAAGGGAACGAGTGAAGAGAGTTAACTCAAGAGTTAGGATGAGAACATTTGGATTAATAAGACTGAATAGTATTTCAATTTTAAGACCTTTTCAATTATTTAGACCTATGTAAGGATTTGAATGTTTCTTAGTACTTCAATTTTTTATTCGTGAAACTCTGATTACTGCTTGTGTGACACGTCAACCCTACTCGGGTTGGGGTGTTACACTTTTTCTTGCAGACTGCAGACGTTTGGTCCACCTTTTTTGTTGCAGATGTCTGCAGATATGGTCCGCAGACTGCAAACCTTTCCCTGCAGAAAAAACAAACAGCACCTAAAAGGTTGTTTGTCAACATTTTAATAAGCCTTTTAATGGTTTAGATGTCTGAATTTTTCAGCACTTAATGGTTCAGACTGTTAGTTTCGCAAGCAAATGTCTGAATGATTCAGACATTTGCCTCAGAATGGTTAAACATTATAATAATATTGAATGGTTAAGAGGTCTAGTGTTGAATGGTTAAATCCTCTTATATGAATTGGTTAGACATTTGCTTTTGAATAGTTAAACGATATACTAACTTTTAATGGTTCAGACCTCTTAATGGTTCTACACTTAATGGTTCAGACCTCTTATTGGTTCAACACTTAATCATTCAAAAATTGCCAAACAACCTCTAAATTTGGTATGGAGCAGTTAGAAAACTTATGAATATTAATAAATAATTACAATAATCTATCTAAATTTGGTATTGGATTTAAATAATCTCAAGTTTCATTAATTGGCCGGCATTAATCCCAACTTAGCAAATGTTTACTGCCACTCCCAACTTTAAACTTATTTTCCTACAACAATCCCTCACTAACTGAAACTTAACACCATTACTTCTTACTGACGTGGCATGCTGATGTGACAAAAAAATAAATTTAAAAAATCTCTGTGTATATTCTACTTATATACCTCCATCGCTTTCTTTGCTCAAAACCAAGAAAAACCCTAAAATGAGCTCATCCTCTTCTAGCAGCAGCGCCAACAAACGCCCTAAGATCTTTAAAGTTGATTTGGAAGGAAATGTCTACTGCTATCACGATATGCTTGCGGTCTGATGTGTAGCTGGACGTAGTAGTGTTCGAAACGGGCAGGAATTCTATTGATGCCCTCTGTGGCCGGTGAGTTACCCTTTTACATTCTTTACTTTTTAGTGTCTTTTTGAAATCTGAATATGAAGTTGTGTTATATGTAGAGAATGGACTGTAAATTCTTCTGTGGAAAGAAGCTGTTGATAACATGTTTAAAGAACAAGGGAATTCCAATTGCAGTGGAATATATGCAGATATGAAAATACATAATGTGGAGTTATAGAATATGATGTTGAAAGAAGAGAACAAAGACTTAAAAAAGCAGCTTTCATTGAGAAAGTCCAAGTGGAAGAATAGATTTGTTTTAGGTTTAGTAACATTTTTCATTGCAATATGGTGGATTTTATTTGTGTGATCTAATGTTAATCATGGTTGTTAATGAAAATTTTGTAAACATTTGTTTTGACCATGCCATCCATGGTTGTTAATGAAATTGATGTTTATGAAATTGTTATCAATCCTGGTTTTTTATGATGCTTGTTAGATGATGTAATTCACATTTGAAAGATAATATAGAACATCCCATTATACAAAATACTTCCAAAATCATACATCCATATAATATACTTCACCATTACATCAAGTATCAAGTACATCCATAAGACAAAAGTTTAAGTTACTACATCTATAAGTCTAATTAACTACTTCAAAAGCATACATCCATAATGCAGCCTACCCTCTAAGAATCTTTTTTGGCCTCCCCTTTCTCTTTTGGGTGCAGGTTCTTTACCCTTTTGAGTGCACTTCCTCTTGTGTGGCCCCTTCCCCCATAAATACTACAAGACATTACAGCCCCATGCTTAGTCATTTTCCTGGCCTTTTAGGATCTTCATATGGATCTCTCTTTCTATTCTTCTTTGGTCTGCCAGGAGCAACTTTGATTGGACGTGGATCCATAGGATAATCAACAAAAGGCCAATACCTGTCACTAGGCAGAGGAGGGATTGTGAATTCATAGGACTGCATGTATTTTTCCTTGAGGTAACAACCATCAACAAAGTCCTCAGCATTCTTGTTCAGAAACCCAGCCACTGCACACACATGCTTACATGGTATACCTGTTAAATCCCATTTTCTACATGTGCATGTTCTGTTATTCAAGTCCACAAAGACATCATCAAATTCCCTTACTTGGAATACATGCAATGATGATGGGTACACTTCACATCTATAAGCCCTATGTTTCTCTTTATCAAACTTTAACTGGATCCGAGGGCACACTCTCACATCCTTGTCTATCATCTGTCTTTGCATTTTAGTTAGCCTAGTCATTATGGAAACCCTGATATCCTCTAAGATGTTGATAATTGGTTTTGACCTAGACTAAAATGATGTACCCGTTAAAGGTTTCTGCCATGTTGTTTACTATAACATCATATTTTGTGTGAATGTCAAGAAAACACCTACAAAAGCATCTAGGACCTTGTTTAATGAATGCCT
This sequence comes from Flaveria ramosissima, assembly GCA_025215565.1. Classification (NCBI taxonomy): domain Eukaryota; kingdom Viridiplantae; phylum Streptophyta; class Magnoliopsida; order Asterales; family Asteraceae; genus Flaveria; species Flaveria ramosissima. The sequence continues at coordinate 11,152,572 of CM046043.1, read as the reverse complement.
CTGCTGCATCAGATGATAATTGCCTCATTTCCTCAATTGCTTGATTGTAGTCAGCCTCACAATAGGCCCTAACAGCTTTCCAGAAAACCCCCTTCAAGTCATCACCTTTGAATGTTTTATGCTAGTTTGCATAAATATGCCTTGCATAATTTCTATGCTCAGCATTTCTCCACACTAATTAAAACATCATTTAGTAATCCCTACCACATTAAAACTTAAGTATTAGAGATTATCTAACATGTAACAAAGGTACAAGTTAAACTAGATGTAAAAATGACTATCTTTTGTTGGTCAGATATGAGTGTCCATCCTTTACCACCATCATTTATATGTAAACATTTTCTTAGCTTATCAAGAAACCATTCCCAACTATCATTGTGCTCACCTTCAACAACTGCCCAGGCTAGAGGATATATCTGGTCATTCTCATCCTTTCTTATGGCAGCCAATAACATACCTCCAAGAAATGTTTTCAAGATACAACCATCAAGACATATAACCTTCCTACAGCCAGCCAAAAACCCTTCTTAACTCCATCAAAACACATAAAAATTCTATGAAATGTTTCACATGTGGAACTTGGATCTACATTAATGAACCCTAGTGGGGTGGTTAAGAGCTCAAATGTAGAACTTGGATTTGCATTATTTAAAGCTGCCAAGTATGAACCAATTTTGCTGTAGTGATCTTTCATTGATCCATGAAGCTTCTTATGTGCACAACTCTTAGCCTTATAAGCTAACCAATTACCTATCACCACCTTATATTTCTCTTTCACTGCTTGTTGGATCTCTTTAGCAGGCCAGTGTGGCTTAGCTTTAAATAATGGCAAGAACTCAGTAGCTATAACATCAGCAATCAATTGTCTGTTCTTTGACATGTTGCTCTGGAAAGTGTGTTTGTTTTTTTATCTTTTTAACCATATAATAGTCTTTACCCTTATGAAATGAACAAAACAGATTGAAATGACACCCTTTCACATAGTTGACACCTACATGACCTTGTATGTTCTTATCACTAATTGAAATGTATAGGTTCCTACCATTTGAAACAACATACTTTCTAATTGCTTCTTTGAAAGCATCCCTTGAAGGGAACCTTATGCCAACAACCCAAGTAAACTTCTTCCATTCATTTTGGTCATCTATAGCTGGAACATCTTCTTTGTACTTCTTTCCTCGGATTTCATCATCTTCACTTTCCCCAGGTGTATTAACATCTCCATCAGAATCCTCATAACTGCTATATGCTTCTAAATGTGAACCCTCTGTATCAACCAAATTACCTTGTGGACCAACAGTTTCTTTTAAACACTCCTCAAGCAATTTCTTCTTTGATTCATTATCATCCTTACTACCTTTTTTAATTGCAACAATGGACTCTCTCCATTCATCATCATCTCTGTCTGACCCATAACTAATTACTTCATCCGAACCATCCTCATCTGAACCCTCATCATCTGAACCCTTATCATCTAAACCCTCCTCATCTGAACCACCACCTACAACTACATCAACCACCTTATTAACTGTTTTTGTGTGCTACTGTTGTGCCTGGTAGTAACCTTCTAGCTGTCAACTTAGTGTACCTTTTACCATCTGAAGTAGGGCTCAAAGAAGCTAGTAGTTGACTATGAGGGGTACTGGGTTGGGCTTGAGGTGACATGGGCTGGTTACTGGACTGGGCTTGAGGATTAGTGGGTTGGGTACTGGGTTTGCTTATTGGTCCCTCTTGAATGTATACATCAATATTCTGAGTGGGAATCATACTAACATTCATTATCAAGTCAAGAACATCTTTATCACTAAGTAATCATTTAAACCCTCCATCACCAGCATTCAAGGAATACATGTGAAAATCCTTAGATTGATAAGAACCAGTCTCCATAACATAGTCTACTAACTCAAAGTAAGAAATTTTATCAATGTCTAACTTAAGCAATTTCGATTCTCCACCAACATACCTATGTTTAGGAGAACCAACATCCAACGTCCCGCCATGCCAAAGCTTCACAGAGATGGTTTCTTCCATTCGATTCAACACAAGAAAACCCTAGTTTAAATCGAATCGTACCTGCTGATCAAGCATTAAGTCGATGTTTTTCAAGGAAATGAGGGAGTTTAGGGCTTCAATATGATTTAGACTGAGAGATTTTCATCAGCTTTATTAAGTATCAAAAGCAAGTGACACGTTTTTATTTTTTGCCACATTAGCATGCCACATCAGCAAGAAGTAACGGTGTTAAGTTTCAGTTAGTGAGGGATTGCTGTAGGAAAATAAGTTTAAAGTTGGGAGTGACAGTAAACATTTGATGAGTTGGGATTAATGCCGGCCAATTAATGAAATTGGGATTATTTAAATCCAATAACCCTTCATTATGTAATTAAAGTGGTAACAACATACACTTATTCATTTGACAAAGATATCATACTTTTAAACTATTTGGCTGTAATTTTAACAGTTTAGATTATTTGTAAGATGATTAATAATCGTGAAAATTAAGTAAAACAAAAATAACATATAATAGTATTCAATAAATTAATTTATATATAAATAATTAACGATAATATTTAGTCCAATTAAGCTTTAAAAATATGAAATGATTCACTTTATGACAAATACCACACAAAATAGACAAAAGTATATATCTAATAGTAGTATAGATTTTGATAAAAATTCAAGTATCGATTCGTGGAGAAGAGAGCTATCTTCTAATACTAAGTCTTTATCATTAATAGCCGGTAAAAATGATAAGCTGTAAACATTATGATTAAGTAAATTAACTAACAATAATTTAATTGAAGTAAGTAAACAAAAATAAGGATAATCAATTAAAGGAAAAATCACTTAATCTTTGAAATCGAACTTCGAATTCGTTTACCAAACAATGATAATATACATACATGAATCTAATATATTTTTTTACAATTAATCTTCTTATTATAATAAAAGGGTAACTATGGATGCCACATGGCATAAAATGGTAATTAGAGATGTCACATGGCAACACTACCTTCACTCTTAACAAAATTTTCCCGTTTCTCTCTCCTATTAAATAACTCAATTAATTACTAATTATATTATTTGATTCTATTTTTTGATTATAAGCTATTTTTAAAAAAATTAAGAAATAGATCTTTTTATTAATGTTTATTTCTAGAGAAACAAATCTTTATAAAAAGAAAATTTTCTAGAACGTACATCATACTTTTTTTAAAACATGAAATATTTTAAAAATGACATTTTTTTAATGTGTTTGTTTTGAAACGAAATGTTTGATTTATTTTTTAGTAAAAACAAAGAAAGTATAAAATCAAATTTTTAAAAAGTTGATATCATTGTTTTATTACTTGTAGTACTTACTCATGCATAATTTAAATCACATATTATTTAATAATTAATAAATTTTTATTATATTTAATATTTTATTTATTCAACCCTTGTAATATACGGGTTTACTAAAGCTAGTAATATATAAATATAGAATATAGTGGTGTGGTGTAATATTCCAAAAGACACCCGATGAATATAATTGCAATCTAGCTTCATATATACACAGAATTCTAGCAAATTAAACGCATCTAGCTAGGTTTGTCGGATCTTTGTTTTCAAACCATGTTCTAATTTAAATTTGTAATAAAAATAAGAGGATTCAGATACTGGACTCATCGTGATAATTGTACTAATAAACATATTTATTTTTGAAATTTGTTTATCTTTTCTTTCTTTCTTTCACTCTGATACGTTTTATTCATTTATTTTCTTTCACTCACAAACACTCAATCAATTAAATTAAATATATGAAATGAACATGACCTAGGAGTAAATGGTGAACATTTAGTTTTAAAGAATCACTCTTGTCTAAAATATTGTAGATGGGATTTGAAGATAAGGATTCAATATAGGAATGAAATAAAATAATTCTATAACTATTTTATGAAATGAAAATGATTTAAATAATTAAGATTGTTGTGTGTCACAAACATGTTAAAACTTAAAACCGGTCAGTTTAACTCATTTAACTAAATAGATTGACTTATCAACCCTTTTATTATTTTTATTATATAATCACGTTAACAAGTTTTACCACGTTTACAAATTGATCATAACTCATTTACAACTTCTCAAGCTATTCAAACTCTTTAAATGAATGAGTTGCATGTCATTTTTGTCTTTCAACATTTTAAATGTGTTTAAATTAGTGTCGATCTATTCATGAGCGGACTTAATTTAAACGGACCGTAGTCACATAAATACAATGAATTTTTGCATGCATATGGAGATGTATATACGAGTTTTTCGAATAACAACATTGTGTTTTTGGATAGTAACTCCATTAGTTATAAAAAAAACATAGAAGCCTAAACTTAACAAAAGCTATGTGTTAATTAATTAAATAACTAAATAAGCGTACTTCCACTAATACTCATAAAGCCGTTGAGTTAACTAAATTGAATTAGCCCACACCTATAGAAACCTAACAAATGGACTTGCGAATTGCAATCAAAACTCAAGAGATAGAAGGAGCGATTTGTAAATTGGAAGATAAGACTCAAGACTCATCACTCAAAGGATTGTCGATAATCAATTGGTTAGTTTTATGAAAAAGTTTTCTTCAATGAAGCATGTGAAGACGAAGTTGCATAATCAGATGGGTGATGGATACGTCAATGGTTTTTGCATTTGATACATTGAAGAAGAGTTTTTTCAATAAGCTTCCGTCAAAGATGTAATGCAACGTTTTCAAAAGATGAAAACTTGTAAGGAACAACTATAGGATGTTTTATTTCAATTAGTAATTAACCATCAATTTTATATTATATGTTTTTGTTACACATTAATGATGATGTTATTCTATTACTGTATCTTATTTATGCACTTAAAATTTTGGGGCCCTAAGCAAGTGCTTATTTTTGTATACAGTCGAGTCACCCTTGGTTCGAACCATTATGTAGTTTTAGAAAACAAAAATAAACCTAAAAACAAAGAAAAAGTATTTAAAATATTGGTACGTTAACATGTTTAAACTTATAATCATACTCCACCTAATGATTATACTAAATGTTAGTTATTTTTGAGTAAATTACACGGATGGTCCCTGTGATTTGGTTAAAATTTTTGGATTTGATCCTTAAAGTTTTAAATTTATGAATATAATCCCTAATGTTATAGTTATCTTTTGTTAATGGTCCCTACTTTGTTAGTTTCGTTAGTGATGTTAAATTTGTCAAAATATCAATTTTACTTGTAAGGATCATCAATGTAATTTTATTATATTATAATCTTTTTATTATAAATATTTTTGTTATTTAATACACAAATAAAAAATATTAAAAAAATCATCTTTAAATGTGATTTATAACTTTTTTAAATCAATATGCGGGTTTTTTAAACCCTAATAAAATGTCTTCTTTTATAAAGACTTTTAAGAACTGAATTGTTTCATAAAAATATTTAACTAAGAATTTGTTTAAGAAAAGATGTTTTTAAAAAATGAATGGTTTTAAAAAAGATTTATAAAACCAACCAGTTTAAAAAAAGTTTAAAAAATCAAAAGGTTTTAAAAAATCAAAAGGTTTTAGAATGACATATAAAAAATGAACGGTTAAAAACCAAACATTTTAAAAAAGATGTTTTTAAAAAGTTTTTTATTTGTGTATTTTAAACGTATTTTATTAAATAATAATCTTATTAATAATGAAATTATAAAAATAATATAAAAATATAAATTTTGAAAAATATAAAAAAGTTTTAAATAAAAATAATACTATAGTTTAAAAGATAAATTAAGTAGATGGTTAACGCGAGTAAAATGCTAATTTTTATAATATTTAACATCACTAATGGTTAACTAATAAACTGAGGGACCATATATGAAAGAAAAAGAAATGTTAGGAACTATATTCAAAGATTTTAAACTTTAAGGATCAAATCTAAAATTTCACCATAACCATAAGGACCATCCATGTAATTTACTCGTTATTTTATTTACATACTTTCCAGATTATAAAACTGATTTTTTGATAAATTAAAAACATATTTTTTATTAAAAACACAATATTTTCAAAAACAAAGTGTTATGAAATATAAAGTATTTTAATACAGAAGACTTTAAAAAATAGCGTTGTTTGAAAACAATATTTATAAAAAAATAAAGTGTTTAGAAAGATTTAAAGCAAAAATTTTGGTAAAGATGACGAAAGTTTAAAAACATATTGTTATTTTTCTATTTAAAAAACTAGAATTCATAACTTATATATATTAATTAGCAACCTTTAACTTAATATTTTCATTCAACTTTTGTTATACACGTGTTTCTAAACTAGATTTAGAATATATCATTTGCTTGTGTCAATTTTTAAGAAACCCTAATTTAATAAGTTTTTTTTATATTGTATAATAAAACAAATCAAAATACAAAAGTATATATGTAGATAGACTTGCTTTCACCCCATACTCTTAAGCAATAATTTCTTATTATCTCCGGCACTTCACCTGGATTTAACATAATTAGAAAAACACAGTGGAGATGTAACATGTGTATCTAAGACTGTGTCTTTGTTTTAGCTCCAAAAATCTTTCAATTTAAGATGTGGAGGTTTTACTCTAATTACGTATCAAAACTTTAAAATTCTCAAGGGTCCCATTCTTTAACTATTTTTCGTTATCTTGAAATCATGATTGGTAACATTATTGGAAAGTATGACGTCAATTTCCTCTGTCTTGATTTTTTACCAGCAAACTGTAAATACATGTTAAATGCAATATAAATCCTTCGGGTGGAAATACTTATGAATGTTAGAACATTACCAAATCTTCAAAACTAAAGTGCACTTAACAATGTAATCAAAGCGAATCAACTTAGTTAATCAAGTAATTAGCCAGGTCATGTAAAATATACTTATTAAAATGATAATTCTTTGAAAAAAATATTAAGAACAACAAAAGGTAATTTAAGATGTAATGACAATTGGGTTCTCTTTTCTTTGCCGGGAGACACATTCATTACTCATCAATTGTTGATCATCATCGAACTTCATTTACTTTTTGACAAATTGCGACCGTTTACACTCCCAAAAGTGAGTCAATTATCTTCCTTGGAAGCATGATGAGTAATATTAATCAACAATCAACTAATTTCCTTTGATTAAAATTTAAAAGTATAATGGAGTCATATACGAGATCAAGTTACAACCTATAGTTTTAGGAGTTTGTGAACAGGCTTTAAAATATATTTCAACTGTAGAAGCATGAAAGACCTAATGACTTTATATTAAACACTCGTAAAATTCTTGCCAATTGATAATCCAAGTTCATGTAACTCAAAAAACCAAGTTAGCATACGACCACAAGATGTTTAGACTTAAAAGCGTCAATTTCAAAGAAGTCAAGTGATGCTAGAATGAGCATAACTTGACCGTGGACCAACCATGAGAATGATCATCAGTGTCGAATTCAAAAAATTATTTCTGTGAAGTTACTGCATTTGGTTGCTCTAATAGCAAACTTAAAAACAGGTCAAGTTGATCGCATAATAAAAGTACGATACAAAATGTTGCAAAAAACCACTTGTCGTTAAAGCCAGTAAAATTAGTGATAACTTTAGTAAACGATACACCAATGGATAATCATTATGTTTTCTTGTTTCTATCATTCATTTGGCAAGATCACTAACCACTTTCATGTTACAAGAGATAATAAGTTTGAGTAGAGCCGTAATATTATGTATGTATTGATTAGACTATTGGCTGACTGTAAATACAAAATAAAAAAACTAAATTAATTTAGAAGTAAACACCAAATATATTCTTATATTCTTCAAATAACTTTCTAGCATCCCTATACTAATTTTTATTGCAAGTTTTGTAGCCGTTGTAAACAAATTTTGGTGAACCTTTTTTATTTACTCTCATTCATTTATTCCACTTAAATATGTTTTTCTAAAATCAAAATCATATAGAGTTATATCCCAAAACAATATTGTTGTCACTTGAAAAACCTATATATACATCTCTATATGTCCACAAATTTCATTGTATTCTAGTCAGGGGCGGAGAATTATAGGGGCCGGGGCACCCCCCCCCCCTCTTTGTTTCGTTAGTTATGTTAAAATTTAGTCCGGTAGTGTAATTTTTGGCCCGGTAATGTAATTTTTGGCCCGGCAGTGTAAATTTTTTATATAAATATCAAGTTCGCCCTCCCCTCCCTTAATAAAATTAATTTCGACCCCGCCTCCTACAGAACTGTTCAGGCTCCGCCATTGATTCTGATGACTACGATGTTAATTTAGATAGGGAAAGTCCATGAAATGACCGAAAACTCTTAGCATTTTTTTTTTTGCTATTGTACACAATGAAATTCTTATACGGACCATTAACATACTTAAAATGATTTTATGTTTTTACTGATGGTGAGATAACTGATCTTAAAACATGCTTTTAAAAAAAAACTATCAAAGTAGCTAAACCATTTACTCAAACAAGCTACATGCATACGAATACCAGTGAAGATATCTTTAAGTAATAAGTAACAAAAAGTTACGATAAATCCTAGAAAAAATGTATTTGATATAAATAAATAATTTACTCATCAACAACTATCATTTTGATAGAATAAGTTTCATTTTGTTGCTTTTAGACTCATATTCTACGAACATTAATGGCAAGCCTTAAACTATAAAGATTGTTTAATATGATTATCTAATTTGACTTCATTAAGCTGTGTAAAAAATAAAATGAATCAAAGTTAAGTAATTATCATTGCATTTATAAAAAAGAAGAGGAAGAGAGTGATAAAAAACTTATTAAGAAAGTGGCATCTTTCAAGTTACGAATTTAAATTCGAAATCCTCGAAGGTAGGAGTTGATTTTTAAAAAATATAAAAATTAATTTAAAGCTTTTACATCCCCTCATCTTACTAATAAATGAAAGCGTCAAGACAAAACTTAAAATGAGGAATCCACTTCTACTTTTTTAAAAATTAATTTCGTGATAATATTTATAATTTACCGACGAGTAAGAAACCTTATTAAATTGTGAATATGTATTAAAGTTCAAATGAATTAAAATGTAATAATATAAAATTTAAAAATATGTAGATAAATGGAAACCAAAATTTTGACGGAATTTCATGGTTAAATTTTCTTAAGTGTTTTGAATTGAATTTCATATTTAATTTGAAATTACAATTAACTTAGAAATAAAATCAATTATTATTTATAATATGAAGATAAAAAAATAAACATATTTTCATAAGTTTTGGTTGTATTATATGAATCCACAACACATGAGTTTACATCATTATTTCGTTTCTTATGTCTTTAGTCTTGAATGTTTTTAATGCTCATGTTGTGACGCGTAGGAAATAAATATTTTTATTTTTATCTACGTTTCATAATCAGTTTTTTCACGGTTCAAAATTGTCACTGCAACACACCGGTTACTAGTTATAACAATCAACCAATACCATACGTTTATTAAAACTACTATTTAACACGAAAGACCATACTTTTATAAAACTATTTTTCAACACGAAATCGTCTAGCTACATTTTTATGTTACCGACACTCAACATTACACTGTATGACTTGAACCCAAACCAATTAATTAATAAGTATACATTATTTATCAGCAGGATGTGAACAAACGCTGCTAAGATCATGTACAGATAGTGATGGCCTACAAGACTCATTTTTCCTATTACAGAACAAATGATCGGATAACGTCAGTGTGTGAACAAAGCCTTGAAAAGTTGGCTCTGTTTCCCGAGTTCTGAACACATAATGTTTTGCCCATACGACGTCTGAATCATCTGAGTTGACTCACATGAGCAAAGGTTTATAATATCAAACCTTTTTTTTTCTTCTAAATGAGTCCATCAAGAAATATCCGTATATTAAATAACACACGTACCCACAAATATCCAAAATTCAGCCCAACTGGCAAGCAATCTATCTTCAGATGTATATATTCTATCTGGATAACATATACTTGCTGAATATCACCACTACAAGTTATTTTGACTTCAGATTTTATTGTTGTTAGACAATAATGAAAGTACACTACTAAAAAAACTGCAATAGATGACGCGTAATGCGCGTCATCTTTGTGAATTTTATGACGCGTTACCAATGTTACGCAATGTGTGTCATAAATTTAACTGTTTTATAAAATATATATTTTTGATTATAAATTTACCTGTTTTTTTATAAAATTACAAATCAATAATTGTCGAATAACAACAAATCAAAATTCATTTAACTAAATACTAACAAAAAAGTATTAAATTGTTTCAACATCAGTTGCAAATACATAATATTGTAAGTTCATTGTCTAATGTAACCCGACCTAAACATAAATAAAATTTGTAACATAAAGCGACCACTCTTTTTGAATAGCATCCAAATCAACATCACCGTATTCGGCTCTACCTCCTCCAACCTAAGAAAAAACCAATATCACCCAATTAAACTTGTGAATTTGAACCATTCAAATGAACTAACAACCTCTATTTTAACAAAATCACCCAAAATTCCAAATCCCACATATATTTTACAAAATTCAACTACTTAATCACCAAATTTAATCAAATTAAACAAAAGGTTCTACACAACCTAAACAAGATGTCATTAGTTTCTACACAACCTAAACAAGATAAATAACCTTCAAAAAACCTAAAAAACAAACACTAAAACATATATTAGATCCAAGAATTTCAACTTAAAACCCTAATTTATAACACATCCACAATCAACCACGATTTAACAATCAAACAACAATGTAGCACCTGTGACTTGCAGGAGGTGCTCGGCCGGCGGTGGCGGCTGTCGGAGGTGCTCAGCCGGCGGTGGTCGGCTGCTGGAGAGGGAGGCTCGGTCGCGATTTGGCTGCAGAGGGAAGCATGTGCTCGGCCGGCGGTGGAGGTGGTCGCTTGCTGGAGGTGCTTGGCTTCTGGCGGTGGAGGTTGTCGGCTGTAGGGGCCGGCGGTGGAGGAGTCAGTCACGAATTGGCTGAGAGAAAGGAAGGCTCGGTCGCGATTTGGCTGCAGGGGGAAGCAGGTGCCCGACCGACGGTGGAGGTGGTTGGCTGCTGGAGGTGCAGGGGGCTGCGATTTGGCTTCTGGTGGTCTGGGTGGTCGGTCGTGGTTGGCTGAGAGGAGGAAGGCTCGGTCGTATTTGGGGGAAAACGATTTGGGGGGAGGGGTTTTTAGGGGGGAAGGGTTTTTAGGGGGGAAACCGAATTGGGGGAAACCAATTATAGTTATAAGTTATTGAAAATTTAAAAGATGACGAACCAAGATGACACACAAACATACGTGTCATCTTTTCTAAAAATATTCTAAAATATGACATATATTTTATGATACGCGTAAATGCGCGTCATCTCTTTTCGCGCGTCATCTATTAACAGTTTTCTAGTAGTGGTAATAACTTTTCCAACATGTTATAACAGGTAGATAAAAGATTATATTTATAGCCATTAGATAAAGCAACTCCACAATCATATATCTACTTTCGTTCGTATCAAGCCTTCAACCCATTAAAAATATCGTCTATTTACTTATGTTCATGTCAGACTTTCAACCCATGAAATATAGATTTATAATCATGTTTTATTTGACGACTCACTCACAAAACAATTTTCTACAAGTATATCATTAACAAACATACACTCAACACCAGTTACATGATGGATTTCTTGTGTACTACTTGACATGGACTCGTGTATCCTTTTTCTTCACATATCTCACGCAAAAATGACAACATGTATTTGGTATGAAAGCAAAAAAAGATGATTTTGTTCCATTGATGTATGAGATATATAGATATAAGTTGTTCCTAGATGATAGGATATTATACAACAAACTTAAGATAAATAATATAATTCAAATATATTCAAATGTTGTGAGTTTGTTAAGATTGATCGGATAGAACCGATTGTTTTGAATGATCGTTAATACGCCCCTGCAAGATGGACGATCGAGAAACTAGTCCAATCTTGGAAATCAGATAATGGAACTGTGGCTCGAGTAGGGGTTTAGTCAGAGCGTTAGCAAGTTGATCATCGCCAAAAATGTGTGCAACACGGATTGTGCCATCATTGTAACATCTCATATTTTCCCGTTAGTGTAAAGTTACCATCGTTTGTTCATGTAAGGACTATTTATGTCAATTATGAAACTTATGGATTACTTATGCTTATCTCTTAATTTGTCTTTAATTTTTAATGTAAAAGTTAATAAACTAACTATTGGATAGTAATAATAATTGTAATAATAATAACAAAAGTAATAATTATAGTAATAATAACACTAACAATAATGTTAATAATAATAATAATAATAATAATAATAATAATAATAATAATAATAATAATAATAATAATAATAATAATAATAATAATAATAATAATAATAATAATAATAATAATAATAATAATAATAATAATAAAACTTGAATAATTAACAAGTTAGATTAAAGTTTAAAAAGGTGAGGGGGTCTTAATGTCATTTTATAAACTTTAAATTGAAGTTTTAGCATAAAATAATAGAAATTCAAAGTTGAGGGACCAAATGTGTAATTAATTAAAACCCAAACACCCCTTTTCTCTTTTCCCGTTTTTCCGGTCACCGGCCGGCCATACTCTGGCCGAACTCCGGTGACCACCGAACGTCCAAATCTAAACGTTTTGAACCTGTAAAAAATACCAATCGAACCGTAGCATCATCACGAATTCGAACCTCATGTTTTATTTTTAAGGCTTTTTGGCCTTCAACACTTATTCTAAATTTTCTTAAAAATTATAAAAAGGCATTTCATAAAAGTTGATTATTTTAAAATACTATTAATTATTTTCTGTAAATTAGTTTCTTAAAAAGAAATACTTTTATACTTTTATCAAATATTATAAAAACTAAATAAATAGTTTATTTTTATAAAAGCTATACTTTAAATAATACTTTGATCTACAAATATGATTATTTCAAGCGTTGTCTTTAAATTACTGTTTAAATTGTGTTTATTAGACTTTATTTAATCTTTATATATATACAAGATTATTATAAATGTTATATTTTTATAAAACTTTATATAAAATGTAACAAATTTCTTTGATTTTATTAAATATAATTGGTTCCATTTTGTTAAACAAAATTGTTTGACAAGCCTTAAATACCAACTTGAACCCTAGTCCTCGTCAATTCGTTAAACTTATTATTAAACTTAAATCTTGTAAATATATATTCTCTTAGGTACCTTGTGAAGGATTGCGTTGGAACGTTTATTAATATTTCTTAATAATCATCAATCTTATACTTATTTGTCATGTGAGTTTTCTTACCCCTTTTTATATCATTTCACACCATTTTGGGGTGAAACATGTTACCTTATCAACTTATACTTGTAAACGTTTAAATCTTGTAAAGCACTTGCAATTCATACTTTTATTTGTAATGGTTATTTGTGTTGTTGTAAATCTTATATGAGATACATATTTTGTTTACAATCATTAACTATTGCTAGCCTGGCGACGTCTTAGATCTTTGGGTCTGACAAGCCTATTTGGTGCTAAAGCCGATGTATTGTCTGCTCCTGATGACGTATGACTTGTCCATCATGGGAACCAAGTACACTTAGCCAATCATATAAACTTGAAATCAAGTTAAAGTTTGGTTGTAGCTATATGTGTTCTGTAAACTTGCTAAGTCATAACCTATGACATGAATTGCTACTTGTAACCTTTGATATATTATGTATGTAAAACTCTTGGAAACTCACAAACTTTATAGTTGACCCTTTATTTTTAACATGTTTCAGGAAACGCGCAAGTTTGAGGTCAACTTTTGAAGTTTGCTTAAATCTAGGATTTGGACCTAGAATAATGAATAAAGAGATTTGGATTACTTTTATTTTTTGTTTGACTTATTTCATGTTGAAACTTATGGTTGTATTTTCCTTTGAAACTTATAATAATATTATTTTCATTTAAAGATAACGTTATGTGGTTGTGAACAATCTTAACCCTCACATCTCGACGATTCCGCCGTCAAGGTTGGGGTGTGACAATCATGAACATTGTCACGAACAAAGTGAAAATCTAGCGCCAGATGCTTCATTCTTGAGTGGAATATCGGATTGGCGGAGTAGTGTGTGGCAATTAAGTTATCGCAATAAATGGTGGGTGTGGCAATGGATGTTGTCGATTTTCGATAGTAATGAGATTAACCATTGCTTTTCCATAGTGGTAGTAGCCACGGCCCGAAACCCTGCCTCTGTGGAAGATCGAGCGAGAGTGGGTTGTCGTTTGGAGCTCCAGGAGATCGGATTGGAACCAAGATAGACAACGTAACCCGTGGTGCTACGTTAACTTGGTTTGTCACCAGCCCAATCAACGTTAGTAAAGGCATGGAGCTGTAACGGTGAATCACGTGTGAATAGGAGCCCGTAACGCATGGTGTCGTGTAGATAGCCAAGAAGTCTTTTAAGAGCAGCCCAATGGATATCAATAGGTTTATGCATGAATTGTGAAACTTTGTTCACAGTGAAGGAAATATCCGGTCTAGTGAACAACAAGTATTGAAGAGCCCCAGCAAAAGGACCGGTAATCAGTGGGTGAGGAGAGAAGCTCGCTATCCGAAACCGAGATGGCGGAGGAGGTTGCCATTTGAGTGGTGGTCGGTTTACATTGACTCATGTTGGCTTTTAAATGATGTCATGAATATACTTTGTTTAAGAAAGAAACAGACCATGATGATAAGGTATAAGTTCTATGCCGAGGAAGTAAGATAGGTCATGTAAGGCCCCGTTCCCGGAAACCTCACAGTTGGTCAATCATTGCACTTAAATTATTGTAAAACATACATTTATTTTGCAGCGGAATTTAAATCTTTCATTAATAAATAAAAACATGTCACTTCAATCATTTACAACATTAGTTTTCATCTCAAAATACAAAGACATGTCAAAATACAGATGCCAGCCTCAAAATGCTCCCAGTAGCTTATGTATCCATGCCTGCAACTCCTAAGCATCAACATATACCTGTGTAACACCCCGAAAAGTCAAAACGAGTCATTAAGGATAATGGGCTTAAATAATGGGTATTTAATAAAAGAAGGAAATGGGTTATGGGCCAAATTGGGTTTATGGGCAAGAGCCTAAGTGATTAAGGCCCATAATCAGCCCTTAACCACCCCAAATCAGCCTCCATCTCCATCATTACAACCCTAGCCACCAAAATTCGTAAAGAGAGAAAGTAGAGAGAGAAAGTGGAGAAAACTCAAGATTTGAAGCTTCCAAGGTGAAGAGGTTGAAGATCTGGGTGTTGGAGCATCAAGATCTAAGAAAGAAGCAACAAATCCAGGTAAGAATCGACCTCTAAACCCTTCTGTAGATCAAACCCGGATTCTAGGGTTTTGGGTTTTGAAAAGTTGCAAAGAATCGCATAAAGGTCACATTTTTACGTATGAAAACATGTATAAAGCTTAGATTTAGCCTCATGGATGATAAACTAAGAGGTTGGACGTAAAAAGTTATGATTTTGGGTTAAAAACGGACTGGTTCGTGATTTTTATGCGATCTGCGAAACTATATGTTCATCCAGCGAATTTGCATATTCAATCAGCGAAACTGTGGATCTTCTTGCGAAATTATAGTTTCGCAGGTAGTTTCGCAGACATGGTTTTCCAACGAAAGTTGGGCGAAACTGGCAGTGAAACTGGCAGCGAAGATGCCAGCGAAACTGCCAGCGAAGGTGCTTGTAACATCTCATATTTTCCGTTAATTACAAGTTAATTTCGTTAATTCTTATATGGTTATTTATGAAACTTGGTGGTCTATTTATGTGTGATTTTCCTATTTAACCTAAAGTTTATAAGTTAATTAAATAATAAAGATGATAACAATAACGATATTAACAATGATAATCATATTAATAACCATAATAATAATAATAATAATAATAATAACAATAACAATAATAAATTACAAAAGTAAACAAGTCAAGTATTAAGTTAGGGGGTTGTTTTGTAACTTTAAAACTTTAAAAGGAAGTTTTATGCATAAATTAATAAAACTAAAAACCTAAGGGACTAAAGGTGTAAATTATTAGAAATCCCAAACCTTTCCCCCTTAACCCCGTTTTTCCGGCGGGAGCGCCGGCCAAACTCCGGCCGGGCTCCGGCCACCTTTTAAACATCAAAAACGATCGATTTCTTGATCCCGAAACCGTTTTCCAACCTTCTAGAACCGAATTCGAACCTTAATCACCCATTAATTTTGAGAGTAAAGACGATTATGTGGGACGTCGGGCTATGTAACCGTCGGCCATCAAAATCCAACCGTTCGAGCTTTAAAATTCAATAATAACTCAATTAAATCGACATGAACGAACTTCTATCTACCCCTAATCGAATACAAGCATCAATTACACCTGGAAAACATACAAAACTACCCATTCGATTATCTCATCATCGCGAACCTGCAACCTATTCGAAACCCATCATCCAAACTTTCTAAAGTTCAATTTATTGAGGGCTTTCGATCAAGAACGTCTTCCGAAGCTGCTCACGGATTTAATTTGGTTTTCATTAAGGATTACTCATCCATTGGGTATTCACGGCCGCGACTTGTTCTTCGTGCGGGGCTTCATCAAATCGAACATATTACGGGTAATTTAATACATGAATTTGTTCGAATTGACATGGGGAACGAAAGCCCCATGATCATCAACATAAATAATACGGATTTGATCTTCAATTTGGCTCAAATCCATTCTAGGGTTTATGTGGAATTGGGGATTTAAGGCTTATAGATGTTAAAAGAAATAGAAACCAAGCCTTAACAGGCATAGGCTACCCAGCCTAATGGTTCCACACTTGCATATCCTGTCTAAGGTCACGGGTTCGAACCCCGTGACCTGCACATTTTTTTTAAAAAGGCTTTTCAGCCTCATTTTAATTATGAAAATTATTAATAAACATAAAATGATTTTTTTACAAACTTCAAATATTTTTATAACCATTCAAATTATTTTTCTGTAAATTTATTATTGTAAATACTTTAACATCTTTTTATTATTGTTTTTACATATTATCAAACACATATTAACGCTTAGTTTATTTTTATAAAAAAAAATAGATTGTGAATAATAGTTTAAATTACTTGTTTATTATTTAGTCACTATAAATGATGGATTAATCATGATAACCATAGAACTAAAAATGTTTATGTATATATTTTATAATCGAATTTCACAAATTATTATAAAGGATTTAATTCCTTTAAAAAAAAATTTATAAATAGTAAGGGTTTCACTAATCTTATTCAATTCTAAATCCCCAAATTCTAGTACCCTAGTTCAAATTAAATCGGTAACCTTATTATTAACTTAAAACTTGTAAATATATACATATTTAGGTACCTCGTGAAGGATTGCCTTGGAACGTTATTATTATTTCTTATTTAATCATCATTCTTATACTTATTGAACATGTGAGTTTTCCTTGTCCCCTTTTTACAATTTCACACTTATTTGGGGGTGAAACATGATGCTTATATTACATACACATTTAAACATTTGAGACTTGTAATGCACATGCAATTCTACTTATTTTTAGTCATGGTTATTTGTGTTTCGTAAGTGTTTATATGAGATACATAGTTTGTTTACAATCATTAACTATTGCTAGCCTGGCGACGTCTTAGATCTCTGGGCCTGACAAGCCTATTTGGTGCTAAAGTCGAGGTATTGCCGACTCCTAGGGGCCGTACGCTTGTGCACTAGGGAACCAAATACACTTAGCCAATCTTATATACTTGTAATCAAGTCGAGGTTTGGTTGTAACGATATGTGTTCTATAACCTTACTAGCTTATAATCCATGACATGAATTGCTACTTGTAATCTTATTATGTATGAAAACTTGGAAACTCACCAACTATTTTTAGTTGACTCTTTATTTTCATCATGTTTCAGGAAATCCCCAAGTTTAAAGTGGACATTTGAAGCTTGCAATAAAACTAGGACTTGGACCTAGTTAATTAAATAAAACATTATGTAATGTTTGTGTTATGTTGAACTTATTTCTTTATGGTGACTTATGGTTGTATTACATTTAAATACTTATGATAATAATATTTGCAATTTAAATATAGCGTTATGTGGCTGTGAACAATCTTAACCCTCACATCTCGACGTTTCCGCCGTCAAGGTTGGGGTGTGACAGATTGGTATCAGAGCCCATAACTATAGGGATTTAGGTTATTAGAAATGGTGACCTAGACTATAGCTTATGCATGAACCTCTTAGAATAATATTTATATTCTTGGTAATATATATATTGTTACATGCTACATAATGCTATACTTTACTTATGTGCAACTTGATGCCTTAGCATAGTTTTGCCTTGTAATTGTTTAAACTTAGTTACTTGTCTCCCTAAACTTACCTTTTGACACTTTGACTCTCCCCGAAAAAAATGAAACTTCTTAATCTCATTCTCGTCGACACGTGGAATTATATACTTATGCTTATGACTTTGATCCTTAGACTTATGTCTAATCTATGTAAAATCTCATCAAGGTTTTGATTTCATGAACCCAAGATATTTGTGTGACACATAGACACCTGTATTCTGGATTTCCTGGCAAAAGGCCCTCGGGCTAAGGCAAGCATATCGCATAAATCCTACGGGACTAGTTATGCTTACCTGGGGATTTCTGGGATGAGTGATAAACTATGGTCAACATACACGAATTTCTAAGGCAAGTGGGTCAACTTACCTTGACGTGTCAACGTTTCCAAATGGTAATGCGTTACCAAATGGAACCATTCCATGTGCCTTACAACTATTGCCTTATCCTTGTTGAACTATGACCCTTGTTATTCCAATACTCGTATCTAACTCATTTTGTATATTCCAGCATGTCTCGTCATCATGGAAAGCGTGGGAGTTCCGATCGTAAACTAGCCGCCATGATTGCTCGTCAAATGGCTGCTGTCATCCCGACCATGGTTGCTGAACTTAATAGCACCTTACTGACCAATGGTAGCAACAATGGTAATGGTCATGGAGAGAACAGCAACAACCAAAATGGGAACAACCAAAACGGGAACAATCGAACTTGCACCTTCAAACACTTTAGTTCTTGCAAGCCCACTAGTTTTAGTGGCAAGGAAGGAGCCACTGGTCTTCTTGAGTGGTTCGAAAGCATGGAGAATACCTTTATCAATTGTGAGTGTCCCGAGGCACTCAAGGTTCGTTATGCTACTAGTGTGCTCCAACAAAGGGCACTTACCTGGTGGAATAGCGAGAAAAGAAACCGTGGACCCGAAGCTGTGCAAGCACTTACTTGGGAGGAGTTCAAGAACATCGCTATCGCGAAGTTCTGCCCACGAAGTGAGTTGCAAAAGTTGGAGGAAGAATTCTGGAACTTGAAGCAAAATGATGGTGATCATTTGGCCTACTCAACTAGGCATCATGAGTTGAGTTTATTGCTGCCTCACATGGTCGACACTGTCCCCCGCAACATCGAGAAGTTCATTAAGGGTGTACCACCCCAAATTCAAGATGCTGTGGTGGGTAGCCGACCCACAACTTTGGAAGAAGCCATTACTATCACCGCTCAACTCACCGAGAATCATATACGAGCGGGCACCATGTCTGTAAAGGGTGCAAAGAAGGTAGAGAAGACGGCTACTGAGACTGTTAAGGAGACCAAAGCTGAACCGTCTTACAACAACAACAACAACAACAAGAAGCGCAAGTTCACACCGGCGCGCAACTATGCTGTGGCTGCACCTAAACAACCCCAAAGACAACTTGTACCTGCGGCTGCACCTGTGGCACAAGTGCCTGGGGCTAGGGCTTATGCTGGTCCCCAGCCTATGTGCAACATTTGTAGGTACCATCACCCGGGAAATCAACCATGCCGTATCTGTACATTATGCGGTAAATATGGTCACTTGGTGGCGACTTGTCACCGTGCACCTAACAACAACGCCGCCGTGGTCACAAATCGTGTTTGCTACAACTGTGGGGAACCTGGTCATTTCCGCCCACAATGCCCCCGTCTTGTGGGTAATGTTCCACAAGCTCGAGGACGTGCTTTCAACATCAATGCAAATCAAGCACAAGCAAACAACGATGTGGTGAATGGTATGTTCACTTACCTTTAACTTTTGTGATCTAATTCTTTTCATGTGTTGCCTATGTCGTTAAATACCCTTAAAATTGAACAGGTATGTTCCTTATTAATAAAACTTATGCCTATGTCCTATTTGATTCTGGAGCCGATAAGAGTTTTGTTTCGTTAGAGTTTGAACCCATACTTGCTAAGCCACATACGAAACTAGGAAGACCTCTTACCGTTGAAGTTGCCGATGGAGAACCGATCACCGTTGATGTCATTATTCGTGATTGCATCTTAAGTCTTGACACACATGATTTTCTTATCGATCTTATTCCTATGAAACTTGGAAGCTTTGACGTCATCATTGGTATGGATTGGTTAGCCAAACACCATGCCGAGATCATTTGTTTCGAGAAGTGCATCCGTATACCGTTACCCTCTGGTGATACTTTGAAGGTGTTCGGTGAGAAATCTTCCAAA
Organism: Flaveria ramosissima; assembly: GCA_025215565.1. Classification (NCBI taxonomy): domain Eukaryota; kingdom Viridiplantae; phylum Streptophyta; class Magnoliopsida; order Asterales; family Asteraceae; genus Flaveria; species Flaveria ramosissima. The sequence goes on along the minus strand of CM046043.1, from coordinate 11,131,964 downwards.
GGGCTTAAACTCATGTCTTGCACTCAAGCCCGAAAGTGCTTAAGCAAGAAGTATATGGCCTTCTTGGCTTACGTGGTCAACACGAAAGTCAAAGGGAAAGAACTTAAGGATGTCCCTATCGTACGAGACTTTCCTGAAGTATTTCCCGATGACCTTAGTGGTTTACCTCCCGTACGTGAAGTCGAGTTTAAAATTGACTTGATACCGGGAGCAAACCCCGTGGCTAAGTCACCATATCGACTTGCACCATCGGAAATGCAAGAACTCTCTAGTCAACTTCAAGAGTTATCCGAGAAGGGTTTCATCCGTCCTAGCTCTTCGCCTTGGGGTGCACCTGTTCTATTCGTGAAGAAGAAAGATGGAACGTTTCGTATGTGCATCGATTATCGTGAGCTTAACAAGCTTACCATCAAGAACCGTTATCCTCTTCCTCGTATCGATGATTTGTTTGACCAACTTCAAGGAGCTGCTATTTTCTCGAAGATCGACTTACGTTCTGGCTATCATCAATTACGAGTCCATGATGATGATATCCCAAAGACCGCTTTTCGTACTCGTTATGGGCACTACGAGTTTATGGTGATGCCTTTTGGTTTAACCAATGCTCCTGCTGTCTTCATGGATCTCATGAACCGAGTATGCAAGCCTTATCTAGACAAGTTTGTGATCGTCTTCATTGACGACATACTTATCTATTCCAAGTCCAACACCGATCATGAACTGCATTTGAGATTGGTTCTTGAGTTGTTAAAGAAAGAGCAATTGTACGCGAAGTTCTCGAAGTGTGATTTCTGGCTCGAGGAAGTTCAATTTCTAGGACACGTGGTGAATAGCCAAGGAATTCACGTTGATCCTGCAAAGGTGGAAGCTGTGAAGAATTGGTGTATTCCTACAACTCCTACCGAAGTTCGTTCTTTTCTCGGTCTTGCTGGTTATTATCGGCGATTCATTGCCAATTTCTCGAGGATCGCGAAACCGCTCACTACGTTGACACAAAAGAATAAACTATTCGAGTGGGGTCCCGAGCAAGAAGAAGCTTTTGAAGCGTTAAAGCACAAGTTGTGCAATGCTCCAATCTTGACCTTACCCGATGGAAACGACGATTTCACCGTGTATTGTGATGCATCTAAACAAGGCCTTGGTTGTGTTCTCATGCAACGAGGGAAAGTCATAGCTTATGCATCGAGACAATTGAAGGTTCACGAGGTGAATTACACGACTCATGATCTTGAGCTTGGTGCTGTTGTCTTTGCTTTGAAGATTTGGAGACACTACCTGTATGGCACGCAATGTATAGTCTACACCGATCACAAAAGCCTTCAACACGTTTTCAATCAAAAAGATCTCAATATGAGACAACGTCGTTGGGTGGAGTTGATTAGTGATTATGATTGTGACATTCGTTACCATCCTGGTAAAGCAAACGTTGTAGCCGACGCTCTAAGCCGGAAGATTCACAACAAGATGATCTCATTCCAAGAAATTCGCGATCGACGACAATGGTTTGATACTTTGGGTGAGTTTGATACTGAGATCCGACTTGATGTCAACGAGACCACCGTATTGCTACAAAACCTGAGGATAGATAGTGACATCGAGTCTAGTATCCTGGAGGCTCAACAAATGGTACAACGAGAAGGAAGAATGAAGGACGAGTTGGAGCATAATCTTCTAACCCGATTGGAAACGAAACCCAATGGGTTGATGTACTTCGCCAATCGAATTTGGCTTCCAAATCGCGATAACCTCCGTACCTTCATCATGAACGAAGCTCATCAAAGTCGTTATTCTATTCATCCTGGCTCCGATAAGATGTATATGGACCTGCGTGGTCAATATTGGTGGCCTGGAATGAAGAAGGACATAGCGACTTATGTAGCTAAGTGTCTTACGTGTACGAAGGTTAAAGCCGAACATCAACGTCCAAGTGGATTACTTGAGCAACCCGAGATTCCAATGTGGAAGTGGGAACACATATCCATGGACTTCATAACAAAGCTACCCCGAACCTCCCGAGGACATGATAGCATATGGGTGATTGTTGACCGATTGACTAAGTCGGCACATTTTATACCCATACGTGACACTTACAAGACATCAAAGTTAGCTCGTATATACGTTGATGAGATTGTAAGTCGTCATGGGGTACCTCTGCACATCATATCCGACCGAGATGCTCGCTTCACTTCACATTTTTGGTCGTCTATGCAAGAACTCTTGGGTACACAACTAGATCTAAGCACGGCTTACCATCCTCAAACTGATGGTCAAACCGAGCGAACGATCCAAACCTTGGAGGATTTGCTACGCCTTTGTGTTCTTGACTTTGGTGGCGATTGGGATACGCATCTACCGCTCGCGGAATTTTCGTATAACAATAGTTACCACTCGAGTATCAAGATGGCACCATTTGAAGCACTTTATGGTCGAAAATGTCGTTCACCGATCTGTTGGACCGACATTGGTGAAAACTTCATCACTGGCCCTGAACTTATACAAGAGACGACCGATAAAGTTTCTATCATACGCAAGAACCTTGAAGTGGCGAGAAGTCGTCAAAAGAGCTATGCTGACAAGCGACGTAAGCCATTGGAATTCCAAGTTGGGGAGATGGTTCTTCTTAAGGTTTCACCGTGGAAAGGTGTGGTTCGCTTTGGAAAGAAGGGCAAACTGGCTCCAAGATTTGTAGGACCTTTCAAAATCCTGAAAAGGATTGGGAAAGTGGCTTATAAACTAGAGCTACCTTCCGACCTTAGTGGAGTTCATCCTGTGTTTCACGTCTCAAATTTGAGAAAGTGCTTGGCCGACGAAAGTCTGCATGTCCCATTGGAAGACATCCAGATTGACGAGTCATTGCATTTTGTCGAGAAGCCTGTCGAGATCATGGATCGCATTATGAAGAAGACTAGAACCACAACAACCCCAATCGTCAAGGTTCGTTGGGAAAACAAACGTGGCGCCGAATTTACTTGGGAACGTGAGGAGCACATGAAGAAGAAATACCCATTCTTATTCGGATAGTTTTTTTTCTTTTAATTTCGGGACGAAATTCTTTTAAGTTGGGGAGACTGTAACATCTCATATTTTCCGTTAATTACAAGTTAATTTCGTTAATTCTTAGGTGGTCTATTTATGTGTGATTTTCCTATTTAACCTAAAGTTTATAAGTTAATTAAATAATAAAGATGATAACAATAACGATATTAACAATGATAATCATATTAATAACCATAATAATAATAATAATAATAATAATAATAACAATAACAATAATAAATTACAAAAGTAAACAAGTCAAGTATTAAGTTAGGGGGTTGTTTTGTAACTTTAAAACTTTAAAAGGAAGTTTTATGCATAAATTAATAAAACTAAAAACCTAAGGGACTAAAGGTGTAAATTATTAGAAATCCCAAACCTTTCCCCCTAAACCCCGTTTTTCCAGCGGGAGCGCCGGCCAAACTCCGGCCGGGCTCCGGCCACTTTTTAAACATCAAAAACGATCGATTTCTTGATCCCGAAACCGTTTTCCAACCTTCTAGAACCGAATTCGAACCTTAATCACCCATTAATTTTGAGAGTAAAGACGATTATGTGGGACGTCGGGCTATGTAACCGTCGGCCATCAAAATCCAACCGTTCGAGCTTTAAAATTCAATAATAACTCAATTAAATCGACATGAACGAACTTCTATCTACCCCTAATCGAATACAAGCATCAATTACACCTGGAAAACATACAAAACTACCCATTCGATTATCTCATCATCGCGAACCTGCAACCTATTCGAAACCCATCATCCAAACTTTCTAAAGTTCAATTTATTGAGGGCTTTCGATCAAGAACGTCTTCCGAAGCTGCTCACGGATTTAATTTGGTTTTCATTAAGGATTACTCATCCATTGGGTATTCACGGCCGCGACTTGTTCTTCGTGCGGGGATTCATCAAATCGAACATATTACGGGTAATTTAATACATGAATTTGTTCGAATTGACATGGGGAACGAAAGCCCCATGATCATCAACATAAATAATACGGATTTGATCTTCAATTTGGCTCAAATCCATTCTAGGGTTTATGTGGAATTGGGGATTTAAGGCTTATAGATGTTAAAAGAAATAGAAACCAAGCCTTAACAGGCATAGGCTACCCAGCCTAATGGTTCCACACTTGCATATCCTGTCTAAGGTCACGGGTTCGAACCCCGTGACCTGCACATTTTTTTTAAAAAGGCTTTTCAGCCTCATTTTAATTATGAAAATTATTAATAAACATAAAATGATTTTTTTACAAACTTCAAATATTTTTATAACCATTCAAATTATTTTTCTGTAAATTTATTATTGTAAATACTTTAACATCTTTTTTATTATTATTTTTACATATTATCAAACACATATTAACGCTTAGTTTATTTTTATAAAAAAAATAGATTGTGAATAATAGTTTAAATTACTTGTTTATTATTTAGTCACTATAAATGATGGATTAATCATGATAACCATAGAACTAAAAATGTTTATGTATATATTTTATAATCGAATTTCACAAATTATTATAAAGGATTTAATTCCTTTAAAAAAAAATTTATAAATAGTAAGGGTTTCACTAATCTTATTCAATTCTAAATCCCCAAATTCTAGTACCCTAGTTCAAATTAAATCGGTAACCTTATTATTAACTTAAAACTTGTAAATATATACATATTTAGGTACCTCGTGAAGGATTGCCTTGGAACGTTATTATTATTTCTTATTTAATCATCATTCTTATACTTATTGAACATGTGAGTTTTCCTTGTCCCCTTTTTACAATTTCACACTTATTTGGGGGTGAAACATGATGCTTATATTACATACACATTTAAACATTTGAGACTTGTAATGCACATGCAATTCTACTTATTTTTAGTCATGGTTATTTGTGTTTCGTAAGTGTTTATATGAGATACATAGTTTGTTTACAATCATTAACTATTGCTAGCCTGGCGACGTCTTAGATCTCTGGGCCTGACAAGCCTATTTGGTGCTAAAGTCGAGGTATTGCCGACTCCTAGGGGCCGTACGCTTGTGCACTAGGGAACCAAATACACTTAGCCAATCTTATATACTTGTAATCAAGTCGAGGTTTGGTTGTAACGATATGTGTTCTATAACCTTACTAGCTTATAATCCATGACATGAATTGCTACTTGTAATCTTATTATGTATGAAAACTTGGAAACTCACCAACTATTTTTAGTTGACTCTTTATTTTCATCATGTTTCAGGAAATCCCCAAGTTTAAAGTGGACATTTGAAGCTTGCAATAAAACTAGGACTTGGACCTAGTTAATTAAATAAAACATTATGTAATGTTTGTGTTATGTTGAACTTATTTCTTTATGGTGACTTATGGTTGTATTACATTTAAATACTTATGATAATAATATTTGCAATTTAAATATAGCGTTATGTGGCTGTGAACAATCTTAACCCTCACATCTCGACGTTTCCGCCGTCAAGGTTGGGGTGTGACAGATTGGTATCAGAGCCCATAACTATAGGGATTTAGGTTATTAGAAATGGTGACCTAGACTATAGCTTATGCATGAACCTCTTAGAATAATATTTATATTCTTGGTAATATATATATTGTTACATGCTACATAATGCTATACTTTACTTATGTGCAACTTGATGCCTTAGCATAGTTTTGCCTTGTAATTGTTTAAACTTAGTTACTTGTCTCCCTAAACTTACCTTTTGACACTTTGACTCTCCCCGAAAAAAATGAAACTTCTTAATCTCATTCTCGTCGACACGTGGAATTATATACTTATGCTTATGACTTTGATCCTTAGACTTATGTCTAATCTATGTAAAATCTCATCAAGGTTTTGATTTCATGAACCCAAGATATTTGTGTGACACATAGACACCTGTATTCTGGATTTCCTGGCAAAAGGCCCTCGGGCTAAGGCAAGCATATCGCATAAATCCTACGGGACTAGTTATGCTTACCTGGGGATTTCTGGGATGAGTGATAAACTATGGTCAACATACACGAATTTCTAAGGCAAGTGGGTCAACTTACCTTGACGTGTCAACGTTTCCAAATGGTAATGCGTTACCAAATGGAACCATTCCATGTGCCTTACAACTATTGCCTTATCCTTGTTGAACTATGACCCTTGTTATTCCAATACTCGTATCTAACTCATTTTGTATATTCCAGCATGTCTCGTCATCATGGAAAGCGTGGGAGTTCCGATCGTAAACTAGCCGCCATGATTGCTCGTCAAATGGCTGCTGTCATCCCGACCATGGTTGCTGAACTTAATAGCACCTTACTGACCAATGGTAGCAACAATGGTAATGGTCATGGAGAGAACAGCAACAACCAAAATGGGAACAACCAAAACGGGAACAATCGAACTTGCACCTTCAAACACTTTAGTTCTTGCAAGCCCACTAGTTTTAGTGGCAAGGAAGGAGCCACTGGTCTTCTTGAGTGGTTCGAAAGCATGGAGAATACCTTTATCAATTGTGAGTGTCCCGAGGCACTCAAGGTTCGTTATGCTACTAGTGTGCTCCAACAAAGGGCACTTACCTGGTGGAATAGCGAGAAAAGAAACCGTGGACCCGAAGCTGTGCAAGCACTTACTTGGGAGGAGTTCAAGAACATCGCTATCGCGAAGTTCTGCCCACGAAGTGAGTTGCAAAAGTTGGAGGAAGAATTCTGGAACTTGAAGCAAAATGATGGTGATCATTTGGCCTACTCAACTAGGCATCATGAGTTGAGTTTATTGCTGCCTCACATGGTCGACACTGTCCCCCGCAACATCGAGAAGTTCATTAAGGGTGTACCACCCCAAATTCAAGATGCTGTGGTGGGTAGCCGACCCACAACTTTGGAAGAAGCCATTACTATCACCGCTCAACTCACCGAGAATCATATACGAGCGGGCACCATGTCTGTAAAGGGTGCAAAGAAGGTAGAGAAGACGGCTACTGAGACTGTTAAGGAGACCAAAGCTGAACCGTCTTACAACAACAACAACAACAACAAGAAGCGCAAGTTCACACCGGCGCGCAACTATGCTGTGGCTGCACCTAAACAACCCCAAAGACAACTTGTACCTGCGGCTGCACCTGTGGCACAAGTGCCTGGGGCTAGGGCTTATGCTGGTCCCCAGCCTATGTGCAACATTTGTAGGTACCATCACCCGGGAAATCAACCATGCCGTATCTGTACATTATGCGGTAAATATGGTCACTTGGTGGCGACTTGTCACCGTGCACCTAACAACAACGCCGCCGTGGTCACAAATCGTGTTTGCTACAACTGTGGGGAACCTGGTCATTTCCGCCCACAATGCCCCCGTCTTGTGGGTAATGTTCCACAAGCTCGAGGACGTGCTTTCAACATCAATGCAAATCAAGCACAAGCAAACAACGATGTGGTGAATGGTATGTTCACTTACCTTTAACTTTTGTGATCTAATTCTTTTCATGTGTTGCCTATGTCGTTAAATACCCTTAAAATTGAACAGGTATGTTCCTTATTAATAAAACTTATGCCTATGTCCTATTTGATTCTGGAGCCGATAAGAGTTTTGTTTCGTTAGAGTTTGAACCCATACTTGCTAAGCCACATACGAAACTAGGAAGACCTCTTACCGTTGAAGTTGCCGATGGAGAACCGATCACCGTTGATGTCATTATTCGTGATTGCATCTTAAGTCTTGACACACATGATTTTCTTATCGATCTTATTCCTATGAAACTTGGAAGCTTTGACGTCATCATTGGTATGGATTGGTTAGCCAAACACCATGCCGAGATCATTTGTTTCGAGAAGTGCATCCGTATACCGTTACCCTCTGGTGATACTTTGAAGGTGTTCGGTGAGAAATCTTCCAAAGGGCTTAAACTCATGTCTTGCACTCAAGCCCGAAAGTGCTTAAGCAAGAAGTATATGGCCTTCTTGGCTTACGTGGTCAACACGAAAGTCAAAGGGAAAGAACTTAAGGATGTCCCTATCGTACGAGACTTTCCTGAAGTATTTCCCGATGACCTTAGTGGTTTACCTCCCGTACGTGAAGTCGAGTTTAAAATTGACTTGATACCGGGAGCAAACCCCGTGGCTAAGTCACCATATCGACTTGCACCATCGGAAATGCAAGAACTCTCTAGTCAACTTCAAGAGTTATCCGAGAAGGGTTTCATCCGTCCTAGCTCTTCGCCTTGGGGTGCACCTGTTCTATTCGTGAAGAAGAAAGATGGAACGTTTCGTATGTGCATCGATTATCGTGAGCTTAACAAGCTTACCATCAAGAACCGTTATCCTCTTCCTCGTATCGATGATTTGTTTGACCAACTTCAAGGAGCTGCTATTTTCTCGAAGATCGACTTACGTTCTGGCTATCATCAATTACGAGTCCATGATGATGATATCCCAAAGACCGCTTTTCGTACTCGTTATGGGCACTACGAGTTTATGGTGATGCCTTTTGGTTTAACCAATGCTCCTGCTGTCTTCATGGATCTCATGAACCGAGTATGCAAGCCTTATCTAGACAAGTTTGTGATCGTCTTCATTGACGACATACTTATCTATTCCAAGTCCAACACCGATCATGAACTGCATTTGAGATTGGTTCTTGAGTTGTTAAAGAAAGAGCAATTGTACGCGAAGTTCTCGAAGTGTGATTTCTGGCTCGAGGAAGTTCAATTTCTAGGACACGTGGTGAATAGCCAAGGAATTCACGTTGATCCTGCAAAGGTGGAAGCTGTGAAGAATTGGTGTATTCCTACAACTCCTACCGAAGTTCGTTCTTTTCTCGGTCTTGCTGGTTATTATCGGCGATTCATTGCCAATTTCTCGAGGATCGCGAAACCGCTCACTACGTTGACACAAAAGAATAAACTATTCGAGTGGGGTCCCGAGCAAGAAGAAGCTTTTGAAGCGTTAAAGCACAAGTTGTGCAATGCTCCAATCTTGACCTTACCCGATGGAAACGACGATTTCACCGTGTATTGTGATGCATCTAAACAAGGCCTTGGTTGTGTTCTCATGCAACGAGGGAAAGTCATAGCTTATGCATCGAGACAATTGAAGGTTCACGAGGTGAATTACACGACTCATGATCTTGAGCTTGGTGCTGTTGTCTTTGCTTTGAAGATTTGGAGACACTACCTGTATGGCACGCAATGTATAGTCTACACCGATCACAAAAGCCTTCAACACGTTTTCAATCAAAAAGATCTCAATATGAGACAACGTCGTTGGGTGGAGTTGATTAGTGATTATGATTGTGACATTCGTTACCATCCTGGTAAAGCAAACGTTGTAGCCGACGCTCTAAGCCGGAAGATTCACAACAAGATGATCTCATTCCAAGAAATTCGCGATCGACGACAATGGTTTGATACTTTGGGTGAGTTTGATACTGAGATCCGACTTGATGTCAACGAGACCACCGTATTGCTACAAAACCTGAGGATAGATAGTGACATCGAGTCTAGTATCCTGGAGGCTCAACAAATGGTACAACGAGAAGGAAGAATGAAGGACGAGTTGGAGCATAATCTTCTAACCCGATTGGAAACGAAACCCAATAGGTTGATGTACTTCGCCAATCGAATTTGGCTTCCAAATCGCGATAACCTCCGTACCTTCATCATGAACGAAGCTCATCAAAGTCGTTATTCTATTCATCCTGGCTCCGATAAGATGTATATGGACCTGCGTGGTCAATATTGGTGGCCTGGAATGAAGAAGGACATAGCGACTTATGTAGCTAAGTGTCTTACGTGTACGAAGGTTAAAGCCGAACATCAACGTCCAAGTGGATTACTTGAGCAACCCGAGATTCCAATGTGGAAGTGGGAACACATATCCATGGACTTCATAACAAAGCTACCCCGAACCTCCCGAGGACATGATAGCATATGGGTGATTGTTGACCGATTGACTAAGTCGGCACATTTTATACCCATACGTGACACTTACAAGACATCAAAGTTAGCTCGTATATACGTTGATGAGATTGTAAGTCGTCATGGGGTACCTCTGCACATCATATCCGACCGAGATGCTCGCTTCACTTCACATTTTTGGTCGTCTATGCAAGAACTCTTGGGTACACAACTAGATCTAAGCACGGCTTACCATCCTCAAACTGATGGTCAAACCGAGCGAACGATCCAAACCTTGGAGGATTTGCTACGCCTTTGTGTTCTTGACTTTGGTGGCGATTGGGATACGCATCTACCGCTCGCGGAATTTTCGTATAACAACAGTTACCACTCGAGTATCAAGATGGCACCATTTGAAGCACTTTATGGTCGAAAATGTCGTTCACCGATCTGTTGGACCGACATTGGTGAAAACTTCATCACTGGCCCTGAACTTATACAAGAGACGACCGATAAAGTTTCTATCATACGCAAGAACCTTGAAGTGGCGAGAAGTCGTCAAAAGAGCTATGCTGACAAGCGACGTAAGCCATTGGAATTCCAAGTTGGGGAGATGGTTCTTCTTAAGGTTTCACCGTGGAAAGGTGTGGTTCGCTTTGGAAAGAAGGGCAAACTGGCTCCAAGATTTGTAGGACCTTTCAAAATCCTGAAAAGGATTGGGAAAGTGGCTTATAAACTAGAGCTACCTTCCGACCTTAGTGGAGTTCATCCTGTGTTTCACGTCTCAAATTTGAGAAAGTGCTTGGCCGACGAAAGTCTGCATGTCCCATTGGAAGACATCCAGATTGACGAGTCATTGCATTTTGTCGAGAAGCCTGTCGAGATCATGGATCACATTATGAAGAAGACTAGAACCACAACAACCCCAATCGTCAAGGTTCGTTGGGAAAACAAACGTGGCGCCGAATTTACTTGGGAACGTGAGGAGCACATGAAGAAGAAATACCCATTCTTATTCGGATAGTTTCTTTTCTTTTAATTTCGGGACGAAATTCTTTTAAGTTGGGGAGACTGTAACATCTCATATTTTCCGTTAATTACAAGTTAATTTCGTTAATTCTTATATGGTTATTTATGAAACTTGGTGGTCTATTTATGTGTGATTTTCCTATTTAACCTAAAGTTTATAAGTTAATTAAATAATAAAGATGATAACAATAACGATATTAACAATGATAATCATATTAATAACCATAATAATAATAATAATAATAATAATAATAACAATAACAATAATAAATTACAAAAGTAAACAAGTCAAGTATTAAGTTAGGGGGTTGTTTTGTAACTTTAAAACTTTAAAAGGAAGTTTTATGCATAAATTAATAAAACTAAAAACCTAAGGGACTAAAGGTGTAAATTATTAGAAATCCCAAACCTTTCCCCCTTAACCCCGTTTTTCCGGCGGGAGCGCCGGCCAAACTCCGGCCGGGCTCCGGCCACCTTTTAAACATCAAAAACGATCGATTTCTTGATCCCGAAACCGTTTTCCAACCTTCTAGAACCGAATTCGAACCTTAATCACCCATTAATTTTGAGAGTAAAGACGATTATGTGGGACGTCGGGCTATGTAACCGTCGGCCATCAAAATCCAACCGTTCGAGCTTTAAAATTCAATAATAACTCAATTAAATCGACATGAACGAACTTCTATCTACCCCTAATCGAATACAAGCATCAATTACACCTGGAAAACATACAAAACTACCCATTCGATTATCTCATCATCGCGAACCTGCAACCTATTCGAAACCCATCATCCAAACTTTCTAAAGTTCAATTTATTGAGGGCTTTCGATCAAGAACGTCTTCCGAAGCTGCTCACGGATTTAATTTGGTTTTCATTAAGGATTACTCATCCATTGGGTATTCACGGCCGCGACTTGTTCTTCGTGCGGGGCTTCATCAAATCGAACATATTACGGGTAATTTAATACATGAATTTGTTCGAATTGACATGGGGAACGAAAGCCCCATGATCATCAACATAAATAATACGGATTTGATCTTCAATTTGGCTCAAATCCATTCTAGGGTTTATGTGGAATTGGGGATTTAAGGCTTATAGATGTTAAAAGAAATAGAAACCAAGCCTTAACAGGCATAGGCTACCCAGCCTAATGGTTCCACACTTGCATATCCTGTCTAAGGTCACGGGTTCGAACCCCGTGACCTGCACATTTTTTTTAAAAAGGCTTTTCAGCCTCATTTTAATTATGAAAATTATTAATAAACATAAAATGATTTTTTTACAAACTTCAAATATTTTTATAACCATTCAAATTATTTTTCTGTAAATTTATTATTGTAAATACTTTAACATCTTTTTATTATTGTTTTTACATATTATCAAACACATATTAACGCTTAGTTTATTTTTATAAAAAAAAATAGATTGTGAATAATAGTTTAAATTACTTGTTTATTATTTAGTCACTATAAATGATGGATTAATCATGATAACCATAGAACTAAAAATGTTTATGTATATATTTTATAATCGAATTTCACAAATTATTATAAAGGATTTAATTCCTTTAAAAAAAAAATTTATAAATAGTAAGGGTTTCACTAATCTTATTCAATTCTAAATCCCCAAATTCTAGTACCCTAGTTCAAATTAAATCGGTAACCTTATTATTAACTTAAAACTTGTAAATATATACATATTTAGGTACCTCGTGAAGGATTGCCTTGGAACGTTATTATTATTTCTTATTTAATCATCATTCTTATACTTATTGAACATGTGAGTTTTCCTTGTCCCCTTTTTACAATTTCACACTTATTTGGGGGTGAAACATGATGCTTATATTACATACACATTTAAACATTTGAGACTTGTAATGCACATGCAATTCTACTTATTTTTAGTCATGGTTATTTGTGTTTCGTAAGTGTTTATATGAGATACATAGTTTGTTTACAATCATTAACTATTGCTAGCCTGGCGACGTCTTAGATCTCTGGGCCTGACAAGCCTATTTGGTGCTAAAGTCGAGGTATTGCCGACTCCTAGGGGCCGTACGCTTGTGCACTAGGGAACCAAATACACTTAGCCAATCTTATATACTTGTAATCAAGTCGAGGTTTGGTTGTAACGATATGTGTTCTATAACCTTACTAGCTTATAATCCATGACATGAATTGCTACTTGTAATCTTATTATGTATGAAAACTTGGAAACTCACCAACTATTTTTAGTTGACTCTTTATTTTCATCATGTTTCAGGAAATCCCCAAGTTTAAAGTGGACATTTGAAGCTTGCAATAAAACTAGGACTTGGACCTAGTTAATTAAATAAAACATTATGTAATGTTTGTGTTATGTTGAACTTATTTCTTTATGGTGACTTATGGTTGTATTACATTTAAATACTTATGATAATAATATTTGCAATTTAAATATAGCGTTATGTGGCTGTGAACAATCTTAACCCTCACATCTCGACGTTTCCGCCGTCAAGGTTGGGGTGTGACAGTGCTAGCGAAACTAGCAGCGAAACTGCTGGTGGAACTAGCAGCGAAACTGCTGGTGAAACTAGCAGCAAAACTGTTGGCGAACCTAGCTGCGAAATTGCTGATCTTGCAGCGAAATTAGCAGCGAATTTAGGCAGAAATTAAACCCTTTAAGTGTTAGCTATTCTGCAGGCTGTGTAGAGTGATCCTAGCCTTGTAAGCTTAGCCTAGAAGTTATTCGTGGTATCCAGGTGAGTTCTAGATCCCCCATTTTATAAGTTTTCCATGTTTTGGGGCTATTATGCATACTAAGTTTTCCAGCCAGGGGCGTTGCCCCTTGGACCCCACTAGGGGCTGCTGCCCCTAGGACCCCGCTGTCAGGGGCTGCCGCCCCCGAACCCCCGCTGTCCTGCGGCGGTTCGGTTATGTTTTATGATGATTTTACTTGGCATGATGTGTACTTAATAAGTTAAGTATTATATATATTAAAGAGAAAGATGATATTAATGAAAAGCGAAACTTAATGAATGTTACCCCCGGGCCCGTTTGATGATGAAAAGTCTTGCAAGCACTATGATAGACTTCACTTATGTGAGTCTGATGTATGATGATGGATCCGTATTCATGAGCGGGCTACGTGCTTTACAGTGTGGATCAACTGTCGGGGGTTAGCTACCGTTTTCATGTGTACCGACAGGGATTGGCATTTGTTGTCAATCAACATGGAGCTCTTGCTATGTGCAATCTCGTTTATGATGAAAGTGAAAGATAATGAAAGAATGAAAGATAATGAACATGCTTATTATGATGCAAGTAATGTTATATTCTATGTTGTACGCATGGTCATTATATGAAGGATAAAGATTATATTTTCTTATAATATTTAAAACTAGAACTCGCTCAGCGAAGCTGACTTTTATGCATAATAGTTGGCAGGTAAGTGCTGATGTTGAGGATGGCACACGGAGCTACTTGGGGAGCTATGGATGGCATTCCTACTTATGAAATCTTTATTGTAATTCAAGAACAATTAGCATGTTTTGTTTGAAATTAAAGGACAAGTGTATGAGTACAATATGACTTCTATGTTTTAAATGAATGTCTAATTATTTCCGCTGCAATGTTTTATTATTAAACTGATTTTATGCTATGATTAACCAACTGTGAGGCTTCCCGGGAACGGGGCCTTACAACCTGCCAACTATCATGCATACAAAAGTCAGCGATGCTGAGTGAGTTCTACTTTTATAATAAAATACTTTATTTTGTTAAAACCGTTCTTTACTTTATTTCAAATCATACCATACTTTACAATCGTTCGCGATCATGCATCATACGTACATACAGATAATATCATTATTATTTTCATCATTACGTTCATTAACTTTTCTCATTTAACGTATTACATTATCGTTCACTTCTCTTTCTAGATCCGGTCAGACTTTACCCTCTTCGTGGCACTCAGCCACGATTACTGAGGTCGAATGACAAGGATCCTGTTTAGTACATTATTACGATAATTCATTAACGTTCATTTCATACTTCATTCTTTCATACATTATCTTTCGTTCATTACTATTTATTACTCGAATCTTGTCTCATGCAATATCCCCTTCTCACGCTCGAAAGCTGATGTTGTGCCGGGACCTGCTCACAAGCCCCCGACTCATGTCCAAAGACCGACATAACACTGGGATACGCGACAAAGATCCCATATGAGTCAATCACAGGGATTGAACTCCATTCGAGTCTGTTGCAACACAAAGTCGCTCACCTCATATCTATGCTTGGCTTTATGCCACACCCCCAAAGTTATACGTAACTCGGGTAACCATTATATCTATGCTTGGCTTTATGCCACACACCCACCGAAATGGGCAACAACACCCCCACCGAAATGGGTAACAACACCCCCACCGAAATGGGTAACAACACCCCCATCGAAATGGGTAACAACTCTGAAGGTCAGTCACAAAGACTGGAACCCCTGCGTGCACACTTTAGGATTTGTTGAACCTCACGCGGTTGAGCTTAAGGCATTTAGAGCCGTGCACTTCACTGTACTTTGCTTGTAAGCCTATTACATTCACGTTCGTTCTTTAATACATGCATTCATTCATTATCGTTCCTCTTTTCATTATCTTCCACTTTACGTTACATAATACTTTATTACGTTCATTAACGTTCAACGCAAAGCCAAGGGAAGACGCACATACATACATAATAGGGAACATATACTTAATCATAAACATACACCATCACCATACCGGCAACATCATACATGCATAACACACATCAAACATAAGCCATCACATCATAACCAGGCCTATCTCCCCATTTTACCCCTTAAAAACCACTTAGAAAAACCTTAGGTCCAATTTGGGCGCATGGGACCTTTCAGGCGCATGACCATAAAAATTCTAAGTATAAATTAATCTGGGCGCACGGGCACTATTTGGGCGCTTCTGCCCTGCTTAGGCGCATCAACACTTAGCCTTTTACACTTTGGGCGCATGGGATTCATTTCCAGCGCATGGAGGTTTCTTTCAGGCGCATGGGGACTTCTTTCAGGCGCATGGGATTCATCTCAGGCGTATGAGCCAACCTTTAGGCGCATGGGCCTCATTTTAGGCGCATGGACCTCCCCTTGGGCGCATGGGCCTCCCCTTGGACGCATGGCCAATAATTCAGGCGCATGGACATCCCCTTGGACGTATGGGCCTCCCCTTGGACGCATGACCAATAATTCAGGCGCATGGACCACTGTTCATGTTCGTCTGAATCATTCTGAAATGTTTTCTACGCGATCAAATTCGTCCGATTATCATCCTAATCATACCCAAGCATAAATCTAACATACTAAGGCCATATAGATATGCTAAACCTCATCATGAACCCACAATTTACACTAAAACATACATACATCATTTCGAACATAAAGCTGTAAACCCACGATTATTTTCAAAACATTTACTTAGTGAAGATCATGTTAGGTTGGACTCACTTTAGTATAGTTGTTTACTTTACATTGTAATAGGACTTTTGTTAGTTTCATTTTGTATTTTCTTAGTAATTAGCAGTTTTGGCAGTCCAGCGAAACTGTGAGCGAATCTATACATTCGCTCACAGTTTGCTGTTTTGGTTTACCCGGCGAACTTGTGTTCTGCCGGGCGAAACTATAGTTTCGGCATGACAGTTTCGCCTGTAGCGAAACTGTCAGCGAAACTAAAACTGCTATATATACAATTGTCATTTCACTTTGTAAGGTAAGCTTGCAAAACCCTAATCGTGGATTTCTGTTGCAAGCTACCAATTCTAAGCAGTTTCTTCACTGAAATACTATTGTGCTTGTTGTTATTGAGTGATATTGTTTCTTTGAGTATCAAATATGTGTTAGATTCATCTTATACATTCTCAATTGTTGTTGTTTGGCTTGAGTGTTTGATATTGATCAATTCATCATATCAATTGTACTGTTAATTGATCACATGGACCAACAATATGGTATCAGAGCCTTAGTGCTCTTGATTTGTTGAGTTTTGAGTTTTTGTGGTTTTGGTCAATATCTAGTTTCAATCAATTTTCATTGGATTATCAGCTGTTTTTGGCATGGAAATTGATTGAATTATGCTTGTTTTTGATTGAGGAAGATTCTACAATCATCAGATCTCAAATTCATTGAGTTTTGCATGATTTCAGATTGATTTTGAGGTGAAAAAGGGTTTTGAGATCGATCAGCGAAATTACTGTTCTTACAGCGAAACTGTCATCATCTTTCAGCGAAATTATGAGTTATCTTGGATCAGAAGTTGTTTTCTAGAGTTTCTGCGAAACTATTCCCTTGAACGAAAGTTCATTAGTGTTTGTGACCAGTCAACAAGCGAAATTGTTGCCGAATTTATTTCTGAACGAAAGTTCAAGCTTGTTTACTGCGAAGTTAGCAGCGAAACTAAGCAATTGGTGTCTCTGTTCAAGCGAAAGTGCTGCTGAAATTGCTAGCGAAAGTGTCTGTTTCTGCGAAAGTGTTTGCGAAAGTATTGTTTCAGCGAAACTGTTATCCAAGTTACCTTTTTCTGCGAATTTGTCAGCGAAATTATCAACATTTCTGTCGAAACTATCATGTCGAAATTAACTACTCTTACACTTGTTGATCTTGAAAGTGTTGCTCCTAATAGACCTCCAAGACTCATTAATGGAGATAATTTTGAAGATTGAAAGAGATGTCTCAAAGCTTTCTTTTTCTACACAGATCATAATCAATAGGAATCGATTATTTCAGGTCCTCACATACCTATGGTTACTGTTGGTGATGTCGTTTCTCAAAACAAAGACCCATCTTCTTATACTGAAAGAGATCTGAAATTGATTGATCGTGATCAAAAAGCTTTTGGTGCTCTAACTCTCTGCTTGGCTCCAGACATCTACAACCGTTTTGCAGAGCATAAAAATGCTAAATCCCTTTATGATGCTCTTTGTGAATTCTATGATGGGAATGCAGATTTGGTAAAAGACAAGAGTATTCAGGCTGAAAAGGAGTTCAATTCGTTTGTAGGATACAAGAATGAAAGTTTGACAGATCTTACAAATCGTTTCTTAACCGTCTCAAGCACTCTGAAGAAGTATGATGAAAGACTCTCCAACAGTGAACAAGTTAATAGGCTTCTCGATTCTCTTCCACCACAGTGGAGTCTTCAAGTGAGAATGCTCAAACAAGAAAGAGGTTTTACAGATTATAAGCTGATGGATATCATTAACAAGTTGAAATCTTTTGAGTTGGATATGAAAAGAAGAGAATTTAACCAGACTATGATGCCCACATCTGGTTTTTCTCAAAATGCTGCTTTGTTGTCATCCGCTAACTCTCACATTCAAAATCCAATTCAAGGAGGGAGCAATACAAGTAATTTCTCGAGTGGTAATAGTCATGTTGGAAAAGAATTGGGAAATTCTAAGGTCAATGCTGAAACTTCAATTCCATCTGAAACAATGGCTCTTTTTGGAATGTTTGTTCAGAGCTATGAAGCTCTTGTTGCTGGAGAATTGAAAGGTAAAGGAATGACTATGGAGGATATGAATCAGGTTGATCCTGATGATTTAGAAGAAACTGACATTCAATGGCAAATGGTGATGTTAACTTTAAGAGCCCGGAGATTCATGGAAAGAACAGGAAGAAAGAACTTTGGTGGTCAATCATCTACTTTAAAACTGGGATGTGATAAGTCAAAATTGAGGTGCTTTAATTGTAAACAATTGGGACATTTTAAACGTGAATGTTCATTACCAATTGTCACAGATCCTAGTAACACTGGAGTACCAAGATTGACAGCAGAAAAAGAAAAGGAAGAAGTAAATTCAAAAAAGGAGTCGGTCTTGATCTCAAACTTTGATTGGAGTGCAGAGGTGGAAGAAACAAGATCTGAGATAAATCACGCGTTAATTGCTGAGGTTGTGGAAGGTGATGAAATGGAAGTTGGTGAAAATGGATTTGTGCTGTTCAAGGAATTCAAAAGAGAAAACGAGTCTTCAGTAAAGGAGAAAGAAGAAAAGGCAGATGGAGAGGGGAAAGAGAAAACTGCAGGTTCAAATGAAGAAGATTCAAAAGATGAGATAGGAAAGGAGAAAGATGATGTTGCTGCTACTGTTGAGGAAAGGAAATCAAGTACTCCAGTATGCATGTGCGATAAAGCTTTAGCTGCTGAAAGGATGATAATGGGACTTCCTTATGAGGTAATACAGGATATGTGCTCATCTGCTTGCAAAATTAGACTTTTTGGGATTTATAAGGCTAATCGTTTGTTAATTGATAATGAAAAGGATTTAAAACGAATTAATGATGAACTTAAAATGAATGAATCAAAATATTTTGTGAAATTAAATGAGGCTTTAAAAGAAACTGATCATTTAAAAAGAATTGTTTTGGAAAGAAATGTAGAGATTAATACTTTGACTAAAAGGGTTGCTCTTGCTGAATTTGAAGTAAGCAAACTTCAGTCAAAGTTAGATAAATGGACTATTTCTGGAATGAAACATGATGATCTTTGTAAATCTCAACGGGGAGCAAGAATTAAAACAGGTTTGGGTTATGAAAATGTACAGGTTTATCCTCCTTCTAGTACATACTGTTATTCTCCTATGCCTGTTCCTCATCCTTCTAATGATTTAATCAAATCAGATACTGACAGTATGTCTGCAGGTTTAGTCGGGAATAACTCTAAGTACATTCGTGAAGACTACGACTATGGACCAACTAGTGGGCTTGGATGCACTAGTTCTAGTACACCTGATAATCAGCAGTCTGTTTTAGATAATAAGTCTAGTTTAAATTCAGTTTTTCATTCTAGTTTAAATGTAACAGACTTGAATGTCTCATGTTCTCTTGATAGTTTTATTCCATCTTGTACTTCAAATCATGATAGTGATGATTTTTGTTCTCGTAATGAATGTAATGAATCTGATGTTTCTCCAAAAACAACTGAGCAACTTAAAATTAATTCTTTCGAAAAGTTCTTTTCTCAACCTATTCCATCTTTCATACCATTAAATATGACATCATCAGAAAAATACAGTTCGTCTTCATCTGACACTAGTACCAATGGTACAAGTTTTACTGATTTGTCAGAAGAATCATGTTCTGATTTTGTAAAGAAAAATTCTGATTCAAATGAACAACAACATCATGAGTTGTATGAGACATTCAGTGATGTTGATTCTAGTTTGTCTGAATGTGATGAGGAGATTATTATTGATCCTATTTTTACCTCATCACATCATAGACCTAGATTCAAACCTCATTGTTTCAGGTGTGGTCAAGAGGATCATCTTGTCAAAAATTGTCCTTTGATTCAAAGATCCTCTAATAGGAATTGTTTTGGGAATAAATTGACAAAATTGGTTAATAATTTCTTTTGTAAAAAATCAGCTCCTTTAAAAAATAAAGTTGTTCAATCTTGGGTCCCTATTGCTCCTGGCTAAATGATTTGTTAATTCATTTCAGGAATCCTCTTCAAAGATTGTACACAGTTTGAGGCATGTTGATAGCGGATGTTCCAAGCATATGACGGGATTAAAAGAATTTGTTGACCAATTATCGGATTATAGATGGAGGATATGTGGCGTTTGCTGGAAATAAGAAGGGTGGAAAAATGATTGGACAAGGAGAAGTTACCAATGGTTCTCTTACTCTAGAAAAAGTCAACCATGTTCCTGAATTGGCTTTTAATCTTCTGAGTGTTTCTCAAATTTGCGATAAAGACATTCCTGTTCTATTTAAATCTGACGAATGTTTATTTTTAAAATCAGAGATTCCATTCTAGAGGATTTAATTCTCATGCGTGCTCCAAGGAAACATGATACATATCTTCTTGATATGAATTCAAATGAGTCAAAGGCTACTGCAACTTGTCTTCTCTCAAAAGCACCAACCTCTGAGTCACTCTTGTGGCATTGTCGCTTAGGCCATGTCAATTTTAAGATAATTAATAAATTAGTAAAGAACAATCTTGTTAGAGGACTTCCTTTAAAAGATTTTTCTGTTAATGAAAAATGCATGGCATGTGCCAAAGGGAAACAACATAAGAAACCTCATAAGCCCAAACTTTTAAATAGCATATCAAGTCCTCTTGAGTTGTTACATACTGATTTATTTGGGCCAATTAGTGTTAAATCAATTGTTAAAAAATCTTTTTGTCTTGTTGTTATAGATGATTTCTCAAGATATTCATGGGTGAGGTTTCTTGCACACAAAGGCGAAGTTGCAGAGGAATTGCATAAATTAATTCTTTCTATCGAATCAATCAGTAAGAGAAGAGTTATTGGCCTAAGGAGTGACAACGGCAATGAATTTAAAAATCAGATTCTTGATTCATTTTGTGCTCAAAAAGGGATTGTGAGACAATTTAGTGCTGCAAGAACACCCCAGCAGAATGGTATTGCAGAAAGAAAGAATCGCACTCTCGTGGAAGCTGCTCGTACAATGCTGATAGAATCCTCATTACCAATTATTTTCTGGGCTGAAGCTGTCAATTGTGCATCTTATGTTCTAAACAAGGTGCTAATTGTGAAAGATAAAGTGAAGACTCCTTATGAACTTTTTCATAAGAGGAAGCCACTAATTGATTTCTTTCGACCATTTGGCTGTTCTTGTACTCTTTTGAATACTCAATCTCAAAAGACAAAATTTGGTGCTGTTTCTGACGAGTGTTATTTTGTTGGATACTCTTCTTCACAAAAGGCGTACCGGGTTTATAACAAGAGAACACGTATTGTTCAAGAGTCATTCTATGTTGATTGGCAGGAATCCAATCCTTCTGAAGTTAAATCTGAACCTGCATGGTTCTTTGACTCCGATACGGTGTTCAATTCATTTAATTCGCCAGTTTTCGATGATGACACATCAATTCCAAGTACTCAAACAAATATTATTTCATCATCTCCATCGTCTGTTCCATCCACCTCGCTAGTAAATGATGCTGTTTCAACTAATGTCAGCTCTTGTCTCCAATGTCTGATCAAGCTCCATTATCTGATTCTTTATCTCCTACATCTCCTAATTTACCTGATCTAACACCTATCATTGATTCACCTTCATCTAATCTTTCTCCAGCTATGGGTGATACTTCTTCAACCATCTTTCCTCCTTCAAGTGATTACAAAACTCTGAAAGATCATCCACTTGATAATGTGATTGGATCTGTTTTTGATGGTGTTCGCACGCGAAGTCAATCTGGTCTAATTAATGTTTGTCTTTTTTCATGCTTCATCTCTCAAATTGTTCCGAAAAATGTTCATGCTGCTCTACAAGATCCTTGTTGGGTAGAGTCTATGCAATTGGAACTTCAACAGTTCAGAAAGCTTAAGGTTTGGACCTTAGTTGATTTACCTCCCAACAAATATCCAATTGGTACAAAATGGGTATTTAAGAACAAACCAGATGATCGGGGAGTGGTGGTGCGTAACAAATCTAGACTTGTAGTGCAAGGCTTTGCTCAAGAAGAAGGAATTGATTATACAGAAGTCTTTGCTCCAGTTGCTCGTCTTGAAGCAATCAGAATATTTCTTGCTCATGCTGCTCACAAACAATTCAAAGTCTACCAGATGGATGTGAAGTGTGCTTTTCTCTACGGAGATATTGATGAGGAGATATATGTGTGTCAACCACCAGGCTTTGAAGATCCTGATTTTCCTGATAAGTGTATAAGCTTGATAAATCTTTGTATGGTCTTCATCAAGCACCCAGAATCTGGTATGAGACTCTTACGCAATATCTTCTAAGCAATGGTTACTCTCGTGGTACCATTGATATGACCTTATTCAAAAGAGAGGTGAATGGTGAAATGATCTTTGTTCAAGTGTATGTAGATGATATTATTTTTGGATCTACAAATTCTCAATTGTGTAGAGAGTTCGAAGAAGTGATGAGCCAAAGGTTTGAAATGAGTATGATGGGTGAAATGTGTTTCTTTCTTGGATTGCAAGTTGAACAACAGCAAGAAGGAATTCTTATTCATCAAGAGAAGTATATTAAAGATATTTTGAAGAAATTTAAGATGGATGATGCTTCTACTGAGATGACTCCTTTTACGGCTCAGACCTGTCTAACTCCGGATGAAAATGGAAAACCAGTTGATCCTCATCTTTTTAGGTCTATGATTGGCTCTCTCATGTATCTTACTGCAAGTCGTCCTGATATCACTTCCGGTGTTGGTTACTGTGCTAGATATCAGTCGGCTCCAAAGGAATCTCATGAGAAAGCTGTCAAAAGAATATTTCGTTATCTCAAAGGATCGTCTCGTCTAGGATTGTGGTATCCATATGGTGGAAATTTTGATTTACATGCTTACTCTGATAGTGATTCCAATGGTTGCAGGTTAAACAGAAAATCGGTGTCTGGCGGTTGTCAATATTTGGGAAATTGTTTGGTATCCTGGCAGAGCAAGAAACAAACTACTGTTTCTCTTTCTACAGGGGAAGCTGAATACATTGCTGCATCTAGTTGCTGTTCTCAAGTTCTCTGGATCTAACACCAAATGATTGATTATGGGATTAATTTTCTTCATACACCTTTATTCTGTGACAATGAGTCTGCCATTGGAATTGCTAAAAATCCCATTCATCATTCCCGCACAAAGCATATTGAAACACGAATTCATGCGATTCGTGATGCTCAAGAGAAGGGTTTCATTAATATTATACCCATCGATACAAAAAATCAAAAAGCTGATCTTTTCACAAAAACATTTGATAAACCTCGTTTTTATGAATTGATTTCTATGCTTGGGTTAATATCTTTTTAAATTTTCATTTTCTATTTCTTTGATATTTAAAAAATAAAAATAAAAAAATAAAAAAATTATATATCAAAAATTTTTGATTAACTTATAATAATAGAAATATGAAAATAAAAATTTGGGGGAGTAATTTCATAATTCTGAGATCGGAATTTAACATGATGAGAAATGATTGTATATTCTCTAAGTATTTTTATTTACATGACCGGTACTTCTATGAGAAATGATAGTAACTGTTACTGGATTCTGTTTCACATTTAAAAAAAAAGAAGAAAATGGATCAGATTCTTTAACGATATGCTTGATAGACTCAGCCTGATGAATGAAGTAGACAACAGCTTTATGATTAAATTAAACATCATGCTTAAGAATGTCTGGATTTACTCAATCGTTGTGGATTGCACAAAAACTGAGTCCTGACAAAAATTGGATTGAGAATGAATCTTTCGTCCATTTTGCTTTGCTATGTCATCACCCAGAAACTCTGCTGGTATGTTTGGTGTTAAGATGTCTTGTGTCTGTGCTTATCTCCTCTGCTGTACGTGAGTACTGACCTGGAGTGATGATCTCCTCTGCTGTACGATAGTACTGACCTGGAGCTCTCATCAGCACATGTTCAAATGGTTATCTCCTCTGTTATACGTGAGTATAGATCTGGAGCTCTCACCATTTTGATATAATTATGTCAAATCATCTTATCGATGAATTTCTCTCAGAATGAAATATTCTGTTTATAATCATTTGCACACTAACGCACAAGCCTTGTTCTATGAAGATTGATTCATAATTCAAGAAATCCTGAGGTTGGGTGAGGGTTTTTACCAAATGATTGTGGGGTCTTAGCATTCTAAAGCATCTAATCGAACCTTAAACGAATCATAAGCTGTTGGTTGAAAAAGGATAAGGCATGAGTTTAAGTGGACAATTATATCAGCAATCGTTATTGATTTGTTCTAATTTCAGTTGTTTCTGTGCAGATTGTGATCAGATCTTGTATTCAGTATGATCTCATGACTGGTAGATGATTTTTGATCATCTTTATGTTCTAAAATATTTAGAGAATGTGATCTCTGATTATTTTAGATCTCATTATGTGATGTGCTTCCTTTGAGTAAAATAATAAAAAAATAATAATAAAAAAAAATTATATAAATTAAAAAAAAATGGTGCGAAATTATTCTTTCGCTAATAGCTTCGCAAAGCGAAACTGCAATTTCGCTAGGTTTGCTAATAAGTTGTTAACAAGTTATCTCCTAGCGAAATTACAGTTTCACTGGACGAAACTGTAAATTCGCCTGACGAATTTATAGTTTCGCTGTTTGCGAAACTATTTGCTATATAAGTCATGTTTGCGAAATTTCTCTCATAATTTCGCAAAATCGCTCAGTATCACTCTTAGGGTTTCTCCGTGACTTTATTGGCGATTTTGATTTGTGTTAGTGTTTTGGACTGATTTTTAGTGACATTTGCTTCGTATGTGAGTTTCGAACCTTGATTCATCCTTTAATCTGGTTAAAATCATATACACTTAAGTAATCTGGATTGTGACTCTTCGGTGGGTGCGCCGTTCGTTCAGCGAAACTATTGATTCCTCTGCGAAATTGAACGAAAGTTCACCTCTTTTCAGCGTAACTGTAAAGTTATGCTGTCCGGGCGAACTTAACAGTTTCGCCATATTTTCTTTAATTTCGCAATGTCTGGTCTTTAACTTGCACAGTTTCGCTTGTTCTTGTTTTCTTCTGGACAGCGAAACTAATTTTAATACAGCGAAACTAATTTGTAATAGCGAAACTAAGTTAATACTTGGAGAAACTAATTGCGAAACTTCTTTAATCTATACTAATCTTGTCGAAACTGTCTTTTGTTCTGCGAAAATAACAAGTTTCAATGAGCGAAATTATAGTTTCGCTTGTCGAAACTGTTTGTTTTCTTTGTCGAAACTGTCTTTGATTCAGCGAAACTATCATGTCTTAGTGAGCGAAACTATTGTTTCGCTTGCCGAAACTGATTGTTTCTTATGTTTTTGTCTTATTTTCTTATTTTCAGTATTTCTCATTCAAATTTAATTGTTTTTCTTTTCAGGTTATCATGGCAAATCTCAAATTTGATGAGAGGAATAACATCACTGCCATTTTAGACGATACTCTTCCCAAGGCAGCCGGATTTCGTGACTGTATTAGATGGCTTCAGAGATCACCTATTGCATATGCTATTTCTCACTCACCTACTATTTATGATCTTCATATTAGAGATTTTTGGAGATCAGCAGAATACGACACTAGAGGAGATGTACAGAGAATCACAGCCAAAGTGATTGATCATGATGTGACTATTACTGCTGAGAGTGTGTCTAGGATTCTTAGACTAGATGATTCTGGAGATGAAGTGGATATGACAGAGTCTGAAGTGTTTCAAGCTTTCAGACTAATGGGGTATGAGGGACCAGCTTTTGGTTCAAGGAAAGAGATTAAAAAGTCTTTCTTATCTAAGGAGTGGAGATATATCGCTCATGTTTTTATTATGTGCTTAGATCACCGTAAGGGTGGATCCGATGGACTTAATCTCGATTGGGCTAAAGCTATGGTGCTATGTTGTAAAGGGGAGAAGGCAAACATTGCTAGACTGATCTTTGCATGTATGGCAGAGAACGTGATGGCTGTGAAGAAAGACAAATGATTGTTATACCCTCGCTTTCTTCAGATGATTTTTGATGATCTTATTCCTGATGTTCCTAAACATGGTGAAGTCAAGAGACTAGTGCAGATGAACCCTCGGATATTTGCTGATTGCTGTGCTATCCGTCATGATTTCAGTGGTAAAATCACCCATCTTTGGGAGAATATGTATCCTCCAGAACGCTGGAATTATATCAGACGGGTCGATGAATCTGAAAGCAAAAGGGCTGAAGAAACAAGAGTGCAGCAAGCTGATGCAACTAAGAAGAGGAAGAGATACGCAAAAGAAAAGGATTATGATTTTGAAGAGGATTTTGATGCACAAGCAGAGGAGATCAGGGTAGAGAAAGAACGGAGATCTAAAAAGAAAACTGACTTTGTTGAGCCTGAGCGGAGAACAAAACATCGACATGAGGGATTTACAGCCAGGAGAGAGGCTAGTGCGGGTCTTGATGAGGATGTGATACGTAATCTAAATACTTCATTGGCAAATGAGTTGAGTATGATCAAGACTAAACTGACGAATCAGGAGATTAGAGAAAGACAGAAGGATGAGGTGATTGAAGGAATGCAAAGGATGTTGGTTGACCATAATAAACTGATTAAGAGGTTGTTTGAGGAGATTACTCAGATGAAAGCTGCAGCCGGCCTACCTAGTCAACTGACTCAATCTGAGTTAGATGATTTGACTGATACATCTAAGTACTCATTCTTGAATGTGGGTACTTCATCTAAGGTAGGAGAGGGCACTTCTAGAGCAGCTAATACTGAAGAAGGAGAACAGGAGATCCCAAGAGAGGATGCTGGAAGGAATGAGGATGATGATATTATTGAGGCTGGGTTTGTTAACTTGCAGATTGATTTTGATAAGGATATTGTTGGTGAAGAAGTGGTTGTTACAGCTACCACTGAGGGAGTGTCTGATAAAGGGAAAGGTTTGGTTGATGAAGAAGAGGAGGATGAACAATTGGTAGACTATGATTCTGAACCAGAATTTTATGAAGTTGATGAGCGACCACTGATTTATGTTGCTAAGAAGGGAGAAGATGAAGCTGATGTGTTTGAGATGGACAAGAATGATTGGTTGGTCAAGGAAAAGGAGGCTGAAGAACTTACTCCTTTATTTCAAAATCTAGAAGGTCTAAGCAGGAAAGAAGCAGATAAGAAGATCATAAGTTGGTGCTACAATCCTAGCTTAAAGATGTTTATGATCAAAAGAAGAGGAGGAAATATCAGCTATATGCTTAAGAGGAAGGCTTTTAAGACCTTGCCCAAATGGGATTCGAGACGTTTGGCAACTTTGCCTTTGATCAATGCTCATTTAAGTGAAAGGGCATTATTTCTTGAGAAGGAAATCAAAAATGGACTTAATGATAATTTCGAGTCATTTGGATACATGAAGGCTGAAAGAAAAAGGTCAAAGAAAGATAAAGATTGGGAGACAGGCAAAGGAAGGATTGTACTGAAAGTCAAACCACCAAAGACTGTAAATAGGGTAAGATTGGCTGATCCTCTTCCCCAATAGTTACAGAACTTTGAAAAGTGGTTTTATGATAATAATACTGGAGAGGCGGTGATTAGAGCTAAACACGGAAAAGAGTTTAGGGTGTTTGACCCGATGGAGTTATTTAGCTTCAGTGATGAAGATTTTTTGATTCTTTGTGAAAATCACATTAAGGCTGGGGCTGGAGAGGAAACAAGAAAAGAGGCCAGTCTGTTTATGAATGTGGCAAACAAGATAAGAGGAGTAAGGGCGGAGGTTAAGAGTTTAGCTGAAAAGGTGAGAGCACAAGATGATTTTGCCATGGATGTTCAAGATATGACCAGGCAGTTTGCAAAGGCTAGTGGTCATTCTAAGGAAGCTAGTGATGCAGGAAAGAACCTTGGAGGATCAGTGGCTGAAGCTTCGGAAGATGTTGCTGCGGGAGGTGATGAAGATAGATCAACAGCAGCAGAGGAAACCGGAGCCGACGAGTCAAATCAAGAGAAGTGAAGATAGTGAGGTCCAACCTAGGGGGAGTATTGAAGATCATGTTAGGTTGGACTCACTTTAGTATAGTTGTTTACTTTACATTGTAATAGGACTTTTGTTAGTTTCATTTTGTATTTTCTTAGTAATTAGCAGTTTTGGCAGTCCAGCGAATTTGTGAGCGAATCTATACATTCGCTCACAGTTTGTTGTTTTGGTTTACCCGGCGAACTTGTGTTCTGCCGGGCGAAACTATAGTTTCGGCATGACAGTTTCGCCTGTAGCGAAACTATGACTGCTATATATACAATTGTCATTTTACTTTGTAAGGTAAGCTTGCAAAACCCTAATCGTGGATTTCTGTTGCAAGCTACCAATTCTAAGCAGTTTCTTCATTGAAATACTATTGTGCTTGTTGTTATTGAGTGATATTGTTTCTTTGAGTATCAAATATGTGTTAGATTCATCTTATACATTCTCAATTGTTGTTGTTTGGCTTGAGTGTTTGATATTGATCAATTCATCATATCAATTGTACTGTTAATCGATCACATGGACCAACACTTAGTATGCATAATAGCCCCAAACGAGTTGAAAATCAGTAAAAGATGGGTTCTAGAAACTCACCTTGAGCAGCCTTTGAGCAACACTCTTCCCGTTCAAGACCCACCTTCGATTCAACTCTTGAATCCCGAAAACAAACTCTAAATACCAAGAACTAAGGTCAAGAACTCGAAACCCAGCTGAAACCGAGCTCGTATAAGAGAAGACTTACCTTTGAAGCTGCTTCTTCCACTTTCTCTCTCTAGAACCGGGGCTCTCTCTCTTCCTTCTTCCTTTCAGCCGAATGAAGAAGATGGAGAAGAAATAGGCAACCATGCCCCTTTAAACCTTAAAGTAATAAGGTTTTGGTACTTGTACACTTTTTCCCCCTCCACTTGGGCTCATTATCTTTTCTTTCTAATTACTTTTCTTTTCCTTTCATTTTAATAGAAATTCGGGGTGTTACAGGTCACCGAGATCCTCTAGGGAAAAACGATTTGCAAGAGAGGAGATGAAAGAGTTGACGAGCTATGGGTTCAGACCAGTGATGATGATTAGGGGTGCAAATAAGCCAGCCGCTACTGAGATATTCGAGATCAGATTGATAAAAAAACTCGAAACGAGCCAAGCTTTATCGAGCCTGAGCCAAGCTCGAGCTTGAAAAAAAGCTCATTTGATTATCGAGCCCGAGCTTCACGTATCGAGCTCGAGCTGGCTCGCGAGCCTAAACGAGCTTTTTATTTATACATATTTATTTAAATTATTAAATATATTATATAAATAATATCTATTATATATAAAGTTATGATTAGAAACATTTAAATAACATGAATAATGATATATAAAATATATAATTATAGATATATAACAAAATAAAATATAAAAATATTAAAAATAATATTTAAATTAATAAACGAGCTGAGATCAAGCTTTAAATTTAAAGGTCGAAACGAGCCGAGCTCGAGCTCGAGCTCTTCTAAGTCATCATGAGCCGAGCTCGAGCCCATACGAGCTCGGGCTCGACTCGGCTCAACTCGACTCGGTTGCACCCCTAATGATGATGTCGTCAACATAGACGAGGATAAAAATAGGTGAAGAAGTAGCTTTGTTGACGAAGAGGGAAAGATCAGAGATGGTTGGTCGGAAGTGAACCGATAGAAGATAAGCTTTGAGTTCCTCGTACCAAGCGCGGGAAGCTTGACGAAGACCGTAAATGGCTTTGTTGAGTTTACAAACATGATGAGGGAAAGAGAGATTACTGAAATAGGGGGTTGGGCCATGTAGACAGACTCAGTAAGGGTGCCTTGAAGGAAGCCGTTGTTTATGTCGAGTTGTCTAAGACACCAATTAGATGAGGTGGCGAGAGAAAGAATGAGACGGAGTGTGGCAGATTTGACAACCGGATTGAAGGTTTCAACGTAGTCTAACCCGGGACGTTGATGAAAACCTTTGGCATCCAAACATGCCTTGAGGCGATTGACGGAGCCATCAGGTTTAAACTTGGTGCAGTAGCCCCATTTACAACCAACGAGGTTAGGTGCGGTGTCGAGTGGGACGAGGGTCCAAGTTTGATTGCGGAGAAGAGCGTCAAATTCAGTGTGCATGGCTTGGCGCCATAATGGTTGTTTGAGCGCTTGGGTGATGGTGGAAGGTTCGGGTAGCATGTGTGGGGTGGAGTGGTATAGAACATAGTCAAAATTATGATACTTGGGATTAGTTTTCTTAGTGGGTCGGGTTTTAAGGGCTGGAATAAAGGGTGGTGGAGGTGCAGTTGTGGATGTGGGGGTGTAAAGGGTGGTGAGTTAGGAAAGGCAGAAGAGAGATGGATCGGCTCGGAGATTGTAGCCGTGGCAGAAGGATGAGATGGTAGAGGGGAAGAGTTGGGCGGTGGGATAAGGTGGACAGCAAGAGGGAGCCAAGAATCGGGATGTAGAGATGAGGGTGTGAGAGTTTGGACGAGAGATTCATAAGGGAAGACATGTTCAATAAAGTGTACATGACGAGATGTATAGACGCGATGGGTGAGGGGATCAAGGAGGTGGTAGGCATTTTGTAAGGTGGAGTAGCCGACAAAGACACATGGTGTGGAGTGGGGTTAGAGTTTGTGAGTGCAATAGGGACGTAGCCACGAGTAGGAGAGGCAACCAAAGGAACAAAGTTTGGCCTAATTAGGTTGTTGGTGAAATACACGGAAGTATGGTGAATTATTATTGAGAGTAGGGGTAGGTAAGCGGTTAATGAGATAAGTGGCGGTTGTAAAGGCAAAGGGCCAAAATTTTAGTGGCATGTTGGCATTAGATAACAATGCTAGGCCCGTCTCAACTATATGGCGATGACGGCGTTCGACATAGCCTTTTTGTTCGGGGGTGTGAGGGGGAGATGTAAGGGGAGATATGCCACAAGAGGAGAGATGAGGAGAGAGTTTGAGGTATTCGCCTCCGTTGTTGGAGAAAAGTTGTTGAATTTTAGTGTTAAAAAGGTCTTGACAAGTTTTTGGAAGCGCATAAAGGTGTTAAGGGAGTCAGACTTATGTTTGAGGAGGTAGATCCATATGTATTTAGTATAATGATTGAAAAATATTATGTAATATTTAAAATCATCAAAAGATTTAACAGGAGAGGTCCAAACATCAGAAAATAATAATTGTAATGGTGCATTAGAAGTAAAAGATGAATTATAAAATGGAAATTTGTGGCTTTTATTAATACAACAAGAATTACAAGAATCCTATTTATTTGAAATAAAAGGAATAAAAGAAGCAAGATGTTGTAACACTCTCAAATGAGGGTAACCAAGACGATGATGCCAGAATGAGGTCTTGTTTGTTCTTAAATAAAAAGCGTGGGGTGCCAGATTGGACTTGAGTTCATAAAGGCCACCATTAGCAGTTCCCTGAAGAAGAAGGTGACGTGTTTGAATGTCCTTGATAATAAAAAGAGAAGAAAAGAATTTGATTGGTACATTATTATCAAGACATCAACGAGGGATAGAGATTATGTTGTGAGATATAGAAGGAACGCATAGAACATTTGTTAAATTAATAAGGGTGTTAGAGAAATAAAGAATAATAGTGCCAACATGAGTAATAGGAAGAGAGGAACCATCACCAATGATAAGATCCTCAGTGCCATCATAGGGACTGTGTAGCGAGAGGGTGTTGAGGTCGTTGGTAACATGATGCACCACTGCCGTAGAGCCAAGAAAGGTCAGAGGCATTGAATGAGCTGTTGGTGGTCACTACATGAGCTTAAGGCTTGCCAGTGGGTGGGTTGCGGTTGTAGGGAGGGAGGGTGATGTGAGGGTGGGCCTTTTAAAGGCAGGACAAGAAGTGAGGGAAAGGCCTTTGGTTAAGCACCATTGGCACTTGCCAAGAAACGGTTTTACGGGTTGCTGTTTGGAAGTAGGTAGTAACCTAGGGGAGGGATTCGGGTTTCATGGTGGCCATGATTTGGAGGGTTGGCGGGTATGAGCCGCGAAGGAGTTACGGCTTTAATGACGGGTTTGTAGGTTTTCTAGTCAAGGGCGGTTAGGATGATGTCAGTGACATCCTTTGTATCCGTGGATTTTCCAAGGATGGCAAGTTCATCGACGAGAACCTTCACAGACTGCATGTAGTCGGTGATGTTTGGGTGGGGGTTTTGGTGGATTGTTTCAATCAGTGTTGAAGTTGTTTGATGTGATCGCGTGAGGAAGAATCATATGTGTTTGCCAAAGTCTTCCACTCATCGAGAGAAGATTTGGCATTGGTAATGAGTGGAACAATAGGGCTGAAAGACTACCAACAATGGCACCAAAAAGTAGACGATCTTGGCAGAACCATAGGCTGAAATCAGCATGGGGTGGAAGAACCATTGGCGTTTTTGGTGGGCGATGGGGCAGGATGTGTACCGTCTATGAGTTTGTAAAGGTCTAAGCCGTGAAGAATGGCTTCTATTTGAGTTTTCCAACTCAAATAGTTAGTAGATGTGAGCTTGAGGAGGAGGGAAAAGTGACCATGGTGATGGCAGGGGGGTTGATCGGGATGGAGACAATAGGGTTGGTAGTTTCGGAAGTCATGGTGGCTGGATGGGTTGTGCCCTGGCTGATACCATATGAAAGCACAAAAAGATAATTTTGTTCCATTGATGTATGAGATATATATAGATACAAGTTGTTCCTAGATGATAGGATATTATACAAAAAAGTTAAGATAAATAATATAATTCAAATATATTCAAATGTTGTGAATTTGTTGAGATTGATCGGATAGAACCGATTGTTGTGAATGATCGTTAATATCTAGAAAGTTTAAACAACAAGTATCACTAATCCATATCTCATTTAAACCTACAGAGAGATATTGTTATGTATAGGTGTTTTTATTCGGTAATGGTGATCCCAACATATTAGGAGTTTTTACGATTACAACATCATATCAATAAATGTTTGTTCTTGTTGCTTTGTAAAATATGAATAAAATGCTCACACGAGTGATGCTGTGTAAAATAGTTGAAGCTGGTCTCCTTGGTAAGTAGTACAAAATCATTGCTTCACAAGCATGAATGTTTATGTGGTTTCCAATTTTACAATATATGTTATATATGGTCGACCACTTTTTTTAATTTTTACCAAAAGGTGACATAGGGAGGAAAATTTTGCATAGATTATGATCGATGTTAGTGGGTTTAGTTGATGTTCTCTTCTTTTACAGATGACTGAAAATGGACTAGAGCTTTTAAGTTTCATCAAATGTGACATAAGAGATTCTTCTACCTCCATTGTTTGTAATTTCAAAAATCTATAGGCCTTATTATATACTAAGAGAGCAACCTAAGAATATTCTTTTAGATCAAATCTAGTGAGATGGTCTTATTGTTATTATGTTATACATGTAACATTTACACTCACAGACTCTTAGATGGCCTATTGATGGTTTCTGTTAGTTATATATTCATAAGGAGTCTTTTGTAATATTGGATTTACTAGCACCCTGTTAGATAACCTATGGATGGTTTTTTATGATTCCTTCTACAAATATTTGAATCAGGTTATGTAAGAATTTACTAGCACCCTATTTGATAACCTATGAGGCCGTTTGATTCGTAAAATGTTTTGCAAAGGAACTGGAATTGGAAATAGAATTGGAATCTTGTTCAAGTTGATAACGTGTTTGGTTGGTTAAGTTTGAGTTGAATTGGAATGTTAATTTTGAACATTCCATGGCTAAATGGAATGAATGTGAATTCCAATGAATGTGGGAAAAATTTTCAATTCCAACTCCATCCGTTAACCAACCAAACAGGATTTTGGATGAAAAATTTTTCAATTCCAATTCTAATTCCTGAGAATTCTGTGAACCAAACGGGACCTAAGTATTTGATTTTAAGGTCTTCAGTCTTTTGCACGAGTGAATAATAATCTCGTTTCTTTTGGGCGTTCAATAATAATCTCGTTTCTTTTGGGCGTTCAATCTTAACCCTACATCTCGATTGTGAACCAGATCATTGGTTTGTCATTTCTTTTGGTAATAGTTGTTCTCTATAGAATTTGCCCTAACCTTTTTTCCTAATAAACATTACTAGGTAGTTTATTTCTTTTTTGAAAATGCATTAGTCATAGGCTAATATTCTATGTGCGTTCTAATATTCCTTTTGCTAATAGTTGTTTCTTTTGCTAATAGCTAATGTTTTGTGATTAGCATATGTATTGTATATTTTAAACTGAAATATTATGCTAATATCATGGTTTGTGTGATTTTACCTGGCCATGAATATACATCATTGTTGTGTATGAAAATCTTATTTATATGAAACTTTAGTACATAACAAGGAGTGTCTAATGGAAATTGATGTATTTAAAACTTTTAGTTTATAAATTAAGGAGGTGTTTGATCTAAAGCTTTAACAAATCTATATTGGTGATAAGTTAATGAATCTTGAGGAGCTGTTTGCATACCTTTAGCGTATTCATGATTTATTAGACATTTAAGTTGCCAATGTAGCAATGTGAAGCATGCTTAATAGAACATCAATTGAATCAGCCAGAGTGGGTCACAAAAGTCCAATTTTATGCATATTGCTTGTTTAAGTTGTCATCTTGTTCTCAAAAATACATAAAGTCTATCCTTTGATGCTCTCGTAGTATCTACTCCAACCATTATGATGAATTGAAGCATCGGCTTGTTTATCTATAGACCATCCAATTTCTATTTTTAATTAAACATATCTTACTAACTATTGATTGAAAGTTTACTTAACTGTTATGAATTGTTTTTAATATATATATGCAATAATTTCTAGATTATTAATAAGAAATGCTTTGTACTAGATGAAAAGTCCATGACTCGAACTTGACCTAACTCGAACTCATTGTATGGAAACGGCCCATAAATTAGATAGCCAAACTTTTTATAAAAAACAATTAATTAATTTTGAAAGTAAAATGATAATAAGATAAAATAGTTGATAGTTAAGATTATAGAAAGAAATAGAAAAAATAAATAAATAAATAGTAAGATAAGTATAAGAAATGGGATGTAGGTGGTTTTTGGAAAATGAAATATAAATATATATAAAAATAAGATTTTTAGTTAAGTTATAAAGATATGGATAAAGATGGGTTGTCAATGCTCTGAATTTAAAATTAATAACATTAAATTGAATAATATATTACACGTATGGATTATTGTATGTTTTTATCGTTTTTTATTAATTGAGTGTGTTTATAAAATAAAATTTCTTAAATTTAATTGAGTTGATAAATCATGTCAATAAGTAAAAATGAATACATTATAAAATTTTATGACTAATATTTTAACAAATATAAAGCACGTAGAGAGGATGCATTTTAAATATAACCTAGTGTTTGTACTTTTAACAATTTTATGCATATTCTGAATATTACGCATCCATCATTATAATCACAACTTAAAAGTTTCACTAAACATCATCATATCACTAACCGACCATCTAGGACGAGAGGCGACATAATCGTAAAGCGCAACTCATAACCGATGCCCGGGTGCGGCTACACACCAATAAAAAAACGGCTGCAAAAAATGACAAAAAACGGCTGCAAAGAAGGGACAATGGACACCATTTTTTGGTGACAGAAATTGGCTTTGTAGAGACTTCATAAAATGATGAGTTTTGAGAGTCAATATATCTATTCAAGACACAATTATTTTATAAACAAATATTTTAAAATCTTACATAAGCTTGTCATCATGAGTGAAAAATGGGTTGCATATGGCATTAACAATGATGAGGTATCTTATCAACTTATCCCAATTCAATTTTGATCCAAAAACTCTTAATAGTTTGAACTTATCTATTGCATTTTACCTTATACGAATAGGAAAGGACCACACAGTAGAAATCACACTCACCGTATTTAAGTCATGTTTTATTAATATTATGAAGCAAGTTTTTAATTTGAATTAGTCTTATTAGTTAGCAAGTAGTGGGCATGTATTAGGGATAGTGGAGTAGTGACACTTATTTAGGAGTGCATGTTTATTTTCAATATAACGTAAGTTTTGAAGTATTAATGAAATGAAAGAGTTGAGTATGATCTTGGGCCTGAAACCAACACAATTCTAGTGTAGGCTTTCTGGAGGAAGACGCATGTCCATCTGTAATTCTACTGTAGGCTTTGGAAGAGACGCGTGTTCATCTTCAGTAAACATATAGGATAATATGTACTGTTATCTAAGCTAGCATACGACCCCAAATTTGTATGAAATAAACATGTATGTTATGGGATTAATTAAATGATACGCGAGCAAAAGTAGATACACCACCAAGCATTGGTGTTTCATATGCCTGTGTTATTTTCACGTATAACACATTAGAAAGATAGTTACTTTCATGATCTTCTTTTATTTTTATTACTATACATTCGACCTAGTGTCTCATGGCTAGCGTTCATCATCCCACAACAGGACTGGGGTTCGGGCTCGGGAGGCTCGGACTCATCATCTTCCTTCCATTCGTTAACGGGCTACGACTAGAAAGCAAAGTCGAAAAACAACTCCCGAACCTTTCCCTCTTCGTCTTCAACCCATTAGCACCATTTGCCGCGATTTCACCCACGAGCGCGCTTTCTGCTTTCAAGTTCATTTTATTTTGCATTGGTTCACCATCTTGTTCATCTTCAAAATCATAGTTGGCTCTTTGGCTATCTTCGAAAAGATCAGAAAGTCGAATTTTCTTTTCTTGTGCATTTGGAGATGGTTGATATGGGAAAACAGCAGCATGAGGTTTGTTGTTACCTGTAGAGAAGTTATGGTGAACCGGTGTATTGCCTCTTGATGGAGTGAATTCTGCACATAAACGACCATCAAAAAGACAAATTAATCGTTAAGACGTAAAACTAATAACAAAAACTACGAGTATATGTGTATTACCACCATTAACGCTCATGAAATCATCGTCACAATCCGACTCTAACCATGCTTGCGAGTCGAAAAATGTCTCCTCTTTACTACCTGCAATGTTATGTGTTTGTACAAACAAAAGGGGTTACGATCATTCACAGTCAAATTGAAGTTTTATTGTTTTTCATTGTGTGTTTATAAGTGATCTTAGGTAACAAAAAACCAGAAAGATGTTATTATAAGCTAGACCATACCATTGGGGCGGTGTAAACGTTTAGATTACAAGTTATATAACTTCTTTTAAGGAATTGAAATACAAAAAAAAAATGGAATTTGAAGAAAATGGATTTCGACTAAAATACACGAATTTAGAATTTGTGACGCATTTTGTAGACAAAATAATCACGTTTGGTTTGTAAGTTTGTTAAATTTTGAATGTTGGGATGGGAGGTGGTGTCGGTTAGCCCTCTTAATACAGCCATAAGTGATTATGTCTTCTGTCTACACATTATGCCCGTTCTTAGCAGGGGCGAAGCTTATAAGAGACCCGGGAGTCCAAAGATTGCCTCGATAATTATCATCCACTTGTAGTAGGTACTCTTAAATTTTGGACACGTTAATAAAGACGCACTTGGCTCCTTTGTTGCACGATAATTTGTTAATTCAATGGGCTTCAAGGAGTCCTATAATCACATTCTTCTTTTCCTGCGGTCTTCAGATCAAGTAAGTCGCTTGCTTATGCACTGTCGACTTTACTTGGATCATGGTTAAGCACCCCTAAGTTTTCAAAAATCCTTAATCGTCAAAACTCTGATACCAGTTGTTGAAATACTGCAAAGATTTTGCGGGGATAACCCAAAACGACTTTCTCACTTTATTAATAAACTCAAAAGCTCATAGTATACATCAACCAATCGACTCATATTTATACTACTCTATAACAACAATACTCACCTAAATCGAGGAGAAAGAAATCAAGTAGAAACAAAAGATATCTTTAGTCCTAGACTCCTAGGCTTCTACTTGACTCATTTGCTAAAAGAATTCCCAGAACCTGCCCAAACTGATAGATTGTAAGCTCAATTACCCAGCCCAAACTGATAGATTACAGGCCCAATTAATGCGCCGGCCCACAAGGATTAAATTAAAACTTCAAAATTTGTAACTTAAACCGACAAAGCACAAACATTAAAACATTATCAGAAATAGATGTAAAACAAATCAACTAGGAAAATCAGAAAATAACCTAGATTATATACATTTAAGAAAAAAACTTTAGATATTGAATCAAATTGAACTCATGAATTGACGAAGAAACTAAAACATCTAACATCCATAAATTACCAGTTTACCACCAACTGAAAGAAACTAACTTTAAATTTAACAAAAGCCCAGGAAACAAGAAAGTAAGAATCAAGATCATAGCAACCGAAATCATACCATGATCTCGAACCGAATGTCGGGCTAACTTTGATGGAGACGATTGACGTTTAGCAACAAGATCACCATTGATGATGTTGATATCATTAGACCCATGTAACACTTGTGTTTTCATAGCAGATGACTTCTGCTGAGTTGAAACACAAGCACCCATGTGCTCTGATGATCTGATGACCAATAATAATTTGTGAGAAAGATGATCAAACCAACATAATTTGCAAAAGAGAAAAAAGGGGGAGTAAAGATGAAACAAAAATGATTGATTGAAGGGGAAGTTGTTTGTATCAACCAATGAAGAGCACCTTGGCCCCCTTGTCATTCAAGTGAATTTAATAGTTTTTATACTTTTGTTCTTTACCTTGATATTGACATTCCTAGATATTATCCCATCTCCTATAAATTTTAGTTTTTTTTATCTTTTTAAGAATAAATATAGTTTTTTTAATTTGTATATGATAAAGAATAGAAAAAGAAATAATAAATCAGGGTTAGTATTATTTTATATTTAGTTATTGTTTAGTTGACATAGATGAATTGAATTAAGATTCAAAGCTTGTAAAATATAATATTATTAAATGATCAAAATTTGAAGTTTGTTACTTTTTTTATATATAATTTGTTAGTTTAAGTAATAAAATATTATTATTTTTTATTCAGTAGAATGGTGTTATCGAATTAGTTTTTTGATTCTTAGTGATCGTAAATTTATAATCAAGTGGTGATCTATTTTTTATTTAGATCGTTTCAACATAATAAGTATGTATTCATGATTTCATTTTTTGTTTTTCATGCTCTTTTTATATTTAACCTTTTGTACTAACATTATGTTTTCACAACTATACTTTTTTACTTTCATTAGGTTGATTTAATACGGTCTTAAACAATAATAAAACTTATGGTTAGTTTTAACCGGAACACCCAATTAAACAGTAGATAATAATCAAGGGTGGAATGTTGTAATAAAAAAATCAATTGTACGTTTGAGGCATGTGATGTGAATGAGCACAAGCAATGCCATGTGAGTGGTTCAATGTAAACTGCTACATGGTATGATGTTCCAACCTCCATTGGCACTTTGATGGTTTTATGACATCATTAATTGGATTTTTAATAACTATTTATCAGAACATTGTTTTTAGATGACAATATTGTTATTAACAAAATATATATGAAATAAATGAAACTAGTCTAGATATATATTAATTATAATGAAAATAAATAATAATGGAATACAAAAGACGAACAATGAGTGAAAAGATCCCAAGAGCATAACATTAGTTGTAGTGTGAAAAGATCAACTCACATACCTGAAATCAAACATGAAAATCATGTGCATATGTTGCTAAAACTTTCTTGAGAGCACTTTCTTTATAATGTTTTTGTCTAAGAAGCATAGGAAACAAGAGAATACACCGCATGTGCATTGCAGTTATATGAGCGAGATTATTTGTGTACATTTATGCATGTTGTAAACAGCGTAACTATCGTAGAAAACTTACATCAAAGTTTTTGGATAATCTGAAAGTCGTGAAAATCACTTTCAAATCGAAATCATTCGGTGGTTCACCCAAATAAATCAATTGGATATAGCTCCGACGAGATAAAAAACTAGCATAAATGATTGGGTAATGTTCGAACCATAGAATTGTGAGGAGAAATAAAAATTATCTCTTGCAGAGAATGAGCCAACATATTTTAGGGTCTCAGTCTTTAAGAAACTGCGTCTTTGTGGCACTTTTGTATTAAATTTAAAATACATAAAAATGAAGCCAATTTTTGTTTCGACTTTCACATGTCAAACTTTGAATTTGAAATCTAATGAATTTTTAATAAAGGAAATTTAATCAAAATAAAAAAAATTCAAATTGACCTGACAGCTTGAGCCCTTGGATCCGACAGGGGCTACCGCCTCTTGGACAGTGGTGGAGCTTGAATTATTTCGTAGGGAGGGCAGGGTGAAATTAATTTTTTAGGGGGGCGCGAACTCGATATTTATATAAAAATCTACACTACCGGGTCAAAAATTTACACTATCGGGCTAAAATTTAACACTACAGACGAAAAAATACCCCCCCGGCCCCTATGATGCTCTGACAGTGCTCTTGGAACCCGCTCCCGGGGGCACTGCCTACGGACCCCGCCAACGGGGCGTTGCCCCCTCGAAATCATAATAACTATTGAAGTTATGATATCGTGAATCATAATAAACTCAAAATATGCACCCGGCACCTTCAAACTATTTTGATGAATAATATGATTTTATTGGTTACTTTGTCAATTCAATTAAAATAAAACATCTAACAAGCAGTATGGTTTAACATTTATAATTGTGACATTATGTGATATAACTTTGTTGTTATAATGATATAATATAATCGAGTAGTTTTGCAATGGCAAACGTAGCGAATCCCAGCACAAAAATGTGTTTTAACATTAACGATATAAATATAAAATAGGTCTTTTGATCGTAATGAAAGATCAATAATAATAAATTTAATATAAATCTATATAAACGTCAAATTATATGTCATTGCATCGTTTTCATTAAGAAGTTAGTAATCCGCATGCAAACGGCATGAATAGACCACTTTTTATTTGTGAAATTCGGGTAACCAATACTTACTAATTAAAATATATTAATTTAGGGCTGGCATAACAGGTATACATGTACCTGTTAAGACACGAACACGATAAGACACGAACACGAAACCTGTACACGACACGATAACTTATCGTGTACCTTTTTCCAAACCTGAACACGAACCTGTTAATACCAGGTATACACGATAAGACACGATAAGAACCATTATAACACATATTTAGGAAGCATTTTAGTGATACAAAAATCATCCGAAAGATTTGGAGTGGGGGTACCTTAGGAAGTTTTTAGCAAGCAACACTAATAATACAAAAATCAGAATGTGAAGATGTGAAGTTAGGGTTAGGGTTATCACTTATGTATTTTAATGTTATATTATTTATATTTTTTTAAAAAAATATTTATCAGGTACTAACGGGTACATAACAGGTAAACAGGTAAAATACATGTTTAGACACGAAATTTAACAGGTATATTCGTGTCTACCTGTTTCGTACACGAAACCTGTTAAGGTCATACCCAATACCTGTTAAGATCGTATAGGTTCGTATCGTGTATTCGTGTTCGTGTCTAAAATTGCCAGTCCTATGCTAATTACACGTAGACGAGGTTGGTTATCAAACACAAATAACACGACATTAAAATATTACAAACTGAGCTATATTGTAAGATGATGAAAATGAATATTGATTTTGTTGGTAACCAACAAATTTATTCCCCTACAACGAAATTGTTTAATTTATTGCCATTTTAAATCTATTTTGTGCATCAATGCATGCCACATTATATCCAAATAATATGAAGTGGATATACCCGCGCGTTGCGGCGGTGTCATAGGAAGTGTGATAAATTATAGGCTAAGGTTGTCACGGCTTATTTCTAAACTAAACTTATATCAAAATTTAGAGAGAGTTAAATTTATATCATTGAACAAAAACATATTATATTTGACCTCACTCGTTTTCAAATAAAATATACTTTGAAACGTAGATCAACGCAATGCATATATAAAAGTTAACATGAAAGTGTTTTATATTCGACTCGGCTTGTATCCAAACAGATCGTCAAAACGTAGACGAACTCAAATCAACATCAACACATACATAAAAACAAGGACGTAAGAAATTAATTTCTTAAGTAAAAATATACATGTAACCCCTATTTAGAAACTCGAGGGGAGTCAAAGTGACATTTTCTAAAGTTTTACAAAAAAGTTTATGGATACAAAGTGTAAAATCAAAAACCTTGGGGGGAGGGGGGAGGGGGGAGGGGGGAGGGGGAGGGGGTTTGGCTGAATGGCCGGTGACAATGCCACCAACCTTTTTAATTAAGGGTATTATAATAAAACAAATGTATCAAATAATCAGATACAAGTAATAATGATGTATTTGAATTTCAGCAAACTTAGGGTTCAAATCTAGGTATACCCTTATAAGCCTTATAATGGGTCACGCTCCAAAAATTAGAAGAATGAAAGAACAAAATATTACAAGGAAACATGCAACATAGCCGGGATCTAGTTATACCCACTAATTTTATCCCTGACTTGCATCATGTCCACCTGATCGGGCTGATTGGGTCGCAACTACATGAACCAAATCCGAAATTTGGGTTTGGGTTCGGCCTCCTAAGGAGAGTGGACCTTGTACTCAAGGTCCAAGATGGTTTGTGTTAGTAAATGATGAGATGGATGGTTGGTTTCCTATCAAGGTGATAGTAGTCTTCTTTTGAATAAAAGAAAATGAAAGTACCCTTTACAACAATTGAGGGGGTCATGCTTCAATAAATTTGAAGAATGGAAGAACCAAATACTCGGGATAAAATTTTCGGCTCTTTCTCAATAGAAACGCTCACTCATTTATAAATTGTAGATTATTTTTATATATAAGTTAAATAAGTAGT
Source organism: Flaveria ramosissima (assembly GCA_025215565.1). Taxonomy (NCBI): domain Eukaryota; kingdom Viridiplantae; phylum Streptophyta; class Magnoliopsida; order Asterales; family Asteraceae; genus Flaveria; species Flaveria ramosissima. Next base: position 11,088,772 of record CM046043.1, on the reverse strand, counting down.
ATTTTGCTTTTAGGTAAATATTGTGTTTGTTTTGTCATATAAAATTGTTATTTTTATTTGGATAACTTGACAATATTGTGTTCTAATATGAATACGGCCAATTGATTTATGCTCATATAGATTTGAGAGCATAGGAAATTCAAAATCCTATTTAATCAACCATAAAATTTTAGTTTCTTTATTTAATATGTTACAAAACTATTAAATAAACTCAAGAAATTGTATTTTTTAAATACTGCATAGCTATTATACATCATTATTATTAATTTATTATTATTATTATTTTCATTTTTAATTCTTTCGTGTTTATGGTTTCGAAAATTCAAGATATTATAAAATGGGTCAAGTTGATATGGTATCAAAAATTTAGAGATCGACTTCCTTTTGGATGTTCACCCGGAGATGTTGATGGTCGATGGAAGTATTGGAATCTTAACCATAAGTCATATGTGTGAAAAAAATGATCCTTATTTTAAAAATTCATATATTATCAACTTTCACTTCAATTTGTAACAACGTTACTTTTTTCCACAATTTTACGCCTTATATAAAATATAGAATATTATCAACAACATCCAAATTCCGTTTTCTTATATACAGTTGCGTATATTATTAACGTCTCTTTAACGCGTGTGTTCGTTACAACATTTCGTCATTACATTTTTCAAGGCTTACCCCCGTCGCAAGACGAAGGACATAATACTAGTACGTACACACAAATTATTTCTAAATTAGTTAGACGAGCGTTATGAATTACTTAGGTGGTGTTTGTTTTTTTTATAAAAAGTCTGCACAACCTCTTCTCTTTGCGTCACGCAGATCACGCGCAGACATTGTCATCTGCAGACTAATTGTTTTTTCGAAAATGTTTTATTAAATAACGTCTGCGCATGTTCTTGGTGCAGACCGAAAAATACAACTTCACACATCTTCTCACCTCATCTCACAACCATTTTCCCAAATCACCTTCACCTTCTCTGTGACATTCGTCATTTTCGACTAACTTTGTATTTGTTATTCTGTATTGTGAACCCGACTCGTTTCGGTCTTCGGATCTTTGAATATTAATAAAATGATGGATTTTATGTTGTAATCATGTTTCATACTTGTCGTGGCGTGACCCATAGTTCGTTTAAGCAAAATTAGTTTTTTTTAACGTTTTCGGTTCGTTTAAGCTCGTTTAAAAAGGTCCGGACTCGTATTTTAATCATCCAAATCAACCAAGACTTAACCTATAATTATTCTAGAACCCTCCAAACATGTCTTTATACCTGGTCATAATTTATTTAAATCAAAATTAATTTTAAATAAAAGAATCAAAGTGCACCCTTTTACTCACCGGACAAACGCATTACCCATTTCCTCAAACCCTAATCTTTCCCTATAAATACCACTCATTTTTAACCATTTCATCTGCACATTTTCATCTTCTTCTTCCAAAAGTTTTGATCTTGTAAGTTGTTTTAGCTAGTTTTGCTTAAGTTTGACTTCAAAAAGTCAACGGAACCGAATCTTGCATTTCAAATCATTTCGGGTATGTGTTTTTGGATATTTTCAGTTTTGCTAAGTTATTTTATGTTTACAAAACCATTTTCATCTTTATTTAAGGCTTGTGGGCATTCAAACTCATATTATGCATTTTAGACCCGTTTGGGTCGTTTTCGGGAAGTTTACTCGTTTAACTTTTTTGTTTGAGTTTAGATCTGGAAATTTTATCTAATTTTTAGTTCAATGGTTTTGGACATGTGGTAACCATCCTAGGGTTCATACCGAGTCAAAGACCGAACCAAACCGAACGCTCGTTTAAGCACTTTAAATAACTTTTAAGCGACCATGTTACATTAAACACTTTAGATCTGAGTTTTTTTTTATATTTTAGTTATTATATGGTTGATATGGAGGTGTAGAACAAATCTTGACTTGAACCCAAGTTTCGGGTAAATACCGAGTAAAACCGAACACCCGTTTTAACGAGTTAGTCAATGTTCAAACACCAAAAGTGCAACCTATCTTTTTAGTTATGTTTTACTTTATATTACTCATATTACTTAAGATTTTGGAAGTGTTAGAACAAATATTAGCTCAAACCAAGTTTCGGGTAAAAAATAAACCCGAGTAAAAGTCGAACTAATCGTCTTAATGAGCTAGTCATCGTTCAAACCGCCAAAAAATCTTTTCTAACTTTTTTTACTTATATTTCACTTATATTATTTATATTAATAAGATTATGGTATGATGGAACCAAACTTGGTTTTATACTAAGATCGGGTTTAAGCGAATTTCTTTATTAATTAAAGTCTCAAACTCGGGTTTAAGAGAGTGTAAGTCGGATCTTGATGTTTACATTAACGGGATCGTGCACACTAGCACTAAACCAACTCCCCTATGTAAAACTTAACAATGGTTGAGTAAAACTAAACATCAAGGACCCGTTTTCTTGTAAAACTCATTTTATACTTACGTTATTTAAACACACTTTGTAAAATATAACTAAAACTCCCGAAAACCCAAGCCTTATTTTCATGAGCTTTTATACCATTTATATTTCATCTTCAAGACTCAATACTTACTCAAGATCTTTCAATCTAGGACACGCACGTTAAACCGTCGGACTCGCTTACTTGAGGATTTTATTCTAAGTTTATTCATCAACGCCATTTTTTTCCAAGTAAGTAATTTCATCCCCGTTTTCTCTTCTATACTTTGGGGGTAGCAAGCATACTTACTCAACCAAAAAAATATTTAACACCTAGATCCTCAACCCACAACCTCTAGGTTATGTGTTGCTTAGAATAATTGTCCAATTGTATGTTATATAACTCATATGATTAATTGCTACATGTTTATTGCTTTTGATCGGTTAGCCTCATCCTCATTCTCAATAAGTATGATCATACGCTCCTCCTTGTAATATGGTAGTTTTATCAATTAGAAAGGAGTCTCATTTATTTATGATTTATATACCTCAATTGTCGCTTTTATTTACGGTTTCACATATTTGAGTTGTGGATTTTTTCCTTATATTATATTTATAAAGTCATGGAATTGCTCACCAACATACATGTTGATAAAACATATTTTATGCAATGCTACAGGTTTGACTGTCGGTTGATTGAAAATTTAAAAACGTTACTTTATTTTGGACCGTTAGGTTATTAGTTAAGAACTATTTATTTTCTTGTATTTGTAAGAACATGTTATGAAATGAATGAGTTGATTAAATATTGTTACTTTAATAGTGTCGTGTGCATTTGAACAATCTTAGTTGCGCCCCGGCATGTTCCGCCGCTTTGGTCGAGGTGTGACATTCTCTCAAACCATTTTCTCATCCTCCACCCACCTCTCATCTCCACCTACCACCTACCACCCTCCAGCCGCCGTAAGGAAATCTCCCCCTCCTCGTCGCCGCCATCAAGCCTCGCCATGGCACCCCTCCCTGTTATGAGCCCAATAGAGCAGCCCATCAACGTTACAAATGGACCGGTGAACCCAATCCAATTAAGAGAAAGTGGAAGAATTCGAAGACAACCAGAGAAATTCAAGGATTTCATCATGAATGCCACCTCAGCTAATGTCTAACAGAATTAGTTGATGATTCTATTTAAAAGTAATTATTGCGTGAGAGAGGGATATGAAAATAGTTTGTTAGATCTAAGTGATCATCTTTTCCCACCCATTCTGTACTCTCTTCCCCACCTATTGAATTCTATCAATTGCAATTTCTTATCAAATTCCTTACATTCCTTCAATTTCGTAATCAGTTTTCATATATAAAGTGAGATCGTTACACTCCCCTTGCCGTTATCAAGCCTCGCAGTCGCACCCCTCCCCCTGGCCGTTGTCAAGCCTCGCAGTCGCACCCCTCCCCCTCGCCGTTGTCGCACCCCTTATCACAGATTTGCATCCATCATTTCTTCTAAAGATGTTAGGAGATCAGGTCCGCATATCGTATACAGTTTACCTCTGAAAAGACAAATTGCACCTTACTAGTTAATTGATAAAGCAGTCTAGTTTTTACCCGATCTAGTTACAACCATCCCGTTTTTTTTCCTCCGTAATGAAAAATCCTATATTTGTCATTGATTATTTCGCATTATGTATTTGTGATCAGAGCCCTATCGTTAACTAGTTTTATTACCGTCCTAGTATTTCTAGCGCAATATAATAACATAAAACCTATGGTTTTAGTCGATGTAAAAGAAAGGTATGTCCCCATCTCACATACGCTTCTTAGATCCTACTAATAGCTCTGTTATGAGTAAGACTTTACGAAGAATTCAGAAATGCTTGTTTGTTTGTTTAGGCTTGACGCGATATTTAACTTTTTTTTCCTGATTAAATGCTATAGATTCTTTTTGGAATTTCAAGCATAACAAGGGAACTGTTGATTTTGATATTTACACCGTCAACAAGTACGCTTTAATCATGTTCAAGTATGATAGGTTCATTAAGCTCATAAAAATAATATTGATGGATAAATTGAAATCTTAAGGTTAACTAAAAACTCTAAAACCTTTGATTTAAGGATATGAACAAGAACAACTAAAACCTTAAATTAATAAACACTATGATGCACCATCTGATTTCAAGTCAAGATCAGCTGTGGTTTGCACTTGAGCTGCATACTGCAAGTTCCACAACACATCCTCAAATGATGGTCGGTTTGTTGGTTCGGGCGATATACATTTGTTCGTGATCGATATCACAATCGATAAAGACTCCTGCGAGCATGTTGTCAACACGACCGGATCCACAATTCGTTGTCTCCCATCTTGGCTTCCAAAAGAGCTCTGCTCAATTCAAAAAAAAAACATTTACACATTAAATTCGAACCAACACCCTCCATATGTTGTTGAGCAGTAAGGCGAACGTACCATTTCGTTGAGCAAAAAGGCTTCGCCTTTTCCGCTTACCACGGGGCCCACGAGTGCTTCGAGCAAAATAAATCCGAAATCGTACACATCGTCCGCTAACTTCTTTAAACGCCTGCAACACACAAGTCCATTATAAGATGCAACAATAAAAAATGGGCGGTACATAAAACTGTTTATTTTTATAAAAAATTCTAGTTCCGTCACTAAAATAACATTTTTTTTCTAAAAGACATCTTTGAAAAAAGGAATTTCTTACCATGATTTAGTTCCATCTCCCTTTGCCTGTATTAGAAAAACAAGGACTATAAGTATTACAAGAATATGATACCAAAAATATAAGAAGATTTTAAGAGGCATACACCTCAAATTGTTCTAGTTCTCCTGTGATGACAGACATTCCATAATCGCTTAGCTTTGCGATCTGATAATCGTCAAGCAGTATGTTGTTCGTCTTTAAACGGTTGCTAGAAGAAGCCGGGATCACTCCCGAATGTAGAAAGTGTACAGCTTTCGCAGCTCCTATTAGTACTGCTAACCGGTCTGACCAATTAAGTACTCTTTCTGAACCATTTCCTGCATATGATATTGTTGTTTAGTCAGATAATTAAATGACTTGGGTGACCACTTAATCACGTACCAGTGATCACTGGTCGCCCAAGTTTAAAATTCTATAAAGAGTAAATTACTGTTTTCGTCCCTGAGGTTTGACGAAAATCACGGGTTCAGTCCAATAGTTTATTTATTACATTGACGGTCCAATAGTTTTAAGGTTTATTTCAATTTCACCAGAACGACTAACACCGTTAGTGTTTGTTCTGTTAAATTGTGTAAAAAGACATTTTTATCCCTGAATTGGTTAAAAACCCATCCCCATCCCCACCCAACCCATATTCCTCCTCTTTCTTTCTCTTTATCTTCTCTCTTCTTTATTCTCCCTCTCACCACCAAATCCGGCCACCACCAACCACCCTCTTCAGCCTCCTTCTCCACTGAAAATCGCCGGCGACCTCACCACCACCACCACAGAAACTCGCCGGCAACCCCACCACCACCACCGAAACCCGCCGGCGACCCCACCACCACCACCGAAACCCGCCGGCGACCCCACCACCGCCACCGAAACCCGCCGGCGACCCCACCACCGCCACCGAAACTCGCCGACGACTCCACCATTACCACAGAAACCCGCCGGCGACCCCGCCACCACCACCGAAACCCGCCGGCGACCCCACCCCCACCACCGAAACCCGCCGAAGACCCCACCCCCACCACCGAAACCCGCCGAAGACCCCACCACCACCACCACTGAAACCCTATTCCAGATCTGAAACATTTGCATCTTCAGCCTCCTGCTTATTCCGGTATAAGAACCACCGCTATCACTATTGTGCACCACCACCTCCTACGACCACAACCATCACCGTCACAGCATCATCATCTCTGACCCTCTGATCCGTTTCTAAAATTGGATTTTTAGTTCTTAGATCTATACGAGTAAATCTAGTTTAAGGGTGGAATGAGTTGTGGAGGCGGTGATTTGGGGATGGAATGAACTGGTGGTGGTCGGAGTGGCGGCTGGAGGTGGTTTAGGGGTGGAGCTAGTAAGAGGTGTTTCTTGATATTGAGATAAGAGAGAGACTAGAGAGAGAAAAAGATAGAGAGAGGGAGGGAGAGAGGGATAGAAAGATGGAATGTGATTATTAATATTAGTATTTTTTATATTAATTAATTACAGGGGTAAAATTGTCATTTAACATTAACTTAACAGAAATTTTTAACGGTGTTAATGGCGTGGACTACAATTGAAATAAACCTTAAAACTATTGGACTGTCAGTGTAATAAATGAACTATTGGACTGAACCCGTGATTTTCGTCAAACCTCAGGGACGAAAATAGTAATTTACTCTTCTATAAATTTACCAATACACAATGATTTTTTTATTTTTGTTTTATAAGCAATGGGGTCATGATTAGCGACAACCTGAGAGAAAAGCTCGAAAATTTCCATTAGATATGTATTCGTACACGAGGAAGATTTTGCTAGAAGTCGAATCTTCTACTCCGCCATCGTCAATGCAATAACCGAGGATGCTAACCAGATGTGGGTGTCGAAGCTTTGAAATCAATTCCAATCGAACTTTAAGGTTCCGTTTTGAGCATCTTTTGAACAATGAGAGCGATCGTATAGCAACGTACGCCCCGTTTTCTAATCTCCCCTTGTAAATCTACAAAAAAATAAAAAAAATACTCATCATTCATATTTTAAAAGGGTTTATCATAGAATATGCTCAAAATCTTAAATTAAAACCATAATTCTACTTAGATTTGAAGTTATAAATTAGTCAGGTTTACATCAAAATCATACTTCACTAGGTTACTTGATAGATGTCAAGTCATATTAGTCATACACCTTGAAGATGTATCATCTTAATTAGACCAACCTATGCTACCCCAAACTTGATAGGCCCAAGTTGAAGTCAGGCCATTAAGGTTAGATCCTCTCGAGTCTCGTGTGGTTGCAGCTAGCATAGCGAGTCGGGATGAGCGAACCGACTCCACCGTAGATCTGAGATGGGGGTTGTCTTCTCCTTCAACGTGAGGTAATCTGCCTAGGAACCTCGAGTGACGGGAATTGATTCAACGGGACAACCACTTTCTATGGTCGGATCGGTTTTAAAACCGGATTGAATAATAAATTATTTCTAACTATTTATAACTAATCTAAAAACTAATATTATCTATGAAATTGTAATGCTAACAAAACTATAAGGTCCTAAAAAACAAAATATGAGACGTAAGTATAGCAAATTAATTAATCAAAAAATGAAATGACTAAAGAAAACCAAAAAAAAAATATTTGAAAAGCTTAAATCCAGTTCAATTACAATTCACCGGTTCCATTCACAGGTGTAATCGTTCCCACCCATAACTGATCGTAGGTGTGTTCAGAGTTCAATTTCAAACCATGAAAACGCCCAACCCAGTCAGTTTTTTCTTTAACTTTCGGTCAGTCGGTCTTAAAAATTTCAAACTGGAACAAGCAGTTTGGTTTACGGTTCATATAGAAAACCAGCCCCGACCATACCTCGGGTTGTATTTAATTTTTATAGGTAATATAAATAGGAGGCACGTAAATCTCCATCTAGATTCTGGACCATAAGATTGGGTTGTACTAAAATCTCATATTGGACAGTACATTGTGACATTGTGTTGTATTTACTCCCATATTGGGCCATAAAATTGTATTGTACTTAAATCTCAACTCATCCTACTAACTACTCGAGTGGTCTTCTTGCCCGTTCATAGTTGCTTGATGAGTGAGTATCAACGAGGATTATGGGTAAATCTCTAAATATGTGCTACTAAAGGTAACGTAAAGTAACTAGTATTAAGCCCTCTGCATTGCAGCGGGGACGTAGTGACGTATCAAGTAGCACCAATGGTATACCGCCGCAAGTGACCAGCAACACCGAAAAAATTGGTATTAAAAAGAATAAAAATGAAGAGAATAAAATCAAACGAAATGTAGATATAAAAACGTTGAACCACGTAAGTGAAACGTAAAACATATAAAACAATAAGTAAGTCAATCTAGAACTAGCACGTTGTGACATGACCGTTAAACAGAAAAAAAAATAAGGGTAAAAATGTTGATCACACACGCGCTGTGGTGTGCTACTCTTAAAATTTAGACGGAAACGCAAAACAAAAATATTTTGTTAAATATGAAGCATGGGGGATCAAAGATGAAAATAAAAATATATTAGGATTAAATTATAAAAAGATGTAAAAGTAGTAGGTTAAAAGAAAAATAGTTAAAGTTTAAGAAAAAGACAAAGGTGGGTACAACCCACTAACCCACTAAGCATATCAAAGTTGATAATTAGTCTATATAAATAATTCTATCGCTTTCTCTACATAATAGGTACGAGTTTTGAACTTATTTTATTTAATACTTTTTTCTTTCCGATGTTTGGTTCTTTTCTTTTCTACGTTCTAAGCATTATGTTCATTTCAGTGTTTTGCTTTAGGTCATAGCGCGAAACCAAATTGTAACCAAACCGTTAGTAACTGTTTGGTTTGATTTGGTTCGGTATTGATTTTTTGATTATCAAACATTTTATAACATTTTGACTTATGGTTTAACACTTTAACCTATAAATCATCAAAACCGGACCATAAATATCCCTAATTGAAAACGGTTCAAGATTATTAACCGGACCGTTTATGTAGTCAGTAATAATATGTACCTTCCCGATAGACCCTTCACCCAAAAACGCCGATTGATCAAAATTCCCTGTGGCCTCGGCTAAATCTTCCATCGAAAACACTCGACACGATGCAGAAACTTGTGTCCCAAGTTCTGATTCTTCAGAAACAATCCCTGAAAAAGAAACCCAAATGTACTATTAAAGAATTATTCACATAAACAGTGTCATGTTAAACAATTATCAAGTATCACTTACTTGTGTCAGCAGCAATCTCCACTGGTGCATTGTCATCACTAACTTTCCGTACCGTATGCTGCAGAGTAACTATCTTTTTTCGATGATGTCGTTTACAAAATATCAACATCACAATTGCAAATGAAATCAAACAGATAGCTGAACAAATTACAACAATTAGAACCCACAAAGCTTTACCCCAATACAGTTTCTTGATCTTGATCAAACTATCTTCTTTACAGTCAGATTCTTGACTGTTTGCGTGACCAACAAGTAAGCAATTACCAGTGAACTTCACAACTCGTTTGTTACTAGAACCTGTGTCTAAACACGAAGGAAGCCGACCCGTAAACCGATTGCTAGAGATATCGACAAACCCGAGTTTATTTCCACATTTGATTGTGTTAGGAAGTGACCCACTTAGCTTGTTGGATGCTAGATTCAAGTAACTGATGTTTGGCAAGAGGAATAGAGAAGATGGTGGTGATCCCCATAAGGTGTTCGATGAAATGTCGAGGTGATGAAGGCGATTAAGTTGCCCGAATTGTTCGGGAATGGCGCCCGAAAACGAGTTATTGCTTAAAAGAACTGTGATTACTGATTGAGGCAATGATGGAAGTTCAGAATCTAGATGATTGTCTCTCAAATCTAGTAAATGTAGATTGGATAAAGGGCTTAAATCGGGTAATTTGCCTGAAAGATTGTTGTGGGATAGAACAACATTTGTGATTGTTGTGATTTTGGAGATTGAAGATGGGAATTGACCCTTTAATCTGTTGTTCTTTAAGCTTAAAATGGTGAGGTTTGATAGTGAATCAAACAGTTTATCAGGTAAAGATTCATTGAAGAAGTTTGCATCTAGTGTTAAAGATTGAAGCTTTTGTAATCTTGAAATCCCATTTGGAACAGAACCAAACATGAAGTTTGAGCTCATGTCCAACACTTGAAGTGAATTGAGCCTGTGGATTTTGTCAGGAAGTTGACCCCAAATGCCTAAAGATACTAAACTAAGAACCTTGAGTGTGTTCAATCTTGTTAATGTTGTTACAAACGAATCGATGGAGAAAGATTCGGATAACGTTTGGTTTCGAATTGGAGACCCATGAAAAAGACTGACCTTTGGAAGCTTATCTCCCATGATTTTGAGTTCAGTGAGAGAGTTATCTTCACATTTGATGGTTACATGAAGATTTGAAGGGAAATTGCAGAGATCATCATTGAAATTCTCCCAATTTGTTAATTGAATTGGGTATTCAAGATGCTTTCTTAACTGCAGAAGAATTATAGATTGTGTGGTTTGTAATTCATGGGTGTTTGAGATCAAGAAAACCCATGAAACAATGAGTATGTGGAAGAAGTGGTTTGAACCCATTTGGAGAATTGTAGAAACCAATTCAAGAATCTTGAATTTGGATGTAAATATGAAAAAAAAAAATTGAACTTTAAACTTGAATTTGAAAAAAGCTGTAAAGAGATGGTGAATATAGGTTGAATGGTAGTTGGTGATGGTCCTTGTGGTTATGGAGAATTTATTGAGTCTGTATTTAGTGAGTGAAAGCAAAAAGAGAGAAATGGGTTAAAGCATTTAGTACAAAGCTGCTATGAAAGAAGAGAAATAGTGTGTGTTGGGGTGGGGGTTGTAAATATAGGTGTTGAAGTTACATCTTGCATCACTTATTCACTTTATGTTGTTTGTTTTGTTTTAGTACAAAATGAAATGTGATGTATAATCATGTCTCTTTTGGAGATGACATTTTGATTGAATTAAGAGGATGTTGTTCATAATAATGCATTATAAATGGAGGTAATTAGTATGTTGATTTGTTTACTTCACATACATGATGTTGCTCATTATTCATTAGAACATTTGTAATGATGTGTGGATATGGTTGTATTGATGCCGTGTTATATATCAGATTTAAAGTAATAATATATGTAGTTATTTGTTTATATAACTATTCATATTTTATATTTAAAATTGTATTATACAAACACATCGTAAGTAAGTGAGTGAAGACGGATAAGCTCACACCCTGTAAGCATTTTTTATGACGAACAAACCACACTCTACTGTCTATATAAATCATACCATGTAACTCCTTTGTCACAAACAGAGCACAAACATGTGATCTTTATGTGTGTGTTTTTGTGTGTGATGTAAGTATGTGAAGTAACTATGTTTGAAAGATAGTGGATGTAGAATTGTAGCCAATTTAATAGTGTTACCATTTGTAATATGGAGCCACAACAACTCCAATAATTTATACGTCCTATGGACTCTTTAAGTCCCTTAATTTTCATTCATGGTTTGAATTAATTGCTTCCTTAATTATTGATAATAGACAATTCTATAATAACAAGTATATAAATAAAACTTTGTACAATTTTTAGTCAAAAAAATATAGAGCTAAACGTTTAAAACTAAAATAAAAGATAGTGTAATCAAAATAGGATTTTAATTAAAAGGGCCTTTTATATTAAAATATTGCAAAATTTAATGTTATCCGAATAATTAAACGCTAACAAATAATATTTAAATATTTAACTAAAAAATTTCTTCTCATCATTTTATCAACTTTCACATGTAAATTTATTTAAACGTACGTAACTTGTATAATGATAATTATTGATAACAAACAATTAGGACCTTAATGATAAGCTTTTAAGTTTTAATTATTAGTTATTGTAAAGAATGATATTACTTTTACTGTTTACGTGTTATATCTCTCAATGTAATTGTGATTGTGATGGAAATAAATAACTAAAATATGAAATTAAATATAAATAGTGGAAAATAAATAACTAAAATATGAAAAGATAAGAGATGAATAAAACAAAAAGGGAAAGGAGTCAAGCAGGAACTTTGGTGGAATTCAAGAACACAAACTTCTATGAAAGACAATATTGGCCTTTATTTTTATAGCATAATCATTTTGGCCCCCTCTATCGTATTTTAGATTTTCATACGTCTTATAAATTAATCAATTTGTTTTGAGAAAGAACTAATTTAGACTCACCTTCTTACCTTCTTTGAACACCACTAATATCTATATGCTCGTGTTGGTATCATTGTATTAGATCTTATCTAGTTGTTGTTCTACACGACTCGTTAAGACTATACGAATCTTATAATGTCTAGCAATTGTCCTATATGACTCATATAGCTCACTAAATGAATTGTATATGTCATATAATTATTTTTTCTAAAAACTGATGAGTTTTATACAAATTGTAATCAACTTTTAAGAAATAAGTCGTACGCGTATCGAGAATCTCATGATAGTTCAAATAAGTTGCATGTATATCAAAAATCTTACACCATTGTGAACTAATTTGCATTTACGTTCTTTCAAATAATTTGCATGTTATCGAGGTATCTTACGTTGTTACAGATAATTCACACGTAATCAAAGAATCTTACATCGCTTCAAATATTTCACACAGATACCGAGGATATATCAAACAACTTGAGTTTTCTTAAATAATTTGTACTAGTTTGTTCCATTTTTGTATAAATAGACAAATTGGTTATAATATACGAGAAAGCCTAAACAAAAAGATACCTTTATACATTGAAATACAATGTTTATACATAAAAAAAAGATCACAACTTTTAATAAAAACTAAACCAACAAAGGTGGTTGTTGTTGATCTAGATCACGTAGTTGAAAAACATAGAGATCCTCAAACCTAGCACGATCTATCATTCACTTGTATCTTGTTCATCCCACCAGCTAAAAGATCCAAGGTTTTAAGAGGAATGTTATCTCGTAACTAATCAAACTATGACTAGTTTGTGTTGACGCTTTTGAATAACTTGCTTATATCAAAGTTTCCCTTTAAAGTTGTTTCTTGCCCATTCACGATTTGATCAATATGTAGCACAAATTTATCCAGTGTATTGTTAGTTGACTCAAGGTACTTCTTTATAACTGTATGCTAGCCCTCCACTCTGTTGGTTGTAGGATGATCAAAGATATGGTTTCTATCAATCCATACTAACATGAATATTTTTTTATATTTTTTTTGAGCAAGTTTTGATTGTATCTATGAACTCCTAAAAATTTTATGCCAAATCTCACATAAAGATGACAGATAACAATGAATATGAGGAGTATGTAAATCACTTGGATGGTTGCTATTCAACTTTGATAAAAGCCAGTTGTAATCATACTCGTACATCTCTAACGTGAAAGACTTGATCAATATTGACCACGTATACTCAAAAGCTTCTCAGTCTTCTTCCAAAAAGTTAGCCTTGCAGTGCTTAGAGATATTTTCATATACATGTTACATGTATAGTAACTAGGCGACATTAGAAAATATGTGTTGACATGTGTTCATAAGAGCAACGTCTCTATTGGTTAGTATGACACGTGGTTCCATTACATCTATCCAGTGTATCTTTTAGCTTCTATAAACCCAGGTTAAGTTGTCCTCACATTCTTTAGTTATAAATACATGATCAATACAACACATGTTGGGGGTCGAAGTCACACCCGCAATCTGAAAACAACATGTTATTCATGTTTGTTTGTTATGTTGTGTCTATTATTAACACATGAGGGAGTGCCACCATATGGTGTATGATATTAAATGGATAAAGAAAATCTGCCTAATGACATTAGTGGGTTTATATTCTTAAGTGTTATAGATATAAGCATTTCATTGAAATAGATTGAAATGAATCTACATTGTGGTTTCTATTTTGTTTTTGTTACATATACTTATGTGCACATTATATACAGTTCGTAGGTTGGACACAATGTTTGGGGGTTCTAATCCCCAGCTTTAATTGTATGTTACGCAACTTCATGTTTTGATTTGTCAGCTACTCCACCAAATGCATTCCCTTATCAGACAGTCTCACTAAAATTAGATGTCCTCTAGATGTTAAGCAACTTTTTGGATATGTTCATCGTTTACCATCCATAACTTCTAGCCACCACCTATCTCGCATTTTCCTGTCAACTTAAATTGATAACTTGAATTTATTGGTTCTAGAATGTCTAATTGGGTGTTCCCTTGTTGTCACACACTCAAAATCCACGTGTGGGGTTTTACTGTGAGGCGAGTGAACAAACCAGGATCTAATTCATTAGTTACTCAGAACCACATTATATGAGACATTTAAAAACAAACCAGGGTTTAAAACTTCAAAACTATGCGAAAGCGTTTTTAAACCCAAAGCGTTTAAAGTGTAACATTGGTAAATCACGCGCCAACCAAATAAATGTAAATGTATAAATTAAAATCCAAATGTCAAGACTTAACATGAAGCTTTGAATAGCATGCTGGACTTGTGATGTGCTCATACTGGCAACCAAAGTTAACGACCTGAGAATAGCATACTAAAAGACTCAACATAATGGTTGGTGAGTTCAAGAGTTTGTGTTTAACATAATCAATAATAGTTGTAAAATATAAGAAGTGCATTGAAATAGATAGCTACTCTACATTCATAAGTAATAGCCATAGTGATTTCACGATCGAAGTTGATTGTGTTTCGTTTGTTGCCTCCTGTCAGGATTACCAGGTCGTGACAATGTTTTTTTGTTTAGGACAATATTGCACCCGTTTGACCTAAAGTCGCATGGGTGGGGCTCGACAGACCAGTAGTACTACCCAAAATTTTTTGCTAATTACCAATATTAACAATCCGAAAGTGTGAGAGCTTCCGAGGTATATCACACTATGTTACACTATACACAACTTACAATAATAAAGCGTTTGTAAACAAGTATGCTATATCCCCCAAAAGAGAGTGTATAAAAAGCGGGGCATGAACTCACCTGGTACTTCAATACAGAATAATGCAGGCTACGAATGAACGGAACGACACCCCGTCAAAGGTTACCTTAAAACGTGTAAAGATGATGATTAACACTTGCTAACTCTTGAAACTAATCCAAAATCGATGCTTGATGCTTGTTCTTGATCAATTTCGAAAGGTGAGGGTGGGGAGAAAGGGTTTTGGCCGAAAATGGGGTTAGGGAGGCTAGGGCTTGCTTAATTTTGGTAATATTTAGTTTTAAGATAATTACAAAGTAACCCTCCTTGTTTAAATGTTATAACAACTAATCTTTTTAACACTTTTTAAAAGGTTTTAACTACAAAACACAAACATTATTAACCATCAATAATAATTATATACATTTTCAACTAATGACAAAACACATGAAATAAATATTACATGTAATCACATCATCAAGTAAAATTCACAAATAATATTTAAAATTTATAAATTCATGAATCACATATCCACAAACTAATAATCAACATTATTAGTTAAATTATTATATGTTTATCATAGATAAATGTTATTAAGTCACCAACGTTCAACGGCAACTAGTGTGCGCTCACGACACCTGTATGCAAGACCTAACGGAACTAACGGAGTTTAGTAACGGAAAATTACCAGATGTCACATTATCCCCATGTTGAAAGAATTTTCGTCCCGAAAATTGTGTTACATGGTTGTTTACATCATTGGTTTACTGCATTGGTATAACAAAATCTAGTGAGTTGTCACACTTGTATTTACCACCCCGATCACCTTTAAACCAGAACTTAATGACCTGGGCAGTTGTGTTTTTCTTCGAATGTATAATGACCATGACGTAACCATTCTCACGCCCTCTAGCAACAACACATTCCACCAACTTATCAATAGATACAAACACCTAAAGCAATAGTATTATTAGACTTATATAAAGGAAACAACAATTAAGTGCAAAAATGTTATACCATATTAGTTTCATACACCCCATCTTGTTAGATGATTCATCACCAAATGCCAGATAATTGTTGTCCCTAAACAACACTACTTTATATTTTCTAAAGAAATAAAGGAAATTATATAAACAAATTAAATGGAAGTAATGAATAAATAGAACTAAATGAAGAACTACATAAACATATAGCAACTTATATAGTAAGTTTTAACATATTCATACATCATGACAAAAAATGGCGAGATATCAAAGAATTTTACACTGTGTCAAATAAATCATATACACATCAAGGAGTCCTACGTCATGTCGACATAATTAGCACGCGTATCCGGGAATCTTGCGTCGTCTCAGCATACTTTAAATGCATTTCGAGTAATGTTAGTGCTAGATACTTCTTACGCATTTTGAATGACATATAATCAACTTGACAACGTTTACGACTTGAAAATATTGTCGGTTTAAAAAGCTAAAAACTGCCATGTATTTCATTTCTTAAGAAAAGTTAACCAACAAAAAGTTATTACGAAAAAACTAAATTATTAAAAATAAAATGAGTTTAAAACTTAAAATATGTATAGTATGAACGAAGAAGAAATATAAAATATTTAGAGAGAGAGTAAAAAACCAAACCCATTAACTATCATGACAAAATTATAAATAAATAAGAAAGAAGCTTTAAAGTTTACTATTCCTCGACTTTTTTCTAAAACATATAATAATACAAGAGAAAGACATAACACTTACTTCATTAAGCATATTTTCTTGTAAACTCTGAAAGAACCGTTGTTTTCTACCAAATTAAATGATAATTTCTTCTTAACACGCTCTTTTAACTATATTAGAATATTACATTTCTTTATATTACTCTGCCTTCGCAAGTATGTGGATGTGCCTCTTTCCCATTTTATAAGGTGTTTGGATGTAAATTTTCACAATTGAACCCGACCAATTAAAGAAGCAGTTACCTTAAATACTAGTAACAGGGTCGTCCTCATGAATTTTTGAAAAATTTTAAACCCTGGGCCAGGGGGAGGTGGAAGGCTTTGCATCGCTTGCAGGTACAATGTTCAAACCTGGGATGAACGAATATTTCTAACTTAATGATACTAACAATTAACCACTAACATGTCGCTAAAATTTTTTTGTCAATATCGTATAAGATATCATTTAAAAGACAACTATATTAGAATATTACATTTCTTTATATTACTATGCCTTCGCAAGTATGTGGATGTGCCTCTATTTCCCATTTTATAGGATGTTTGGATGTAATTTTTTACAACTGAACCCGACCAACTAAAGAAGCAGTTACGTTAAAATCAAGTAACAGGGTTGTCCTTGTGAATTTTTTAAAAATTTTAAACCGTGGGCGAATAAGAAAAAAAATAAACTCCTGTGATATAAAGTTAATAACTCATATGTAGAAAAAAGTATAATACGATCTAAGATCATTCTCATCAAGTTCCTTCAATCATTTAGGAAACAAAAAATCAAATAGTTTTTCATATTCTTGATATTGTTCAAATCTTTTTTCAAGTGAAGTAATAGCTTGTGAGGTCGACCTTTAGAAATCAACTCCTTACTCGTCCTTGACTACCGCTTGATTTGCCCCCTTAGTCGACTTTTCTTGGGTATTAGATTAATAGACTGGGTAAATGGTAATGAACTAAAGTAATCAGAATTGTTAATGGACTCTAAAGTTTAATAGCCTAGAATAATTAAATTGTTATTGAGCTTGTTAATGACCTATAGTTCTTAATTTTGTTTTAAATACGCGCTCACACACACACATATATACCCCCAAGACCGCCCTTGTCAGGTAGCATTATAAAACTTTTAAGCTACATATAAATAAAAAAATAAAAATACCCTATGTATTTAAATATTATAATTTGAAGAAAATTAAAACAAGACGTGTAAAGTACTACATTAATCCGTAAATAAAATTTTGAAAGAAAAAAGAAGATGACATCCGTTCTACTTGGGCCACGCTTAAAATAAACAGATGACGTGATATTTACGTAGCAATAACTAGACTTTTTCAATTTAGTTTTCTCTATAACATATTCAACTGATTGCGTCTTTTCAATCAATTTCGTCTCTTCCAAATTCCAATAAAATTTTAAAAAGTTCATTGTTTTAGAAACTTCTTCTTGATAGTATCCCCGTTTCTTCTAATATAGAAAATATAGGTCTAAAAATACAATCCATCTCATGCGCACTTTGTACATTGAAAACTGAAGATATTAATCATTTGTTTTGTGGTTGCTGAAGAAGCACAGAGAAGGATATCTTGGTGGACAAACCATTATCTTTTAACCTTCAAAACGGTTGGAGATATGGCATCCCTCCCCTTAACAATTCATGGTCAACTTATAATTAAAAGAATAATAACTATGATTATTTATTTATATCACTCTCTCGCAAATCTGGCTAACTCGAAATGTGTGGATTTTCAATAATCAAAGAACCTCTATTGATTAATTGGTAGATGAAAGCTAGTAGAACTTGCATGGTATTTATGGTGTAATTTTCCATTTACTAACTTTCCTTTGTAATTGTTATTGTTAGTCCTAACATATTGCTAGTGGTTATATTTATAATAAGTTTGTCGTTAAAAAAAGATGATATCAAAGCCCTTGCTTTTTCTTGGGTGCAACACGGAAGCTTCAATTTGTTTGCAACCGAGAGAATTGAGTAGTCAATCCTAAAAATAGAGTTGTAAAAACCTTATAATATTTTATCTTAGGGTTGGGCTATATATATCTCTTTTTTTACTTGTCATACCCCCTCCCTGGAAAATTAAATTTAAAAATTTTTATATTCCCCCCTTGTAAACTCATTATTTATAAAAAAACTTTTATATTACCTATTATATCTTTACATTCAAATTAAATTAAATTAATATTTAAATTCTAAATCAATCAATTTAATTTTATATTATTTTTTTAAATAATTTCAAATGTTGTATGTTTATATTAAATTAATAGTACACCATAATTGATTTATTAATACGAAGAGATAAGTGTTAAGTAAGAAATTTAATGAATTGCAAATAATCAAATTGAAAATAAATCATAAAAACAAATATATATACATAATAAATCAACATTTTCATGGGGTGCAGCCCACCCGCACTGGTTAGCCATAGGACCGCCCCTGTGCAACATACTTTTCATATTTTATTTTTTTTCTATTTTTAAGCTAATTACTTTAGTATAATCAACCCCAAGAGAGACTAGTTTAGGGGTTGTTTGAAATTCCTTACCCGTTCAGAAGGTGGTGACATGGTAAGGGGTTATTCCAAACTGACCGGATAAAGGAAAAAATATGCATGGGTTAATGGTGTCGGACATGATCAAACGCGAAAGAGTAAGAATCAAACACGCTGATCGGCTAAAATGTCTGATCGAATTAGTGGGTCAAATATTTTGACCGGGTAAAAACAAATCAAACAGCCCACGGTGGCGTTAAAAAAAAGAGACTACTTTAATTTAGTGCAAGCAGCAAAACATACCATATCTTCTTTGAACCCCCAAATACACGAACCATTGTGCTCCATATAAAGCTTATCAGTTCTCACATCCACCGTTCACCGGAGTTGCAAACCAACAGCCTCCACATGAAGGCTTTCACTCTCTTCCCAACCTCCGACACCCTCTCGCTCTTCGCTGCCACCTCATCCTCCGTATCCTCACGGTATCTTCTTCACTCATCCCTTCGTTCACTTCACACTTTGATTATTCACTTTGTTTTTATTCTTCATGTTTATCTTCAATTGTAAGGTTTTGAGCTTGTTTTTACTCTTCATGTTTGTCCCAAATCAAAAGAATTGCTAAAAATGATGAATTTGGTGAATTTGTAAGTTACGGATTAGAATGACTATAGGTGAGTTATAGGAAGCAAGCAATTGATGGAATACATACACTTCAAGAGGGGAAATGATATGTTTCAAAAGCTTTTTATGTACATAATGGGCTATTTGGGCAAGAAGCTTTTGTATTGGGCTAAAAATGAAATGAAATGTGTAAAAAGTTCTGAAATTTCCTACCATTTACCAAAGATAGCAGCAGGTCATTGATGGGTTCATCATGCTTAGGTGTATAACATCCATTTCAACATTTCATCACCTGGTGTGTTTTATGGCTATGCAGGTTCTTCGCCGAAACAGAAATATGATTAACAGATATGCATTATTTTAGGAGTTTTTGTTCTTGCTGTTCTTTGAGTTATACTCTAATATTATTGCTCATTTTTTTAAATCGATCTTTATGTTATCGTCCATTCGTCCCCAGTCATTTCTTTGTTATTTCTTTGCCGTAGTGAACTTGGAAAGTTATCGTCGTTGTGTTTCTTCACTTTATGACCAGTACCAGTTAACTTATAGATGTAATCATGGAAAGATGTTTGCATACACCATATTATTGTTTAAACTTCCAGAAGCAAGTTATCCAATGTGCTTGTCTTCACATCTTTAGAGTTTTTGAAGTCCTTATTCCTGTTTAACACAACTTTACTTCTTATGAATTCAGGACCCAACTTTCCTTCCCTCAGAGGCTGTTCTTCTGCCGGGCAGAGACTGGTAAGCAAGTAAAAGTTCATTAATATCAGAACTTGTTTTTTAGTTGTTTTGGTTCAAAATATTTTTGGGTGGCAAAATCTTTTCTTTATTTATGATTTTGTTATGGGATTCAGAAGACGCCTGAGGGGGTATGCGTTCTTGCTGGTTTCTTTTACTGTTTTGTTATTCTGAAATCTTGAATTTGTGATAGATGGGGCGGTAAGCTTAGTAAACGTGCCACCAAATCTGCTATTAGCAGAAAGAGAGGAAGCTAAGGCGGTGTTGCACTTGTTTTTGACAAATCAAGGCATGAATCGTGTAAGTGCAGCCAGAAAGATGAAAAAGTTGGACCTTTTCGTCGATCACCTTATGTCAAGACTTCACACTGTCTACAAAACCAGATATCTAGTAGGTCTGAATCCTCTGCTATAACTTCTTTTTTTTCAATTTTCATAGTTCTGAATAACAAGCTTGTTGGTAGGTGTTAGTGACGTGCCTAATTATCTAATTCCTTGCAGGACGAGAGCTCACTACTCCTGAAATTAGAGATGCTCTCATCCCTTACCTAGAAGAACTCGTTGAGGAGCACGGGGACAGTTTTGTTGAAGTACTAGAATACTTTCCAATCCCACTAGTCAAAGAAAAATCAGAGGAAACTCTGCAAAACCCGTCTCCTAATGTTATTGAAACTTCAACTACGCCTGTTTCTACAGTTTCAGAACCCGCCACCAGCTCTAAAAAACCAACGACCACAACACGTGCAAGTAATATTGGTGATACACCAAATCTTCCACCGCATGTCGTTTACCTTGAAGAGCTTGGCATGGAGCGTGATGTCATTAAGGAAATTATTAGAAAATTCCCA
This sequence comes from Flaveria ramosissima, assembly GCA_025215565.1. Taxonomy (NCBI): domain Eukaryota; kingdom Viridiplantae; phylum Streptophyta; class Magnoliopsida; order Asterales; family Asteraceae; genus Flaveria; species Flaveria ramosissima. Next base: position 11,067,292 of record CM046043.1, on the reverse strand, counting down.
GCTTTTGGTTACTACAGTTTGGAAGGTAAAATCAAACCAGTTGTCGAGTTCCTTCTTGACCTCGGCATACCAAAGTCAGATATCCCTGTGATTATCAGTAAACGACCTCAATTATGTGGTATTAGTCTATCTGATAACTTAATCCCGACTATGGCATTTCTAGAAGATTTGGGCGTTGACAAGAAAAAATGGGCAAAGGTTATTCACCGGTTTCCCGCTCTTCTCACTTATAGCAGATCAAAGTTACAAGCAACAGTGGATTATCTTTATGAAATGGGTCTTTCTTCTCAAGATGTGGGAAAAGTGCTAACACGCTACCCGTCCATCATAAGTTACAGCGTGGAGGAGAAGCTACGGCCCACAGCTGAATATTTTTCTTCAATAGGTGTCAATCCTGCGGTTCTTATGTCTCGTTGTCCACAAGCTTTTGGTCTTAGCATCGAGTCAAGTTTGAAGCCGGTCACCGAGTTTTTTCTGCAGAAAGGATACCATGCTGCTGATTTTGCACTAATGGCTTCCAGATATGGAGCTCTTTATACTTTTAGCGTGGAAGATAACTTGTTACCGAAATGGGAATACTTTTTGACCATGGAATACCCGAAAACCGAATTGGTTAAGTTTCCTCAGTATTTCGGGTACAGTTTGGAGGACAGGATTAAACCGCGACATGAAATCGTTAAAGAAAGTGGGGTGAGGTTGCTTTTGAACCAGGTGTTGTCTCTTTCAGATGAAGACTTCAACAAACTTGTGAAGAGAAAAGTGAAGAAAAAGAATGCTTGTGCTTGATTGGTGGATATCCCAGATGCAATAATAACATGATGATCCAGTATGCAGTGCAATAGGTATGTTTTGCTTTGACATAATACATTAGAGCTGATGAATGTTGTAGCTACTGGGCAATTACATTATACATTTATACTGTCAATTGAAACTTCATTTAAGCTCTTCTATCATTTGTGTTTTATTTTTAGGCTTGTTTATGGACCATGTATGTATGTAACACATAGTAAAAGAAAAATACATTTAATATAACTAAAGAAGTATCAGTAATTATAAAGTACAATCTGAGAGTTTTTGACGTCAGTATTTTATGAAAAACACATTTGTGATTTGTGAACAACCTAAGGTCGTCTAAAGGTTTGCTTAGAAATATTGGGATACAACCAATCAACAAGTACATCCAATTCATTAAATGTTTGTACCTGATGAAACAACTGTTAAATGACAGTTGGGAATTGTCTTTGCTAGTTTCTAATAGAGGTGGACAAAAGAATTGGTTTGGGTTTTCAAACCGGTTCAAAATTCGACCTGGTATTGCCCCAAAAACCAGTTTGGTTCAATCCAGTTCCAAACCGCCGGGTCCTACATCGGTTCCTGCCCCCGCTCATTCAAACCGGAGCGGTTTCCGAACCGGTTTCTTAACCTCTTTAATTCTATAGCCGTTGCTAGCAGTAATGTTACCATTCTTTTGATCGTTTGAGCCCCATTTTTTTACCATTTTGCTCCTTTAAGTTAGTATAAATATGCAGTGGGTGTTTTGGTTGAATTACAACTTAAAACGCTCTAACCTCTTTAAAGTCTCAAAAACGTTCAGTACTCTCATTATGTTGTTGGGAGAAAAAAAAACTCTCAAATAAACTTTTTTATACAAACAAAAATTTAAAAAGATATAAAAAGAAACAGTTTTTTTTTTTTTTGTTTTTTTTTGTTTTTGTGTGTATGTTTGGACGTGAAGCGGTTGGGAACTTACCCAAACCGGTTGTTCTAGGATTCGGATTTTTCTCCTCCAACTAGTTTAAAACCAAATCGGTTTGCCTCAAACCAGCTTTGACTCCCGTTGACCAAAGTGGTTCGGTTCCCAACCGAACCGGTTTTATAAAAAAAAAACCAATTTGTGCACCTGTAGTTTCTAATGTTTGGGGTCTTATTGTTGAACTTCAGTCTAGGGTTAATGAATACTTGTGTTGTAAGTTACAACTATATGTTGATGTTGGTTTCTATATGCATATGATATGTGTTTTCTCATGATTTTAATTCTTATTTATTTGTATCTTATTATGCCAAGGGGCGTCAATTTTGTTAGGTTGATGGGTTAAACTAATGGACCCGAACATGACTTGCATATTTATTCGTCTAAAAGCCATAATCTTAAGTTGGGCACACTTAAAATTGTATAAGACCTATGTAAGTTGTTTATCTGAATTAAACAAACGTGTTTGATACCAGTTGATGGGTTCTAGTTAGGCTAGAAATAGGTTAAGGGATTTGATCTAAAACTAGCGAGGCCATTGATTCGGTGCTTTGGGGAGGAGATTCAAAAGACTCACCGGCTAATCTTTTCAATTGAAAGCGGAGGGTAAGGAACCGATCGGTTCAATTCAGGTATAGGAGGCGAGGGGAGGGGAACATAGAAAGGAAGCGTGTTACAAAATGAGAAAATTATATTTTGAACTTAAAGAGATGCTTTATAAATAGTAGAGATTATAGTATTACATATGTAAATATTAAGTAGATATTTTTCAAAGTAAAATTACGATTGGTGTCGTTGGTCCTTGTAATTTAATCTAAATCTTGAATTTGGTCTCATATCTTTAAACCTTGCATATACGGTCTCTTATCTATTAATTTCTCTTTCTCTTTTAGTTTGAGACTTTTATTTTCGTTAAACCTAAATGTTAGTATATTGGTATTTTTGTGTTTTCAATTTTTATAACATTTATTTAGTAGTGTTTATTCCCTCCCTTGCTTTGTCCTCATCCAACTTATTAATATCACCCTCATCGACTTTTATTCAATGTTTCATCTATTAAATGCAAGACCTATGGTTTTTTAACTACATAAACAAATATACATAAAAAACAAGACCAATTAAAGTCAAATCGTATACAAAATACATTACAAGAAGAGGGTTTTAAGCTAGTTACGCCACTTACAACTAACTCTACGATTCCTATTAACAAACCAAAGACACAAATTATTAACGATCAAATCAAATAGTTATTATCCTCTCAAAGAGGTAGATTGAAGATCTTATTATGAAACCTACAAATCCCCATCACGAAGTAAAACAAATCGTTTTTACCAAATCCACTTTCTTTCTCAACAACAACGAAGAATCAAGATAATCCATAAGATCCTTTGTACTATCTAGAGACGACCGATCCAAATCAAGCCACTTACAAATTGAATTCCAAACTTTGTTTGCAATCTAACAGGGTACAAAGATATGCGATGAAGACTCCACATCGCTCGATCATAAAGCCTTTTTTAACTCAAGTTTAATACAGTGGGAAGACGTTCCAGTAAAATCCACCATGCCATAATGTTTTTTTAGGGACATAGTTGTTCCCCCTAGTGGGGTGAGAACCAACATGCCTAATGACATTCGAGAAGAAGTGACCAACATGCCTAATGACATTCGATTTTGGAGGGAAAACCCGGGTTGAAACTGCCATTTGACAGTTTAATTAGTTTCTATTTTTATTTTAAATAAACATTAAAAATATGTATTTTCCACTCGAATTTCACATGTGAAATTCTGGAAAATCGATTCGAAACACATTTTATAATGAAGCCATTTTTATCAAAATAATAAATTTCAAAGCTGACCTGGCAGCTCGACCCCAGCCAGGGGCTCTGCCCTTTGGACCCTGCCAGGGGCTGCCGCCCCTTGGACCCCGCTATCAAGGGCGCTGCCCCGAACCCCCGCCAAGGGGGCGTTGCCCCCTTGGAACCCCCATTGCGAAGCCCCCAAGAAGGTTTTTAATATCGAAGATCATAATACACTCAAACAAGCGTGCACTCCGCACCTCCTAACTTGTTTGATGAATATTATGATCACATTGGTCATTAGTTAATCCAATTACACTAAAATATCTAATAGACTGCCTTCGCTAGCCCCAAACCCAACCAGAACTAAAGAACCGACTATATTTCTCGACATCTTTAGAAATTTCCAAATTAAATAGTCCCTAAACTCTAGAGGCAAAAGAAATGCCTCCCATCTAAGCATCCATCCAAAAACTTTTAGATGAGCCATTCTCTACTTTTATTTCTAGTAGAATTTTCATCATTATAAAGATTTATAGCTTTGGCAATATGATTCCAAACACCTATACCTTTAGACGAAGCCGAGAAAAATTCATTCAAGGTCGTACGACAAGAACTAAATACCATTTCAACCAAGGCATTTTCCTAGCATTACCATCACCATCCAAAAAACTGATCCAAAAGATTCTAAAGTTCTCTTTACCTTAGATGGCAAAAGGAATAGAGAACAATAATAAGTATCAATCGACATAAGAACCGATGAAATTAGAACTAACCGTCCGTCAATAAACAAAAGATTAGCTTTCCACTTAGAAAGCATCTTCTTGAATCTTTGAATAATGGTATATCAACTAGAAAGACGAATCATAATAGATCCAAATAGGAATACCAAGGTAGGTGAATGGAAATCGATCCCTTTACACCCCCAAGAACTTGGCAAGCCTATCAAGCTCCCGATGATCAACAACCACCCCGAAAAGACTTGATTTTTGAATTTGATCTGCTTATTAGTTAACTTGATTATTAGTTTTCAAAAAAAAATTGATATTCAACACCCACTCGAAAAAGCAAGACCTACATTAGTTAACTTGATTATTCTCGCTACTTTCCTAAGCCAATCATGAATGTATGCTCTTATTATTTTATACATACACAAGTGTAGATACATGTAGTAATCAACCCAAGCATATTGATTATGTTGTCTAATAAATCATGTAAATATTCCTACATCTTGGATACAACCAGACCTAATCCATAGCATTATTCCCATTGTTTAATTTGGTAAAGTTGTATGCATGTGACAGAACTATAAATATATTTAATGAACCAACTAATTATATTATCCTACAAATGTTATAAATATGATAAAAGCTAAACCACGATAGAATTCCCTAAATTCATTTATTAAAGTTGAATGAGGACAAATGGTTTAAACTTGAAAAGACAAAAGTTCTTATTTATTAACATTTGGATCTAAAAGAAAATAAGAATCTTAGACTAAAAAAATAGAACTGAAAGACTAAAATTCATATCTGCAAATTTTAAAAAATAAGAATCACCAACTCTAAAATTTACTCTTTTTTTTCTAATAAACAAAGAGATGTTGGGTACATTATTTGATGATGGCTGTTTAATACCTCGTCAATTTTGGACTACTTTAAGATGTGTTAAAACAACCTATCCACCTCAACATTTTTAAAACTAAATATCTCATCACCCAATAGATACGTTTTTGTAATTTATTCATTTGGAATCTTACTTTTATTAAAGTTTGAGGTTTACATGATATTTCTAAAAAAGAGTACTGAAGTACGTATATTTTAAATAATTGAGTGCTAATATAAAAGGGTTCGGTTTATGCTTTCTTTAACACACTAATATAATTCTATTTTATTTCAATTTAAATCTATTTCACATCTCAAGTGAGCTTTAAACCCAACACTACTTGAGTGAGGAACATACACTTTTACCACTAGACCAATAACAGTGGTGTAACTTTAGTGATGCTAAGGATGAGAAGAACACATGTTAGTATTCAAGGTCGTGTTGTCTTGTAGGGAACCAGGTTCAAGTATCTTGGTTCGTTTGTACAGAGTGATGAGTATATAGCTAGTGATGTAGCACACCGTGTGCAAGCATGTTAGCGCAAATGCAAGGTAGCAGGTGTCGTGTTGTGCGACAAGAGGGTTCCTAATAAAATTAAAGGTAGCATTAGGAGTCGTATGCGAAAAGAGGGTTCCCAATAAAAATAAAGGGGAAATTTAATAGGGTGGAAGTTCGACCAACTATGTTATATGGTATTAATTGCTGGACCATCAAGAAATCACAAGCTCAATGAGTGAAAGTAGCAGAGATGTACATGTTAAGATTGATGTCATGACACACAACGATAGCCCAAATAAGAAATGTAGACTGGGAGGGGCATGCATTACAGATAAAACTAAAGAGAGGAAATTAAGATGATTTGGTCACATGAAGAGGAGACACGTAACGCCGTCGTTTAAAATTGTAGAAAACCTCACTGTAGACGATAAAAGAAGCAGAGGAAGACCGAAGGTAGCTTAAGAAGAGATTATTAGGCGTGATTTGGTACGATTGCATCTCCCTTAAGCATAATCGAAGATAGAAGTCTTGGAGGCATAGGAATATGATAAATGACTTCTAGAGGAGAGTATAAACATCTTATAGGACCCTAGTTCATTACCACATTATTAGTATGTATTAGCTTTCTTCTTTTACTTTAGGTTTATCCTTTTGTTGATCTTTTATAGATTTGCTTTTATTAGTATATTATTGTGATCTTTCATTTTATGTTATTATACTATCGTAGGCTAGCCCATGGTGTGTCTTATGTGTATATGTTATCTCATAGTGGTTGTCTTATAATATGTTTTACCTTTGTATGATCTTAATGTCAATTTTTATCTGTATGGCTATCCGATTACACTTGACATCTACATCATTCTACTAGAGCACATTTTTTTATCCCTTAAAATAAAAAGACTTGCTCTCATCTTATCCATCACAAACCCTACATGTAACATTGTTATGAGTGAGATCTACAATGTATGTTTTGTGTTATATATAATAGTTTTTTAACATTAAAATTGATAGTTTAGTAGTAAGAGTTAAATACTATTTATAAAGACCGTGGATCAAATAAAAAACAATATATAAAAATTTGTTTTATTAGTAAAAAGTGTGTGAATAACCAAATACATAAAATGATACCATCCAACCTTTCCCTCCTTATCCCTCACACACAAGAACAACCCCACCAACAAAACTATCTCATCACTCTTCACAATCTCACCTTCAGATTCTTCAATCTCAATCAAAACCTCACAAACCCTAACCCTAATTCACCAATCCCCACCCAAATGCACCACATCTGATTCACCAACACCAACAATGGACATCACCACTCTACCTCTAACCAAATGCACACTCAATTTCAATTCAACTCATCGTCACCCTCTCTCTGTTCTCCCTAGGGCATCAGTTTCAAATTTGGGGGATTACGACCGTAATGCCCGTCGTTCGCTACGGTGGGGTGTTCGGAACATGTGTGTGGCTTCGAGCTCCGATACGAGTGTCGCCGCGAAGGCGTCTTCTTCTCCGACAGTTGCTAGTAAGAAAGATGTGGGGGTTGAGGAGGAGGAGGGGGATTTGAAGGATTGGATGCATAAGAATGGGTTGCCGCCGTGTAAAGTGGTGCTTAAGGAAAGGCTAGCGTATGATTCGCGGCATCCTTCTATTCATTATGTTGCTGCAAGTGAGGATTTACAGGTTGCGGTGATTTACTGAGTTTTTGTTTGTTTGTTTGATTGGTTGGATTGAGGGTTGTTTGTTGATTTCTGTTTTGTGAAGTGTAGGCTGGTGATATTGCGTTTTCGGTTCCGAATTCGTTGGTTGTGACGCTTGAGAGAGTTTTGGGGAATGAGACTGTTGGTAAGATGCTGTTTGAACTTTGAATTCTTATAGCAGATGTGCATATGATTGTTGTTATTATTTGTTGAATCACTAGATTGAGTAGTTTAAGTTTTCTATTACTATGCTTCAAGTAGATCCATCCAGTCCCATTGAAGAGAATGTAAACGATTGCACATTTGCAATTGTAGATTTATGGAGTTCTTAAGCAACTTGGTTTTGAATGCAGCGGAACTGTTAACGACGAACAAATTATCAGAGTTAGCTTGCCTTGCGTTGTATCTAATGTATGAGAAAAAACAAGGAAAAGAGTCTTTCTGGTACCCGTATATAAGAGAGCTTGATCGTCAGCGTGGTAGGGGGCAGCTAGCTGTGGAATCACCACTCTTGTGGTCTGAAGCTGAACTGGATTATCTTACAGGCAGTCCTGTTAAGGTATTTCTGTTCTAAATATAATTTATCTTAAAGAAACCTTCTACACAAGGGGAAGGAAGGTTTATGACTTCCACCAGTTTAATCTACATTGCTATGTTTATATATCAGGCTGAAGTTATTGAAAGAGCAGAAGGCATCAGAAAAGAGTATGACGAGCTTGACACTGTCTGGTTTATGGCTGGTTCTCTATTCCAGGTGTTTTTCTTTGTTCATTTAGTGACTTGTGCTGTACTGGGTTGAAGCTATTTGCTTTACAAGTTAACAAGCAATGGTTTTATTTTTGTTTTTGTTTATTTTTTAGTAGAGTTCTTCACATGGCTGATTGGTTTAATTGCCTTCTTTTTTCTTTCTTGAGCAGCAATATCCATTTGATATCCCTACAGAGGCCTTTTCATTTGAGATATTCAAACAAGCCTTTGTAGCGGTTCAATCTTGTGTTGTGCATTTGCAGGTTTGTCTTACCATCTGATAACACTTGGTTGGCATTTGTTTCTTTGTATTAGAGTAATTACCTATAAAAATCTTTATTCTTTTAGTACTGAATTTGAATGGTCATTGACCTTTTTTATTGCCATCAACTTTGAACACTCCATGATCGTAAAATCATAGCTATATAGAAAGCAAGGCTGTGTTAAGGTTGTCTTATTGGGACTTTTACGTACATGGTTAAATATTTTCAATCTATCTACTATTTGAATATTGGTAAATATATCTTTCTTTCTAGAACCATCCAGATTTTTATAAACTATAATTCTTCTACAATTGGGTTTCTGTTTCTTGTTATTTCTTATCAGTTGTGCAATGCTCTTTAAAATTCAGAATGTGAGTTTGGCACGAAGGTTTGCACTGGTTCCTCTTGGACCTCCTCTGTTGACCTATAGGAGCAACTGCAAGGCTATGTTAACAGCTGTAGATGGAGCTGTCCAATTGGTTGTTGATCGCCCATACCTAGCCGGACAATCTATTGCAGTGTGGTATATTATCTGCTTTCTTTTGGGTTATACCATATATGGCTGGTTTTGAGGCCACATTGTTGTTCTTTATTATACACATGCTTGTAGGTGTGGGCCACAACCTAACTCGAAATTACTAATAAATTACGGGTTTGTTGATGAAGACAACTCTTATGACCGTTTGCTGGTTGAGGTTAAATTCAAAATTCTCATATATACATGCAGTTGTTACTGTTTCAACGCTTCTGCCTATACTTCTCTTACCTTTCTTGCTTCCAGGCAGCACTAAATACAGAGGATCCTCAATATCAAGACAAAAGGTTGGTTGCTCAAAGAAATGGCAGACTAACCATACAATCTTTTCAGGTATACTTCATTCTCAGTTTCACTTTGTGTTTTACTTCATGTTGTAGATGGGTGTTTGGTATTGAGTAGATTTCATCTTCCACTAGGTTAAAGTGGGAAAAGAAAGAGAAACCATTCTAGATATGCTTCCATATATGAGGTTGGGTTATGTCTCAGATCCTTTAGAGATGGAATCCGTTATATCTTCTCAGGGTCCAGTATGTCCGGTAAGTCCATCTGGTGGGAGATTGTCAATTTCATGTTTTAGTTTAGTTTCGGTATAATTTTTAATGTTATGATGTTACAGGTGAGCCCTTGTATGGAATATGCAGTTTTGGACCAACTAGCTACTTATTTCAGAGAAAGACTGGCAGGTTACCCTACGACCCTAAGCGAAGATGAAGCCTTGGTAATATATTCTTCTTCTTTCAAGTTTAGATGATCGTACTGTACTAGGGGCAGAATAGACAGGTTAGGTGGGTTGGGTAACATCTCAGAATTGGTCAGGTTGGAGTAACGCACAAATTGACCCGTTTGAGTGTTCGACTCATTAGAGATATGACATAACCCAAATTAACCCATTTGTGGCTAAACGAAATCGAAATTGCCACCTCTAGTTCTACCCTGCCGTACCTGTGAGTTCTTTTATTAACGAATGTGCTTTTGGGTAATTCAGTTGGCAGAATGTGATATCGATCCCAAGAAACGAGTTGCTACACAACTTCTGAGGTGTGAGAAGAAAATACTAAGCAGATGCTTGGAGGTAACTGTTGATCTTATAAACCAATTACCAGATCTCTCTGTATCTCCATGCCCAGCTCCTTATGCCCCACAACTAAGATGATGAAACTGGATCCAAGATTTCTAAGTCTACTTAATCTCTACATATATTGGGAAATCCGGTAAATTTCAACGATCATGCAGCAGCAGCAGCCCAGACAACTGGTCAGAAAACCATTCATTGCTGTTTCTATTAATTTGTTGTATAAATGAGAAAATTTCAAGACTTGTACAGTTTATGGACCAAAAATGCTGATAAAACTTGATTCTAATTGTTTCTTTGATAGCATAGTATCACCTGTCAAAGTTGGAAAAAATGGTGCTCCTGATCTAACACCATCTTGTGTCAAATGACATGACCAAAACAACCTGACTATAAACGTCCGTTGTGCTGAACAGTCATCATTCTAGATGAATCTGGTTTCGGTTAGTTTTCCATCATATAACACCTCATAGTCATTTTTGGCTAAAACTTCTCTGCCTAACCATGCCATTGTCATGCTTAATCATCATCACATTCATATGATTCGCTCTTCTATCTATTTTTTTTAAAATGATTTTAGTTCGTTATTACTTTCTTAACCATTATTAGAACTTAAACATATGCATCAGTTAAGCCGCTCGAGGGAATGCCCGCTAAATTGGACTACCTAGTGACCTAGCATGGAAGCAGTCTGCTGCCGTTTGTTAGCCGTTGTTGTATGGATGTTAGTGGAGATAGAATGTCACATGTTATATGGCTCGAATGGTTAACACTAAAGGACTTGTAGCGTAATAGTACCAAGATGTTTAGTAAGATATCCCTTCCCATATCACACGGTGGACAAGTTGTGTAAAAAAATCTGTTCGAGAAAAATATTATTACTCAACAATTATTTTAACAATCTGGTAATAATATCAAGAAAAGGTTCTTCTCTAATCTAATTCACACTTTTAAAAACCTATGTTTCTCTCTATAGTTTAATCGTTTATATAAATATGTTATAAATATGAAAAGCAGGTAACATCCTCGTCTTTTCATATTGAAAATTCCAAACTAATCGAAGTTATAGTCGGATTTACATACCGTTTCTAAAATTAGTCCCAAATGTTTCTCGTGTATTATACGAAAAATTTCCCAAACTAGCTCCAACTCAAAATCGATTCAGTTTTGGTCAACAGAAGTCAAAAACATTCCCTGTTCCAAACCGGTTATCAAGTGGAAAATGACCAGTTCCAGTTCTGGTATGTTACACGTTTATTAATTGGTGCGGTTCAAACCAACTTCAACGGAGGGGTGCACAAACAGATCTCAACAACGTGTTGGGTTGGTTTGGTTTGGTTTCTAACCAGCTCCTTAGTCGGGTCGGTTCTGGGTTACGAACCACTTTTAGTTCCGGGAACAGGTATTTTCTCCTCAGGAACCGGTTTCTTTACACCTCTATTCCAAAGTCCAAACCATAGGAAGCTAAGTCAAATTTACAGCACTCAAATTAGTCAAAAGTCAAAACACTTTGTATCCCATTGGACCCATTCCCATACGTACAGTTTTGAGGCCCAATATGTAATTATGGGTTGAGAAAAACAGGCCTCGGCCCACTGAAAGCTCGTGTGAAGAAATGTGAAATGATAGAACCTTCGTCGTGCTTGTGGTTGTGACAACAAACCTGAAGATCTCATTCATCGTCATCGGATCTCTCTGCGGCCGTTTGTAAGTGCTCTCCGATTAATCATGATCTCTAAACCTGTGATATGAGTTTGTTCATCTATGCGATTTTGCTGTACGAAATGTTCTTCAATCTCCGTGTCATTTTTTAGTATTGATTGATTGATTATCGTAGCTGTTATCGACTTATTCTAATCTCTGTAATCAGATCTAGACTCAGTTGCCCGTTTATAATCCTTTTTTAGTTACAATTCTAGGGTAATGTTTTCTTGTTATGTGTAAAATTAGCTGTTAGCATATATTGCTGAGACATTACCTGCTGCTACACTCATGAGAAGTTCAAATATTTGAAGCCCTAAGGAGAAGTAAAAACTCGGGGCCTTGTTCAGGTGTTATTGTTATAGTTTTATTAACGGTTTTTTTATGATTTTTGTGAGTAGGGTAAAAATTGGTTCGCTAAAGTAGGATTGGACTATGCATTATAATAAAAATTAAGCTCAAAATTCTTTTTGGCTATAGTGAGGTTGGATTAGGAATTTAGGATAGGATATTTACAGACTCAAAGCGAAAAATCTGGATTAAACTGTGTATATATGTACATTTTGTGAAAGAAAAAGTTGGGACCCTTATAATTTGGAGACCCTAGGCACAAGCTTATAAAACCAACCACATAGAGCTGCCCATGGTACACTTAGCCTTGGAAGTGGTGCTTCTTTACATCAGTAGCTCCTTTTCTTTGTGTCTTGGATCATGAGCTTCATTTCTAGCCTATTGAGTATTGCCATGTGGTGCTTAGTTAGTTAGTTATAGTTACATGGATGTTTCATTGTTTCTAGGGAGGCTTGTAATCTTGTATGTGTATACTGTATCCATTACATTGAGTTCATACTATGGCAGTAGTTTCTGCATTTCTTTCTAGGTCCTGAATTAGCTACCTCCCCTGTTGTAAGAAAAGTTCTACTGATTTTTGATGTCGAACATATATACTTATTTACTGATATTTGTGGGGCTTGTGATAAAGTTCAACATACTTGGAAGTTTTGTGTCGACAAATCTAAAATTTGCGTACTAACTTTAAAGTTTGAAAGTAACATATGAGGCCCAAGAAGCGTTCTTTAGTGCCAGGAAAAGTGTCTGTGCTACTATATTTTGATTTGTTCTTTGGAGCATTAAGACATTAACATATGTAATGTTATAGAGTTGGAGTGCGAATTTGGTACTCAATGCAGGAATTCCTTTGAGGAGCTAACTTTGAGTTATGATATATGTATTCACAGGAAATTGGCTTAAATGGCTGGTGGTAGGGGAATTTACCACTTGCTGAGGAGCAGACTTCATTCTCAAACCACTGTAAGCATTAATCTTGTTTGGATCATTTTGGTTCAAAGAACCAACCCCCCCTTTTTAAGAATCTGTTTCCTTTCCTGTATGAGTGTGAGAGGCAGCAGTGATAGACTGATAGTAAAAGCTCCATAACTATAGTTCTGTACTTTTGTCTAGACGAACTCTTTTAATCTTAACATTTAAAAAAAAATCTACTTTCTAAGCATGCCATTGTTTCTATCTGGCAATCATTAAATCATAAGAGCGCTTCTAGATAACCAAACTAACCACTGTACATAGTGCTTACATTTAATATATGGGATATGGAATGATTCAGTGATCTGAATTTGAGCTTAGTTGCATCATTTACTCGGTAATTAGTATACACTTTTTGAGAAAGATTTTCACAGTTGACAGTAAATTGATGCTGTGTAGGCTGTGATTAAGGGTTCAGCATTTACTTGGTCATGTCAGCGAATATACTATCTGAGCACTGCCCAGTGGCCAGTTGGATAGGGTTATTATTTTAAGTTTCTGAACCTATGTGGGGCCAAAATTTTAGTTAGCACAGGGTAACATCCAATACTCCAATAGTCCAATCCCAAAACAAGCACATAGAATATTGCAATAAAATATGAACCACTTTGTTTCCATTGGAAGTATAAAGTTTTTAAGAAGACATCTGGCTGGTTTAATGTAAACATGCAATTACCATAGTAAACGTTCTACATGTCTCTTAAGGATCATGGCCCATGGATCATCAGAATAAGCATAAATGGCTTGCAGATGCTGAAAATTTTAAGATGTTCTATACTCTTCTGCATTTACATGATAGAAACTATCTGAAAATTGTTGCAAATATTGTCACCTGAAAAGTGTTTTTTTTTGAGTTAATTGCCATTTTCATCCCTAAGGTTTGGTGCCTTTTGCTGTTTTCATCCAAAAACTTTATTTTTCCCTTCTGTTTCCCTGACATTCTAAAAAATTGTCATTTTATCCACTTCCGTTAACCCGTTTGTTTTACTCGTTAAGTGGACATCAACTTCGCGGCAATTGAACAATGTTTATTTAGGTTTTCTTTTTCCTGGTGAGGTGTAAAAGTACATAAATGCCCCTGACATGACGTGCACGTGATGGCTACTTAACGGGTAAATAAACGAGGTTTACGAAGTTGGATGAAAATTGCAAGTTTTTTAAATGTCAGGGACGCACAGGGGAAAAAGTTTGTTTCTGGATGAAAATGACAAAATGCACCAAACCTTAGGGACGAAAATAACAATTTAATCTTTTTATTTTATTTTTTTATAATTTCACTAGAAACTTCTCTCCTTTTGTATTTAGAAGGATGCATATATTGTTTTCTTGTTATATGATTAACATTGTTTTGCCGGTTCACAATTTCAAACATGACATAAGAATATAAGATATGTATAAGTCAACTCTATTTCTTTGTATTCCAATCACTGATTGCTGCAATCATTCGCACTTTATAGGCCCCTCCAGTTTTGTCATCACTAATTTCAAAGAAGGATCAAGAAGCTTCTAGCATGAAGTCCCTGAGAGCAATAGCACTGCTTGGAGCAGGTGTTTCAGGGCTTTTGAGTTTCACAACAATAGCGTCTGCTGATGAGGCTGAACATGGTTTGGAGTGTCCAAGCTATCCTTGGCCTCATCAAGGCATTCTCAGTTCATACGACCATGCTTCGTAAGCTTGTTTTTCAACCACCGTTTGTACCTTCTTTCCATATCATTTATTTATAGTCCTTAGTTTTGGACTGAATATGAAAAGTCAAAGTTGAGTCTAACCTAATCCAGAAGTAAGATACCAATGATTCATAATCCTCCCTTATAGACACACAAACTGTATCAACCCATTAAAGTAAAAGGGATGAAAGAGCACCCTTTTGGGAATTGACGTTTTGTTTCTTTTATCAGGATCCGACGTGGTCACCAAGTGTACACGCAAGTTTGTGCTTCGTGCCATTCAATGGGTTTGATTTCATATCGTGACTTGGTGGGTGTTGCATATACAGAAGAGGAAACCAAAGCTATGGCTGCTGAAATTGAGGTGGTTGATGGTCCTAATGATGAGGGTGAAATGTTTACCCGCCCCGGCAAGCTCAGTGACCGATTTCCTCAACCTTATGCAAATGAGCAAGCTGCTAGATTTGCTAATGGTGGGGCCTATCCTCCAGACTTGAGCCTTATCACCAAAGTAAGTCATGACTCCTACCTTTGAGCTTTAAGGATCTTGTTGTCTTTTCAACAAATTCTTACATTTTCTTCTTGCAGGCTCGTCACAATGGACAAAACTATGTATTTGCACTTCTGACTGGCTACCGTGACCCTCCCGCTGGTGTTTCGGTGAGTAGTAAGATTCACACCTCTTTGTCTCTGTTACGATCCACCTAACAGCCAATCTACAAATAAATTGCAGATCAGGGAAGGTCTGCACTATAATCCTTATTTCCCTGGGGGTGCTATTGCTATGCCTAAAATGCTTAATGATGGTGCTGTTGAGTATGAAGACGGCACTCCTGCAACAGAGGCTCAGGTTGGTTATATGCCTCTTATCGTGCCAATGAGAGTCCTTTTATTTAGTTTTATGTATTTTGTATTTCAATTTCTGCAGATGGGAAAAGACGTTGTGTCATTTTTAAGCTGGGCCGCAGAACCAGAAATGGAAGAAAGGAAACTGGTAAATGCTTTTAACTCCTTTAATATGACGAGACAAATTGGTGCACCCTCGAGCCTTTATCTCATGCATCTTGACTTTGAAATATACATGATTTAATTACGTTGAGTTTGCATATTGCATTCAAGATAGATTTCACACCTTGAAAATGATGTTAGATTTTGTAATAAAAAAGTTATATGAATGATATATAATAAGCAATTATCAGGTTGATCTCTAAATATACGCAGAGATGTACTTTTTAAGAAATTCTTGGTCAGACCAATCTGCAAACATTTGTATTCTTTTTTTTTTAATTTTGTAAATAGTCTGTGTTAGATATGATTAGGAAAAACTATATTCACTACAATGATAATATAATTTTTTAAATAAAACAATTAGGAGGCCTTAGTGTTTAACTTTTAAAGTTTTGCTCTAATTTTCATTGTAGTTAGTTTTAGACATAATATGGCCTGGAATCAACCTGATAATCAGCTCACCAAAATAAGATATTTCAGCTCCAGGGTATACTTTGTATCATCATATTCATTTTGGATCGGTCTTGCAGATGGGATTCAAGTGGATATTTGTATTATCACTGGCTCTGCTTCAAGCTGCATACTATAGGCGTTTGAGGTGGTCGGTTCTCAAGTCCCGTAAGCTCGTTCTTGATGTTGTCAACTAGAATCCTCTTGGTCAAAGGTTTGTGACAAGACTTTGAGTGAGAAATAATTATTTTCTTGTATCAGAATACCATGCATTTTTGACCTTGTATGAAAAAAAAGCAGTGTTTTGGTTCATTTTTGAACTTGAAAACAAGGAATAAGGAGTCATTTTGAAGCCTCTATTCTTCTCACAATATCACCAACCAAAGTCATCATCACTAGTTGCTTTTCATCATCTCAAAACAATGCTATAAGTAATGTATTCAAGTTCCTCATTGCTATTTCACAAACTAACATATTTGGTTTTTACATAAATTTTAAATTTGAATTTTAATAGAAAAGCACTTGTTTTTTAGTGATGGTCTAACGAATAAGTGTCCTTTGATATTGTTATAAAATAAGTGACAAGTTGAAGAAAACTTTCTTTCACTTTGTCGACTTCATTCAAGAGTTTTTCTTCGCTATAATCTGAAGCTCCCTTGAGGTAAAACTGCACGTACAAAAACTCCAATGGTTAACAGAGACATTGTTATGAGGCGGGGTGCATTGAAGACAAACACTCATTTGAGGCAGAGTTACAAACACCATCTCTAATATCCAAAGCTTAACAATGAAGTACATAAGCTAGTTTAAAATATAATAATCTTTTTTGGAGGACCATAGCTACTACATGCCATACATAATCCTAAATAGATCACACATACCAGAAACCAGCTGCGTGCGATTGCAGAACTCAAACCATTGTAGTACTATTAGGTTAATGAATGAAACCACCGAGACTTATCACCGTTGTCTACGGCACTCTTCTCAATCATGAACAACTCAAAGACAAGAAGAAAAGCGATATGGAAAACATGATAGAATCATCAAAGATCTCCAATATTGCCTGTTGCATTGATATACTCATGTAAGAAAGCAAATATTAAGATGATGAACTCGAAGATGGTGATCACTTAGAACGTGGGTAAAAGACGTTGCTGCGTGCTTCTTGTTAAAATATTTATGATGGCTTAATCAAAGGGAAAGATTCAATAGAAGCAATCTGCGTGTTCCCGATTTGAACGGAAACAATGAGCTTGGATCTTAGGATTCATATTAATAATAACAAAACTTGATGATTAGATGCTAAAATATAATAATGATGAACACAAAAAAGTGTTTAATGATTGATGTTTATTGATTCGATGATGAAATCATCATCCATGAAGAATGATGATATGATGTTGTTGGTGATGGAACTAATTCCCACACTTGGTGGAGAATTATTCACCCTTTACAATGATGATATATGTTAATATTTATACTAGTCTAGCAATTACAATAATTACAAAATAAACCCTAGACTAATATTTTTGTTGCTTTTGTTATTCAAGTCTTCAACTTCAATAATATTGGAAATCTTTAATTTCTTCAAAGGTAGAATACCCAACAATACTCCCCCTAAATTGTAGATTTCCGATGTGAATTGAAGCTTGATGTTGATTCTGTTGAATAGTTGTTCAAAGCTAAGAATTTTGTTGTTGATGAGGAAGCAAGGTCTTCAAAACTTTGGTACAACTATATTTGTAACTCAATGTCACATTGTTTTTGTTGATGAGAGCCTGAATATGAACCCCGATTTTGTTTTGTTGATCATAAGCCCAATCTTCGACACTTGAGCCCAAGTCCAACTGTTGTTTTTGTTTAATGATGGAGCTCAAGTAACAAACCCAATTGTGTTCATGAGCCCATATTCCATGAACTCATTCACAACCCTAGTTTGCCAACCCTACTTTGACCGAGAAAGTCCACCTACGGCAGCCCCTTCCCTTTCTTTCGCAAACCCTAATTAGGCAGCCCTAATTCGCAATCAGCCCTAATAGGCAGCCTCATTTGGCAGCCACATTCGACAGCCACATTCTCATTCGCAAGCAACCCTAATCGGCAGCCCCTTCCAATAGATCGCAACCGTAATCGGCAGCCTCCTGTCATTCGCTTTCTTGCAAGATCCGCATCGGATCTTGTATTGTTGAATTGATTGTTGATGAAATTGCTATTGTAGCATTATGTTGATGAA
Organism: Flaveria ramosissima; assembly: GCA_025215565.1. Taxonomy (NCBI): domain Eukaryota; kingdom Viridiplantae; phylum Streptophyta; class Magnoliopsida; order Asterales; family Asteraceae; genus Flaveria; species Flaveria ramosissima. The sequence continues at coordinate 11,048,937 of CM046043.1, read as the reverse complement.
TCCAAATCATTGGATTTCTCATGAAGAACACACTAACTTTTTCTCCAAGTTTTTTTCTGATCTTCAATAATTTTAGCAATCTAACCATGAAATCTTATCAAAATCAATATGAATCCATCCACTCCGGCTCTGATACCTATTGCGTGCTCCCGGTATGAACGGGAACAATGAACTTGAATGATTTGATGCTAAAATAATAATAATAATGAACACAAAAACATAATATGCTTATATTTATACTAGTCTAGTAATTACAATAATTACAAAATAAACCCTAGACTAATATTTTTGTTTTTGTTCTTCAGGTCTTCAACTTCAATAGTATTGGAATCTTCAATTTCTTCAAGGGTAGAATACCCAACACAATCTCAATAAAAGGCTAAGACTTGATAGGTTCAGTAGCACACATTTCTTTGATCCATCTACTACTTCGTGTTACACCTATTAGGAGATTATGTACATAGACAACAAGTTACATGTGCAAATCAAAGGATCCGACAACTTTTACGTACAAAAACAAAAGATCAAAAGGAGAGTCCCTCAAATAAAGTCTATGACACGATTACAGTCTCATGCTTGTAGCCCATGATTGGGTTGATAAAGATATCTCCTAAGTATTTGTTGGTGATTTTGGTATCACTAGGATCTTTGGTAATTAAGTTAAACTAGCATTACGCCACCTGCGTTGCAGCGGGGGGCGTAAAACCGTGTTAAGTAGTACCAATGACACACCACCGCAAGTGACCACCGACACCGAAAAAACTCGTATTAGAAAAGAAACAAAAAATGAAGAAAATAAAATCAAACGAAAAGTAGGCGTAAAAACGTTGAGCCACGTAAGCAAAACGTAAAGCATATTAAACAATAAGTTGATCTGGAATCAGCGCGTTGCGACAGGGTCGTTAAAAAGGAAAAATATAGGGTAGGAATGTTGATTCGCACACACGGGTTATGATTGTTACTCGCAAAATTTATTTAGAAACGCAAAACAAAAAAAACTGTAAAATATGAGAAGTATGGGGGGATCAAAGATGAAAATAAAATAAAATATTAGGGCTAAATTGTCGAAAATATGAAAGTAGTAGGTTAAAATTAAAGAAAATTAAAGTTTAAGTAAAAGACAAAAATTAGTATAACCCATTAAAGATATAGTACAACCCATTAAGCATAGCAAAGTTGATAATTAGTATTATATAAATTAGTGACCAAATGAGAAACCATAATTAAACATCAAATAAGTTGGAAAGTATGAATTGCAAGCTTGTTTGAGAATATTATAATTTGAATCACTTAGGAATCTCATGGTTCTAAGAGAGAATGCCCCTTGGTCGGGTCCAAAGGAAAAAGCCTCTAACCGGAGTTGAGGTGCTAAGTCAGTTTGTAAAATTTTTTTCTTGTTTTGTTATGGATTGAAAATTGCTTCGGAATCACAAAATAACCAAAATTTGCAAAACTTATCTTCTGTTATAATTAAAGTTTAGTGGTGAGAATTATCTTTGGTAGTAATTGAAGTTCAATAGTAGTGGTGAAAGTTATCTTTGGTAGTAATTGAAGTTCAATAGTAAAATTGGTCTTTGGAAGTAAAAGTGATGGTAAGTAACAACTTGGTGTTGGTATCAACTAGTGATCCGTAGGAACCGATCACAATATCAATTTTGGTACCTTGTAACTAAAAGTTGGTCGATACCAACTAAAGCAACAATAGTAATACATTTCGGTAGCAAATTTGTATAACGGTAGTAACTCAGGACATCCATAGTAACTGATGATCAACATCAATAGACGATCCATATCAATTAATGGCCGATATCAATTGATATGGTTACTACTGATTGTTAGATCGAAACGAGTTCAGAACATAACAATTTTTGTGATGATGATTAAAAGATGCAGAAACTCTGTTAACACAAGTAACAACTCACACAATAACAATTAACAAAGTTTTATTCAAGTTCTTTGTATATTTCACTTAGAATTTGCAAGTTACAATGAAAAAGCAAAATACAAGTATGAATTTGCAACCTATTAACTATTACAATGAGAGATTTTATAACAAAACCTATAAGTCTGCAACTAGTTGCTCGTAGACAACCAACTGAAATAAACACCAGAAAAATTATTTTAACCGTTAATTCAAGAGTTTTAGATCGACGACAGACTACAACCAGATCTACACAATGTGGCATATCATGATTGTGCTCTTTAATTGGGTAGCAAAAGTATAAAACAAGAAAAAGAAAATCGTTGTTATTTTTCCCTTTTGTGTTATAAATTCTTTTTAGCCTTTAAATTAGTGTGCATGGAGAATTATAAATTTTTGAATTTTTATAAAACAACCACAATATTTTTCATATTTCCTAAGTTGGCCACATGCTATTTTGTCTTTTTGTGTTTTTTTTTAATTTTTAGGCTTTTTTAATTAATTTCTTTTTAATTTGAAGTTTTAAGTATTTTTATATTTTGTTTTATTTTTATACTCTATACCAAGTAGGTTTACAAATTAAATCATGATTATATATAATGTAAATAGTTTTCATGTTTGCAAATTCTTACTTTCACATGAATGCTACGTTACTTTTTATTCCAAACGTACCTTTATGACGTGTTTATTTTTACGTAAAATCGACCTGCTGCAACACGCTGCTGATTACCGCTAGTATTAGTTTATATTCCATATCATTAGTTATTCTTTTAAAATAATAGATATGAGTTGCATAAAAGTTTATAAAAAATGGCCAAGTGAGCTTTTCACTCACAATTTCACCACTTTAGCGAGTTTGAAGATTGCAAATGTGACATTTACATGGTAGGTAAAACAACAGAAATTTTGGCTTAATGGTATCCAGGTGTGTAATAGATGTTTTCTCTCTTACAAAATCGCAAGTTTAAATTCTGTAATAAGCAAGTTAGATGAATTTAAATTTAAAACCGTAATATAATCTCTCACTCACCACAACACATACACATGGCTATATGAATGATTTGATTGTGAATGAAAAATTTTGTGATTAAACACTATTATATGAACACAGACTTTCACAATCGACGTAACTAGACTTAAACATCAATAATGCACATTTTGGAATCAGATGCAGTTTCACATGATCATTCAACCAGCAGCAACTTATGGTTCAAGATCAACCAAAGAATAAGCAGGGCCTAAAAGAGACATATTATGAATATAGTTTCCCTCTTTTATAGCAAACTGAATATCATACTACAATTCACAACTGTCTTTTATGATTTTACAGATGAAAATAATTTTACAGATATGCGCACGCAATGATGGTGAAAACGAATTGAAGGAAAAGTTTGGAACTTTTGCAAGTAAGTTTCTTGACTGATTCCATGCCCTTAATCCTTTTAAACAATCTTTAAATATGTATATTTACTTTAGGAGATCTTAGATCAATCTCCCCTATGCAAAATTACTGATAACCGCATCATATATTTTTATGTTTTTTTTTATAAATTTTAAGAGAAGAACTCGTAGTCTTTAGCTTCAACGATGATCTGCCTTAGCCCCCCAATAGGTGATACAATCATCAAAGCAACTCCTAGTATGATACAGACCTGATATATATGAACCTGTGTTAGTCGAAATGATCGATATACGTTGAAAGAAAAAAAAGAAAATGAGTTTTGGGATGTTACATACCCAATTGGTGATCCAAGATAAACTCCATTTGTTTGGTTTGTAGAGTGTAAGCCACATGATGCAAGGTAACTAAAACCATCAACAACACAAGATAACATATTTAAACTTAAAACCATACATTTCATGAATAAAAAGCATAACTAGCAGGAATGAACTCGAGTTTCTTACGAAGTATGTCGTGGGGGCAAATGCGAATCCACCAAAGAAACCAAGAAGTCCACCGAAGAAAGGGAAGCAAATGCCTATGAACATTGTTAATGCTGTTGCCAAAGAAGAAATCTTTCGGTTAACAAATGAATCATAGTCTCCTTAATTAGTTTAGAGGTGACACTTTCGACCCATTTGATTACAAACGGGTCGATTTTGGTTATGCTGTATCTTAAATGGGTCAAATCAAGAATTCAACTAAAAAGGGAAATATGCCGGTTGGGATGAACAAGTCTAGAATCGACTTTTAATCTTTTATTTCGCTTTACTCTAAAAGTTAGATTGTTACTGTAATAATATAGTTTTAAAGCGTTGATTGTTAATAAAAATGGCTGCAGTTCAACCCAACCCAACAAGCACTCAAAATGATACCTTTTTTACTTTGACCCATTTTGACCCGTCGCCCATTCAAAAAGAATTCACTTACCAACATATAGATTCCTCGTGATAAAGCGAAGCGTAAAGCTAGGGGTGAAGTTCAAATTCTTGACGAGCATCGTTTCTATCATATCAAACACTGGCATCGCATAAATCTACACAGAATCATGATAATATTAAATAAATTATAAGAAAACTTCAAATTGGTTTGATTTAAATAAGCTTTGTTATTAGAGATAGATTATAAACCTGATAGCTTCCAATAACATGGATGACGACAAACAAATTAGCCATAGCTATGAGCCATGTAGGCTTCTCTAAACTGATAAGAATATTATCCGAGACCTGGTTTCCAAACATCCAGTATCCTATGATGGCAACGGGGAAGTAGCAAATGGCTACAACGATATAAGCAACGACTACTCCTTTCCACATTGGACCCTTTGAAGGCTTCTCGGGCGTTGAAGGAATTGTGGCTTGAATTTCCAACACTACGTTGTGACCCGCGTATGCAAAAGCCACTTCACCCAATGCACTGAAGAAACCGAACACTTTGTCTGCTGTGGTACCTGATTTATATCCATAGTCTACATTTGGCTGCACACCCTTGGCCACAGATGCCGACCACGCGATTATAGAGTAACTGCATGACATCACACCACACCACAACGCTTGTGTTAGTTTATATCCTTGACCCGTTCGGCTCATTTGACTTGTTTCTTTTTACACTAGTTGTCTTCTTATTTGATATGTTTCAAGTTAAACAAAAAGGAAAATCATGACAATAACCTCATTGACCAACCATTTTATAACAAAATTTCCAATATGTTTTTTAGTTATTGGTTTGACTGTTACACATAAATCAAGGGTACCGAAAACCAATTAGAATGCGACACATGAGCGTATTTTTGTACCACGTGGAAAATAATTTGGCCGTTTTTACGCCATGAATCCAATTAACACATGACTACACTCAGTGCAAAACTAGTCGTTGGTTTGATTCATGGCGCAAAGGGGCCAAATTTTATGCCATTTGATGCAAAAGTACGCATTGTGTCTTTAAAGTAATTGGATTTGCTAATTTAAAAAGAAAGATCAACGGTCATTTTGGTAAAAGGGTTTCGTCAAATTATCATTTTCGATGATTTTTCTAAACGTAACTAAAGTTGACCCATTCTTAAAAAAGAATGGGTCAAAACTGTCACCCTTACAATATTTTTCTAAAGTTTGTACTATCGAGAATATATTGTAGCGTACCTGAGAGACATGACTGCTGCAGCTAAAGACACTCCAGCTATGGAATTGAAATTGGGGAGATGGGAAAGCACGAAATGGACGGAAGCAAAGATCATGATGAAGTATGTGAGTTTTATATCTTTGCAGTTGTCACCGCAAACCAGATCATAGAATTTTTTTAAAGATGTCCCCCCGGTGACCATATACACAATGTTCACCCCGACTTCAACTATGAGCTGTTGCGGGACAACAATGTAAAGACCGAGCTTTTCACCAAAAGCATGCTGGCCTAGCTCGTGGTATCGGTCAAACCGTTTTCCAGGTACCATTTCATGCATTTCAACCATTTGCCATAACGTATACAGAGTTATGACCCATGATATTACCAATACTGATACACCCGGACCCCTAAAACATTCAAAACAATGGTATTACTCATATTTAAATTTAATCATATTATATATGCGAATATGGCCAACACAAATGTTGTTAAACCTATAAAGCTTCTACAATTTCTCCTTATATAGAGATTCAGGTTTTATAAATTATTAGAATAAACCAATTATCATGGAGCCGTAATCAAAGGCTCTATGTGTATTCAAAGGCGTAAAATGGTTATTTGAGGAACGTTTGAAGATGAAAACATAACAAATTATGATCACTTTAACCAATCTTTTTACACTATTATAGCCATCTTACTAACTTTTTGAAAAGATAACTCAGTTAACGGTTACAAATGATCACAAGAAAGTACATCCATTCGAAAGACGTCACATAGACTTGCTTGTATATCCCAAATGACAAGGTTTTGGCCTTTTGGGCATAGAAATCAAAATTGGTTATGCCGATCAACCAATCAGGTGATGACACGTTAGTCATAAATAGCGAATGCCATAGTTGTGGGCTAAAAAGCTAAAAATAGTGCAACCGTCTTGTTTGTTTAACCGATGATATTTTGACACCAAACCCCTATAAGACTTTACCAAAATGCCTATATATCTAAAGAAAGAAAAAATATAGTCGAAAGGACGTATTAACTAACCAACCAAGCTCGGCCAAAGCATAAGGAAGACTGAGAACACCAGCCCCAACCATGGCGGTAACATTGTGAAAAGCAGAATACCACCATTTAGCGTTGCGTGAAGAGGTGACCGGAAGCCACTCATCGATAGCTCTCTCCCTTTCGGTTCTCTCATCAACCTATGATCATCGATATTCGATAACATCATTAGTTTTATCCAAAATTAAAATCGAAGAAAGAGTAATTAAGAGAAAACACATACTAGGGGTGTTGTAAGCGTCATGTTGTTCAAAGTTAAAGATAAGAAATATATGAATATTATGGAGTGTGTGGTTTTGTATGTAAATGCAACCAACCACCTTCTTCTCCCCAATTATTTGGAGTTGTTCGAGTGTCTACGTTTGCTCACGTTTTATATTGGAAAAGTTTTTAAAACTTTATTCTATCACTATCACTCTCAATATTAATATAAATAAATGTCAATGGTGGCTTTAATTTTCTTGTGCATCGTCATCATCTTTGTTTTACTCTCTTTGAACGAATATATTGTACATGGGTGGATCTACAATATCCTTTTTTTAATGTGAGATGTGTATATGAGTAAATAAGGTGGACTAAATAAAAAATGTTATTATATAATTACGATTAACATAATATTACTTACTGTTATAACTTAAGAATTTTAGAGAGAACTAATCAAGAAAAAAAATAAAGATATGTATAATATATATAAAAATGTATACAAGACTACAAGAGGTTTATATTCTCATCTACATTAAGATAATATTTATACTAGGGGTGTTTAAATATATCCGAATCCGAGAATCCGATCCGAAAATCAGAATCCGAAATATCCGAATTTTCGGATATCCAAAAATTTGGATTCGGATTTGGATAGCGATTTTCAAAAGTTTTGGATATTCGGATATCCAAAATCAGAAAACTAAAAAAAAAAATTATCGTTTTAAATTTTAGACATATTTTTAATTTAGATTGAGATTTTTAGTGTATATTGGGACTTTTATGATATGAGTTGGTTTTTTAGTTATTTTTATAATAGCATATGTCTAATTATTATAAAAAAACTAAAAAATAAATAAAATAAAAAATGAATTTTGGATATCCAAATCACTATCCGTATCCAAAATTTCAGATATCCGAAAAATTTTGGATACTGATATGGATAATGATTTCTACTATCCAAACATTTCGGACATCCGAAATTTCGAATATCCGACTTTGAACACGTCTAATTTATACTACAAAAATTCAATAAATTTGATAGACAAATAAAACTACTATGTAGACAAGTACTATAGTACATTTTTCCATAAGCTAAATATGTCTACAATAATTGTTAGCACATAAATTTTTGCGCCCACAAAACAGACATACAAGCCTCTCAGACGAGCCTGAGCACATCATCATGGAGGCGTACAATCAAATTCAAACAACATCGCAACCATCGAGCCTGCATAGCAAATTGAGTTGGCCGTCAAATGAACCTAGATTCATCATCATCGAGTCATAGTATAGGTTTCCATATCATGGCACAGATCGAAAGAGTATAGGCTCACTATCACAACCTTTACCACTAACAAAGGTTAGGGTTTTGCATAGATAACAAAGTTTGAGGACTCCCAAATTAACCAGGGCTCATTATCATCAACACATAATACTATCTTCAAAATCATATCTCAACTCAGATGATTCAAGTTTCATTTTCACATTGTTCAAAATAAGTGCACACTTGTCACTATCGAATTGAGCACTGAACCAAGATTACAAATTTAGACATCTCTCAAATGAGCATAGTCTCATAATCATGAAGACAACAATAAGTTTATACCTAATATTAATGATGAACAAAAAAACATAAAAGAAAAAAACAACCGAGTCAACAATAGACATAATATGAGCCATAATTCATCCTCATTTCCGTCTAGTGGCCAATGTTACCCATAAATCTTAGAGCTATACTCCATTAAAAGCAGAAAACAAACTTAAGCAATTATCGTATGAACATATGCTCATCATCATTAAATCAACAATAAAAATAAAGTAACAAACACAAACCAGATTATTTAGTGGAACGACAACATCCAAGATGGAAGACTAAAGAGAAAAACAAAACATAGAGAAAGAGAGAAGCTAGAGCCAAATCATGTGTCACGGACGCCGATAAGGATTCCAAACGACTAGCCATCGGCTTTATAAAATTGTCTTTTTTTCTAAGTTTTTTAGCGTTTTGTTTTAGTATATAAAAACATTTTAGTTTTCTCTTATTTTTACAATACAACTTATAACACTCCCATTGTATCGGCATTTCAAAATATACAACCGGAATTACAACCGGGAAAAATTACATGCCCCGACCATAGCACAGGTAGTAAAACTAGAATATGACTTGATTGAGTATACTTTTTATTTTTATTTTATAACTCTTTATATGTAATTTTCGTAAAAAATATAAGATTTTGATATGTTTATTTTATCTGCATTTTGATATAAATTAAACAAAAAAACATAGATGTTACATATATCCATCGATTATAGTTTATGTTTGATAGGGCTCCGTAATTTATAACTAAAGTGTACATAAAAATAAACACCAATGGATGTTATATTTGTTCTTTTTTTTTAACAAAACATAACATATTATAAGTTGTAAAAAGTATGTATACCTAATAAAGTTCTATTATGAAAAGAATTATATTCTAATTGTATCATATATGCATATATAATGCTTGAGGTTAAAGGTTTAAATCTTATGTTTCAAGAGTGAAATTATTGTAACTTGCAAATAGAATCCAATAAAAGAATTTTGAGTGAATTTCCGTTTTTCTTCATGTGATTTGGTCACACTTATAATTTTTATCCAAAAAATATTTGTTTAACATATGGCTTCTTAAGGTTTTCAAAAAAATTATCATTTTCATCCAAAAATATTAACCCCATTAGTTTAAAATGTTAAACACATAATTTGACAAAAATAACCTTTAAAATATAAAACAAAATCTCTTAATTACATAACCATAATCGTGTGGAACTAAATCACGATATAGGAGAGATGTCGGCTAGAGGCGATGGTCTCTAATACACCCCTTCACAATGGGTTCCGACCGCCACCAGAAACCAAGTCCATCATTCTCTCCCACCAATAAAGTCGACAATTTTATTATTCAATCATGATTAAAGGTTCGATTATGAAAAGATAAAATGTCTGATGTAGGTTTCATGAATGAAATTTTAACAATAATATATTAACATATATGTAAAATTACACAATTATCCATTCTAATTGATAGATGGTTTAATATTTTTAATTAGCGGAGTTAACGGTTTGGATAAAAATGATAATTTTTTAACATTAGTTTTTAAACCTTAGAGAGCCAGTTACAAAAAAAAATATTTTTAGATGAAAATAACAAATAACCAAACTATACGGAGGAAAATGACAATTTAAGTATGCCAGCGTGTCCCTTCGTAGGCTTACGTGGGTATATTTTTTTTGTCATGCCACGTGTTTTTGCTGGTCAAATAAGTTTACTTGTATATTTGGTAACATAATACTATATTATATTAGAGGAAAAATCATAAGTCTTTTTGTATAACACCATTCTTGTTTGGATCCTTCTGCGTTGGCATGATTAAAGAATTAACAATGATTTAAGATAATCTAATACCAGATTTAGCTTCAACGATGGGCTCATAATATTCAATTCTGAATCAACCTTTTAATGGTTCAGATGTTTGAATGATTCATCAATTAATGGTTTAGATTGTTTGTTTCGTGAGCAAATATATGAATGGTTCAGATATTTGTCTTTGAATGATTAAATATTATACTAAAGCTGAATGGTTCACATATTTGTCTTTGAATGGTTACATATTATACTAATGTTGAATGGTTAAGAGGTCTAATACTGAATGGTTAAAACATCTTATTTGAATCGGTAAGACATATGCCTTTGAATATTTAAGCGATATACTAGCTCTTAATGATTTAGACATATTAATGATTTAGCATTTAATGGTTCAAACATCTTATTGGTTCAGTACTTAATCACTTAATCATTCAAAATTTACCAAACATCCCCAGAGATTGTATTTAACTTGAGTTAACTTTATGTTTACTTTAAAATCATTTTATGTTTCTTCTATAAAAGTTTCAAACAATAAATTAAGCACAATGTCAAGTTATACAAGTCAAATAATATTATACTATTAATTATAAAAGAAAAATCAAAAATAAAAATTATCTAAGCGAATTACTGTAACATAGTTCAAACACGGCTCAAATGTTTATTCAAGTCAAATCAACTTGTTAGTTTATAAACATAAATCCACATACTAGTTATTTTATGAGACTTGAACTCGTATCATTTTATAATAACAAACATTAAAATCCAATAAGAAGTCATTGACAGCCATAGTTACTTTCTATATGATATAATAACACAAAATCGTATCATATAGCAATTAAATCAAAAGTAATCACTTCGTGTTATTTTAATTACAGAAAAAAATGCCTTAAACGTGTATAAGGAAACATCTATATGATACGGAAGTCAAAGAACGGGGTAGGTGCTCCAATAGCTCACGACACGAAACCAAAATTATTATTACTTTTTTAAGGTTATTGGATTTTAATAATATTGGTCGAGATTAATCAAAACTCAAGAATTATTTACAGACGCTTCCAACTTTGAGTTTATTTTCCTCGAATGATCTCTTATTAGGAATACACATGTTAGTTTTTTTTTTGATAAAATGTGGCTAACTTTGAGTTATTTTTTAACTCCGTCACCACCCACCTTCATTATGTCTATTTCTCGGTGTCTAACCTAAATCGTCACCTGATATCTACCTTTAACAAGTTAAGTGATTCAGATAAGGAGGTGAGAATTGACAGGTTTTATGGTATAGAAGTTTTAGGTTAACACACCTGATGGTTGATTTCAACTTTTTACTTAGTGTTTTAGTCATATAAGTAGTTCATGTTATCAAAAACTAACGGCGTTAACTCTTAGTTAGTAAGAATTGTTGGAGGAAAATAAATTTAAAATTAGAAGTGTCTGTAAATATTTTCTGAGTTAAGATTAATCCCATCAATAGATAAAAATTATGATTATTAAAATCCAATAACCTTATTATTTAATTAATAAAAGACATAACGTGATTAAAACTTGTTATCTATTTTTTTCAAATCTAGGTTGTGATACGCAAACAAAACTTTTGTGATCGCATTCATTTTAAAATATTTAAATAACAATATTTAATGCTGATTTTTCCACACGTTTCTTGTCAAGTAATTAAGACTTTGTCTCCCTTCGAAAAATAATAATAATAAAAAATAAAAATAAAAATAAAAATAAAACCTTAAGACTTTGTCTTTACATAGTAAGCAGTAGGGGTGTTCAAGAATATTCGCATCCGAAACCGAATCCGAAATATTTGAAAATCCAAAATTCGGATATTCGAAATTTCGGATATCTGAAATTTCGGATTCGGATTCGAATAGTGAGTTTGAGAATTTTTGGATATTTCGGATATCCGAAATATCCGAAATATTTTTATAAAAATTCAAAAATATTAAATATTAATTAAATATTTCGGATATTTTCAGATATTTCAGATATTTTAATAAAAACTTCCGATATATGAAATAAATTTCAATAAAATTTATTAAATTTTTATAAAATTTATTAAATAATACAACTTTTATTTGAAATTCGGATATCCGAACAGATATCCGAATCCAATTCTGAAATTTCATATATCCGAACTTTCGGATTCGAATTCGGATAGTAAAATCCACTATTCGAAAATTTCAAATATCCGAAATTCGGATATCCGAAAATGAACACCCCTTGTGAGCAGGGAAAACTCTCAATGAAATTACAAAAATCATGGTTCTTAAAATAAAATTTGAAAAGGGAAATATTGAAAATAAGCACTACAAATATACTTTTAGTACCGAAAATCCGGCCATAGTGCGGAAAATCGGCTGTGTGGTGGTGTTGGGATTAAAACGCCCTCACACATTTGATATGCTAGAGTGTGGACATTTGAAATTTCTTTTTCTTTTATTAAAATTCGGTTGACGATGGGTTGCGGAGAAATCAGTTGGCAATAGAGTGTGGCGATTGGCAGTAGTACGTGAACTCTTTTTATACAAAGTTCAAATATTACATGCCTCATGGTCGGTAGACTCACAAATATGTTTTCCAACAAAGTTTCGCTTAGACGGACGGTCGACTCCTTAGCAGTTCACATGGATCAAGGACGTATTACACACTAAGAGTCAAGTTCATTTTAAGAATTTGACTTTTTTAAAGTTTAAGAGATTTGACTTCTCATGTGTTAACAAGACCCCGTATCCGAATCCGATTATTTCAAACCAATCTGCACCCGAACCCTGTTAATCCCGTATCCTAAAAACTTGTAACCAATTAAACTGAAAATCGACCAAACCAATTGTTATTCGGGTCGGGTTTTGGGTTAGATTATCAAACATAAAAAATACTTAAATAACCCAAATCGATTAATCCGAACCGATTAACCCAAATAAACTGATTCATGTTATAATGAAAACTAATAGCTTGCATTTAATAATGATCATCCTAGAAAAAAAAACATAATTTAAGAAAAAAAATAAAATAAAAGGGCATACAATTTTAATTATAGTTTCATGTTCATTACACCTTTGTTTAAAACTAAATCTGAAATAATCATATTGTTTGTATTCGTTGGTGAAAGAATATTTTCATTAAAGTGTTTCTTTTTAATGCTAAAGTTGTTTTACCCGAAGCCCGACCCATTTATACTTGAAACTGGTTAACCTAAACACGATCTACTTGAATGTTATTTATGTCCTTTATAGATAAATTTATATACATGAAAACCAATGACTCGAACCGATCCACCTGAAATCCGATTAAATTACCCGAACAACAACCCTAAAATAGAGGGTTTTAGAAAGGGACTCGTGGACCACATATTACTATACAGTTGTACCTTCAAGCCATTACATTTGTCTAAAACTTCAAAAGTTGCACAATACTATTCATTTCCATTCACTTTTAATAATAGAGTAATTATAAGAATTTTCTCTTACAAAACAATGTTTTCAAGACTACATGGACCGGTTGAACGTGACACCAGTACCATCAACAATCCATTAACGGTATTTGAGTCGCTTTCTAATGAATTGGTCGGTTCTGAGGTTGGACCGGCCACTGAATACGAGTAGAATACAACAAAGCTCTACAAGTTACAAACTCAAAACTAAGAACAAACTATTAAATACCTGCTTAAACTATTTGTAAAATTGTCAAAAATAACTTTAAGAAACATCTGTTAAAGAACTCTAATTGTAAATAACATGTCACCAACTAGCAAATTTAGTTACAAAAATTAAAATTATTATTTACTCAAGTATTATTATTTTAATTAATTGTTTTATATTTATCATTATTGGAATTACATTTTGAAACATATTAAATAATATATCATTAAGTAACAAATTAAATCATAAATAGTAAAATTATTAAATACTCAAAATGCCCCTAAAAATATAATAATAATAATAATAATATTAATAATAATAATAATAATAATAATAATAATAATAATAACAATAATAATAATAATAATAATATTTATTATTATTATTATTATTATTATTATTATTATTATTATTATTATTATTATTATTATTATTATTATTATTATTATTATTATTTTATTAAAATAATAAATAATCACGTACTTAAAATTTAAATAAGATACTACTTATTTTAAATAGTATTTAGTTATAGAATATATGCATTAAATATTAATTTAAAGTATTATAAATAAGATAATATTTAATGTACTGAATTACATAATCTTATATTGTTAAATAATATGAATTAAATAAACTTTTCTCGGACATCCAAACATCAAACACAGTGATGAATGCACTTAATTTGTATGTTGTCAAATGACTTTCTATATAATCAGTATATTGGTTTTTGAAGTTATTATCCGTGACCTGAATTTTAAAAAAACAAGTGAGGAAAGATCATTCAATGCTTCAATCACAAGTTCATAAGCATCAAACCATCAGTTTGATCAATAAAGTATGCGAAAATGGATTCTCATCGAGCGTCACATAACGATGTAACACAAATCTCTAGTTATTCTCAACATCAATAGATCCCGGCCTATAGGAAGTAGGCAAAACTGTGCTTCCGACACGCTGACTGGTGCAGTAACAGCTTAAGACTTTGCCATGTGACGAATCAAGTCAACCACACGGTTACTGCAAATACACAAAACCGTCGTGAGTTCATCATAGTGATTTGAAGGTACTAGGTGTGATTATGTATTGTTAGAAAGCGTACCTGTAACCCCATTCGTTGTCATACCACGAGACAACCTTAACGAAGTTGTTGTTCAATGCAATGCCAGCTTTCGCATCGAAAATGCTAGACCTGTAACAAACCAAAAAACACAGTTTATCCTAAAAAGTTGTGGTGAACAGTTAATGACACTTTGACAACTTTCTACTTGTTTGACCCGTTTCATTTTTACCCAAGTTTTTAAACCTGTCCAATTCGACCCGTTAGAGTCAATACATAATACAAATAAAGCAGCTTATATGTAAATGTGTTAGAAACTGTCACCTCAAAAAAACAAACTTATAACAAACAATGGCTTTACCTGCAGTCACCGATAAAATCTGTGGACACAACATCATCCTCAGTGAAACCTAGGATTCCCTTCATGCTTCCCTCGGATTCAGCCCTAAACGACACATCAACACGTCAAGCGCATTAGAGTCAAATGTATATTGGAAGTTACGAAAAAAGATATTTAGTGTCTGTACTTGATAGCAGCCTTGATATCATCATAAGAAGCGGGCTTCTCGAGCCTCGCAGTAAGATCAACCACTGAAACATCAACAGTAGGTACACGAAACGCCATCCCTGTAAGTTTCCCATTAAGTGCAGGCAGAACTTTTCCAACAGCCTTCAATAACACAATCAATCGCGTACACTCGTTGTTAAATATCAAATCTTTATCCCACAAGTTACAATCTTTTTACCAAATAACCTTGAAATACTACCTTTGCAGCTCCAGTGCTGCTGGGAATGATATTAAAAGATGCAGCTCTTCCACCCCTCCAGTCCTTCATTGACGGCCCATCGACAGTCTTTTGAGTTGCTGAAAGATATAGAATACGAGTTAATCAATGATCAACATACGCGTTAAATAAAACCACATGAGAAGCATGTATGAACCTGTTATGGAGTGAACTGTGGTCATAAGTCCCTCAACAATACCAAATTTGTCATGGATAACCTGTATATAAGAAACAAGATGATCTAAGACCATTGTTATCTGGAAAATGAAAACTTGATTGTGTATAATCAGCGTATCACTGGCGGTAAGGGTGACCTTGGCCAGTGGAGCAAGGCAGTTGGTAGTGCAGCTAGCGTTAGAGACGATTGTGATATCGGATGTGTACTCCTTCTCATTGACACCCATCACAAACATGGGAGCATTTGCACTTGGAGCTGAGATCACAACCTTCTTTGCACCTCCCTAATAACAAAAACAAACAAACAAACAACATGTTATGAACAATTCAACAGAAAGTAGAAAGTAGGAGTCCGGGTTGAATGAATATACCCAAACACGACCCATATATTTATTCATATCAAAGTCATCAATTCAACAAGATTGATCGGTTGTAAATGAGTTGGCAGGCTAAAATGGGTTGTAAGCAGGTCATCAACGGGTTAGCCGGTTGACCTTATAAAATATATTTTATTTTAACTTAAAACAGACTCACCTGTATACGACTTGTTTAATTAAACAGGTTAAACAGTTCAACCTAAACAAGACCTTTTTCGTCATGTCAGGAACTGACACCCCTAATATATAAGAAATACATATGCAGACCTTCAAGTGGGCAGCAGCTTTGTCCTTATCGGTGAAAACTCCGGTCGATTCAACAACATATTCAGCTCCAGCTTCACCCCAAGGGATCTCCTCCGGGTTCCTGTACAACAATTCAAAACCGATTAACCGCATAAAAGATTCGCCATCGATCACTTTCATGTCTATTTCAACAATGCAGAAGCATACTTCATGCCAAAAACAGTAACAGGCTTATCTCCAAACAGAAGTGTCTTTGAATCCTTCACTTTGATGTCATGCTTCTTCCATTGGCCATGAACACTATCATACTTAAACATGTAAGTCTGCACAACACGAAAACCATCAGTACATCAATCAAACAGATATTCTACACACGAGCATTGAATAACTGAGACCGAGAAACCTACCATGTATTCAGTAGTAATGAAAGGATCATTAACAGCAACGAGTTCGATGTCATCGCTCAGAAGAGCAACTCGGGCTACCAGACGACCAATTCTTCCGAAACCTATGTGAAACAACGAATAATGTTATCAGGTAAACGATGAATGAAGATTGGCTGTGGATGAGAGACGAACCGTTGATTCCGATCTTGACTTTGGCCATGATGATATATAAGTGGAATTGGAGTAACAAGTGTAGAGAATTGAGGAAAAATGTATTGTGGAGAGAGTGAGAGTTGGGTTAAGTTTATATATTAATAATATACATGCAGATGTAGCATGAAAGGTGGAGAAGAAGTGATTGTGATGGCAATGTGGCGAGTCTATAGTGTGGACCAAAGACTTTAATATGTGTATTTTGGGTTATCAAAGTAACATCCTTTTATTTGTTTAACATATGTATTTTGTTCTTTATTAACACCTTGTGATTTTATTTTTAATTTTAATGTCAATGTTTTACTTATGAATATGTTAGAGGGGAGGGATTCCTTGTTGAAGTGACTCTACTCATCTATTATATGTAGACGTCACGTCACACTCATTCAACTCTCATTTAAGGTTGAAAATGTCTCTTATTCTTCTCTCTAACTCCCTCTGGTAAATGTACAAGATTTATTACATATTTTACATGTTTCTTTACAAGAGGGGGTCGCAAGAATGAGCTACATCCTTCCTCCTGTAAATGTACAAGTGGAGATCATTCTTATTTCCACATCATCACTTCCGTCCCTCCAACGAATCCAACCCCCCCCCCCCCCCCTTCTCATTTGTCTCAAACTTGAAACTCTGTTGTTGGTAGGCGCGAGCATGAATCGGTCTAGTTCAGTTATTTATAATTTTATAACCTAGGTTTCGGTTTTTACCAGATATACAAGTCGTAACATGTTGGTGAGTTGGGGAATGATAACTCAATTGCTTGACTCATATGTTGATTGATAGGAATACAGAAAACTACCAAAAAGTTACGACTATAGCTTTTCAATAACTAGAAGTTTTGTTTTACATTGTCATTTTGATTCTTTGTTTAAATCAACCCTTTTATTTAACTTAGAAATTTCAAATTTTTGAGTAAATTTAATATTTCAATACATTTTCAGTGTCTATTTCATTCAAGCGAACTTAATATTTCTGTTATTAGAATCATCTTTCTTGAAAACAACTTTAAAATAAAATAAACAACTTTCAAAACGTTTGATAAAACATAACCTCTAGTCCTCTACATGGTACACAAGCGCTTATAATTTTGTTCAGCATCGATTTTTGAAAAAAAAAAGTTTTTATAATTGTCTTCCTAGACCAGCCAATGCTGCAGTTTCCAGTTTACAGAACAACTTAGAATTCAAGTTAATTAGTTCATAGATCCCAATTTGTACAACAGAGAATATGCATCTCAAGAGTGAAACTAATAACTTTTATAAAGGTTAATAATATATAACCTATTGCAAATAAACATGATTAGAATACAAAGGCCCGTCGCATAGTCATCATGGCCACTTGATGCACTGCAAACAAACGAATACTAGTCTCCGAGGAGTCTCATCCCTTGGTAAACTGCACCATGACGTAAATCATCCACGTTGCTAAAACTTCTATACCCGTTTATCTCTCTTAAGCCTGATAACCTACGCTGAGTCAGAAACTCATGTAAATCCTCCTCTGTATAGAAGGTTTTGTCCTCAGTACGGACAGGTGTACGCTCAGATTCATCATAATGGCATATTTTTATTGACACGCCTGCATATAGAAAAATCATGTGTGAGGGAACAGGTAAATGGCATGATACAAAGATTATATTAAATTACCTTCGTCTAGGTGGAGATTATAACTCCCTACAGGCATGTTCCTGTCTAGGGACCGTATAATACCATCCTCGTCTTCCAGCCAAAACGCCCGTTTAGATCTTATGCCAAAACCAGACTTTATCGCTTCTTTTATTGCTTTTGTGGATCCATCAATACCGATCCTTCTGGTGTATTCTCCCCACTTCACTGTTATAATCCTCCCGTAAGAAGACTGACCTTCAGCACCTGTAGTTTCATACAAACAAGCTGCATATTACATGGCTGAGAGTTTGACCCGTCAAACATTTTTCCTCCATTCTTATATATTATTTTCCGGTCAAAGATGGATAATAAAGCTTTGTACCATTTCCAGGGGTGTCTCTCCAGTTCCATGGAGGGACTCCATTCGCAGCAACTGCTTCAGCTGTAGTGATGGCAAGAGGATCACCATCATTATCCAAAGGCCTCTCAAGATTCACTGTTGATCGGCCGTTAGCTGAACACCAAATAGTACAATTTATAGAAACCATTACATGAGGAACAAATATGGAACAACATCACATGTTATGACTTGAAAGCAAAGTCCCAAAACAGAGGCATGCCCATAAGTGAGACATGAGATCCATGGGAGAAAGGGACACTTGGCCTTATATCATACCTTTGGACACCTTTTAGGGCTTCATTTTTTATTAACATTATACATCTACAAAATAATAATTTAAAGCTTGCAGAGTTGCAGTTATAAAGTTCTATGACTGGATGATTAAGTGTGAATATTGTACTTGGTTCTCACCACAGGCAATATGCAAATGAGAAAATGTATATACTCACTACTCTTGAATACAACATAAAACTGTATAAACTCGCTGATGCTAAAATATAAGCCTATATAGTTATACCCATAGCACGTACATCAATATCATTGTTCTTTACTAATTGCATTCATAACTCTACCGTATGATAAATCCAAATGAACTTTTTCACTTTCTATTTGCACATAAATACAGGCTTCTATGTGTTGGTGAAGAATTCTGATGCTACAAAAACTGTGCTTCTTAAGTCAGGACTAACATTCTGCAAACATAAGTTATAACATAAAAACTAGTATCTTACATATCCAATATGTTCAGGTTGTCACTAGCATTATAACTTGAAAGTTCGACATCCTTTGTGCTAAAAGTATACTTTTACTTTAAAATTAGCACAAATATGATTCGGGTCTACACTGAAAAAGATCCACAATCACCATCTGCAATTTAGTAGCTTATGGTCTCACTATAATGAAGTACACAGTTTTCATGGGCCTATCAATTCCCCTCTCTTAATAAATGCCTATGTGAATTTTATCTTTATTCACTCAAAAGCAAGCCCCACTCATGAGCCTATCAAGGAAAATACAAGAGGGGCATCCATACCCCTGAAATTAGAGTTCAACTATTAACAAAGAAATATGGATACTGAACATTGCCTCGTTTCATATAGGTGAGCTAAACCACATAGATAGCAGCTTAAGCCAACAAACAAACACACATATAAATCATAATTCCAGTTTCTTACTCAGAAGTTGAATTAAACCAACTGACAACAACATACCTTCCATGGGACCAAATGGAATACTCGCATCTTCCATCCCTGCAACCAATCAAGCAACAAGAATTTCAGTCATTCACTCAAACCACTAACACTATCCTAACATTGCAAGTATGCAACTGCCATTCCAAAACATGCCTAAAGTCCTAAAGTTTAACAATTTATCAAAAACTGAAAAGTAATTAAAGGTGTTTCGAATCAAAATACCATACTAATATCTAATAATCAGTAATCCAAACACCCCCAAGCATCATATACACATTACACAGTGGGTCAACAAGCATTTCAGCCTTACAGTCATCATCTGGTACTAAATTCTTGCAAAATTCTACAGTTTTCACATTAAAACCAGAGTTAACCTTTATCCGAAAACTGAATGAAGGAATCGAGCTTCGAGGAAGTAGGAGAGGCAGCCTTATAACTCCCATTCTTCCCCCTCTCCCTAATCAAGTCCTCAAGATCCTTATAATACAACATCTTATTACCACCACCATTTCCTTTCCCATTCTTATGCTTCACCTTCTTAAACTCCTTGAGCAAATTCCTCCACTTATCCGTACACATCGTGGGCGACCGATCAAAACCCTTGTCCCTCATCTTCAACGAGATCTGCTCCCACAGATGCTTATTCGACTTCGAAGTGTTGAACAGCCTATCCACCTCACGCCGGAGCCCGATCAGGACCCGAGTCTCCTCCTGCACCCACGTCTCAGCTCGCTTCTTCGGAGCCCTAAGCTCGTGATCGTCACCGCTACTCGTGTTATTGTTGTTGTTATTGTTGTTGTCAGACATAATCACCAATTGCTGTTGTTGTAGCTGCTGGTGGTGGTGGTTGTGGTGGTGGTGCGGTGGTTGTTCTGGTTCGATTAGCATGTTTCGGTCGCCTCCTGCGGTGGTGTCTTTGTAGAAAGAACGGGGTTTATCGGAGGAGAGATACATTTAGGGAAGTGGTGTTGTTGGTAGAGTGGAGTGGAGTGAAAATTGGGGTTGATGATGGTTGGTGGAACCCTAATTGCAGAGTCGCCGGAGGGGGTGGAGTGGGGCGGAGGGGTGCGGCGGAGCCACCGTGGAGTGGAGGAGATCTGACTCCATATGGTGACGACTGACGAGTGATTGTTTTTGCGGTACACGTCTCCGTTGCGACAAATTGAGTAAAATGTATACTAACGTGTTTAGTCTTTTTGCAACAAAGTAAAGTTGGGCATAAAAATTGATTAGTGACCGATGAAGTGGTCGAAGTGACGTATCTCATATAAGGTGAGTACAAGACTACCAAACATCTGTATTCGAGTAACGGAGATGATCGAATTAGCCGATGGTTCGTTAGTTATTCAACTAGTCGTTCAAAAAAATAAAAAAAATGTTTAGTTGAATGTCAGTATAATCACAGTAGACTTTGCCTCCTGTTATACAAATGCCACCGACAGTTTTTTTAACACGATTGACGTCTATACGACTCATATATGATTCATAGTACATGTGTCACTAGTGTCAGATGTTGTTGAGCGACTGTTCTATGCTACAGGTGGTCAATTTGTTGGTTGAATAAGAGTATATGATATTTGACTTATATAGTCCTATACGAGTAGTATAGATGATGTTCAAAGATTCATGCTAGTGTAGATTAACATAGACTTTTCATCCATCATTTATATTCTTTTGTTTGTCACAAGGCGTTCTTTATTGAAAGTTTTAGTTTGTTTCTAACACTTTGTTATTTTTGTTATGTGTTTCACGTTTTACAACTTAGAAGTAATTTTGATGTACTCACATAGAGGTGAACAAATTTAAAGTAATTTTAATATGTTGCAAAAGAAGCATTCATACTAGAAGTAATTTTAATGTGTTGCCAAAGGTGTATTATTCAAACACCCCACCCCGACCCCGACATCACATAGAGGTGAATTAACTCTTCTTTAATTCGCATGCAATTTGAGGGATTTATATGATTTGGCAACATATACAAAGTAGTATATGTTGCCTTTCAATGGCATGTACGAATCGTAAAAAGATAGAAATAGATTGTTATGACAGGTGGTAACATTACCACGTGGCATACGAATTGTATACTCGAGTAATCCATGATGGTGTAGCTTTAAAATAAACATAGACAAATTCATCAATCTTTTTAATTTGAGTGCTTGTCATAAGGTGTTCTTTATTAAAATTGTTACCCAATATTTTTGTTAATTCTTGCTATGCGTTCCACATTTCATACTCCATCTTATATGTAATTTTTAGTGTGCCGCAAAAGTGAATAAAAATATAGGGTAATTTTTAGAAAATTGTTACCCTATATTTTCTAAAATGTAGCATTGGGTTCTTACGTGAGCTGCTACTTGACATCACACCCATTGATTGGTGTATGTTTGAAGTGGAACATACCTAGGTAAATAATTATCAAGCATAATTTAATATCATGTGTGAGATGTTAGTTTTGCAATTCTTGCATAAAGATGTCTTCATCATTCAAATTCAATCCACTAATTATATGGTCAATTAAAGTTTCAAACTCTGGTAATATTTAAGCATGGGTAGTACAATGACTCAAGTAATCATGAAAGACACCTCTTTAATATATTTTTTAAATTTTTGTTTCATTGGAACTATCATTTGTGCAAAAAAAATTTCCTTTAATTGTGTACACATTAAATGTAATTGGTAACGTTCTGACGTATCAAAAAACTTATTGAATAATAAACTCTTGCTAAACTTGTAGTTGCCATTTTTGAAAACTCCAAGCAAATCGTTTAAGTTTTAATAGTTTTCCAACTCGCGTTAGGAAATCATAACCTAGCCCCAAGAGGGAAGAGTTTCATGGATTAATTGTGAAGTACCTCTTACGCTTTCAAATATTTTTCATCTCGGATTGCACCTCGTATGTACGTTTGAAGTCTGACCTTAAGAAGTGGACTATGTATGGTATCACAATTTCTATATTGTGCATATATTATTTTTAAACAATCATGCTTAGTACGACTTACCTGATGATAAAGAGGTTGAAGCATCTCTCAAATCAATTTTGTCAAGTGCGGGTTGTCAAAATGTTCAAACAACAAGCTTTATTGAATAACAAACTATGTCATCCTCTTATAAGCCATCTCAATATCAAAATTCCAAATACCTCGATTGACATTGTGCTTGATCATGAGTTGGATTGGCTTTCCCTCTCAAAGTGAAGTTGGAACTCGCCTTCAAGAAACGTGTTACAATTCTTACATGAGTATTTTGTGTATCATCTGACAATTTACATAAATCGAATCCTGACCAAATATTTCGGTTCCTGGTTGTAGGTATGATCCGTATCACAATTTGTTTACTTGACAAAGCTTTGGCACCAACAAATTCGACCACTTGACTTTGTCAGAAGACTTTTTGGGACTTGATAGTTTGCAATGTTTTGCATTTTTGAGTGTTTTTGTGTTTGTAGAGGTGGAAAAAGTGTTGTGATTAAAACAATATACTCAATACCCATTTATACTAACATATTGGGACGCATGGTCTATAGAACTTGTTCAACCGACTATCGTTTTGTGGGTAACGGTAAAAAACTAATTATAAACCGGATAATGGATTATTTGGTTTACTCGGATCAATTTAGTTGGATTTGAAACTTTTTGCAGCAACAACATATATAACCTCCTTTCGAGGTGATTAATAGTTATTCTAATTTATATTTCTCCATTCAGTTTAATCTTTATCAAATTCTATAACAGATGCAAAATTTTTGCAACAAAAGTAAAATTTAACTGCATGCATTCTTGTAATGTTGATTACATAATCCATTTTTCAACAGTTAATTTACATAAATAAATCAACATGAAAACTACCTGTATTTTCTCTTGAAATGTCACATTTTCAACCACTTTGGCTTCACCATCTTCTTCTCCCCGGCAGGCTTTTGCACTGGAGGAGCAGCAGACACAACAGCTTCGGCAACAGGTTGATCAGGATCAGGCTTCTGCAAGGGTACAAGCTCTAAACCTTTTAACGACATGACATCCTCTTTGAGGAACGGGCCTTGTGGCATATCGACACCTAGACAAAGAAAGACCACCAAACAATGATGTTTTGAACCCAAAGTGCTTTTATGTTGTTCAAACAAGAGATTAGAATACCTTTTGGTAAGTCGTATGAAAAATATACAATTGCACCAGGAGCAAACCCAGCAGAATAGAAGTCCTGAGACAAGTCTTTTATTTGCTTCTTTGGAGGAGTGGTATCTGAAAAAAATGTCAAGATTTGACTAAAAGATTTATTTGTTGTCACTAGAGGTGAGAATTTTGACCCATTTACTTCAAAATTGGTCGATTTGGGTTCTATTCTGCCTCCAACAGATTAAATGGGATAAATTAAGGACCGCAACTAAGATGGCAATGCTCATATTGTTTAAATGGGAAGAAAAAATAGCTTTATTTAAAAAGTACATTGAAATTTTAATAGTATATAATTCTTGTAATATGCGTTAAGAGTGTGATAGATTTGGAAAAAGTAACAAAAAAGCAATGACAAATGAACCCAACCACATGTTACCCAACCCGTCAAACCCGACCATTTTACCAATTTTGGTTTGCACCTTTCTGGATTCAAATTTACATAGTTTGAAGAAAAACAAATACAAAGAGGTTCATCTAGCAAGGTGATGAGAAATATCATCATGTATCTACTATATTATTTGTATATACTTCAGATATTGTATGCTTACAAATATAGAAAGGGAGGTCAGGTCGAGCCACAACTTTCACAAGAAGATCAACTAAGCTTTGCAGCGTCTCTGATGGATGAAATCTCGCTTCTAATGTGTGATTATCTGGAAATCTTACACGAATCACAGCCTGCATAAATTTACGAAATTGTAATACAAACAAGAAAATTTAGGATGACAAAAGGAAAATGAGTTAAAAGAAGTTGCTCAACAAAATTTATCAATAATCTACCTTGGTAATTCTTGATCTTCTAGCTGCTGTTTCTGCATCCCGAATCTTTTTTGTCTTCAAATATTTATCTGCTTATGATAAGGTTTACATAATGATAATACGATATATTACATAATCAGTAACTACTTTTTTTTCAAAAAAAACTTTGTAATATGTTTTAGTATATTATCACATGAGCATGTTACTGTGTTTAGACTTATGACGATATAATTACTTAATGTGTCACTTGATTTATCATCTCTAAGAAAATCATGTTATCATCCCTAACAATTGGGCTACAAATGAGTTGCTTGCAACATAAAATCCACTAGACAAAAAAGCCCAAATATTATCAAAGATTTGCTGGCACACAACGATCTAACACACTTCTTTGTGTGACGAACAGTACACTAAATTGAGGGTTACTGATTTATAATAAAATACCACATTAAGATCGTGTTCTGCATCACACAAATAACTATTTTGCCATTGCAAAAAGAAAAGATCATTCCACAGTCCGCCAATTAACCAAGCATAAATCAACAGAAAGACAAAAGAAGACAGATATCCAAAGAACATGCATAGCAAAAATCACAACCTCCTAATTGTCTAATTAAACAAACATATTCATATACTCACCTTCCTTTTTGGTGGCTAAGATGCGATAATAATCTTCTGTGGTGAATTCCAAGTCATCTGGTTCCTCTGTCAAATAAACAAACCACACTTAATCACATAGAACTATATGGATGCTTCTTTACCTTTTAGTTACAGAGGAAGTAATTTCCTACCACTGTCAGATGTATTATTTGATGTTTGAGAAATTGTTGCAGGTGTTGTCTCGAACACACAGATTTCTCGGCCATAATTTTGCTTTGCAGCAGCAAGCTTCTCCTAAATTGCCAAAACCACCAAAAAACGTCTAGTTAGTGCAAAACATCAACAATTTACAAAACAAAGGATAATAAATCCAACACAAGTAGCAAAAAGCTTTTAGCACGTGTATGTTCAAACTAAATGTATATCCAAAATCTAGCAGTTCACACACTTGAAGAAGATGGAGATCAAGTACAGGACCAACAGCATGTCAAACATAAAACCATTTAAATAGAAATCAGAAACCCTAATAATAAATCCAAATCACAAACTTTCACCACGAACATAACTTTACCAATGCCCCCAAGTTCCTTCCTTTTCATTCAAGCTAACAATGTAATAACCAAGAACAAGGCAGACCAACCAGAAGGCACACTATTCAATCGAATACAACACCTAAACCCTAATTAACAAAATCACAATCAGTTCCATAAAACCCTAACAACCATCCACACGAAGCCAAAAGATTTACAACAACAACAACAACAACAACGTCCTTTAAAATTCAAAGTATGTCGCCGATGAAAAGTTTCAATTAACTCAAATCCATACACGTAAACTAACTATTGTCGATGAATCGACACATGGTGTAGTCATCAACAATCAGCACAGTAGACAGAAAAGCGTTGAAATCGATCGAAGTGAAAAGAATCATGGTGGAGTGAAAGAAGAAAACCATTGCAAATTTAGCGTCGATGGGATCAGCAATGGAGAATCTCCGTCGTTTGATAGCTGGTAGAGAATCCGCTAGCATCGGAGATCGAATCAACGCAAACCTTTGTTACCGTCTACTGTGTTACGATATCCTTTGCTTACGACAATAAATTGCGTATGATTTGCAAAGGGGGAATGGTTTTAAATTTTTAATAAACAATCGAGTACATTACGTTGCACGTCCCTGTGGATTTTTGAGTTTAACGTAAGAAAGATAAGAATAATATTTAGATTAAGTGGTAAAAGCGAGGTATATCAAGGGACCAAAAAAGGTTGGTATGGTGTTTTTTTTACTGAAGTCAGTTTACTTCTTACGTTTCGTACTTGAATAATTAAGATAATAAGATGAGTCAGTGGTTTATCAATGATACAATTAACCTATTTAAAAAGCTGACACGTTCTCAAAGAAAAACTCGTATATCATCCATCCATTGATAAAACAATTAAATATTACTTCCATAAATCTTTAATAGCTCAAATAACTTTTATATATTTTTATAATTTAAAAATATATATAAATCATAAAGTAAAATATTTTTCATACTTATACGTTTATAGTTTATTTAAAAAACTGATATTTTTTTAAAAGTATATAACACTGTGTGATAAACGTTGTTGTTATAATATTCACGTGATTTTATTATCATTTTTTTGAACGTGTTTTTATGTGATGTATCGAATTTACATGGTATTATTTACACAAGCCTAAAAATAGTTTTTTGATTACAAAAAAGTAACTATTCTTATGTGGCGAGAACTCGAGATTTAAGCACATGTGTTGCCCAGAACCTACTTTTATAGTCGAACGCAAATACTCTCACACATAAACCACGTACGTGCACACTTGTTACTCCTTATTGATTATACGTTTTTATGAAATTAACAGTTTATAGAGGAAACACATACTCTTTATATAATCATTTGCATAATTACCTTCACCTTAGCCACCCTAGTACCCCACCCTCACCTCGACACTTCTATTTCTTTCTGGTGATCGATAACCATATACACCATACTTTAATTAACAAATATATGTTACCTTGATTTATATGTGATCAACCCCACCTTTTTTCTATAGCAACCATCTTCCACTGTTCATTAATAACTGATTAGAATTCTCCAAACTATGGTGATCAAGAGGAGTCGTTAACAAACTTGATAGCTTTATCACCAGGTTAGACACATCATTTTTCATCTCGATTTCTTCTTTCTTGTCCTAGTTGTCCCACCGTCGACACCACCTTCTTCACTAGAGGAGGGTCCCAATGACTTTTTCTTCATCTATTTGCTTGTTGTTTTTCG
This sequence comes from Flaveria ramosissima, assembly GCA_025215565.1. Classification (NCBI taxonomy): domain Eukaryota; kingdom Viridiplantae; phylum Streptophyta; class Magnoliopsida; order Asterales; family Asteraceae; genus Flaveria; species Flaveria ramosissima. Next base: position 11,020,882 of record CM046043.1, on the reverse strand, counting down.
ATGAGGTGTCGAACGTCTACTCGATCTCTTCTTGATGGCTTTTTTCCTTCATTTATTGCACAACCAGGTTTTGATTTAGTTGACCAAAAGCAAGGTTTCTAGGTGTTGCATATAATTTTTTTTTTGTTTTATTAGATTTTAGAGTGTGATTTGGTCGATTAAAATCAACATGATTCATCCTGGAAAATTTTCCATAAGATTATCAACTAACAAAGGTCACATTGATGCAAGATATTACGGGAGAGAAGTTTCTTATGTTAATTCTCCACTACCGGTGACTAGTGTTTACTATCTGGTTGAAGTCATAATCAAATGGTATTTGCGGTGATTCAAGATCCAAGAAACCAAAAACAATATTGTTTTCATTTTTTAATTTGTTTAGTTATGTTTTGTTTAAAAAGAATTTCAATATGTTCATTCATGCTTGATATTGCTTTCAATCGGATTAGTTGTATTTTTTTGTCTTGGTCTGATAATATATACATGTTTAGCTTTGTCATATATTTAATGAATTTGTTCCTTTTAGTAGAAGTTTGTTGATAATTATGATTACATTATCAGAGACGACAACCGAGCACATCTTCCACGGTTATCAGAACTTGTAGGCATTTGGGGATGTTACTAAAACAGATCTCTCATGACAAAACATGTCCACCTAAAGTCTAAAATTAGAAAATTTAAATCAGAAAGGCATGTTCCTGGTCCATAGATATGTCAAGAAGTAAATTTCATTCTCCCATCCAACTTTCTCTTTAAAAAAAAATTTAATATCTACCGCAACTTGCTCAAAGTATAATGTACTTTTAATAAGTTATTCCATACTCCAAAAACCATTAGTTTACATGGGATAACCATATCAATCTTACATGACCGATGAAGCCTCCTTATAAATCATCTCATAAGTCACGTTATTCCGTCTTGTAACGTCACCACCATTTGACAAACAAAAAATCATGAAGATTCATATCCCTTGATAATAACTTAGAGGCTTTTTGACAACTTTTGAATTTTTAAGTGCTATACCAATAAGAGGTCTGAATCATTAAGTGTTGAACCATTAAGAGTTAATATATCGTTTAACTACTCAAATTGCAAATGTCTGACTAATTCAGATAAGAGGTCTTAACCATTCATCATTAGACCTATTAAACATTCAACATTAGTATAATATTTAACCATTCAGAGGCAAATCCCTGAACTATTCAGATATTTGCTCGCGAAACAAATATTCTGAACCATTAAGTACTGAACCACTAAAAACCTGATTAAGAAGTTGTCAAACAACCCTTTAATAACCCAATTCCGAGACCCCCAACTTTTTTATAAGCCGTGACATTATCCCAAAATAATCATGTAATTTTTTTTGAACGGCAAATGTACGACCCTGTTTCGGAGGTAGATGTTATCTTAATCGGACCCACCTATCCGTTTCCCAGCCGGGACCGCACCCCAACCCCTTCGGAGGAAACTCATTGCTGAGAAAACCCCCTGGCTCCATTCTGAACATGTTGTTCAGAATGAGATTTGAACTCATGACTTCCATTTTATTTACATGTCATGAATACCTCACCTTAACTAGTTGGACTAAGAATAATTAGTAATAATCCATGTAATTTTTATTTACTAGCCGCCCTACCCTTCTTAGCAATTTACATCGCTAAATTCAAAGCAACAAAAAAATAAACAAAAAACAAAAACAAATCCCAAAAAATGCCAAAATACAACACAACGCAAATATGTGTTACACCGTCATTCACCCCCTCTTCATCCTCCATTGAAGCAACACTCCATTGAAGCCTTCAACCCATAACAAAATTCATCACTACTCAACAATCAACCACAATCTCAATCCAATGTGAATCGATCTTTACGAAACATCACCACTCCATTGTTCAATTCTTGAATCTTCATCTCAAAACCCACAACAGAAGAGGATCAACGGTTCCAATTAGGGTTTCATAGATCAAGAAATGCCTAGCGTTGCAGTGAAATTATACAGTCTGTTGTTCAAATTGATCTTAAAGCGACGGTTACAGAATCGAATCCAGAACCCTAATTTGAACGATCAGATGAGCACTTCGTTTGGCGTTACATCACGCCCTGAAGAATCGATCGCACCTGCGAATCCGTTGTTCACCGATGGCGTTGCTACCAAAGACATTCACATAGATCCGTCGTCATGCCTCTCGGTTCGTATCTTCCTCCCTGACACGTGTCTCGCGTCGCCGGAATCCAGATCCTCCGGTGGTAACTCCGGCAATGGCGGTCATCGGCGGTACAGTTACGGCTCCGTCGAGACGTATAACGTCGCCGGAGCTCCGGGTAACCGGAGGGGTAGTTATGGTAGTGGTTTTAGTACGGATGATTTGAGTCATTTGAATCATATGAATCATTTGAGTATGAGTTCAGATAGTGGTGGTTATAGAGGTTATTCGCCGTTTAGTCATAGAGGTAGGAAACTGCCTGTGATGGTGCAGTTTCATGGAGGGGGGTTTGTTGCGGGGAGCTGTGATTCGGTGGCGAATGACTTCTTTTGTCGGAGGATTGCGAAAGTGTGTGATGTGATTGTGGTGGCGGTGGGGTACAGGCTTGCACCGGAGGATCGGTATCCGGCTGCGTTTGAGGATGGGATGAAAGTGCTGCATTGGCTGGCAAAGCAGGCGAATTTGGCGGAGTGTGGGAAGTCGTTGGGGAAGAAGATTGATTCGAGAAAGGCAGATGTTCATGGGCATGTTGTGGATGCGTTTGGGGCGTCTTTGGTGGAGCCGTGGCTCGCTGCACATGGGGATCCATCGAGGTAGATTGTTATCGTTTCTTTGTAGTTGATAGTTGAATCTTTAGTTATGAGAAATGAAGTAAGCATGTCACTCTGTTTTGTGATCATGTTAACTAGTCTAGCACTCTAGCTATCAATTTTGGTTAGTGTTGAACAATGGCTTGATGACATAGAAATTAGTCTTTGACACAAGTTATATTTAGTGAGGAGTGTTAACCTTGTTATTAGGGAGTGTAGATGGTGTGTTGAATCAAGAATTTAGGTATTGAAGGATAACAGTTTGTATACTTAATAACACTTTGTCACTCTGATTTGAAACATTGAATAGAGATTACGATTAGCATAACTGACTACCACATCCAAGAAACATGGTTCTGAGTATTGTAAATAGTTTTGTGGAATCGTGGTTTAAGGTGGATGATTCTCTGATATGCTTCTCTGGCTGTGCACCTGCACAGAGGGTGCCATGACAAATGGCAATGCCTATGGTGTCTTTGTATCTATTACAAAGCAAATACTCTTATTTGGCACGATAAGATTTTTTATGATTCTCCAAAGAAAATAATTTAAAGTTGATTGAGGGGGCACCACACATATTGGATCCCGAGTCTAAGGGGGAAATTGCATATACCCCTCCCTCTCTAAATTTGCAAGATTGCATATTTTCCCAAAGCATGCTCGAAGAACATTATGTATTATGCATTGAACACTTGTGTTTTGGGGAAATTTGCAATTTTAGAGGGGGATATATGCAATTCCCCCTCTAAGATTTAACACACTCAAGTCCCTAATGAGTGTGTGAGGTCATGTCATCTCAATTACTCTCTGGTCTTCAATCTATTATGTCAATTGCACCCATACTCCCAGATCCATAGGCCACAGGACAACTAAAACCCTCACACACTACATATTTAGTCCATAAGGTGACTATGCAGCTCCAGATAGTTATATATTAATTATGTAAGTTGCTGTGGGCAATTCAAGCCATATTCATATCGGCTTCTCTTGACTAATTTCTTAACTCCCTTTGGAAGTAAGAAAAGAGCAATCCCGTTCCCACTGTTTTCAGAACCAAAGCCTTGGTGAACTTAATATGGGTACGTTTGTATGAAAAACAAATTGTTGTTAAAGTTTCATCTCTGTTACTGCATGAGGTGATACTGAATTGGAGGTCAAATTAATTTTCACAGCCATAAGCAATGATCATGAAATGGTTACGAGCAATGATTCTAAAACTGAATTTCAACTAAAAAGAATAACCTGAATTCGATAACCAAGTACCAACAAAGAATGAAGTATCACAAGTTTGGTTTTCTTTTTCTGCAATAAAGTTCCAAATCAGAACCTCAGATAGCTGACTGAGTTTTCAATTCTTGATTAACATTGTATACAGGTGTGTTCTTCTCGGGGCGAGTTGTGGTGCCAACATTGCCGATTATGTAGCTCGCAAATCAGTGGAATCTGGAACACTACTGGACCCAGTAAAGGTGGTGGCCCAAGTTTTGATGTATCCTTTCTTCATTGGAAATACTCCCACACATTCCGAGATAAAACTATCAAACTCTTACTTCTTCGACAAGGCAATGAGCATACTTGCATGGAAACTCTTCCTCCCAGAAGACGAGTTTAATCTGGACCACCCTGCAGCCAATCCTCTCATTCCCAACAGAGGCGGCCCCCCTCTGAAGCGAATGCCCCCTACATTGACAGTTGTGGCAGAACATGATTGGATGAGGGATCGCGCCATTGCTTACGCCCAAAATCTGAAGAAGGTGAACGTTGATGCACCAGTTTTGGATTACAAGGATTGTGTTCATGAATTTGCTACTCTCGACATGCTTCTTAGAACACCCGAAGCACAGGCATGTGCAGAAGACATTGCTATATGGGTCAAGAAATACATTTCATTTAGAGGTCACGAGTTCTCGTATTAGAATACTGATGGATATACTCATATTAAATCGTCGGCTTTACTATCATGAGGTTACACAGAGCATGTTAGGTTATATATGTTGGTTATCCCCTGGGGGCATATTTGCTCTTTCTCTTGTAACAGTGTTGTAACATTTGTATTGATGGAAGATGGATTATATTGAATGAAACGTCCAACTTGTGTTGGGGTTTGATGTAGTTTGTGCTTTAATGTGGCTTATTCATAAATTGACCACATGATCAAAGTTTTAGAAAATTTAATAAATAAATAAACAGATAGTTAAACTTTTTAAAATAGCAAAAGTTATTGAAGTTTTGTAAAAGCTTTTAGAGAAACCAAAATGGCCAAAGGTTTGTAACAGATAGTTAAACATTATTTGACAAAAAGACTAAAGCAATACCTTAATGAAATGTATTTCGGTTTGATGCAACGAGAATAAAACATGTAAGATTTGTTCATTTTAAAGAAAGAATAAAGCAATACCACATTTAAATTACAAATAACAAAATACTTATTTTTATGGTGTACTAGTATAGTTTGAATAAATAAAATATTAAATAATGAATCGCATTGCTAGTCGTAGTAGATCATTTGTAGTTCAGCAAGGAGAAGGAAACAACCGGTGGGACCTTCGTTTTTGTAATAAAAGTTTAAAAATTAAAAAACGATGTTTTTAGATAAGATATGATTGACTTACGTAAAGCAATGAAAATATTAATTTATAAATTGTTTTTTAATTGTTTTGTAAAACACCTTTTTTGTTTAAAATAATTTTATTTTTTATTTCATCCTTGTAAAACTAAAAAAACGGTTTTAACATGTTCTTATTTTTAAAAAGTCTTTTGTTTAAGAAAATTAATGTATCTTTTAACTTTTTTAAGTGTGTTTTAATAAAAAAATCTGGATTTTAATTTTTACAGTATCTATTTCTAATATAGAAATATTTAAATTATATAATATTATATAATTACTTCATATTCTTATAATTTAAATTTATTAGGGGAGAGAGGATGAAAACTTAAATTGAGAAATGCTAATATAACAACACGTGACATTTTAAAACTTTCATCTATTATGTATATAAATTTTTTTAAAACTATTAACGTGATGAAAAAGTTATAATTATTTATAAACATTTGAGGAAAGTTAGTTTCAGAACTGTAATAATATAATTGACATGTTTGTAAATCTAATTAATATGGTCAAATTTATAAAAAAAATCGCTAAGAAAAGTTGTTTTCCAAAACTTTAGAGGTTGAATTAAAGTAAGGGAAAAATCCACAAAATCTAGTGGTGCTTCAACAGCCGTGTACCATACGCTCTTATCACCGTGTGATACATTCCTTGATACACTGGGCACCGTATCAGACTTGTATGATGCTCCGGTTCTGTTTTATCTTCAAAATATGCTCCTTGATAAGTTGGGCACCGTATTACACGCCTCTACCTGACGTATCATACGCTAGACGTCTTTCTGCCTTGATTAACTTTCATATTTTGCGTATTTGCACATGTTGTCCCTCAACTTCGTTCCAACACTTCAATAAAGCTTCCAAACACACACTTAGCGTTCTAACACATGCAAACAATAACAAGGTCAAAGTAAACGTGTTCTATGCTAATAATCATATAAAATCGTACATGTAAACATCAAATAAACACCACGTTATCACATCTTCACATTTATTTTTTTGGTTTCCCTCAAGCAAAGGTCATTTGTAATCTATCCCTCATTAACAATCAGACATCACTAATCACCTACCAATTCTTAATTAAGGTCAAGAATCATACCCAAACTTAACGTTTGTACATAATCACTAGTGTTGCATTTTAAAACAGAACAATCTCACCGAACCTAACAAACCTTCTTGTTTTCTCCATATATGTAATCCCACTTTCTCATAGTATACCCAAGCCACACATGAATCAAAAAGACTTAAATGAGTTTAACAAGGCTTGATTAAGGTGCAGATTTAAAGGATGTATACGGCTAAGGTAATGAAATCCAAAGTGTTTTAAGCTAGTTTCCATGTAAAACCACCAATTAAGTAATAAGTATTAATTTGGGTAAAATTGATCTAGTTAATTAATTCAGCTCATACTTAACACATATAGTATAACTCAACTAATGTGACAACATGTATGAAAAGTCCACCTGCTAGTTTGTTACTCCCGATTAAACACTTCTATCAATTTCTCAAATGAATGCAAGTACAATGATGACTAACAAAAATTTGATTATATACGGTGAAAACTTTGATTTTTAAGAACAATTGGCTTTTCTCAGAACTTTTGCAACAATTTTTAATTTTTTTCATATCGTCATATTTTCGACAGTTTTATCAAACTTTTCCACCATTCCCCTCATCCCTACATGTAAAATATATTGTCCTCGATGTATGTTTTAAAATAACAATCATGATGTATATGCACCTAATTACTAACCAAACAACTAACTACTATGAAACTGACTCGATAAACATAACATCATTCCTATCACATAAAGTTACACACCACTAACACAATACATCACAATTGCAAATAAAAATAAAGGAAGATGGACAAATTATTAAACAACCATAATCAAGATAAAGGAGTAACACATGGACCTAATAAGTGACATATCACCAGCTCAACGAGTGCCATCATTGGTTGAGAGCCAAGTCGTATGGGTCATCAATTATTGACTAGGAATCTCTAGTCCAAACCAAGCAACCATCAAACTCTCTGTTATCACCAAAAAATCATCGAAAGCACCAACATATAAGCCACTTGGCCTTTGCTGCTGAGACGGTAAAGGTACCATGTAGAGAAATGTGTCTCATCATACGGATACTTGGCCACCCCACTGTATTCCCCTACCCGGCTCCAATCAGTTGGTCGCGGGGGTGGAACATTCTGCCGACTAGCATAATATATCAATGTAATGGCAGTGTTGTCCATCCTTCGCATACCTCATGTTGAGCTCTTGCTCATGTAATGTAACAACCCTAAATTTTTTTAAAATAAAAAAAACACAAATTTCTAGAAAAGAAGGCCGATACGGGCCACATCGGATAAATGATGCGGGCTGCATCACATGGTGGCTAAGATAAGGGCCACATCCTTATTAGGATGCTGGCCACAACAATGTGAAAAAGAATCTCTCGTTGGATTGGCAAGTGTATGATGATGAGGAAACATAATGTGACATGTGTGTGATGACTAAGGGCCAGATTTGGACACGTGGTCCCGACGCGGGCCATATCAGGTGAGGATGAAGACCTCATCAGATGGAGAAGTTAAGGACAGATGCGGTGGTGACACGTGTCAGCCACACATCGCAAACCTCTCTCTTACACTAGACTCATCTTAGGTAAATCTAAGGTGTTGCATGACGAATAACGATTGAAAACGAGAAGCCAAGTGACATAAGACGAAGTGTTGTTTACATAGGAACTACCTTCTTGATGCTAAGTAGTCATTGGCTCAAAACTAAAAGGTGAATACATTTAATACTTTTGAATGAATAAATAATTTAAATATTTAAGAAGGACAATAATATGTTATGCACGCTTTAATGCGCAAAGGTGCCTCTAAAGAAAATTTAGACCAGAATTACATATATAGTTTGGCCAAGTTATATCCTACGGATTTATTGAAAATCCTATATAGGGTTTGTTCAGATATAGTGCAGATAATAATGATTCGGATGGTTCTGTTATTAGTTTGACTAACGAAGAGACCAATATATATGGAGGGTGACATCACAGTTGAAATATACTACTAAGTACGTAGTTAGCATCGAATTATGATTTAACTGTTTCATTATATTCACGCCAAACTATTTTCATGTCTATTAAATGTATTTATCAGCTTTTATGCTAACAAATGATTTTACAAAACTTTTCAAGTAAGCATGCTTAGTATTGCCAAGAATAGGTGCTGGAATTGTCAATGAATCCTAGGCACATACTATATTTTGTGGCTATATTTGAAAATATGTATTGTTTGCTTATGGTAGAAGTTTTTGTTAAACATCATTATTTAGTAATGTTAATGTAAATATACAAAAGTTTGAATTATGAAAGATATTTTTATGAAACAAAAAACTATGCTGCGTAAATGATGCATCTACAAATAAATGAAAACACGTATACCAAAGAGCCAAGGTCCTAGGGTATCCTGAAACCATGGTGTGACATGTAAGTATCACATGTGTCTATTGTTCAATAGTTTCTTGTTGCTTTTTCATTACGTCCTCGTGTCTTTATCCTGTCACAATAGCTACCTTTGAACCTTTATCCCACAACATTTTGGTAATGAACATCCATCTAGCATACTCTGGAGGTCTCATGAGTCTGATCGTTGCCTCCATTTTGCTCGACTCATATGGCCTAGACGCTCTAGTGGGCTTATTGACATGCTCCTCGTGACTCAATTCATTACCCTGATCATCACCATGAGTTTCACCATTACCATCGCCATCTCTTTCCTCATTTTCCTCCTTTAACTTCTGCAGGACCGTTTAAGGGCTTTAACACAATTACAACACAACAACACAATGAGGAGATTTACTAAACTTTAATCAAACAGTGAACTGGGTTAACCAAGATGATACAAAGAACACAAGTAAAGTAAAGAGACAGAACAAGAGAGTATGGGTTTCAAGGAGGCAGTATATTGCTTTCTCAAGTTCTTTTACAAGTGTTACAAAGCATAAAGAAAGATACAAGAACTTGAAATACTTATACTACAACCTACAGCCGGCTATACTTTGAAAGCCAGCTGGATACAATTGACTAGACACTAACAAAATCAATTGTAGGATCAAAAGGCATATCTGCCTTTTGACCTTGTGATTATGACATGCCATAGCTCATATCCTTATACATTACAAAAAGGATAAAGTACATAAAGTGGAAAGTTACAGACTCAAGACCTCAATGTACAGTTACCAAAAGCATGGACCTTTTCACCAACTCATGTAAGTTGGTGACTTTACAGAGATGCAGCGGAAAAGGTGCTTTATGGAACAGTACATCAAATAAAGCATGTGTACTAAGTCTTCGGAAGAAATCTGTCTTCATAGGTTGAAACTTCGGAAGACTTTGTCTCTGAGGCTTCGGAAGACTTCATGTTTGGCTTCGGAAGATATTGGTCTTGGCTTCGGAAGATTTTACACTTAGAGTATTTTCTAATGCATTGTGTAAAACTTCCGAAGCATTCTTCACTTCAGTACTTAGTGCATGTTGCAGAGACACTTTGGATGTTTTGGGTTGCATCAGACTTAAGGAATCCTTACAAACTCCCCCTAGGCTGATGCTACCAAAACACTTAGAAGATCTTCAGATGTTGGTAGTCTTCAGTACAATCATAACCATTCCTTTCTTCATTAGATGGTCAGGATCATCAAGACTCTCATAGTATCTTCTCATCTCAAAGAGATCATACAGAGGTAAGTTGATTATGTCTTGCCAGGAGTAGACATTCTCAACACCTTGATCTCTGATAACATGCCATCTTTCTGGATTAGTAGAGTAAGTCCAAGACAAGATGGGTGTCTCAGTTGTTAGAGGAGCCACTTGCATAGGAGTTGATTGGGCTGCCTCATCATGCACTTCCTCAGGTTGATCTGATTCAGCCTGAGGTGTAGAGGTAGATGACTTAGGCTTCTTCTTCTTAGTCTTTGGTTTAGAAGCCATTCTCTTCTTCATCTTAGATGACTTTAACTGAGAAGACTGGTCTGCAGCACCATGTTGATCATCAGTGTCTTTCTCAGTTGGGTGTTCCTCCCTCACAGGTTCAGAAGGAGAGGGAGTTTGACCCTGCCTTGGATCAGAAGATGAAGCTTGCTGAGGCTCAGCTGGAGGTTCTGGTTGAGGTGTCTCTGGTTGTTCAAACTTGACCTCCACTTCAGGTGGGACTTGACTTGGAAGAGAGTGCAAGTCAATCAGTTCTCCACTCTTAATCTTCTGCTTGATCACCCTTATATGCTCATCCATTGTGGATAGATACATGGGGCCAAGTCTCCTTCCGGAGAATCCATATAGCTTCAAGAAGCTCATCATTCTTTGTCTGTCAGCAGACTTCTTTGCATTCTTTTGAATGATGGCTCTTGACTTTGCAGCTTCTTCCCTTAGCTTCCTTTTGGTTGTCTTTCTTTCTTTGACTAGCTCAAGCTCAAGTTGCTTTAGGTACTCAAACTCAATGAAGTCATAAGACAAGGGAAGAAGTGCATCTGCCTGATAAAAGCCTGTGGCACTCAGGTAGTTGATCATCTTGATCCTATCTTCTTCTTTATCTACCTGAGGTTCTTGTGGAGCCACATCTTCCTGTGCAGGACTTTCTTGAACTGGAGAGAGAGTGGGAGCATGCTTGTAGAGTCTTTTCTGTCTCTTCTCCTCTTTGAATTGGAGAAGTAACCTTGCATCCTCTTTCTCCTTCATCTCTCTTGACACTTCCATGTCAGCCAGTTCATTTAACTCTTCTAAGGGGAGGGAGATGATTTCATCAATATCATAGTTCCTGGTTTGTAAATAGGTAATCCTGACTGCCCTTAACTCATCATCTTGAGTATTTGGTCTGGGGGCAGCCCTGATTGCAGCTTGCATGAAGCTAGATGACCCAGTAGAACTTTCTCCCCTTAGCCTCCTTTTCCTCTCTCTCTCTTCCTCCTCAATTTCCTCAGGAGTCATTATCCTTTTCCCTTTGTCACTAACAGACCTTTGTGACTCAGGGTGGATTGAGGCTTGGCCTTCATTGCTTGGTGTAGCTTCCATGCTCTGGCCAGAGAGAGGCTGAGAAACACCTTCACCAACAGGTGTCTCAGAGGGAGTTTGGACCTCTGCAGCAGTTGTTGATGATGAGACAGGGGTCTCAGGTTCTGCCACTGGGCCTTCAGTCAAGGTTTCCCCTATGAAACTAATCTTAGGGTCCACCTCAACATCCAGTTGACCGATGACATTGCCTGATTGCCTAAGTCTCCTTCTTAGAGAGAACTCTGCAAGGATCCTGTCTTGGATTCTTTGAGCCAGCCTGTCAGCTTGTCTTGAATTGCTTGGATTGACAAGTGGCATGTTGACTAAATCCAGTCTTTCATAGAAGTTCAGGCTTTGGAAATGAAAAACTTCTTGTTGAGCTTGAACTCTGTGAAGGATAAGGGCTCTTCTGTCATCATCATACCTCCACCTTATGATGTAGTTGCCAGTTTCTTGTGGTGGAGATGAGACAGCCCTTGGTATACCTTCCTCAAAGAGACTCCTGATGATTGAGTCTATAGAGTCCACATTAATGTGAACTTGAGGAAGTTGCTGAGAATGCACAACAGCAAGTGAGGATGGTGAGTCCTTGCAGGACCGTTTAAGGGCTTAACTACAATTACAACACAATCACACAATGAGGAGAATAACTAATCTCTAATCAAACAGTGAACTGGGTAACCAAGGTGAAGCTAAGAACACAAGTAAGTAAAGAGACAGAACAAGAGAGTTGGGTTTCAAGGAGGCAGTATATTGCTTTCTCAAGTTCTCTTACAAGTGTTACAAAAGCATTTTGAAAAGATACAAGAACTTGAAATACTTATACTACAACCTACAGCCGGCCATACTTTGAAGGCCAGCTGGATACAATTGACTAGACACTAACAAAATCAATTGTAGGATCAAAAGGCATATCTGCCTTTTGACCTTGTGACTATGACATGCCATAGCTCACATCCTTTTACAATACAAAAAGGATAAAGTACATAAAGTGGAAAGTTACAGACTCAAGACCTCAATGTACAGTTACCAAAAGCATGACCCTTTTCACCAACTCATGTAAGTTGGTGACTTTACAGAGATGCAGCGGAAAAGGTGCTTTATGGAACAGTACATCAGATAAAGCATGTGTACTAAAAGTCTTCGGAAGAAATCTGTCTTCATAGGATGAGGCTTCGGAAGACTTTGTCTCTGAAGCTTCGGAAGACTTCATGTTTGGCTTCGGAAGATATTGGTCTTGGCTTCGGAAGATTTTACACTTAGAGTATTTTCTAATGCTTTGTGTAAAACTTCCGAAGCATTCTTCACTTCAGTACTTAGTGCATGTTTGCTGAGACACTTAAGCTGTTTTGGGTTGCATCAGACTTCAGGAATCCTTACAAACTCCCCCTAGGCTGATGCTACCAAAACACTTAGAAGATCTTCAAATGTTGGTAGTCTTCAGTATAATCAGGACCATTCCTTTCTTCATGAGATGGTCAGGATCATCAAGACTTTCATAATATCTTCTCATCTCAAAGAGATCATGCAGAGGTAAGTTGATTATGTCTTGCCATGAGTAGACATTCTCAACACCTTGATCTCTTATAACAGTCCATCTCTCTGGATTGGTAGAGTATGTCCAGGATAAGATGGGTGTCTCACTAGTTAGAGGAGCCACTTGAATAGGAGTTGATTGGGCTGCCTCATCATGCACTTCCTCAGGTTGATCTGATTCAGCCTGAGGTGCAGAGGTAGATGACTTTGGCTTCTTCTTCTTTGTCTTTGGTTTAGAAGCCATCCTCTTCTTCCTCTTGGTTGTCTTTAACTGAGAAGACTGGTCTGCAGCACCATGTTGATCATCAGTGTCTTTCTCAGTTGGGTGTTCCTCCCTCACAGGTTCAGAAGGAGAGGGAGTTTGACCCTGCCTAGGATCAGAAGATGAAGCTTGCTGGGGCTCAGCTGGAGGTGCTGGTTGAGGTGTCTCTTGTTGCTCAAACTTGACCTCCACTTCAGGTGGGACTTGACTTGGAAGAGAGTGCAAGTCAATAAGTTCTCCACTCTTAATCTTCTGCTTGATCACCCTAATATGCTCATCCATAGTGGATAGAGCCATGGGGCCAAGTCTCCTTCCGGAGAATCCATACAGCTTCAAGAAGCTCACCATTCTTTGTCTGTCAGCAGACTTCTTTGCATTCTTTTGAATGGTGGCCCTTGACTTTGCAGCTTCTTCCCTTAGTTTCCTTTTGGTTGTCTTTCTTTCCTTGACTAGCTCAAGTTCAAGTTGCTTTAGATACTCGAATTAAATAAAGTCATAGGATAAAGGGAGAAGTGCATCTGCCTGATAGAAGCCTGTGGCACTCAGGTAGTTGATCATTTTGATCCTGTCTTCCTCTTTATCTACCTGAGGTTCTTGTGGAGCCACATCTTCCTGTGCAGGACTTTCTTGAACTGGTGAGAGAGTAGGAGCATGCTTGTATAGTCTTTTCTGTCTCTTCTCCTCTTTGAGTTGGAGAAGTATCATTGCATCCTCTTTCTCCTTCAACTCTTTTGACACTTCTCTGTCAGCCAGTTCATTCAGTTCTTCTAAGGGGAGGGAGATGATCTCATCAATATCATAGTTCCTGGTCTGTAAGTAAGTAATCATGACTGCCCTTAACTCATCATCCTGAGTATTTGGTCTGGGGGCAGCCCTGATTGCAGCTTGCATGAAGCTAGATGACCCAGTGGAACTTTCTCCCCTTAGTCTCCTTTTCCTCTCTCTCTCTTCCTCCTCAATTTCCTCAGGAGTCATTATCCTTTTCCCTTTGTCACCAACAGACCTTTGTGACTCAGGGAGGATTGAGGCTTGGCCTTCATTGCTTGGAGTAGCTTCCATGCTCTGGCCAGAGAGAGGCTGAGAAACACCTTCACCAGCAGGTGTCTCTGTTGGAGTTTGGACCTCAGCAGCAGTTGTTGATGATGAGACAGGGGTCTCAGGTTCTGTCACTGGGCCTTCAGTCAAGGTTTCCCCTATGAAACTAATCTTAGGGTCCACCTCAACATCCAGTTGACCGATGACATTGCCTGATTCCCTAAGTCTCCTTCTTAGAGAAAACTCTGCCATGATCCTGTCTTGGATTCTTTGAGCCAGCCTATCAGCTTGTCTTGAATTGCTTGGGTTGACAAGTGGTAGGTTGACTAAATCCAGTCTTTCATAGAAGCTCAGGCTTTGGAATTGAAAAACTTCTTGTTGGCCTTGAACTCTTTGAAGTATGAGGGCTCTTCTGTCATCATCATACCTCCACCTTATGATTTGATTGCTAGTTCCCAGTGGTGGAGATGAGACAGCCCTTGGTATGCCTTCCTCAAATAGACTCCTGATGAGAGAGTCTATAGAATCCACATTAATGTGAACTTGAGGAAGTTGCTGAGAATGCACAACAGCAAGTGAGGATGGTGAGTCCTCTATGTCCATTCTCTCTGAAGAACTCCCAGGTTCTGTGGTTGTAACAACTTTCTCCCCCTTTTTGGTAGCATCACCCACCTGCATAGGTGAGCTGGAGGATAAGTCAATCACTTCCACAGGTTCTTGTGTTCCTGGTTGAGCTCTCCTTAAAGGTCTCCCAGCTAGTTTTTCCTGCAGATATGAAATCTGTAGTTGCTGATCATTGACCCTGTTTTGTAAGGTAGTCACTTGAGATTCCAAGTGACTAACCTTAGAGACTAAATAGGTGCATGTTTTTGACAGTTTTTGCACCTTTAGCCTCAAATTCCCCTCATCTTCATCAGAAGATTCATTGGGGGATGAGATGATTGGACCAAAGTCCTCTCTCTCACCACCAGCTTGAGTTTCTTGGCTGCTGGTTTTCCTCTGCTCACTGGCAGCCTCAGTTGAGATGCCAATGGGCTGAGTTGCCATGGTTGAGGTCTTAATGATGTAATCACTTTCAAAAGTGAGAGCCTCTTCCATATGGACATCCTGAACAGGTTCAGAAGTGTCCACCTCAGTGACAGGTGACTGATGGGGGATAGACTGAGGAGAGTCAGAGGTACTCATCTCTCTTTGAGTAGGGGAGGAGAAGAGAGATTCATGGTACTCACTGAATCCTAAGTCTTCATCAGTGTAAAAGGATAGGTTGGGAATTGGTTGGTTGAGATCCAAAGGCTGGGGATGGTAGCTGTCCCCTGAAGGTTGTCCACTTGAGTGTTGAGACTCAGAGTGAAGGCTTAAGGTTGTTGGGCTATTGAGCTCATCAGGGTGAGCTTGAGGAACCTCAGCCCTGATAGGTGAAGTAATGGGAGTGGTTTGCTCCTCAGGAGAAGTGGGAGCTCTAGTGTCCACTTCTTCCTGTAAGGTTGAGTATTTGGGGGCCTGCACAGACTCAATAGTCTGAGCAGGGGTTCGTTTGGATTTTCTTTGGTAGGTGAGGGTGATTTCTGGTCTTTTTAATGGTAGGGACAAAAGAGGTGTGGGTTCAACACTAGCTTGTGTTGCTAGGTTGTCACCTTGAGCAATGAGCTCTAACATTTTTGGGACTAGGGCTGTTTCTACCCCAGAGAAGCCTACAGTTGGCTTCTTCATTATTTTAAAGATGCCGGGCTTCATCTGTCCCAATTTAAGAATATTACCTGTTTCCCTCAACTGTGAGCCCAGTTCACAGTTGAGAATGTGTTGAACATATCTAGGAAACATGTAATACTCTAAGGAGTCTAAGTTTGCAAGTAAATTAGTATATACAAATTGTGAATACCTGAACTTGACCCCTTGAACCATTCCATGAACAATGAAGGAGAGATCCTCAGGAATCTGGTCCCATCCACCATGCTTGTTTGACAAGCTGTGGATAACCACATGGAGCAGGAATTTCCATTGGGATGAGACCTTCCCTTTCCTAAAGGTCTTTACAGAGAAATCTCCTTCATAGCCCATCTGCTCAAAAGAATGATTAACAGCTTCTTTTGGGAAGGACACCTCACCTTCTTCATCATCCAGCTGTAGATGTTGGTTAATGATGGCCGGAGTGATGAAGACTGTCCTCCCTTGCACTGTGGCAGACAGTGCCTTCTCCCCATCCATAATGACCTCTTGGCAGGTCTTCCAGAATTCAAGCAACTGATCCTCATATAGAGGAGGATCAATGGTCAGGGAGGTGAAGTAGTTAGATAGAGTCAAGAATTGGCAAATCTCTGAGAAACTTGCATCTTTCTCAGAGCTTAACAGAGCAACTTGATTATGTTGCCTGTGTAGTTGCATGGAGAAATCAGGGTTGTTTCTGCGGTTAAGGTTGGCCATTTTAGAAGCTTAAGGGTGAAGAAAGGTAGAAAGCAAAGGCGGTTTAGAGAATTAGGTTAGAGAAACAGTAGAATTGAGGAAGATAGTGGGAAAGAGGGGGAACCGTTGGGTATTTATATGAAAAGGGATTTGAACCAAAGTTAATGAAAGAGGATAAACTTTGAAATCCGAAAGTCGGTCCCACCTCTGAAAAAGTAGTTTACTTTTGCTCAAAAAGTAGTTTTCTTGGAATTCGAAAAGCTTCCGAAGTTTATTTGTCTTCGGAAGTTTTGATTTAAAAAGCTTCCGAAGCTAAAATGGCTTCGGAAGATTTTCCTGAGAGTCTTGATAATTTATGCTTCGGAAGAGAAATAAACCTTTGAATGCTTTGTATAAAATAAACAAAGCTTCCGAAGTTAATTTTGCTTCGGAAGGAAAAGGTTCTTGAAAATAGATAAGTGTCTGAGATAAGAATTTTAAGCTTCGGAAGATGAATCTTTACTTCTTCCGAAGGTAAAATCTCTTAGACAGTTATTTATTTTAAAGACATGTTTTTCTTCCGAAGATAAAATCTTTATCTTCCGAAGTATCAGAAATTTTCAAGAATCTAAGGAAAGTCTTCAAAAAGAATTTTACATCCAAAGAAAACATGAGCTTATGAAAGTGATGAACTAGACAACTTAGGACACACATATTTTAAGAAGAAATAATTAGAATTAGTTTTAATAAAAAGTCTACTCAAAGTTAATCATCCCAATAGCTGATATCAGATACTTAAATCTCTGTTCATCAAAGCTTTGGTGAACAGATCAGCATATTGTTCATCTGTATGAACTTTGACTAGTTTAATTAATCCTTTTTCATAGTTATCCTTATTAAATGATACCTGATGTTGATGTGTTTGGTCCTTGAGTGCTGCACAGGGTTCTCAGTGATAGAGATAGCACTATTGTTGTCTATGTGGATAGGAGTCTCCTTGAAGTTAAATCCATAGTCCAGCATCTGATTTTGAATCCAAAGCACTTGAGCACAGCAGCTTGCAGCAGCAATGTATTCAGCCTCAGCAGTTGATGCAGACACACAGGATTGTTTCTTGCATTGCCATGAGACCACCCTTCCACCAAGGAATTGACATCCCCCAGATGTAGACTTTGCAGTCATATTGCAACCACCATAATCACTGTCTGTATAGGCATACAGATTGAAATTTGGATTCTTTGGATACCATAGACCAAGTGTTGAAGCACCTTTGAGGTATCTTAAAATCCTTTTCACAGTGATTAAGTGAGACATCTTAGGGTTGGCTTGATATCTTGCACAAATACATGTAGCAAACATGATATCAGGCCTGCTAGCTGTAAGATACATAAGAGACCCAATCATAGCCCTGTATAAGTGCTCATCTACACACTCCCCCTCAAGATCTGGACCAAGGGAGTGGTTTCTGGCTATGGGTGTCTTAGCAATCTTACAATCAGTCATATTGAACCTCTTGAGTATGTCTTGAACATACTTTGACTGACTTATGAAGATGCCATCTTCAACCTGCTTCACTTGAATTCCCAGAAAGAAGTTGAGTTCTCCCATTGAACTCATCTCAAATCTGTCTTCATCAGCTTCTCAAAGTCTTTGCAGAGCTTTGGATTAGTTGAACCAAAGATGATGTCATCAACATATACTTGAACCAGCAATAAGTCATTTCCCTGTCCTTTGATGAAGAGGTTCCATCTATAGTACCTCTTCTGTATCCATGCTTGCAGAGATACTTAGATAGTGTCTCATACCACTTCCTGGGTGCCTGATGCAGCCCATAAAGAGCTTTGTCAAGCTTGCAGACATAATCAGGATGATCAGGGTCTACAAAACCAGGTGGCTGTTTGACATAAACCTCCTCATCAATCACTCCATATAAGAAAGCACACTTTACATCAAGTTGGTAGACCTTGAAGTTCTTGGATGCAGCAAATGCCAGGAATATCCTAACAGCTTCTAGTCTTGCTACAGGAGCAAAGACATCAGTGTAGTCAATCCCTTCTTCTTGTGTGTATCCTTGAACAACTAGTCTTGCCTTGTTCTTGATGATGATTCCCTATCATCCTTCTTGTTTCTAAAAACCCATTTGGTTCCAATGGTAGTCTTCCCATGAGGAAGAGGACAAAGGTTCCAAACTTTCTGCCTTTTGAATTGAAGCAGCTCTTGTTGCATAGCTTCAACCCAACTTCCATCCTTTAGAGCTTCATCAACTTTCTTGGGCTCTATCTGAGATAAGAAACAAGAGTGAAGACAAACATTTGCTTCATGGGTTTGTCCTCTTGTTCTTACCCCTGTGACAACATCTCCAATGATGTTTGTGGTGGGTGAGACTTGTGGATCCTTAGCTGAGGGATCACAGCAAGTTGCTGGAAAGATCTAAATTTGAGAAATTTAAATCTGGTCCTGAAGATTCACCCTCCACATTATCACACTTATCAAGATTAACTTGATCCAATGAGTGTGAGACATCATTGATGTTGTCATCTATGGTGTGGTTATTAGCATCAAGGAATTCCTGATCACTATCACCATCACCATTGTTGTCTTCTACAAGTGAGGTTTCTTTATCTGGTTGAGAGGCCTCTGAGCTGGAATTTGAAGGCATGCCAGATGTATCAGCTGAATTTGTCATTGTTGTGCTGATAGAAACCTCATTTGCTGAAGTAGTTCCAACTGGAGCTGAAGATGTATGAGTTGAAGATCTTCCTAGCTCAAATCTTGGATCAGGATCACCTGTATTTAGATTTTCTGCAGATCCTGAAACATGCTCACAAGATTTGTTAAAACAGTTGGTAACTAAATCAAGATCAAACAGCCAATCCGGACCAGAACCAGCCACACAGGGAGTGTGCTCATTGAAAGTCACATTGGCTGACTCCTCAACAATTCTAGTTCTGAGATTGTATACTCTATAAGCTTTAGCTTGAGAAGAGTATCCAATGAAATGTCCATCATCTGATTTCTCAGCAAACTTGGCAATTTGATCTTTGGTATTCAAGATGGTGCAGGGACATCCAAATGACCTGAGAAAACCAATGAAAGGTTTCCTCTTGTGCCAAAGTTCATAAGGAGTCTTACCATGTGTCTTAACCACTAAAACTCTGTTTTGCACATAGCAAGCAGTATTGACTGCCTCTGCCCAGAAGGTGATAGGCAGTTTAGAGTCAGACAACATAGTTCTTGCAGCTTCAATAAGTGTCCTGTTTCTCCTTTCAGCAACTCCATTTTGCTGAGGAGTCCTGGGAGCACTATATTGTCTTGTAATACCTTTTTCATCACAAAATGCATCAAGGATTTGGTTCTTGAATTCAGTTCCTTGATCACATCTTATGGTTTTGACCTTGTGATCACATTGATTCTCAACTTTTAAGATGAAATTCTTCAGAATCTCAGGGGTTTCATCCTTAGTTCTAAGGAAGAAGACCCAAGTGAATCTTGTAAAATCATCTGTGATCACCAGACAGTAAGAGGTCCTTCCTAAACTCATTACACTGGTGGGGCCAAAGAGATCCATATGTAACAAGTGTAGGGGAGTAGTGATGGAGTTCTTTTCCTTAGGCTTGTGAGATACTTTGTGTTGCTTCCCTTTCAGGCATGCCACACAATGATCATCACTAGTAAACTCTTTCTTTGGCATTCCAGTTACCAATCATGTTTAATTAGTTATTCATGTTCTTAAAGTTTACATGGCACATTCTTTTATGCCATAGGAAAGACTCATCACTATTTGCTTTAGATAGAAAGCATGAAACTTCTCCTGAGGGAGATGTTTCTTGCAAATCCATCTTGTACATGTTCCCTTTCCTGGGGCTCTGAGCAGGATATGCTCATGAGGAATGACCACACCAGGTTTGAGAACAATGCACTCATGCTCAGTAAAGAGCATGTTATGACTCTGATCACAAAATTGGGATACACTCAGAAGATTGTACCCAAGCTCCTTGACAAAGTTTACCTTTTCAATGCTGAGCTTACCATTTGTGACCTTGCCCCTTCCAGAAATGTAACCACCTTCATCTCCTCCAAAAGCAACTGGTCCTCCATCAATCCTCTCAAAATTGTGGAGTAGAGACCTATTGCCAGTCATGTGCCTGGAACAGCCACTGTCAATTATCCAAACATTCCTGTTGGTCTTGAGCTGTTCCTGCACAGAGAAGATGATTAGTTACATTTGAAACCCAAGCCTTACTTGTCTTGGGCTCATTAACAGTAAAAGAAGGTAATGCAACAGTAATAGATCCTATGGTTGTACTATAGGGATCTTCAGCTGTTGTTGATGGAGAAACCTCAGTCATTTGGTCTTTCTTAGACTTCCACACCACCTTGGAGTCTTGGACTTGACCTTCAAAACCTTAGAAGCTATTGGAACTTCATAAGTTTTGATGACTGATCCTTCGGAAGAGTCTACAGTCACTGCAGGAGACTTTAGTGCTTCGGAAGAATTCCTTTCTTCCGAGACCAACTTTGCTTCCGAAGGTAATTTTCCACTTACCTCCTTCTTTGATTTGAAGCTTCCGAAGGAAACAGACTTTCCTTCCGAAGCTTGAGATTTCTTGAGACTCTTTGAAGTCTTTGTTTTAGTCATGTGGACAGTACTTTTAGGATTGTATGGGCAATCCTTAGCAATGTGAGAAGTACTTTCACACATGACACATAACATTATCTTCTTCAAAGAAGTCTCCCTTTGAGAACAAGACTGACTTTGGTCACATCCCCTCTCCATCTTCATCTTGGTAGATGCTGAGCAGTTCCCTTGGGCTGTGAACTGTTCTTGGAGTTTGATGGTCCAGGCTGTGCAGCAGTGGTACACAGCAAATCAGTCTTCTTCTTGGTACTGGGATGATTTGAACAAAAACCATGACTCTTAGCTAAGGAGTCTTGGTTGATGTCTTCAGTCCTTACTACTTTGAAACCTGCAGAGATAAAAACTTGTTTCTGCTTAGCATCAAAAGTAGCCTTGATTTCTCTAGCCTTCTTTGCCTTTCTTTTGCTCTTTCTGATCAAGTTCTTTCTTTTGGACTTGGTCATCCCAGTTGATTTCTTCTCCTCAGAAGGATAGTGGCCCTTGGGAGAATCCTCTTCTTCACTCTTCTCAGAGGAATTCTTCACTATCACTTCTTCATCATCCTCACTTACAGGATCTATGAGAGGAAGCTCATCTTCACAAGTTCCACACCTAGGAGATCTTACAGACAAGATTGTGTGTGGAGGAGCTATCTCATTTGATCCTAGTCCCTGTCTGTTTTGATAACAAACTTTGTTGTGCAGGGATGAGGATATCATGTTCTTGAAGGTCTCTTCTTCAAGAACACTCTTTTCTGCCTTGGCTTTGCTGATCACAAGCTCAGCCTGGCACTCAGTTAACTTAGTGATGAGATCTTGGATCTGAGTTCTGAAATCTGTATGTTCATGTTTTAGTACTGAAATGGTTTTCTCCAAGTCTTCTATTTTAACTTGTAATCATTTTCAGACTTTCTAAAATCAGATTTTAATATGTTTAATGACTCAAGATCAGATCTCATCTCTAGGTTATAGGACCTGTATCTATTTACTTTAGCAATGCATTCAGGGGAGCAAAGATGTTCCAATACCTTGGCTTCATCATGGTCAGCCATCAGTGCTTGGTTTGGAGAAGCATCCTCCACCTGAAAACTCCAGTCAAAGCCTCCTTCTTCAACAGCAACAGCAGCATGTTGCTTTGTCTTCTCAGCTTGAGGAGCTTTGTCAGCAAAGTTTGGTCTGGGTTTGGCCCCCATTTGTTTTAGGTGCCTTACACTCATTTGTTTAGGTGCCTTACACTCAAAGTGACCCATAAGGTTACAGTTGTAACACTTAACTTTGCTTTTATCCAGCCCAAACTTGCTGCTGGTAGCATTGCTTGGAAATCTTCTTCCTGTCCTCTTGTAGAACTTCTTGGCTCTGTGAGTGAGGAGAGCCATCTGCTGAACTATCTCCATGTATTCCAGGTCATCTGGATGGATACAGTCCAGGTCTTCAAGAGTGAAGAGATAATTTCCACAGCTTTCATCTGCAGACACAAAGGCTTGAGAAGAACTTGTCTCTTGGAATGGGCTTCCTTGAGTGAAGTTCTCCCTTGGTGTCTCCGGGAAGGTGATGAAAGGACCCTTTTGTGAGTTGTCAGGGTAGCATAAGAGATGATGCTGAGGTTCTATGCTGTCCCTTTCAACCACATGAAGGGCTGAACCCATTTGATTGTTGGAGTTGCCAGATGAACCTTGCATGTTCATCTCCATCTGGTATCCACTGAGAATCCCATACAACTCTGTAAGAGTAAGAGTCTTAAGGTTCTCAGTCCTCTTGATCACCACACAATAGTGTGTCCATTGCCTAGGAAGTGATGACATGAACTTCCTTACAATGTCCCTGTTCTCAAGAGGAACTCCTCCATCCACTAGGGTATCCACAATCTCAACATACCTGAAGTATTGTTGAGTCATGGTCTCACCTGCTTTGAAGGTGAAATTTTCAAACTGCTGCTTCAGAAGATCTTTCTTGTTCTCCTTGGCTTCAGAGGAGCCTTCATACATCAGCTTCAGTGCATCCCACAGCTGTTTGGCTGTCTTGCACTTCTTAAAGCCTCTGTATACAGAGTTTGGGAGAGCAGTCTGAAGAGCAGTCATGGCCTTCCTATCAATTTCTACTCTTTTTCTATCTTCATCTGAGTAGTTGGCCACATCTTTAGGAATCATACCAGCACCAGTAGCAGAGGGGGTGCTGGGTATGAAAGGTCCATTCTCAACAGATTCCCACATTCTTGAATCAAGAGACCTGATGAAGCCTTCCATCCTCATGCACCAGGTGTCAAAATCATCAAGAGTGATCAGTGGGGATTTTGTTCATGGTTCCAGTCTCCATATCAGTCTTAGAGATGGCAGCCATTTGAAGAGTTTAGCTTTTGTGTGTTGTGAGGGATCTTAAGATGGTTAGATCTTATATCAAGAGCCTGGAATGCTCTGATACCAATTGCAGGACCGTTTAAGGGCTTAACTACAATTACAACACAATCACACAATGAGGAGAATAACTAATCTCTAATCAAACAGTGAACTGGGTAACCAAGGTGAAGCTAAGAACACAAGTAAGTAAAGAGACAGAACAAGAGAGTTGGGTTTCAAGGAGGCAGTATATTGCTTTCTCAAGTTCTCTTACAAGTGTTACAAAGCATTTTGAAAAGATACAAGAACTTGAAATACTTATACTACAACCTACAGCCGGCCATACTTTGAAGGCCAGCTGGATACAATTGACTAGACACTAACAAAATCAATTGTAGGATCAAAAGGCATATCTGCCTTTTGACCTTGTGACTATGACATGCCATAGCTCACATCCTTTTACAATACAAAAAGGATAAAGTACATAAAGTGGAAAGTTACAGACTCAAGACCTCAATGTACAGTTACCAAAAGCATGACCCTTTTCACCAACTCATGTAAGTTGGTGACTTTACAGAGATGCAGCGGAAAAGGTGCTTTATGGAACAGTACATCAGATAAAGCATGTGTACTAAAAGTCTTCGGAAGAAATCTGTCTTCATAGGATGAGGCTTCGGAAGACTTTGTCTCTGAAGCTTCGGAAGACTTCATGTTTGGCTTCGGAAGATATTGGTCTTGGCTTCGGAAGATTTTACACTTAGAGTATTTTCTAATGCTTTGTGTAAAACTTCCGAAGCATTCTTCACTTCAGTACTTAGTGCATGTTTGCTCAGACACTTAAGCTGTTTTGGGTTGCATCAGACTTCAGGAATCCTTACAGTCCTCTATGTCCATTCTCTGTGAAGAACTCCCAGGTTCTGTGGTTGTAATGACTTTCTCCCCCTTTTTGGTAGCATCACCCACTTGCATAGGTGAGTTGGAGGATAAGTCAATCACTTCCACAGGTTCTTGTGTTCCTGGTTGAGCTCTCCTTAAAGGTCTCCCAGCTAGTTTTTCCTTTAGATATGAAATCTGAAGTTGCTGATCATTGACCCTGTTATGTAAGGTAGTCACCTGAGATTCCAAGTGACTAACCTTAGAGACTAAATAGGAGCATGTTTTTGACAATTTCTGCACCTTTAGTCTCAAATTCCCCTCATCTTCATCAGAAGAATCATTGGGGGATGAGATGATTGGACCAAAGTCCTCTCCTCACCACCAGCTTGAGGTTCTTGGCTGCTGGTTTTCCTCTGCTCACTGGCAGCCTCAGTTGAGATGCCAGTGGGCTGAGTTGCCATGGTTGAGGTCTTAATGATGTAATCACTTTCAAAAGTGAGAGCATCTTCCAGGAGTGTCCACCTCAGTAATAGGTGACTGATGTGGGATAGACTGAGGAGAGTCAGAGGTACTCATCTCTCTTTGAGTAGGGGAGGAGAAGAGAGACTCATGGTACTCACTGAATCCTAAGTCTTCATCAGTATAGAAGGATAGGTTGGGAATTGGTTGGTTGAGATCTAAAGGCTGGGGATGGTAGCTGTCCCCTGAAGGTTGTTCACTTGAGTGTTGAGACTCAGAGTGAAGGCTTAAGGCTGTTGGGCTTGTGAGCTCATCAGGGTGAGCATGAGGAACCTCAGCCTTGATAGGTGAAGAAATGGAGTGGTTTGCTCCTCAGGAGAAGTGGGAGCTCTAGTGTCCACTTCCTCCTGTAAGGTTGAGTATATGGGGCCTGCACAGACTCAATAGCCTGAGCAGGGGTTCGTTTGGATTTTCTTTGGTAGGTGAGGGTGATTTCTGGTCTTTTTAGAGGTAAGGATAAAAGAGGTGTGGGTTCAACACTAGCTTGTGTTGCTAGGTTGTCACCTTGAGCAATGAGCTCTAACATTTTGGGGACTAGGGCTGTTTCTACCCCTGAGAAGCCTACAATTGGCTTCTTCATTATTTTAAAGATGCCGGGCTTCATCTGTCCCAATTTAAGAATATTACTTGTTTCCCTCAACTGTGAGCCCAGTTCACAGTTGAGAATGTGTTGAACATATCTAGGAAACATGTAATACTCTAAGGAGTCTAAGTTTGCAAGTAAATTAGTATAAACAAATTGAGAATACCTGAACTTGACCCCCTGAACCATTCCATGAACTATAAAGGAGAGATCCTTAGGAATCTGGTCCCATCCACCATGCTTGTTTGATAAGCTGTGGATAACCACATGGAGCAGGTATTTCCACTGGGATGAGACATTCCCTTTCCTGAAGGTCTTTACAGAGAAATCTCCCTCATAGCCCATCTGCTCAAAGGAATGATTAACAGCTTCCTTTGGGAAGGACACCTCACCTTCTTCATCATCCAGCTGCAAATGTTGGTTAATGATGGCCGGAGTGATGAAGATTGTCCTCCCTTGCACTGTGGCAGACAGTGCCTTCTCCCCATCCATAATGACCTCTTGGCAGGTCTTCCAGAATTCAAGCAAGTGATCCTCATATAGAGTAGGATCAATGGTTAGGGAGGTGAAATAGTTTGACAGAGTCAAGAATTGGCAAATCTCTGAGAAACTTGCATCTTTCTCAGAGCTTAACAGAGCAACTTGATTATGTTGCCTGTGAAGTTGCATGGAGAAATGTGGGTTGTTTCTGCGATTAAGGTTGGCCATTTCAGAAGCTTAAGGGTGAAGAAAGGTAGAAAGAAAAGGCGGTTTAGAGAATTAGGTTAGAGGAATAGTAGAATTGAGGAAGATAGTGAGAAAGAGGGGGAACCGTTGGGTATTTATGTGAAAAGGGATTTGAACCAAAGTTAATGAAAGAGGATAAACTTTGAAATCCGGAAGTCGGTCCCACCTCTGAAAAGGTAGTTTACTTTTGCTCAAAAAGTAGTTTTCTTGGAATTCGAAAAGCTTCCGAAGGTAATTTGTCTTCGGAAGTTTTGATTGAAAAAGCTTCCGAAGCTAAAATGGCTTCGGAAGATTTTCCAGAGAGTCTTGAGAATTTATGCTTCGGAAGAGAAATAAACCCTTGGATGCTTTGTATAAGAATGAACAAAGCTTCCTAAAGTTAATTTTGCTTCGGAAGGGAAAAGTCCTTAAAAATGAATAAGTGTTTGAGATAAGAATTTTTAAGCTTCGGAAGATGAGTTTTGACTTCTTCCGAAGGTAAAATCTCTTAGACAGTTATTTATTTTGAAGACATGTTTTTCTTCCGAAGATAAAACTTTATCTTCCGAAGTATCAGAAAATTTTCAAGAATCTAAGGAAAGTCTTCAAAAAGAATTTTACATCCAAAGAAAACATGAGCTTATGAAAGTGATGAACTAGACAACTTAGGACACACATATTTTAAGAAGAAATAATTAGAATTAGTTTTAAGAAAAAGTCTACTCAAAGTTAATCATCCCAATAGCTGATATCAGATACTTAAATCTCTGTTCATCAAAAGCTTTTGTAAACAGATCAGCATATTGTTCATCTGTATGAACTTTGACTAGTTTAATTAATCCATTTTCATAGTTATCTCTTATTATGATACCTGATGTTGATGTGTTTGGTCCTTGAGTGCTGCACAGGGTTCTCAGTGATAGAGATAGCACTATTGTTGTCTATGTGGATGGGAGTCTCTTTGAAGTTAAATCCATAGTCCAGCATCTGATTTTGAATCCAAAGCACTTGAGCACAGCAGCTTGCAGCAGCAATGTATTCAGCCTCAGCAGTTGATGCAGACACACAGGATTGTTTCTTGCATTGCCATGAGACAACCCTTCCACCAAGGAATTGACATCCCCCAGATGTAGACTTTGCAGTCATGTTGCAACCACCATAATCACTATCTGTATAGGCATACAGATTGAAATTAGGATTTTTTGGATACCATAGACCAAGTGTTGAAGCACCTTTGAGGTATCTTAAAATCCTTTTCACAGTGATTAAGTGAGACATCTTAGGGTTGGCTTGATATCTTGCACAAATACATGTAGCAAACATGATATCAGGCCTGCTAGCTGTAAGATACATAAGAGACCCAATCATAGCCCTGTATAAGTGTTCATCTACACACTCCCCCTCAAGATCAGGTCCAAGGGAGTGGTTTCTGGCTATGGGTGTCTTAGCAATCTTACAATCAGTCATGTTGAACCTCTTGAGTATGTCTTGAACATACTTTGACTGACTTATGAAGATGCCATCTTCAACCTGCTTCACTTGAATTCCCAGAAAGAAATTGAGTTCTCCCATTGAACTCATTTCAAATCTGTCTTTCATCAGCTTCTCAAAGTCTTTGCAGAGCTTTGGATTAGTTGAACCAAAGATGATGTCATCTACATATACTTGAACCAGCAATAAGTCATTTCCCTGTCCTTTGATGAAGAGAGTTCCATCTATAGTACCTCTCCTGTATCCATGTTTACAAAGATACTCAGATAGTGTCTCATACCACTTCCTGGGTGCCTGATGCAGCCCATAAAGAGCTTTGTCAAGCTTGCAGACATAATCAGGATGATCAGGGTCTACAAAACCAGGTGGCTGTTTGACATAAACCTCTTCATCAATCACTCCATATAAGAAAGCACACTTTACATCAAGTTGATAGACCTTGAAGTTTTGATGCAGCAAATGCCAGGAATATCCTAACAGCTTCTAGTCTTGCTACAGGAGCAAAGACATCAGTGTAGTCAATCCCTTCTTCTTGTGTGTATCCTTGAACAACTAGTCTTGCCTTGTTCTTGATGATGATTCCTCTATCATCCTTCTTATTCCTAAAAACCCATTTGGTTCCAATGGTAGTCTTCCCATGAGGAAGAGGACAAAGGTTCCAAACTTTCTGCCTTTTGAATTGAAGCAGCTCTTGTTGCATAGCTTCAACCCAACTTCATCCTTTAGAGCTTCATCAACTTTCTTTGGCTCTATCTGAGATAAGAAACAAGAGTGAAGACAAACATTTGCTTCATGGGTTTGTCCTCTTGTTCTTACCCCTGTGACAACATCTCCAATGATGTTTGTGGTGGGGTGAGACTTGTGGATCCTTAGCTGAGGGATCACAGCAAGTTGCTGAGAAAGATCCAAATTTGAGAAATTTAGATCTGGCCTGGAAGATTCACCCTCCACATTTTCACACTTATCAAGATTAACTTGATCCAATGAGTGTGTGATATCATTGATGTTATCATCTATGGTGTGGTTATTAGCATCAAGGAATTCCTGATCACTATCACCATTACCATTGTTGTCTTTTACAATTGAGGTGTCTTTATCTGGTTGAGAAGCCTCTGAGCTGGAATTTGAAGGCATACCAGATGTATCAGCTGAATTTGTCATTGTTGTGTTGATAGAAACCTCATTTGCTGAAGTAGTTCCAACTGGAGCTGAAGATGTATGAGTTGAGGGTCTTCCTAGCTCAAATCTTGGATCAGGATCACCTGTATTTAAATTTTCTGCAGATCCTGAAACATGCTCACAAGATTTGTTAAAACAGTTGGTAACTAAATCAAGATCAAACAGCCAATCCGGACCAAAACCAGCCACACAGGGTGTGTGCTCATTGAAAGTCACATTGGCTGACTCCTCAACAATTCTAGTTCTGAGATTGTATACTCTATAAGCTTTATCTTGAGAAGAGTATCCAATGAAGTGTCCATCATCTGATTTCTCAGCAAACTTGGCAATTTGATCTTTGGTATTCAAGATGGTGCAGGGACATCCAAATGACTTGAGAAAACCAATGAAAGGTTTCCTCTTGTGCCAAAGTTCATAAGGAGTCTTACCATGTGTCTTAACCACTAAAACTCTGTTTTGCACATAGCAAGCCGTATTTACTGCCTCTGCCCAGAAGGTGATAGGCAGTTTAGAGTCAGATAACATAGTTCTTGCAGCTTCAATAAGTGTCCTGTTTCTCCTCTCAGCAACTCCGTTTTGCTGAGGAGTCCTGGGAGCACTATATTGTCTTGTAATACCTTTTTCATCACAAAATGTATCAAGATTTGGTTCTTGAATTCAGTTCCTTGATCACATCTTATGGTTTTGACCTTGTGATCACATTGATTCTCAACTTTTAAGATGAAATTCTTTAGAATCTCAGGGGTTTCATCCTTAGTTATAAGAAAGAAAACCCAAGTGAATCTTGTAAAATCATCTGTGATCACTAAACAGTAAGAGGTCCTTCCTAGACTCATTACACTGGTGGGGCCAAAGAGATCCATATGTAACAAGTGTAAGGGAGTAGTGATGGAGTTCTTTTCCTTAGGCTTGTGAGATACCTTGTGTTGCTTCCCTTTCAGGCATGCAACACAATGATCATCACTTGTAAACTCTTTCTTTGGCATTCCAGTTACCAGATCATGTTTAATTAATTTATTCATGTTCTTAAAGTTTACATGGCACATTCTTTTATGCCATAGGAAAGACTCATAACTATTTGCTTTAGATAGAAAGCATGAAACTTCTCCAGAGGGAGATGTTTCTTGCAAATCCATCTTGTATATGTTCCCTTTCCTGGGGGCTCTCAGCAGGATATGGTCATGAGGAATGACCACTCCAGGCTTGAGAACAATGCACTCATGCTCAGTAAAGAGCATGTTATGACTCTGATCACAAAATTGGGATACACTCAGAAGATTGTACCCAAGCTCCTTAAAAAGTTTACCTTCTCAATGCTGAGCTTACCATTTATGACCTTGCCCCTTCCAGAAATGTAACCACCTTCATCTCCTCCAAAAGCAACTGGTCCTCCATCAATTCTCTCAAAATTATGGAGTAGAGACCTATTGCCTGTCATGTGCCTGGAACAGCCACTGTCAATTATCCAGACATTCCTGTTTGTCTTGAGCTGTTCCTGCACAAAGAAAATGATTAGTTACATTTGGAAACCCAAGCCTTACTTGTCTTGGGCTCACTAAGTGTAATAGAAGGTAATGCAACAGTAATAGATCCTATGGTTGTACTATGGGGATCTTCAGCTGTTGTTGATGGAGAAACTTCAGTCATTTGGTCTTTCTTAGACTTTCACACCACCTTTGGAGTCTTGGACTTGACCTTCAAAACCTTAGAAGCTTTTGGAACTTCACAAGTTTTGATGACTGAACCTTCGGAAGATTCTACAGTCACTGCAGCAGACTTTAGTGCTTCGGAAGAACTCCTTTCTTCCGAAACCAATTTTGCTTCCGAAGGTAATTTTCCATTTACCTTCTTCTTTGATTTGGAGCTTCCGAAGGAAACAGACTTTCCTTCCGAAGCTTGAGACTTCTTGAGACTCTTTGAAGTCTTTGTATTAGACATGTGGACAGTACTTTTAGGATTGTATGGGCAATCCTTAGCAATGTGAGAAGTACTTTCACACATGACACATAACATTTTCTTCTTCAAACAAGTCTCCTTTTGAGAACAAGACTGGCTTTGGTCACATCCCTTCTCCACCTTCATCTTGGTAGATGCTGAGACAGTTCTTTTGGGCTGTGAACTGTTCTTGGAGTTTGATGGTCCAGGTTGTGTAGCAGTGGTACACAGCAGCTCAGTCTTCTTCTTTGCACTGAGATGATTTGAACAAGAACCAGGACTCTTAGCTGAGGAGTCTTGGTTGATGTCTTCAGTCCTTACTACTTTGAAACCTGCAGAGATAAAAACTTGTTTCTGCTTAGCATCAAAAGTAGCCTTGATTTCTTGAGCCTTCTTTGCTTTCCTTTTGCTCTTCCTGATCAAGTTCTTTCTCTTGGACTTGGTCATCACAGTAGATTTCTTCTCCTCAGAAGGATAGTGTCCCTTGGAAGAATCCTCTTCTTCACTCTTCTCAGAGGAATTCTTCACTATCACTTCTTCATCATCCTCACTTATAGGATCTATAAGAGGAAGCTCATCTTCACAAGTTCCACACCTAGGAGATCTTACAGACAAGATTGTGTGTGGAGGAGCTATCTCATTTGATCCCACTCCCTGTCTATTTTGATAGCACACTTTGTTGTGCAGGGATGAGGATATCATGTTCTTGAAGGTCTCTTCTTCAAGAACACTCTTCTCTGCCTTGGCTTTGCTGATCACAAGCTCAGCCTGGCACTCAGTCAACTTAGTTATGAGATCTTGGATCTGAGTTCTAAAATCTATATGTTCATGTTTTAGTACTGAAATGGTTTTCTCAAAGTCCTCTATCTTTAACTTGTAATCATTTTCAGACTTTCTAAAATCAGATTTTAATATGTTTAATGACTCAAGATCAGATCTCATCTCTAAGTTGTAGGACCTGTATCTATTTACTTTAGCAATGCATTCAGGAGTACAGAGATGTTCCAATACCTTGGCTTCATCATGGTCAGCCATCAGTGCTTGGTTTGGAGAAGCATCTTCCACCTGAAAACTCCAGTCAAAGCCTCCCTCTTCAACAGCAACAGCAGCATGTTGTTTTGGCTTCTCAGTCTGAGGGGCTTTGTCAGTGTAGTTTGGTCTAGGTTGTGTTTGGCCCCCATTTGCTTTAGGTGCCTTACACTCCCTAGCAAAGTGACCCATAAGGTTACAGTTGTAACACTTAACTTTGCTTTTATCCATCCCAAACTTTCCACTGGTAGCATTGCTTGGAAATCTTCTTCCTGTTCTCTTGTAGAACTTCTTGGCTCTGTGAGTGAGGAGAGCCATCTGCTGAACTATCTCCATGTATTCCAGGTCATCTGGATGGATACAGTCCAGGTCTTCAAGAGTGAAGAGATAATTCCCACAGCTTTCATCAGTAGACACAAAGGCTTGAGAAGAACTTGTCTCTTGGAATGGGCTTTCTTGAGTAAAGTTCTCCCTTGGTGTCTCCGGGAAGGTGATGAAAGGACCCTTTTGTGAGTTGTCAGGGTAGCATATGAGATGATGTTGGGGTTCTATGCTGTCCCTTTCAACCACATGAAGGGCTGAACCCATTTGATTGTTGGAGTTGCCAGATGAACCTTTCATGTTCATCTCCATCTGGTATCCACTGAGAATCCCATACAACTCTGTCAGAGTAAGAGTTTTAAGGTTCTCAGTCCTCTTGATCACCACACAATAGTGTGTCCATTGCCTAGGAAGTGAGGACATGAACTTCCTTACAATGTCCCTGTTCTCAAGAGGTACTCCTCCATCCACTAGGGTATCCACAATCTCAACATACCTGAAGTATTGTTGGGTCATGGTTTCACCTGCTTTAAAGGTGAAGTTTTCAAACTGCTGCTTCAGAAGATCTTTCTTGTTCTCCTTGGCTTCAGAGGAGCCTTCATACATCAGCTTCAGTGCATCCCACAGCTGTTTAGCTGTTTTGCACTTCTTAAAACCTCTATATACAGAGTTTGGGAGAGCAGTCTGAAGAGCAGTCATGGCCTTCCTATCAATCTCTACTCTTTTTCTATATTCATCTGAGTAGTTGGCCACATCTTTTGGAATCATACCAGCACCAGTAGCAGAGGGGGTGCTGGGTATGAAAGGTCCATTCTCAATAGATTCCCACATTCTTGAATCAAGAGACCTGATGAAGCCTTCCATTCTCATGCACCAGGTGTCAAAATCATCAAGAGTGATCAGTGGGGATTTGTTCATGGTTCCAGTCTCCATATCAGTCTTTGAGATGGAAGCCATTTGAGAGGTTTAGTTTTTGTGTGTGTGAGGGATCTTAAGATGGTTAGATCTTATATCAAGAGCTTGGAAAGTTCTGATACCAATTGCAGGACCGTTTAAGGGCTTTAACACAATTACAACACAACAACACAATGAGGAGATTTACTAAACTTTAATCAAACAGTGAACTGGGTTAACCAAGATGATACGAAGAACACAAGTAAAGTAAAGAGACAGAACAAGAGAGTATGGGTTTCAAGGAGGCAGTATATTGCTTTCTCAAGTTCTTTTACAAGTGTTACAAAGCATAAAGAAAGATACAAGAACTTGAAATACTTATACTACAACCTACAGCCGGCTATACTTTGAAAGCCAGCTGGATACAATTGACTAGACACTAACAAAATCAATTGTAGGATCAAAAGGCATATCTGCCTTTTGACCTTGTGACTATGACATGCCATAGCTCACATCCTTATACATTACAAAAAGGATAAAGTACATAAAGTAGAAAGTTACAGACTCAAGACCTCAATGTACAGTTACCAAAAGCATGGACCTTTTCACCAACTCATGTAAGTTGGTGACTTTACAGAGATGCAGCGGAAAAGGTGCTTTATGGAACAGTACATCAGATAAAGCATGTGTACTAAAAGTCTTCGGAAGAAATCTGTCTTCATAGGTTGACTCTTCGGAAGACTTTGTCTCTGAGGCTTCGGAAGACTTCATGTTTGGCTTCGGAAGATATTGGTCTTGGCTTTGGAAGATTTTACACTTAGAGTATTTTTTAATGCATTGTGTAAAACTTCCGAAGCATTCTTCACTTTAGTACTTAGTGCATGTTGCAGAGACACTTTGGATGTTTTGGGTTGCATCAGACTTAAGGAATCCTTACAACTTCTCTTCATCACTTGACTCCAAGTGTTCCTCATCTTCATTGGGTGCCAATGGAGGGGCATTTGGGATCACTTTCCATTAGGACCTGTTTTGTGGTTCTATCCTACAGGAACATATAACGGGTAGTTTTCCTGTACATCCAACTATGTTTGCTTACCTTTATGATGAACAAGTATTTTTTGCGTTAATTGTAATTAATTATGTGCGGTTAACACTTAGGTTATGCTCAATTGGCTAAACTTTAGAGTTTGAATATTTCAAGAGACCACAAGCTAAAAATACGACTTTATACTAAACTTGGGACTGGTGAGTGGAAACAAAAATAATAAAATGAGTTTAACTTTTAAAATGCCATTAGCAAATTGTATTTATACTAGTTGGCGTTACCACGTGTTGCGGTGGAGACTATGATATAATTAAATACATATGCTAAGAATCTTAAGAGAGAAGAAATCTAAAGTGTAAAAAGAAAATAATGCAAAATATAAGTAATGTATCCAATCATGTAAATATTTTAATACACATATTATAATATGTTTATATTTTTTAACAGTTATTGATATTTACGATTTAACTTCTCTCATATTTACATAATATACACATGACAAAATTTGAACCTTCAATCTTAAAGAAGAGTACATATTCGTCATATGATTATCATTGGGCCAAATCTATCTATACTAATAAAAAAAATTATATGTCACTTGTCACAATTCTAAAACCACTAAAATTTTATTTTTCTGTTTTTCTCTCCTAATAAATATCACATTAACTACAAATGATATTATTTAATTTTTTTCTTATTAATTTTTTTTTAAAAAAATCTTTCTACAAATGCAATTTGTAAAAAAAAATTTATAAAGGAAGAAACTTTTTCAACCAAAGTATCAAACTTTTAAAACACACAATAGATTTTAAAACCTTTTTGCTTTTAAAAAAAATTCTTATGAAACAAAATTAATTAAATTTCAAAGTTATAATAAAAAAATTATTAAAACTGACACTTTTAAAAAATGGTTTGTTTTGAAACAATTTGTTTAAAGCCAACTTTTTTTTGAGAAAAACAAAACGAAAAAATTAAACAAAAGTTTAAAAAATGATATCGTCATTTTATCACTTGTACGTAATGTCAATCATTTCATATATCAAAAAATCGTCTTATAATTCATTAATTTTTATTAATAACTATTTAATATTTTATTTATTTAACCAGTGTAATACACGAGATACTAACTTAGTACTTATTAATATACTATTGTTTAGATATCAACTATGAAAATTGTAAACAAAATGGTGTAAATTTAAATTATTGCATCTTAATTTATGAATTTTTTATAGAAATGCACGTGTTCACATGATTCTTCTACAGACTTCTTGTCACTGGACCATCAATCTCAACTTAATCGTATCTAAGTGTAGTACTCTACAATATAAAAAAAAGAAAGTAAATAAAATCTAACTATTAGTAATGTTTACAGAGATGTGTTAAACCTTTTTACAAAAACCAAGTATTGGCTCCACTTTGTCAAGATTCATATTGTGTTCTTCAGTTATAAGTTACCACTTACTCGTTAACTACACCAAACATTATAAAGGATTCAACTCATGCATGATTGAGATGGAACAATTAGTGAATTATGTTAAGCTATTTATGAATAATACTACCTTCAATGTCAACTTTAACACTTTGGTAACCGAATAAACATTCAAATAAATATTAGAAATCTTCTTCTCGTATATTAGAACAATAGGGACATCTAGTTCCTATAAATTATTAACAAAATTAATGATTCTCAATTAAAGTATGTATTTTTCCTATAAATCATCAACATATTAAATAAATATTAGAAATCAACAAGTGAGTTTTAGTTTCACTATAACTTCAAGAAGTTCGTATACAAATCTCATGCTTGAGAGGAAATTAAAGATTAAGTGTTAGATATTTTAGTGTAATTGGATTGACTAATGACCAATGTGATCATAATATCGATCATCTTATTACAATTCCTCTACAGTAAGGAGGATGACAAACTTGTCGAAGAGAGATGACAACAAACACGCCTTCTAAACCAAGCCATTGAGCAATAGTACGTTCTTCATCACATCCACATGGTTTCATAATCGGACATTTCATGTGTGTTCTGAATATAGCATTCGTAATGAAACATGTGTTAATCGGACAACCGCATCAGAGATATGATAAATGGATAATCTCACTTAATGATTAACAGTCACGATCAACCCTTGAAGAAAAAAAACAATATCAAAACTAATATATATATAAACACACACACTGTTTTAATCAAACGTCGCATCTGAATCAAACGAATTCCAGAAATCGATCATAATTCGAACCGAAATCAAACATTAATGTGTATCTAACATATAATTTTGTAAAAGAAAATCGAAGCTGAACTTAGAAATCGCAGTCAAATACTAATAAAATCGTCCCAGTCTATCCATTTAGGATTCTTCACATATGAACACCATATTTATTTGATAGATGGAGAAGACGGTTGAAGGGATTAATCAGAAGCCAACATCGGCCGTTACCGGAACGTCCACCGTTAGCTATCGTTAAACATCGTTAACATGCATTTTGTAGTATATCTAATGATAGTGTGGATTCAATATATGTGTATCATATATATTGATGGTTACTTAATTTGTTATAAACTAATACAGTTCATATTTAAAGTGAAAGTAAATGAAAGCATTTGTTATAGTAAGAATTCAGATTAGTGAAAACTCACATGTATTCAATTATAGTCACATCACACATGAGACTTTTGGAGGTCCACAAATCTTTAAAGCATGAATTGATTGTCCAAATAAAAATGGATCCCAAAACGTGTGATATCAAGAATGGAATATCAAATAGGCTATAGTCCCAATAAAACGTAAAGAACAAAAGAAGGCAGCCGTCAATCCGTCATTGATCATACTTTCTCACAGAATATATATGTGTGTATATATAGGGGACGGTTCGAATTTTACTTGAAATGTTATTATCCGCTTTATAAATGGTATCAGAGTTATTTTTATGCCCACGGGTGTTATAAAACATTTGATGACTATACACTCGTGGGTAAAGAAGTACACATAAATATTATTTCATCAATTTGTTTTTCAAAACTTATCATGTTCAGGATAACACAATGACGAGCAAAAAGAACAATGAAATATTTTATCATTGTGTTTTACTTTTTATATAATTTTATTATTATTTTAATATATTAGATTAATTAGTTATTAATTTGTTATTATATTATACATACTAGAATTACACAATAGTGTTATTTAATCATTATGTTTATTTATAATTTATCATTTAAAAAAACAACAATGGTGTTCAGAACTATATTATAAGTAACAATAAGATACTACAAGTTGCGCTAAATATACAATGACACTGACGTGCAAATTTCATAATGAGCTGAAGATTTAAATAAAATTATTATCTATTTATATAATAATATTATACTTATTTTAAAGATAGAAAACACTCGTCCATATTACCTAATTTTTATGAAATAATAACATCATATAAAAAAGTTACGAATGCTTAAAATAGTGGGGGAACTTAAAAAATTCAACAAAAATGGCTATATCTAAAATGTCATCTAGCAAACTTTTTTCTTACAATTTGATTTTAATCATAACTAAAAAGATTAATGGTTGAGATTTTGTACTTTATAGATTTATCACACTATTTGAACCATTTTCTTATAATTAAGCTTTTTCCCGAGTTCTCTTAAATCTAATAATGTTCTTGAACAAAACCTACATAAACTATCTTCTAAATGTATTTTATTTTCCGAAATTATTTTCGTTCTCTTAGTATGATAACTAAGCTTACCAAACTTCTGTACCGAGTTTTCTAAAATAATACTGTAAGATTTAATGTATATAGAAACATACTAATGGGTGTGACCCGCGCTATGCAGCAGAGATTATATAATATGAAAGATTCAATTGTGATCATTTATACATTAGTACTAATTACCAGAAAAAAAATTACGTGCAAAACGCTAATAAAAAATGTAATAGAAAAAATATTGTAATAAAATAAATACACTAAAACACAGAAGAAAAATATTGAATATGTAGATGGTAACTTTACTATAATTAATAAGCTATATATAAATTGATTAGAAAAAAACTTATACGTAATAATTTTTAAATAATCAAATTATAGGCATAGATATTGATATGGGGGATTGAGATAGGAATGTCTTAATAATTTACTATATATTTAATTTTAAAGGTCGGTGGCAAATGCCACCGGCCTAAACCACCCCTTAAAGTTTTTACAATTGACACTTTTAACTCCCTATATTTTTTTATAAGACTTTAGAAAAAATATCATTTTGACCTCACGAGTTTCTAAAGCCTCAGCTTTACCCATTATACATTTTTGCTTAAATAAACAAATTTCTTACATCCTTAGTTTTATTTATGTGTCGGTGCAAGTTCGTGTTCAGTTACATTTTGATGTAAATTCTGTTTAAACACAAGCTGGGTCAAATGCAAAATATTTTTGTGCTAATTTTTATGTACGTTTTTTGTTGGTTTGGGTTTCGACGTATATTTTATTTAAAAATGAGTGAGGTAAAATATAATATGTTTTCGTTCGATGATATAAATTCGCATAACTCTAGGTTTCGACGTAAATTTAGTTCAAAAACAAGTCCACACAACTGTACCATATACTTAATCACGCCGCGTACGAAACCGCCTCATCGCGCGGATATATTTACTGGTTTGTACTTAATTGCATGCTTCATGTTTTGACATTACGTATCCACACTAGAAAAGATAAAGTAGTTTTATATTTTGGTTTTACCCATGCCATTCTCATGGAGTCATGGTTAGTTGCATGTACGGATCCCGAACAAAGTTTTGTTTTTTTCTAATATATGCCCAAATTAGATAACACACAATTACGAATGAGGGTTGACTTTGACACTTGGTTAAGTAAAGGCTATCATATTTGTAACAGTTACACTCAATATTCAAAAAATTATTTTACTGAAAATTCAAATGAATTAACAAAAATATTGATATGTTTTAGTCATTCCTTTTCCACATTTATTGAAAATATAATCCTACGTAAACATCATAATTCTGAATTCTCTACTTGTAATATGTTATATGATAGTTTTGTTCAATCATTTCAATTAAAAATATTATAAATCAGTTATTAAGAGAATAACTATGGAATCAGACGTTAGGTCTCATCCCCCCACCAACCAAACTGTTCAATTAATGTTTCACACTTTCAAACTTATTCGATACATGAACTGAACACACATCATTATGCACAAAATTCTTTATAAACAATATAAATAATAACTATTTGTTTAATAATTTACCAAAAATATTTAGACCAACCAGTTAAGTTGAGCTAACCATAACATATAAATATGGGAGAAGATCATGAGTATAAGTCTTACTTTGAGACAAGTGGTTTTCTCAGCAATGGGTTTCTTTCTGAAGGTGTTGGAGGTGCGGTCCCGACTGGGAACGGATAAGTGAACTCGATTAAAATAACATTTATCCTTCGAAGCAAAGTCTCATATTTGCCGTTAAAAAAAATTAATAATTTGAGTTTACTTCATCTTTTATTTCGGAAATTGTAATTTTAGTGTTGAGCCACAAAATTTTATTTATAAGATACGTCATAATAAAATACAGTATTGTTTTATTTACTTATTATGACATTAATAATTTATTTATTTGATCACTTATGTGATTTTCGAGCCCTATCATTGTCATGATTTTATTTACTTATTATGACTTTAAAAATATATTTATTTGATCACTTATGTATTTTCAAGCTCTATCGTTATCATGATTCAAGATATGAAAAACAAACATATAAATTAACATAATTTTGATATCGACCCATGATGTGTTGTTGGTATGGATACCTGGTCAATATGTATTTTATTTATCATCATTTTATTCGATTGTTCTTTGCTTTTAATCACTCTTTATTTCAACTCGTTTCTTTATAATACAAAAAGATTGATATGTATGGGACTTTAAATTTTTTTTTAACTAAGGAATTTATATAAAGCAACCGAACCCGACTAGAAGACCTAGACGGGACGAGAGAAGAATTATATGAGAACCGACGAGTTTTTAAGCTAGCTAACACATCCAAAAATCGTTTTACGGTTCTTTTTTACAAACTATAAAGAAAGAGAAATGCACAACCGATTTCAAATAAGCTCCTTCTTGTGCATATTAGCACGAAAAATATATCCGTTCTGGAACCTCCATATCACCAACGCACTGTGTCCGTTAGTACTTAGTAACCAAATTAAAATTTAAATTATGTCTTTTGTAGAGGAATTCAATTGAATTGAATATATGGTCCCAAAAAGCTATCTTTCTCATAATGTCACTAACACTCTAATTTTGTTCAATGCTATTCATTTCTCGTATTTCTATATAGAATAGAGATTTAGTTAGTTAGTATCATTGTCTTAGTTGGTATATATGACCTCCATCTATCATAAGGTAAACTAAAGAATGTTTCACCGCTATCCTTTTTTGCCATCATTCATATGTATAAACGGTCATGTAACACATTATATTAGTGTCACACTCAGTTACATCTCTCCATTAGTCCATTAGTGCCCTCAAACCTTTGATTACACTTTGATAATGCACATAGAGGCAAAGTCTCTGTCATATTAAACCATATAAACACCTATATTTTTTTTGAACAGTCAACAAAGATGAGATTTTATTGCAAAAACTAGCGAAAAGCTAGTGGAAATTACAATCACCAAATATAAATAGCGTTAAGCACCTATGCAATGAACATTAAAAGAACACCAATCCCTGCCCCCAAGTTAAAGATGTTGCTCTCGGTTGGTTTTTAACCCACAAGAACCCCATTGATTTAATCTCCTCCCATGGTCGAAGCTTATTGAGAGCCGGAGGCCCACCTCACCTCCTTTTTTCGTCCGTAGTGTTAATTTTCGATCCGATAGTGTTTTGGCCCGACATTTTTAATTTTTTCAATATTTGTAAAGTTCACTCTTCTAAAATAGTTTACTTTTATCCTCGTCCCCTTATAGTATAGTTCAAACTCTGCCACCGTTTCTTTCGTCAACTTATCAACATTTATCAAGTTGAATTATTGAATTAACTACAAGTCAAACCCCCGTGCCTTTTCCGACATATTCTTTATGGCTTTTCGCATTAATTATTCTTTTGTACACCGAACGTTAATCATTTTAGGAGCCAAAGGCTTAGTAAAAACTGGAGGCTTTTTCGGAATGTTATCTTTATAAACAGTGACAAATTGTGAAATATTAATAGTGCGGTGAAAAGCGGATTTGTTGAAGTAAAATTGGATTATGCATATAAAAATATTCAGGCCCAAAATATTTTTGTTAAAAAATGATTGAACATCTGAATTCCTAAGATTACATGGAGTGGATACGGGAAAACATCAAGGAAAATTGGGAAAATGATGTGGTATTCGGTGGTTTTGTTTTCCTGGACAAGAGCACCACCCCCGAGATCCGATGACCAAAATGATCCCCCCAGGGAATATCTATCGATACTGGGGAAAACTTGGACGACATACTTTAAAACGAAGACAATTGGGGAAGAACTAGGATTAATGGAAAAAAGCTGATGTTACTTGAAAAACTTGGACGACACCCTCTAAAACAAATACAATTTAGGGAAAACTAGGAAAAAAAAAAAGTTGATGTGACACTATTAATAATGTAATGAAATATGGGAAATCAGGACAATCGATCCCTCTCATCGAAAATAAAAATATTTAGATTAAATTATGGATATGATTTATTAGAATTAGGGACCCACTAATTTAAGGACCTAGGTTCAAGCCTAAAAACTCTCCTCATAGACCCGGAAATGAAGATAAGTATATATGGACACATTATGTTAAGAACCACTAAGTGTTAAAACTACGTGACTTTTTTGAGAAGTTGTTAGAAAGTATCAGAATCTGGCGCATAACCATGACTTGCCACTTAAAACCCAATTCTCGACTTCAAATCACGCCATCGTTGATGAAAGTACACGCCATCGATCTCATCACTCGTTTCTCAACTCTATGATTGAAAGAACCAGCATTTTAATTGACAAAAAACACCTAATAATTACTTATCAAAGACACGAATAGCAAGTTGCAAATTGGCATCTAAGATGTATGAAGAACATCCCTCAAAAGACAAAAATAGCCAGCTCTTTAAGCGGCCAAAAGAATCTCCATCAACCCAAATCTTATTTTCTAATATTCTCAACGATTTCAAATCCAAAAGTTAAAAATATTTAATAGAAGACTTTTTTCTCTTTGGCTACAAAAAAGGTGTTCTAAATTGTCAACATCAAGAACCCACGTTTACAAATATTAAAATAAACAAAGAGTGGGTGACCATTTTAGGATTTTTGTAAGGTATATAACGTACATACATTCATCAACTTCTTTCAAAACAAAATGTACATGTATAGAATATACAAGATTATCTGTCGGAGAATATTGGTCAGTTTATAAATTAAAGGCTTTGTTTGGTTTTTGTGTGTTGATTAAGGAAGAACAAGAACTAGAACTAGAAAGAGATCAAGAACACTTAACGGTTCGGGAAATAATATTGTGTCACGGGGTCATGGGGAGACAGCCTTGTTGTGATCGAGCGGGGTTGAAGCGCGGTCCATGGACGATGGAAGAAGATCGAAAGCTTATTCATTTTATCGTCAACAATGGGATCCAGTGTTGGCGAATGGTTCCTAAGCTTGCAGGTTTTTTCTTGGTTTCTTGTTTATGTTTAGTTGCATAGAAAAAAAATCATAATTAAGGTCTATTTATAATATAAAACAACTTATGATATATGGTTGGGCGGTTATTAAAACCAACATACATTTTGTTTTTTTAAGGTAAGCATTTGGTTTCTAATATTTTTTATTTTTGGTGACTAAAGGTTTGATGAGATGTGGGAAAAGTTGTAGATTAAGATGGATCAACTATTTGAGACCGGATCTCAAAAGAGGTACATTATCAGAAGCGGAAGAGGAACAGATCATTGAACTTCATGCTCGTCTTGGTAATAGGTAATAGTTCATCTTTGTTTCTTTGGTCATGGGTGTTCACGGTGCTTTCCACAGTCTTTTAAGTTACATCAAACCAAAATCAAATTGTTAAAAATAAAAAAAAACGAGTCTAATTGAAATATTATAGAGGATTTAACTTTGCTTTGGTTTTAGGGTTTAGGCTCATTGGATCTTCATAATTTGGAAAAATACACATGCATGATTAAGATACACACACACATATCCATAACGTTTAAACACTTAAAAGATCATAGTTT
This sequence comes from Flaveria ramosissima, assembly GCA_025215565.1. NCBI lineage: Eukaryota > Viridiplantae > Streptophyta > Magnoliopsida > Asterales > Asteraceae > Flaveria > Flaveria ramosissima. The sequence goes on along the minus strand of CM046043.1, from coordinate 10,977,441 downwards.
AAAGAAAACTCAATCGAGTATGTGTATAGTTAACTAAAATAACTAAAGACACTAGTACCCTAGAATTATATGTTTTTGTTAAGTTTTTTAGTTCGTTTTCATACATAAACCATAAATTAAACTGATCGGTACAATTTGAAAGTACTTTAATCGATGTGCTGGAACTTGAAATACGAACATTTTGTATTGTTTCATTCACGTGGTGAACAATCTTTTATGTTATAAAGTAAAGTTTATATATACTTGTATGTAATTAATCATTAATGTATCATTTTAGGTGGTCTAAGATAGCCTCATATTTTCCTGGACGTACGGATAACGAAATCAAGAATCATTGGAATACTCGAATCAAGAAAAAGCTCAAGCTTCGTGGAATAGACCCGTATACCCACAAATACATTGAGGAAGCAAAGAAGCAAGATTTAGGAGTCAAGAATGAACAGTACTATAACATTGTGTCAACCAATGAAAACACACATGTGGATCGTGCAAAGATAGATGAACCACAACTCAATAATAACATGAATTTGACGGGCTATTACAACATCACATGCACAAGTGCTGACATGAATTCATTCACAAAAACGAACCAAGAACCGATTTTGATATCAGATAACGATTCTTATTCTCATTCTTTGGAGCATTCAGTTTCAATAAACCCTAGTTCTTCCCTTGCAGAATCCTCTTTAGTTGAAAGAGATTATTCTTTACACCAATGGATTGATGGTGTAGACTCATCGCTCTTATGGGATAGTTTCAATCAACAAGAAGATATGTTTTTCTTATTAGGAAACTATTAATTGTAATGTTATATCGTTTTCTTCAAATTTAATTTTAATAATACAAATTAAGTTTAATACGTTAGTCGATAATCATTCATACTAACAATCTAACCGATAACACTTTTAACATTCAATTTAATTACCAACAATAATCTAAGTCGCATATTTGTGTTGGATATGCACTCGAGTTCATGCAATGTGATAATTTTTAGCAAAATGGAAAGTGTATGTAAGGATTCCTGAAGTCTGATGCAACCCAAAACAGCTTAAGTGTCTCAGCAACATGCACTAAGTACTGAAGTGAAGAATGCTTCGGAAGTTTTACACAAAGCATTAGAAAAATACTCTAAGTGTAAAATCTTCCGAAGCCAAGACCAATATCTTCCGAAGCCAAATATGAAGTCTTCCGAAGCTTCAGAGACAAAGTCTTCCGAAGCCTCATCCTATGAAGACAGATTTCTTCCGAAGACTTTTAGTACACATGCTTTATCTGATGTACTGTTCCATAAAGCACCTTTTCCGCTGCATCTCTGTAAAGTCACCAACTTACATGAGTTGGTGAAAAGGGCCTTGCTTTTGGTAACTGTACATTGAGGTCTTGAGTCTTCAACTTTCCACTTTATGTACTTTATCCTTTTTGTATTGTATAAGGATGTGAGCTATGGCATGTCATAGTCACAAGGTCAAAAGGCAGATATGCCTTTTGATCCTACAATTGATTTTGTTAGTGTCTAGTCAATTGTATCCAGCTGGCTTTCAAAGTATGGCCGGCTGTAGGTTGTAGTATAAGTATTTCAAGTTCTTGTATCTTTTCTTTATGCTTTGTAACACTTGTAAAAGAACTTGAGAAAGCAATATACTGCCTCCTTGAAACCCAACTCTCTTGTTCTGTCTCTTTACTTTACTTGTGTTCTTTGTATCACTTTGGTTACCCAGTTCACTGTTTGATTAGAGCTTAGTTATTCTCCTCATTGTGTTGTTGTGTTGTAATTGTGGTTAAGCCCTTAAACGGTCCTGCAATTGGTATCAGAGCATTCCAGGCTCTTGATATAAGATCTAACCATCTTAAGATCCCTCACAACACACAAAAGCTAAACTCTTCAAATGGCTGCCATCTCTAAGACTGATATGGAGACTGGAACCATGAACAAATCCCCACTGATCACTCTTGATGATTTTGACACCTGGTGCATGAGGATGGAAGGCTTCATCAGGTCTCTTGATTCAAGAATGTGGGAATCTGTTGAGAATGGACCTTTCATACCCAGCACCCCCTCTGCTACTGGTGCTGGTATGATTCCTAAAGATGTGGCCAACTACTCAGATGAAGATAGAAAAAGAGTAGAGATTGATAGGAAGGCCATGACTGCTCTTCAGACTGCTCTCCCAAACTCTGTATACAGAGGCTTCAAGAAGTGCAAGACAGCCAAACAGCTGTGGGATGCACTGAAGCTGATGTATGAAGGCTCCTCTGAAGCCAAGGAGAACAAGAAAGATCTTCTGAAGCAGCAGTTTGAAAATTTCACCTTCAAAGCAGGTGAGACCATGACTCAACAATACTTCAGGTATGTTGAGATTGTGGATACCCTAGTGGATGGAGGAGTTCCTCTTGAGAACAGGGACATTGTAAGGAAGTTCATGTCCTCACTTCCTAGGCAATGGACACACTATTGTGTGGTGATCAAGAGGACTGAGAACCTTAAGACTCTTACTCTTACAGAGTTGTACGGAATTCTCAGTGGATACCAGATGGAGATGAACATGCAAGGTTCATCTGGCAACTCCAACAATCAAATGGGTTCAGCCCTTCATGTGGTTGAAAGGGACAGCATAGAACCTCAGCATCATCTCTTATGCTACCCTGACAACTCACAAAAGGGTCCTTTCATCACCTTCCCGGAGACACCAAGGGAGAACTTTACTCAAGGAAGCCCATTCCAAGAGACAAGTTCTTCTCAAGCCTTTGTGTCTGCAGATGAAAGCTGTGGGAATTATCTCTTCACTCTTGAAGACCTGGACTGTATCCATCCAGATGACCTGGAATACATGGAGATAGTTCAGCAGATGGCTCTCCTCACTCACAGAGCCAAGAAGTTCTACAAGAGGACAGGAAGAAGATTTCCAAGCAATGCTACCAGCAGTAAGTTTGGGCTGGATAAAAGCAAAGTTAAGTGTTACAACTGTAACCTTATGGGTCACTTTGCCAGGGAGTGTAAGGCACCTAAAGCAAATGGGGGCCAAACACAACCCAGACCAAACTTTACTGACAAAGCTCCTCAAGCTGAGAAGACAAAGCAACATGCTGCTGTTGCTGTTGAAGAAGGAGGCTTTGACTGGAGTTTTCAGGTGGAGGATGCTTCTCCAAACCAAGCACTGATGGCTGACCATGATGAAGCCAAGGTATTGGAACATCTTTGCTCCCCTGAATGCATTGCTAAAGTAAATAGATACAGGTCCTATAACCTAGAGATGAGATCTGATCTTGAGTCATTAAACATATTAAAATCTGATTTTAGAAAGTCTGAAAATGATTACAAGTTAAAGATAGAAGACTTGGAGAAAACCATTTCAGTACTAAAACATGAACATACAGATTTCAGAACTCAGATCCAAGATCTCATCACTAAGTTAACTGAGTGCCAGGCTGAGCTTGTGATCAGCAAAGCCAAGGCAGAGAAGAGTGTTCTTGAAGAAGAGACCTTCAAGAACATGATATCCTCATCCCTGCACAACAAAGTTTGTTATCAAAATAGACAGGGACTAGGATCAAATGAGATAGCTCCTCCACACACAATCTTGTCTGTAAGATCTCCTAGGTGTGGAACTTGTGAAGATGAGCTTCCTCTCATAGATCCTGTAAGTGAGGATGATGAAGAAGTGATAGTGAAGAATTCCTCTGAGAAGAGTGAAGAAGAGGATTCTTCCAAGGGCCACTATCCTTCTGAGGAGAAGAAATCAACTGAGATGACCAAGTCCAAAAGAAAGAACTTGATCAGAAAGAGCAAAAGAAAAGCAAAGAAGGCTCAAGAAATCAAGGCTACTTTTGATGCTAAGCAGAAACAAGTTTTTATCTCTGCAGGTTTCAAAGTAGTAAGGACTGAAGACATCAACCAGACTCCTTAGCTAAGAGTCATGGTTCTTGTTCAAATCATCTCAGTGCCAAGAAGAAGACTGATTTGCTGTGTACCACTGCTGCACAGCCTGGACCATCAAACTCCAAGAACAGTTCACAGCCCAAAGGAACTGTCTCAGCATCTACCAAGATGAAGATGGAGAGGGGATGTGACCAAAGTCAGTCTTGTTCTCAAAGGGAGACTTCTTTGAAGAAGATAATGTTATGTGTTATGTGTGAAAGTACTTCTCACATTGCTAAGGATTGCCCATACAATCCTAAAAGTACTGTCCACATGACTAAAACAAAGACTTCAAAGAGTCTCAAGAAATCTCAAGCTTCGGAAGGAAAGTCTGTTTCCTTCGGAAGCTCCAAATCAAAGAAGGAGGTAAGTGGAAAATTACCTTCGGAAGCAAAGTTGGTCTCGGAAGAAAGGAGTTCTTCCGAAGCACTAAAGTCTGCTGCAGTGACTGTAGACTCTTCCGAAGGATCAGTCATCAAAACTTATGAAGTTCTAAAAGCTTCTAAGGTTTTGAAGGTCAAGTCCAAGACTCCAAAGGTGGTGTGGAAGTCTAAGAAAGACCAAATGACTGAGGTTTCTCCATCAACAACAGCTGAAGATCCCTATAGTACAACCATAGGATCTATTACTGTTGCATTACCTTCTATTACTGTTAATGAGCCCAAGACAAGTAAGGCTTGGGTTTCCAAATGTAACTAATCATCTTCTCTGTGCAGGAACAGCTCAAGACCAACAGGAATGTCTGGATAATTGACAGTGGCTGTTCCAGGCACATGACAGGCAATAGGTCTCTACTCCATAATTTTGAGAGAATTGATGGAGGACCAGTTGCTTTTGGAGGAGATGAAGGTGGTTACATTTCTGGAAGGGGCAAGGTCACAAATGGTAAGCTCAGCATTGAGAAGGTAAACTTTGTTAAGGAGCTTGGGTACAATCTTCTGAGTGTATCCCAATTTTGTGATCAGAGTCATAACATGCTCTTTACTGAGCATGAGTGCATTGTTCTCAAACCTGGTGTGGTCATTCCTCATGAGCATATCCTGCTCAGAGCCCCCAGGAAAGGGAACATGTACAAGATGGATTTGCAAGAAACATCTCCCTCAGGAGAAGTTTCATGCTTTCTATCTAAAGCAAATAGTGATGAGTCTTTCCTATGGCATAAAAGAATGTGCCATGTAAACTTTAAGAACATGAATAAATTAATTAAACATGATCTGGTAACTGGAATGCCAAAGAAAGAGTTTACAAGTGATGATCATTGTGTGGCATGCCTGAAAGGGAAGCAACACAAAGTATCTCACAAGCCTAAGGAAAAGAACTCCATCACTACTCCCCTACACTTGTTACATATGGATCTCTTTGGCCCCACCAGTGTAATGAGTTTAGGAAGGACCTCTTACTGTCTGGTGATCACAGATGATTTTACAAGATTCACTTGGGTCTTCTTCCTTAGAACTAAGGATGAAACCCCTGAGATTCTGAAGAATTTCATCTTAAAAGTTGAGAATCAATGTGATCACAAGGTCAAAACCATAAGATGTGATCAAGGAACTGAATTCAAGAACCAAATCCTTGATGCATTTTGTGATGAAAAAGGTATTACAAGACAATATAGTGCTCCCAGGACTCCTCAGCAAAATGGAGTTGCTGAGAGGAGAAACAGGACACTTATTGAAGCTGCAAGAACTATGTTGTCTGACTCTAAACTGCCTATCACCTTCTGGGCAGAGGCAGTCAATACTGCTTGCTATGTGCAAAACAGAGTTTTAGTAGTTAAGACACATGGTAAGACTCCTTATGAACTTTGGCACAAGAGGAAACCTTTCATTGGTTTTCTCAGGTCATTTGGATGTCCCTGCACCATCTTGAATACCAAAGATCAAATTGCCAAGTTTGCTGAGAAATCAGATGATGGACATTTCATTGGATACTCTTCTCAAGCTAAAGCTTATAGAGTATACAATCTCAGAACTAGAATTGTTGAGGAGTCAGCCAATGTGACTTTCAATGAGCACACTCCCTGTGTGGCTGGTTCTGGTCCGGATTGGCTGTTTGATCTTGATTTAGTTACCAACTGTTTTAACAAATCTTGTGAGCATGTTTCAGGATCTGCAGAAAATCTAAATACAGGTGATCCTGATCCAAGATTTGAGCTAGGAAGATCTTCAACTCATACATCTTCAGCTCCAGTTGGAACTACTTCAGCAAATGAGGTTTCTATCAGCACAACAATGACAAATTCAGCTGATACATCTGGCATGCCTTCAAATTCCAGCTCAGAGGCCTCTCAACCAGATAAAGATACCTCACTTGTAGAAGACAACAATGGTGATGGTGATAGTGATCAGGAATTTCTTGATGCTAATAACCACACCATAGATGACAACATCAATGATGTCTCACACTCATTGGATCAAGTTAATCTTGATAAGTGTGATAATGTGGAGGGTGAATCTTCAGGACCAGATTTAAATTTCTCAAATTTAGATCTTTCCCAGCAACTTGCTGTGATCCCTCAGCTAAGGATCCACAAGTCTCACCCCACCACAAACATCATTGGAGATGTTGTCACAGGGGTAAGAACAAGAGGACAAACCCATGAAGCAAATGTTTGTCTTCACTCTTGTTTCTTATCTCAGATAGAGCCCAAGAAAGTTGATGAAGCTCTAAAGGATGGAAGTTGGGTTGAAGCTATGCAACAAGAGCTGCTTCAATTCAAAAGGCAGAAAGTTTGGAACCTTTGTCCTCTTCCTCATGGGAAGACTACCATTGGAACCAAATGGGTTTTTAGAAACAAGAAGGATGATAGGGGAATCATCATCAAGAACAAGGCAAGACTAGTTGTTCAAGGATACACACAAGAAGAAGGGATTGACTACACTGATGTCTTTGCTCCTGTAGCAAGACTAGAAGCTGTTAGGATATTCCTGGCATTTGCTGCATCCAAGAACTTCAAGGTCTACCAACTTGATGTAAAGTGTGCTTTCTTATATGGAGTGATTGATGAGGAGGTTTATGTCAAACAGCCACCTGGTTTTGTAGACCCTGATCATCCTGATTATGTCTGCAAGCTTGACAAAGCTCTTTATGGGCTGCATCAGGCACCCAGGAAGTGGTATGAGACACTATCTAAGTATCTCTGCAAGCATGGATACAGAAGAGGTACTATAGATGGAACCCTCTTCATCAAAGGACAGGGAAATGACTTATTGCTGGTTCAAGTATATGTTGATGACATCATCTTTGGTTCAACTAATCCAAAGCTCTGCAAAGACTTTGAGAAGCTGATGAAAGACAGATTTGAGATGAGTTCAATGGGAGAACTCAACTTCTTTCTGGGAATTCAAGTGAAGCAAGTTGAAGATGGCATCTTCATAAGTCAGTCAAAGTATGTTCAAGACATACTCAAGAGGTTCAATATGACTGATTGTAAGATTGCTAAGACACCCATAGCCAGAAACCACTCCCTTGGTCCAGATCTTGAGGGGGAGTGTGTAGATGAGCACTTATACAGGGCTATGATTGGGTCTCTTATGTATCTTACAGCTAGCAGGCCTGATATCATGTTTGCTACATGTATTTGTGCAAGATATCAAGCCAACCCTAAGATGTCTCACTTAATCACTGTGAAAAGGATTTTAAGATACCTCAAAGGTGCTTCAACACTTGGTCTATGGTATCCAAAGAATCCAAATTTCAATCTGTATGCCTATACAGATAGTGATTATGGTGGTTGCAATATGACTGCAAAGTCTACATCTGGGGGATGTCAATTCCTTGGTGGAAGGGTGGTCTCATGGCAATGCAAGAAACAATCCTGTGTGTCTGCATCAACTGCTGAGGCTGAATACATTGCTGCTGCAAGCTGCTGTGCTCAAGTGCTTTGGATTCAAAATCAGATGCTGGACTATGGATTTAACTTCAAGAGACTCCTATCCACATAGACAACAATAGTGCTATCTCTATCACTGAGAACCCTGTGCAGCACTCAAGGACCAAACACATCAACATCAGGTATCATTTAATAAGAGATAACTATGAAAAAGGATTAATTAAACTAGTCAAAGTTCATACAGATGAACAATATGCTGATCTGTTCACCAAAGCTTTTGATGAACAGAGATTTAAGTATCTGATATCAGCTATTGGGATGATTAACTTTGAGTAGACTTTTTATTAAAACTAATTCTAATTATTTCTTCTTAAAATATGTGTGTCCTAAGTTGTCTAGTTCATCACTTTCATAAGCTCATGTTTTCTTTGGATGTAAAATTCTTTTTGAAGACTTTCCTTAGATTCTTGAAAATTTCTGATACTTCGGAAGATAAAGATTTTATCTTCGGAAGAAAAACATGTCTTTAAAATAAATAACTGTCTAAGAGATTTTACCTTCGGAAGAAGTAAAGTTCATCTTCCGAAGCTTAAAATTCTTATCTCAGACACTTATCTATTTTCAAGAACCTTTTCTTCCGAAGCAAAATTAACCTTCGGAAGCTTTGTTTATTTTCATACAAAGCATTCAAGGGTTTATTTCTCTTCCGAAGCATAAATTATCAAGACTCTCAGGAAAATCTTCCGAAGCCATTTTAGCTTCGGAAGCTTTTTAAATCAAAACTTCCGAAGACAAATAAACTTCGGAAGCTTTTCGAATTCCAAGAAAACTACTTTTTGAGCAAAAGTAAACTACCTTTTCAGAGGTGGGACCGACTTTCGGATTTCAAAGTTTATCCTCTTTCATTAACTTTGGTTCAAATCCCTTTTCATATAAATACCCAACGGTTCCCCCTCTTTCCCACTATCTTCCTCAATTCTACTGTTTCTCTAACCTAATTCTCTAAACCGCCTTTGCTTTCTACCTTTCTTCACCCTTAAGCTTCTGAAATGGCCAACCTTAACCGCAGAAACAACCCTGATTTCTCCATGCAACTACACAGGCAACATAATCAAGTTGCTCTGTTAAGCTCTGAGAAAGATGCAAGTTTCTCAGAGATTTGCCAATTCTTGACTCTGTCAAACTACTTCACCTCCCTGACCATTGATCCTCCTCTATATGAGGATCAGTTGCTTGAATTCTGGAAGACCTGCCAAGAGGTCATTATGGATGGGGAGAAGGCACTGTCTGCCACAGTGCAAGGAGGACAGTCTTCATCACTCCGGCCATCATTAACCAACATCTACAGCTGGATGATGAAGAAGGTGAGGTGTCCTTTCCAAAAGAAGCTGTTAATCATTCTTTTGAGCAGATGGGCTATGAGGGAGATTTCTCTGTAAAGACCTTTAGGAAAGGGAAGGTCTCATCCCAATGGAAATTCCTGCTCCATGTGGTTATCCACAGCTTGTCAAACAAGCATGGTGGATGGGACCAGATTCCTGAGGATCTCTCCTTCATAGTTCATGGAATGGTTCAAGGGGTCAAGTTCAGGTATTCACAATTTGTTTATACTAATTTACTTGCAAACTTAGACTCCTTAGAGTATTACATGTTTCCTAGATATGTTCAACACATTCTCAACTGTGAACTGGGCTCACAGTTGAGGGAAACAGGTAATATTCTTAAATTGGGACAGATGAAGCCCGGCATCTTTAAAATAATGAAGAAGCCAACTGTAGGCTTCTCTGGGGTAGAAACAGCCCTAGTCCCAAAAATGTTAGAGCTCATTGCTCAAGGTGACAACCTAGCAACACAAGCTAGTGTTGAACCCACACCTCTTTTGTCCCTACCATTAAAAAGACCAGAAATCACCCTCACCTACCAAAGAAAATCCAAACGAACCCCTGCTCAGACTATTGAGTCTGTGCAGGCCCCCAAATACTCAACCTTACAGGAAGAAGTGGACACTAGAGCTCCCACTTCTCCTGAGGAGCAAACCACTCCCATTACTTCACCTATCAGGGCTGAGGTTCCTCAAGCTCACCCTGATGAGCTCAATAGCCCAACAACCTTAAGCCTTCACTCTGAGTCTCAACACTCAAGTGGACAACCTTCAGGGGACAGCTACCATCCCCAGCCTTTGGATCTCAACCAACCAATTCCCAACCTATCCTTTTACACTGATGAAGACTTAGGATTCAGTGAGTACCATGAGTCTCTCTTCTCCTCCCCTACTCAAAGAGAGATGAGTACCTCTGACTCTCCTCAGTCTATCCCCCATCAGTCACCTATTACTGAGGTGGACACTTCTGAACCTGTTCAGGATGTCCATATGGAAGAGGCTCTCACTTTTGAAAGTGATTACATCATTAAGACCTCAACCATGGCAACTCAGCCCATTGGCATCTCAACTGAGGCTGCCAGTGAGCAGAGGAAAACCAGCAGCCAAGAAACTCAAGCTGGTGGTGAGAGAGAGGACTTTGGTCCAATCATCTCATCCCCCAATGAATCTTCTGATGAAGATGAGGGGAATTTGAGACTAAAGGTGCAAAAACTGTCAAAAACATGCACCTATTTAGTCTCTAAGGTTAGTCACTTGGAATCTCAGGTGACTACCTTACAAAACAGGGTCAATGATCAGCAACTCCAGATTTCATATCTGCAGGAAAAACTAGCTGGGAGACCTTTAAGGAGAGCTCAACCAGGAACACAAGAACCTGTGGAAGTGATTGACTTATCCTCCAGCTCACCTATGCAAGTGGGTGATGCTACCAAAAAGGGGGAGAAAGTTGTTACAACCACAGAACCTGGGAGTTCTTCAGAGAGAATGGACATAGAGGACTCACCATCCTCACTTGCTGTTGTGCATTCTCAGCAACTTCCTCAAGTTCACATTAATGTGGACTCTATAGACTCTCTCATCAGGAGTCTATTTGAGGAAGGCATACCAAGGGCTGTCTCATCTCCACCACTGGGAACTAGCAATCAAATCATAAGGTGGAGGTATGATGATGACAGAAGAGCCCTCATACTTCAAAGAGTTCAAGGCCAACAAGAAGTTTTTCAATTCCAAAGCCTGAGCTTTTATGAAAGACTGGATTTAGTCAACCTACCACTTGTCAATCCAAGCAATTCAAGACAAGCTGATAGGCTGGCTCAAAGAATCCAAGACAGGATCATGGCAGAGTTCTCTCTAAGAAGGAGACTTAGGGAATCAGGCAATGTCATCGGTCAACTGGATGTTGAGGTGGACCCTAAGATTAGTTTCATAGGGGAAACCTTGACTGAAGGCCCAGTGACAGAACCTGAGACCCCTGTCTCATCATCAACAACTGCTGCTGAGGTCCAAACTCCATCTGAGACACCTGCTGGTGAAGGTGTTTCTCAGCCTCTCTCTGGCCAGAGCATGGAAGCTACTCCAAGCAATGAAGGCCAAGCTTCAATCCACCCTGAGTCACAAAGGTCTGTTGGTGACAAAGGGAAAAGGATAATGACTCCTGAGGAAATTGAGGAGGAAGAGAGAGAGAGGAAAAGGAGACTAAGGGGAGAAAGTTCCACTGGGTCATCTAGCTTCATGCAAGCTGCAATCAGGGCTGCCCCCAGACCAAATACTCAGGATGATGAGTTAAGGGCAGTCAGGATTACCTACTTACAGACCAGGAACTATGACATTGATGAGATCATCTCCCTCCCCTTAGAAGAACTAAATGAACTGGCTGACAGAGAAGTGTCAAGAGAGTTGAAGGAGAAAGAGGATGCAATGATACTTCTCCAACTCAAAGAGGAGAAGAGACAGAAAAGACTTTACAAGCATGCTCCTACTCTCTCACCAGTTCAAGAAAGTCCTGCACAGGAAGATGTGGCTCCACAAGAACCTCAGGTAGATAAAGAGGAAGATAGGATCAGGATGATCAACTACCTGAGTGCCACAGGCTTCTATCAGGCAGATGCACTTCTCCCTTTGTCCTATGACTTCATTGAGTTCGAGTACTTAAAACAACTTGAGCTTGAGTTAGTCAAGGAAAGAAAGACAACCAAAAGGAAACTAAGGGAAGAAGCTGCAAAGTCAAGGGCCACCATTCAAAAGAATGCAAAGAAGTCTGCTGACAGACAAAGAATGGTGAGCTTCTTGAAGCTGTATGGATTCTCCGGAAGGAGACTTGGCCCCATGTCTCTATCCACCATGGATGAGCATATTAGGGTGATCAAGCAGAAGATTAAGAGTGGAGAACTTATTGACTTGCACTCTCTTCCAAGTCAAGTCCCACCTGAAGTGGAGGTCAAGTTTGAGCAACCAGAGACACCTCAACCAGCACCTCCAGCTGAGCCCCAGCAAGCTTCATCTTCTGATCCTAGGCAGGGTCAAACTCCCTCTCCTTCTGAACCTGTGAGGGAGGAACACCCAACTGAGAAAGACACTGATGATCAACATGGTGCTGCAGACCAGTCTTCTCAGTTAAAGACAACCAAGAGGAAGAAGAGGATGGCTTCTAAACCAAAGACAAAGAAGAAGAAGCCAAAGTCATCTACCTCTGCACCTCAGGCTGAATCAGATCAACCTGAGGAAGTGCATGATGAGGCAGCCCAATCAACTCCTATTCAAGTGGCTCCTCTAACTAGTGAGACACCCATCTTGTCCTGGACATACTCTACCAATCCAGAGAGATGGACTGTTATCAGAGATCAAGGTGTTGAGAATGTCTACTCATGGCAAGACATAATCAACTTACCTCTGCATGATCTCTTTGAGATGAGAAGATACTATGAAAGTCTTGATGATCCTGACCATCTCATGAAGAAAGGAATGGTCCTGATTGTACTGAAGACTACCAACATTTGAAGATCTTCTAAGTGTTTTGGTAGCATCAGCCTAGGGGGAGTTTGTAAGGATTCCTGAAGTCTGATGCAACCCAAAACAGCTTAAGTGTCTCAGCAACATGCACTAAGTACTGAAGTGAAGAATGCTTCGGAAGTTTTACACAAAGCATTAGAAAAATACTCTAAGTGTAAAATCTTCCGAAGCCAAGACCAATATCTTCCGAAGCCAAATATGAAGTCTTCCGAAGCTTCAGAGACAAAGTCTTCCGAAGCCTCATCCTATGAAGACAGATTTCTTCCGAAGACTTTTAGTACACATGCTTTATCTGATGTACTGTTCCATAAAGCACCTTTTCCGCTGCATCTCTGTAAAGTCACCAACTTACATGAGTTGGTGAAAAGGGCCTTGCTTTTGGTAACTGTACATTGAGGTCTTGAGTCTTCAACTTTCCACTTTATGTACTTTATCCTTTTTGTATTGTATAAGGATGTGAGCTATGGCATGTCATAGTCACAAGGTCAAAAGGCAGATATGCCTTTTGATCCTACAATTGATTTTGTTAGTGTCTAGTCAATTGTATCCAGCTGGCTTTCAAAGTATGGCCGGCTGTAGGTTGTAGTATAAGTATTTCAAGTTCTTGTATCTTTTCTTTATGCTTTGTAACACTTGTAAAAGAACTTGAGAAAGCAATATACTGCCTCCTTGAAACCCAACTCTCTTGTTCTGTCTCTTTACTTTACTTGTGTTCTTTGTATCACTTTGGTTACCCAGTTCACTGTTTGATTAGAGCTTAGTTATTCTCCTCATTGTGTTGTTGTGTTGTAATTGTGGTTAAGCCCTTAAACGGTCCTGCAGTGTACATTATTATAAGCAAAATAGAATGGAAATCAAGTATAAATCTATTTTTATGCTAACTATATGACTGAGATTAACGTCAATAACAAAATGGAAAATGTACATCTATTTCTATGTTAAATTTTATGTACGTTTTGATTTGGTCTATGTTTCGATATAAATTTTATTTGAAAACAAGTGAAGTCAAATATAATATGTTTTCATTCAATGATATAAGTTAGAGTAACTCTACTTTTTCACGTAAATTTAGTTCTAAAACGAGTTGGGACATTGTAGCATATATTTTATCATGTCGCGACGATGCGGCCGCAACACGCGGATATATTTACTAGTTGTACTTAAAGCACACTATATGTTTGCCTTAGACTTTTAACTGTAACTAGTAATCTGTACCCGCGCCTTGCTGCGGGAGGGACACAAATAAAAAGTTTCGGTTAAAGAAAATAATTTAAAGATAGGAACACATTATAACATTGATAGAAAGAAAATAAAATCAAGATATACTATGATCCGCGTTAAATAACATACTTTTAGTTTCTCGTTTTTAATTTGTGCAAGTAATTATGAGACTAATTAGTTAACTAATATAGATTAGCGATGCAACTTTTTTATTTAAATAAATATTTAGCCAATTCTTTAGTTATTTAATTAATGGACTTAGAAATATTGATAATTCGATATATGTAATAATTTTGGTTAGATAAAAAATAAAAGAATAAAAACCTAAAATCTAATCCATAGCGTAAAACAAAAATTTTCGATGTTCCAATACATAAACCTATTTTATTTGTACAAAATAACTTTGTTGAAACATGTATAAATGATATGAGAATACTGATAATTAAATAAAAAGATAATAATTGTAATATATTTAAAAGTAATAAAATAGAAATATAAAGATATGATGAAACTTGAAAAATGAGAATAAAGAAAACATGTCAGATACAGTAAAAAGCAAACAGTAAAATTAATAACAAAATCTAAAAGAATCTTTATGATGTTTAATAATTTCTTCATACGTATCTTTCTTAAAATCAAAAGAGGAGAATTTACATCTGAACGTTGAACTTTAAATCAACAACTCAGATGAACACACCAACATAGAATGAAGCTTAGATCCCTTAATCATCTCAGATGAGCCGCTGTTTATCATCATCGACAGCACACCGACATCGAATGCAACCCAGATTCGTTTAAAGTCTCAGATGAGCCGTTTACCATCATCATCGACAACACACATCCATTTAACATCTCAAAACAAAGATCCAACAATGAATCGAGTTCAGATTATTTCTTCGCCTCAGATGAGCCCTTCCTCATCATCATCGGCGGTTCACCAATCATCGCCATCGTTACACATCAGGCTAGGCAACACTACGTTGCACCACCGTCGGCCGGCACGCAGGCCACTCAGGGGCGAGGCACCGGCGACAAAGAGGAAAAAGAATAAACAATCCCCTCAACCTCTTCCTCTCTACCCAGACACACCACCCAACACCATCGTTAGGCGGAGGAGGCGGTCTGCCGGGTACCAGCGGAGGACGATATGCGGCCACAGGCGGCGGTTACGTGGGTCGCCGTCGCACGAACGTGGGTCGCCGCTGTCGTGCGCCGGAGAGGGAGAGAAGCGACGGCAGGCAACGTCGGAGGCGGCCGTGAGCATCACCGGCTGAAACCCAAGCACATATGGCGGAGGAAGAGGGTTTCTGAACAGAGACCAAGGCTGTAACTTAAGAAGGAAGAGGAGTTGTACATAAGGCATAAATATTTGTACTATTAGCTACAGTGTTTCACACTCACAACACCGTCCTTTGTGTTCAATATATATATAATGAGAAGTTTAGTTTCTCTTAGAAGCAATCTGTTTTTTATATTCAATTTCATTGTCTTTCTATTTTAGTGGTGGTGTGACAAGAACGTCTAACTTTTGCAACTCTCTTTTAGTTGTCATCATGATCACATTTAAGAAAACTTCAATCAAAAGCCTAATTTTGTTTTTTTACCGTTGCCCAAGTATGAACGTAACCAATCTCACGTTCTTTATTAACAACCGAAGTTATTAAGTCCTCAAGAGACATGAAGACCCGATTAAATTATGTTATTGTTAACAACCATATGGTAAGAATTTTACAAACTTAACGTCAAATAAGTAAAGAAAAAACGTTAATATCTTGCTAGTTAAGACTCACCACATAATGTCGAAAAGTTGTCGTTGTAACTCGACATTGCTAACAAGTTTCTAATTAGAATTGCTTATCTATAAGAAAAGAATTGAAATAATAACCAAAGAGAATCGAATGAATAACAAGAAAACCTAATGGTATATATAGTAAATTTTGACGAAATTGTACGTGGTGCCAAATCATTGACACACATCAAGAAATCTTTACATGTCAAATAATGGACGTGTACATCGAGTAATTTTAAGTCGTGTTAAATAATTAACATGCATAAATATATAATTTTACGTCTTGTCAAACGCCTCACATGACTCCTATAGATCGAGCTACACGAGTCATATAAATGACGTGACGCGTATCTCATATAAAGGAATTGACGGATGTGACTGACTGTAGCTTTTGGGAGTCGGATGTGAATATACGAGTTATATAGCCATACACGACTCATATAACCGATTCCTTGCGAATGAAGATTGCTTACGAATATAAGAAAACAAAAAAAAACTAAAATACGTAAGCAATTTTACTTCCATCAAGATTCTTGATAACAAGTTTGTACACGAGCACACCACACTACCCACACCCAAATCAACGGCTCTCAACCCGCCACGTCACCAAACCCAACAATCACATCTCCTTTTGCCCTTTTTTATCCCCAAAATACCCTCCAACCCCCACCATTATTACAATCCCACCATCATCCCCATCAAACATACACACACACCTTCATTCATCATCATCATCTCTTTCACTTTAACCCCAACAATGGCCACTGGTATCATCCGCCGATCACTTTCTAGGGTTCCGTCGTCGCCGGCGGCGAAGCTCTTCCTCCTCCGGTCACACGCATCGGAGCCCCAAACGAAACAATCAGAACCCGTTGCTAGATCCACACCTAATGTGAAGAACTTCCAAATCTACCGATGGAACCCCGACAATCCGGCGAAACCGGAGCTCAAAAACTACGAGATCAACCTCAACGAGTGCGGTCCTATGGTCCTCGATGCGTTAATCAAGATCAAAAACGAAATTGATCCGACGTTGACGTTCCGTCGCTCGTGCCGTGAGGGGATCTGCGGCTCGTGTGCGATGAACATCGACGGGTGTAACGGACTCGCGTGCTTGACGAAGATTCCGTCGGGAGATGCGACGATGATCACGCCGTTGCCGCATATGTTTGTGATTAAGGATCTGGTGGTGGATATGACGAATTTTTATAATCAGTATAAGAGTATTGAGCCGTGGTTGAAGAGGAAGTCGCCGGCGCCGGAGGGGTGGGAGGGGAAGGAGATTCCGCAGAGTAAGAAGGATAGGGCGAAGCTTGATGGGATGTATGAGTGTATATTGTGTTCTTGTTGTAGCACTTCGTGCCCTAGCTATTGGTGGAATCCGGAGTCTTATCTTGGCCCTGCGGCTCTTTTGCATGCGAATCGGTATGGAAGTTTTCTTCTTTGATTGTGTTTGTTGCTTGTGGTTTTGCTTTGATTGAAGTTCATTTGTGATGTTGAATTGGCTGTTGGATGGTAGTTTTTTTGGTAATTGAGGTTGAATTAGCTGTTTTCTGGTGGAATTCTTGTCAGCAAGGGTAGAATTATGCTTAATTTGTTGTTCATGCTTGCATTTCTTATAAGCATAGTTGAAGGTTTGTTTGGTACTATGTGTACTTTCATATGGGAAAGCTGATGCTTGAATCAGATGGACTTGGATCAATGCTTTAGATTTTAGAAACCTCAAATCCAGAATAATGGTGTTTAGCTAGATAGGTAGACTCTTAGATTAGGGAGAACTTCAAGGTTTTTTGGCTGTTCTTCTACACAAAGAAATCCGCCTTTGAGAAATTGATCGTGTGTGTGCTGCTCATCAGTATAGCTCGCGTATGAGTTAGGTTATAGAGGTATAGAAACTTGAGTGAACGACTGACAAATTGGATGTTAAGAACCTTTAAGATGTTGAAATGCTTAGTTAGTGTCTAGTGATTAACTAGGCATTCCATGTTCATAGGGATAGCTAGTATTACATTTGCCATTAGGGTTGGTGGCCCAATGGTAGAGGCAAAAGCATCTCGGAGCACATAAGTTTGGAGGTCTTGGGTTCAAGTCCCACAAGGAGTAGAGAAATTCGCCATTCAATAAATACAGCTAGAATACATGTGGATTCTGTATCACATTGGTTATGAACTTATGATATGAATTTTAGTCTGTAGATCCTTAGGAATAGGTATTTTCAACTTCAATGATGCTTTTAGTTGGTAGTTAATTTGCTGCCAAGGCAAACCAATAAAGAATAGTTTCATCCCAATAATCAATATTCAATGGGTTAAGGCTCATGCATCTACTTGCGATAAAAATTATTGGATTATGTTTAGATTTCTGCATAGATCATCATAGCTTCTTATAACTTCTTGAAGCGATTACAAGATCATTTGTGTACAAGTAATCTTTAAGAGTATTGACATCACCTTTTTGCTGATATGACCATAGTTATCAAAAGTGCACTGTGCGTCTAGGCTTTTAGGCGAAGCAATGTGTGTTGCGTCTGAGGTAGACGTGGGTGTCATTTAAAAGCGCATGGCAGGCGTGTGCTTTCGTCCAGGACTCCAGGGTGTGATGTGATATCAGGCGTTTGCTTTTAAGTCTGGATTTCCAAAACTTTTCCTTTTTCTGTTTTGAGTCTTTTAACCATAAGGAATTTTATCTACTTAACCCGAAAACCCAAAGCCTCTATCCATCACACCATTTGCAGTGGTCCTGCCCCTCTTAATTGCATACGCTTCCTGAAACAAAGTGTTTTTGACAAGATTTATGTCAAATGTCTTATGTTGTATGAGTATGATTTATCATATTACGAGTTACGACAATTAGTTTCTAACAGAAGTACAGAACTTAAATATTGAACAGTTGACCATTGAACACTTCCTTACGTTCAAAACTAAATACACTTCAAGTAGGCAGTAATTGAGCTCCTTAATTTTAATTATATCAGGATTTTTTTATATATATGTGGAATAGTATTATCTTTCTATTCTTGTTACATATTTCTTTTGACTTTTTAGTATTGCATTATTTGTTTGGTGCTTTTTTTTTTTCTGGCTAACAGGCCCTTTGTGTCATGAGTGTCTTGTGACTGTGACCACCTAGGATATGACTTCTGTTACAAGCTTGTGTATTGTTTTTCATTGATAGTTGATACATTCTACATTTAATTGAATCGAGTGCAATCTTTGTCTTGACTAGGTGGATCATGGACAGTCGTGATGAATACACAAAAGAGCGTCTAGATGCTGTAAACGATGAATTCAAGTTGTATCGCTGTCATACTATCTTGAATTGTGCTCGTGCCTGCCCGAAGGGCCTGAACCCCGGAAAGCAAATCCAGAACATCAAGAGCCTTCAGACATAAGTGTTCTTTTTATCTTCGATTTGATCTCATTTTACAGGGAAAATGATGACTGTCATCCCTATTTTGATTCCGGGATTATGTTAGAACATCTTTATATGCGTTTTGTTGTTGAAAATAATTGGTGAACATGGTTGTATCTTTGCCATTACTTCTGTCTTTATGATCAGAATCCTTGAATATTGTCTCTGTTACTAAATTTGGTTTTCAAGATCCATTTCCCACATCTGGTTTGCAACCCGTTGGGTGATCGGGTAAGGTTGTGGGCTTCGGGTTTTTCACCCGTCCATGTGGGTGCAAAGTAAGACACTTTAAGTTACCATACAATCAACTTTGTGCACATCATAACTTATAATTAGAAGTGTGTGTTTTGAAGCATCATATCTTTTAATTATTAGTTTGACAAGGTCATATGCTAAGAAAAGAACAACAATCACTAACAAGTTCTTTTATAAAGTTAAAAGAGTGTTCATAAAAATGGATTTCTTATAAAACATATATAATCATTTGGAATTGTTATGAAACATTTTAAGCTCAGTAAAGTTTGTAAACTCATATAAAGTACTTTAGACCCAACGTAATAGGGCGTTTTGTCCGTCACATGATGCCGGAAAACACCCGCAACACCACCCATGCCGGCGTTTTGTGGGCGTGAAAGGCAGGTGGCGTTTCCACCATAACGCCGGATGATTTCTTTGAATTTGTGTTATTTGGTGCAATTAGTGTGAAATCTGGTAGAGAATCGAGTCGAATTATTTGGAATTACAGAGTAAATAGGTTTAGGTTTTGACGGATAAGTCGCCGGAGTGGAGATCTCCGCGGAGGTGGCGGAGCTTGTCCCAATGGTAGCAACAGGAGTAGACGCCGCTGAGGCTGAAAACGATGACGAGGAGCAGAACGGTGCCGAGAGGGAAGCTGACGATCGAACGAGATGAGTCGTGGTGCTGCGGTTGTGCGTAGTATGGAGGCGACTCCATTAACTTCACAGATTCGATGTATGTATAACAAATGATGAAAAATTGAAGGTGAAGATGAAAGATTGATGGTGAAGGATTGGGAATATTGTTGTTGTTGTTGTGTTGTAGGAGTGGTGTGATGAATGTGTTAAAATGGCGTTAATGAAGTTATGTGTTGATGGGAGAGTGGGGTGGGGGTGTATGTATATAATAATTAAAAGGGTATTAACCATTACATATGTTTTTTTGCTTAAAAAAATATGTTGAGTTGGCGTTAATGTGACGCAAAATACCCTTTAAATGGCATTAACCATTACTCATGGTATTAAAATTGCAACTATTCTAACTTTCTAAGTGAGTCTAACATATTGTTGTACATTGCAAACTTAATATTTTATAAACACTTAACCATTTAGGTACAATCCCATTTCTCAAGTCACCAAACCATCCTAATTCTTTTTTGGTAATATTTCTCATTAAAGCACTCAACAATTTGGTGCCTTAAAGATGATAATTCTATGGTGGTTAAAATCTTTTGAAAACAATTGCTCTTATAA
The DNA here is from genome assembly GCA_025215565.1 of Flaveria ramosissima. Lineage (NCBI taxonomy): Eukaryota > Viridiplantae > Streptophyta > Magnoliopsida > Asterales > Asteraceae > Flaveria > Flaveria ramosissima. The sequence goes on along the minus strand of CM046043.1, from coordinate 10,956,891 downwards.
AAGATATGCTACAGAACGAATACACGACTACGGCAGCCAATATATCTAGCGGTAACAAATATATCCAAAAATAAAAAAGTAGATCCTTGACAAAATGACCAACCCTGGATTGATGGTTAAATGGTATGTTGCATTTTGTCTTTGTTTTTGCTTTCCCATAGAACTTAAGCATCCTTAAGACTAACATCCTGCGCTAAAGTTATTAAAACACCCATTTTTTGAACTGATATTTACCCTCTTTTATATTCCAATATTAAGATCGACATCAAAGATCCACGAAAGACAGGTAAGTGAGGTTGTGAGCACTCTTGTAAACACGCTCTTATAAACATTCATTTGCAGGTAGTACCATATTTAGTTAGATGAGTTAGTGATGATCACCATCATATTACTAAGACAGAACCTTAATGATACAAGAAGTTGTGATCAATACTCCACTAGTGACGTAGTGATACGTTGTAACAATGATAAACTTTTTTTTATCGACGAACTGACACGCACTCCAAATCAACTAATTTACACCAGTCCATCGACTGTGTTCTAAACCTTGACCTCAAGAGTGGCACCATGAACCCACCTCCATTCTTGTAACAATGATAACTACCTAGTCTTTTGATTGAAGATGTTTACTTATATGTTATATGTTACCTGTGGTTTTTCCATTAATGAATACATTGCCTTTATTACAAAAACTTAAAAATCTTCACCAAGTTGTATCTATGGCTAATAAGAATCTTGCATTATAGAGACTGAGAGAGGATTATCATCGTAAAAATGATTAAAAAAATATTGGCCCTTTATTTCAATTCAATGAATGTTGATGATTGTTTTGGTGGTAGATTGTAACTAATAAAAAGTTCAATTTGTATGAAAATATAAAAGATAAAAACATTCTTACATGAGTATCATCTTTACCATCGTTTCTATCAAGCAATGTTCTTCCAATTACATATCACATTATAAAAAAACAAAACAATAAGAATCTTGAATTGTCACATTCCCCCGACCTCTACACACGAGCCTTGTGCATTGGGTTTGTCTTTTTTAATTGCCCCATTAGGATTCAGATGTAAGTTCATAAAAACTCCGACTTTCGGAATCTAGTCATACAATATTAACATCTCTCGCTTCTTGTTGTCTAACCCCGTGATTACTCGTTTTGTTTCTAAACGATCGTTGCGAGCCAAATATCCGACCAAACGTGCTTTTCGACCTGGGAACAGTTTGAGGTCCTCGGTAGCTACCGTTCCTCTTATCAAGTTCCTCGAATACCGCCTTCAAGATACTCTCAAATCTTCTTCTGTAAGTTGGATACCTTGTTATAGACTTTGTGATCCCTTGAAGCCTTTGTATACCATCCACCAAGATTTAGTAAAAACACAAGAAAGAAAAACTCAGAAAATAAAATTTGTTGAAGCAAACACAGCCCATTTTGACCCGACCCATAAATTTACCTTCGAGCTAGCGCTTCAAGTTCAGCTCGTCGAAGCTCAGGCTCAGGTGGCGAACCAATGTTGGTGTTTTTCAACTTTTGGGCATTACCGCCGAGCAAAACTAACTTGCCCAAGTAGACTTCTTCAGATTCTGTGAGATTTTGTGCTTTGATTTGCTCTTTCATGACCAAGAGCGGGTTCAAGAACCAATCAAAGAACGTATCTTTTGGTCTGTTTGCGCGAGTTATCTCTGTACCATTTTCCGCTAATGTAAAAATAAGCAAAATCATTACTTTAACCATACCACAACGTAACCCAATAGTTCTCATCCATAGAGCAGCTATTGATGGTTATAGGCAAATGAATCATATCAAATATAGTGTGAAAGAATTATGAAAATAATAAAGTTTCGAGGTACTTACACATTATAAGACCAGGACTGTTGAGTTTTGCTGACCGGATAAGTGCTTGATAGAGGCAATAAGCAGGTAGACTAACCGACTGTGGATCTTCTATCTCTTTTACGGTTATTAATCCTTCCGACACCAAGTATTCACCTTGTCGGCGACATTCTTGAAAGAAGATATTAAACAACTACACAAGTCGTATATCAAGCAATCATTTTTATAGTTTTAGTAAATCTAACAAGCGCGTTTGGATGTGTGTTTGGAAAGTGATTATAGCGAGTTGAAAAAACCAGAATGTTTACAAAAGTTAAAATCATAATCATAATTGGTTAGGAGCACACCTCTAATGGCTTTAGTTCAATCATGGGTACCCTAACAGATCCAACCCCTGATGGTACCCTTTTAAACGAACCCGACATCGAGAAAGAACTTGAAGCAGATAACCCAGAGTTACGCCGATAATTAGGTCTGTTAAAACAAAAATAGTAGTCAATTTACTTAATAGTTAGCAAAAAAAATACATATTGCAAGACATTATTACTTGGGAAAGCAAGATCCCTCGGGCATGTCAAGAACATCGTTGCTATATTCATCATAGATCGACAATGCAGCTACGATATAGCAAAGCCCCAGGTAGAAAGACGACTCCTGTTCGTAGAAAGTCAAAGTTAGAAAAGCTCAAGCTCTTGATCAATTTAATAAAGAAGATGTTTTGACCTTTGAGGTCAAGACTTGATATGATGTTTGTGATAATGACCTGATAAACGATCACGGCTGTGTATAAACCGAAGACGATACCAGAGACCATGGAGCATAACACGGCTCCGGCTACAGCCAATGGCCATAGCAAGATGGCTAGACCTGCAAATGGCACACAAATGGTCTCCAAGAACGGGCCTTCTCGACCCACACAATCTTGAAACAAACGCTGCCAGCCTTTGAATAACATGTATGGACTTTTCAGTATGGCTATTACCGTGATCACTGGAAAGTCAACCACGAGTCCTAGTAACCCTAGGACGAAGGCTATAGGAAGATAAACCACCCTGTAAATACAAATTATGCTTGCAATCAAAAAAGAAACTTCCTTTTTGCTTTTCAAATTCAAGTAAGATAGCGTATGTCATATTAGTCAAAAACAATAATAACATGGATCAAACGAATGTCTTAACGTGTGTATTGAGAGTGATCACACATTCATACCTGATCTCAATTTTACCACCAGGCGGGCCTTGTTTTCGAAGGTCATCCATCATCGAGAAATATGAATACAAGCATACATCTTTCAGGTCCCTGACAAATGTAAAGCTCCATTCGACAGTGTCCCAAGTTCCATCCTAACAAGCATATTCGAACAAGATCTTGATCTAACAAACAAGATAATAACAGAAACAACATATGTAACTACCAACTGTCATTCACTTACTACAATACAATGGATAAACTGGTCGGTTTTCCCTTCACCAACCGCCTTAAAAGTTCCAAACACTGGCCCAAGAAAACCATAAGCTAAACCACCAAGAACACTACCCACAACAATTCCAACAGGCCAGAAAGCTAACACTGGTGTAAACAGTATGCATACAACCACTTTCATCACAGGCCCTAATCGTTTCGCGCTGCCATTAATCGATCAAAAAGCGTATAAAAATCTCATGATTTATGAACATAAACAGTGGTTCCAAGAATTAAAATAGTTAAAGAGAGTACCACAATATGCAGAAGTAAGACCACACAACATGTGCTGGCCAAAGACCAATTACAATAGCAGAGTTTCCAAATGTCATAATAACACATATAATTGGAGCCAAAATGATTCCTGAAATCAAAGATACAATTTTTCAAGATACCCACCAAATTTTGCATTAAATAAATGAAAAAGAAGCTCAATATTTTTTATAATAGTATACTCCTATTAACCACCAATCTGCATCTTACAGGATTTGAACATTCAACCTCTTGAATAAAAGGTCTTGAATAAAAGGAGACACCTTACACAGTTACACCAGATGTTTTAAGGATAAATTGGAGCTCAATTAGTTATATTTTGAAATGGATTTAATAAATACCCCCAAATCATACATGTAATCAAAGAAACAAATCACACAAAACTCCTAAAATCAGCATTGAGTTCACTAATTCCCCAAATAACATCTATCACAAAACTAAAGAAAGATTAAAAAACTTAAAAGGTTTAACCTTTAATGATGCCAATAACTAAAAGACCAATGAAATAAGGCAAGAAGAGGATGAAATGCCCTAAAGATTTCCAAACCCCTGTTGGAGCTTCCATTGAAGTTGCAGGTTTCTTTATCTTCTTCTTCTTCTTCCTCTGAGTTAACTAACTTTAGATCTCAAAAACCCACATCAGAATCCGACCCGAATCTTGTGAACACAAACGCATCCCCAGATATATTTGAAAAAGTTCATTTGATGATGTCTGGATGACACAAATCTTTCTGGCAATTAAAGAAATAATAATGGTTAATAATCGAAGTTTGGAGTATGTAACAGACCCTTAGTTTATTATATTCAATTATGGCAGTATGTATATCCCACTATAGTTCGACAAATGAGTGGGTTTTTTAAATAGTTTTCATGGAAGATCGATATTGAACACTCACATAACAGATAGTCTGTTTTGTACGTTAGTTTTTTAGTTATATAAAACTGAAGGAAGATGGTGGGTTGACAGATGAATTTGTATGTATAGGCAGGAACCGACTTTTGTCTTAAAAAACTTTTTTAAATTGATGTTTTTACTTGGTATTAAAATCTTTGTTCCGACAGTGACTTTGAAAAAACTAAGATGTAGACGTTGTCATGAACATGTCAAAATAAATATATACTTTGTTAATAACATTCGAAACTTTATGTAAAATACAAATCTGTTATGAAAATGTGTGATGTGTGTTGTGGCAAGACTATTGGTGATATTTGAAAGACTATATAGAAAAACTTCAAAAAGCTCATGTTAGAATGTTAATAAAAATAGGCACGTCGCAAAGGAAATAACCAAATAGATAAAAATATAAACGTTGATAAAAGTAAGCATGTACAAATTTAGAATTTATAAAAATCATATTCAAAAGTTAGGAGGGAAAGAAAAGGGAAAATAAAATGTAAAAGAATCAAAACATTAAATCATTTTTTACATTTTTTACGTCTGTGCATTAATAACTTGTACATTATAACGTGCAATTTCGTTTTGAGTGAAATTTGTATCAAAAGTTGGAGAAAATAAACACATCACAATTATATATTCGAAACTTTATAAAGCATTAAATTTTATATTTAAGAAATCAAAAATAAAAATAACCAACAAATTAAGTAGATGTGTTAGAAAAACAAATAGATAACTCTAGGGTATAAAGTATAGATATAATAAACTTGACCAATTAATATGTAACTTTTCAGTGGATTTAATGTAAATTAATAAAATGATGCATAGGTCATTTGTACATACTACATAAACACTATGCCATAGTATGTATATATGATATGTACAAAATGTTACAAATAAATATGGGAAGATATTTAAATTTTAGAGATTTTTATATATTTCTCGATCCTGATACCACTAATTACATATATCCTCAGGCCACAAAATCAATTACATATTTCTTCTTCTTAAAAACGTGTGTGTGTATATCCATTTCATTAAATTAAGTTATTAGATTATTATTTTACCCTTATTTCTACTATGAAATTTTCACATATTGATTTTTTAGTATTGTATTTGTTTAAGATTTTGACGATAGTTATTTTGTATTTGGAGATGATTATTGTATTGATATAAAGTTTTAACCTTTTAAAATTGGAAATGTAATTTTGTTGTTTTTACTTACACAGAAGACTCGTAATATGTAATTGATGGTTAATAAAGTAAAATAAGTAAAAGTATTTTTTGTAACATTCAATGAGTTAATTTTAGTGCAATGGATAAATATGTAATATATATATATATATATATATATATATATATATATATATATGTGTGTGTGTGTGTGTGTGTGTGTGTGTGTGTGTGTTTTAAAAATGGTAAATATGTAATTGGATTTTTAAACTTAAAAAAATATGTAATTAATGATCTTATGAAGAGTAAATATGTAATTAATGATGTTATAAAGAGATAATATGTAAATACCTTTAATTTTTATTACTAAAACAAAAAAGAAACTGATTTCGCTGAAGTTCATTCTATTTCAAGAGATATATCTTGAACATGATTAATCTATTTAGTTGTATATCTACTTTTCCTTAACGGCATATATTAAGTGTTGGTATGGATTTCATAGTTGAATTATTAAGGGTTAATGGATTTAAATACTCTCAACTATTAGGAATTGGCCGCTGCCACCCCTAAGTATCATTTTGGCGAATATAACTCCCAGGTAAACACTTCGGTGTCTGTATCACCCGCCGTTTGTTAGAACCCTAACGACATTAACTATCTGATGACCATAAAACTATCTGATGTAATGTTGTACTTGTACACGTATGCGTACCAGATCATCAGATAGTTAATGTCGTTAGGGTTCTAACAAACTGCGAATGATACAAACACCGAAGTGTTTACTTGGGAGCTATATTCGCCAAAATGATACTTGGAGGTGGCAGCAGCCAATTCCCAATAGTTGGGAGTATTTAAACCCATTAAGCAAATTATTAACCATACGCAATATTTGAAAAGACCCGAATGACACCATCGCAATAATCAGTAATTGTGATAGAAAGTGTGTTGTCTCAAAATATACCTACTTAAAACGTTAGGGTGAAGGCATCAACGTCGTGAGCCCACGGCAAGGCCCGGCACCACGTGACAACACCGCCGCTGGTCCCTAACACTGGGTCATTTTGCCATTTCACAGCATCCTCACGCCGGGTTCTTCTTCCCTATTTTGAACATTGCAAAGAGTCGTTAGGCTCCCTTCACGGCAAGAAAAACACGGTGTGAGCATCCTTCCCACCCTTATGGTATTTTATACTAGGTTAATTCTCGGATGTTGCACGAATTGAATAAATAAAATATTAAATAATATTAATAAAATTTTATGCATTATAAAATCATGCTTGAAGATAAAATATAATTATAATTACGTGTAAATACCTACTTTAAGTAAATAAACAATAATGTATTTTTCTTAAATTTTTATTTTATAAAAAATGCGATTTTTTAAATAGTTTGTTTAAAGAAAAATGATTTTTTTTAAAAAAAGTTTGTTGGGTTCTGTATTTTATAAAATTTTTGTTTTCAAAATATGTGTTTTTAGAAAAATAGGTTTTTAGTTTATTAATTTATACATTCTTTAATTTGAAAATGGTATGAGTAATATTATTAGTATTCAATATTATTATTATTAATGTAGAGAAATGAAAAAATTAGTATGATGAGACTTCATTAAGTCATGTTTATTTTATTTCTTTTTATAGATAGATAGATAGATCGATAGGCTAAAAACTCATTAATTAAACTGATTATAATTACTAATATACACGAAGAGTTACAATATATTACTTTATATAATATATAATTAAAATTATATATACATAAATACGTAATAGTTCAAGAAATATAATAATCAGGGGCAAACTTACATGTAGTCGAGGGGTAGCCTCCGCTACCCCTCAACGGTTTTATGTCAAAAAAATTTATGGTTTTACGTTACCCCTGAGAAAATATTACGTTACAGCTAAATTCTTTTTAAACTCAACACTTCATAGAAAGTTTTAAAATTTATAAAAATAATCTTATATTTTATAAAAAAAAGTATTACATTTTATAAAAATATAAATAACTAATAAGCTTAAAATACCCAATTGTCCAATACAATAATAATTAATAAGCCTAAAATAATAAAAGCTCAAAAAACATTAAACAACTTAAAAAGCCTAACTAAAAAGCCAAAATGTCCATAACCCAATCAAACATAAACTTAAAATAAAAAAACACCATCCATCGCCCCATACCCCTATCGACCCTTCATCCATTCCCACAAACCAAAACTAGTCAGCCACTGTTAGGTTAGATAAGGCTGGTGTAACCAAAACAACACTTAGAAGAATTTTGGTGCAACTGAAGAAAGTCTTCCGAAGCTTATCTGCTCTTCCGAAGTCAAGTTGAAGAACTTTCGAAGCTCATACAAAGAAGAACTTCCGAAGAGAAACCAAGTCTTCCGAGACTAAGAAAAACTCTCTTCCAAAGATAAACACTTAGAATGTTCAAGACAAAGACTTCCGAAGAACAAAGTCTTGAAGACCAGCAGAAGTCTCGGAAGAAGTTGATTCTTCCAAAGTATAATTGGCTTCGGAAGAACTTATTCTTCCGAAGCCAGTATACCTTCGGAAGAACTAACTATGAACCAGTGGACATAAGTATGGTCCGTCTGACAAAGCCGCTGCCATTTTTGATATACTGCATGACGCTTTCCCACGCCCATGTAGTTAACCATACTTTATTCCACTATTCACCTTTATCAGTTAGTATAGTTACCATGTTTAGTAGGTGACAAAAGGTAAGTCATGAACCTGTCATGACTACCTAATCTAGGATAATATTTTATTCTAGATACCTTACTTCTAACAATGTAGTATTTGTTTAATAGTAAGTTCTAGCTGGTAATCTAAGTATAACTGGTTGTAGATAGTAGTATATATAGTTTCTCATTGTAACTCAGCTAGTATACTTGTAAGAGTCTTGTAAACTTTGAGTTGAGAAGTAATATATACAAGTATTTTGAAAATCATCTCTTGTGTTCTTTAACTTATTATATTATTATCAACTTTTTTGAAGATTCTGCATCATCATACGAGTGTGACCAAGTGAGGTTGAGAGATAATTCTGTTTTGATTAACCTTAACCGATCCTGCAGCCAACATCCACCCACACCATGGATCACCCCACGTCCCCAGCACCGGCCGTCCGGGCGACCACCGCCGAACAGCCGCTTGCTACGGCGGCCATTGCCACTGCCCACATGTGATCTTTCACCATGTTATCTTTCACCGTCCACTTCAAGACAACAGTTCTAGGTTTTTTCTCTATTACATTTTGAACTCAACGATTTAGGGTTTATGTTGTTCAAATTATAATATTCAAGTGTTATTTTTTATATAAAAAAATGATTATTTGGTTCAATTTTTAATATATGGGGTTTATGCAATTAGGTATATGAAGTAGGGATTTAAAAGGGATGAATTAGATATTTGATATTTAAATTAGATATTTGAATTGTGTTATTTTTAGGTGTAATTTGTGATCTTCTTGTGTTGTTTGTTATAAAATAGGGATTTGAATGATGACAAAAATAAATTCGTATTGGTAATTTTTAAGGCAAATTGGATTATAATAATTCAAATTATTGTCTATTGGCCGATAATAATCCATAGTATTAATTTACCCGGTAACACTTCCAACTTTCACTTTTATTATCAAGAACAGTCTTAATTATATAATTTTCATATTTTAACGTTTGAGCCTAAATTAAATACAAATTGAGCGTACAAAATTGAAAACTATATAATTAGGACTGTTGTTGGTAATAAAAGTGAAAGTTGGGAGTGTTACCGGTCAAATCAATAGTTTGGATTATTATCGGACAATTGATAATAGTTTGGATTATTAAAATTCAATTTGCCTTTTTTGTAAAAAAAATCAAGAGTATGATATTGGTTATAAAAATAATGATAATATTAGGTCAACAACTCCTAAGAGTTCAATTAATTCGGGTTTAATTCATTCGATCCCAAATGGATTTGATATGAATGATCTTGCTTCGGGTTTATTACCCCTGAACTTTTTTTATAGATCCGCCACTGACATGGGCGGACATACATTGAGTTGAGGGGTAGCCTCCACTACCCCTCAACTTTGTACAGGTAGTGTAAAAAGAATTTAAGTTTTTATGTAAAAAAAAAGAATTTACAGTTCTACGTTACCACTGAGAAAATATTGCGTTACCCCTAAATTTTTTTAAACTCAACATTTCATAGAAAGTTTTAAATTGTATAAAATATAATCTTAAATTTTATAAAAAAGCATTACATTTTATAAAAATATAAATAACTAATAAGCCCAAAATATCTAATAGTCTAATATAATTTTAATTAACAAGCCAAAATAAAAATAAGCCCAAAACATATTAAACTTAAAAAGCCTAACCAATTAGCCCAACACTCATAACCCAATCAAACATAAAACTTAAAATAAAAAACACCATCCATCGCCCCATGCCCCCATCGACCCTTCGTCTCTTCCCACAGGCCACAGCTAGTCAGCCACCATCCACCCACACCGCCTATCACCCCACTTCCCCACCAATGCCGCTCGTCCGGTCGACCACCGCCGAACAACACCTTGTCTCGGCGGCCTTTGCCACCGCCCACTTCAAAGTAACATTTTTAGTTTTCTTTTCTCTGTTACACTATAAAATCAGAAATTTAGCGTTTATGTTGTTCAAGTTCTAATATTTAAGTGTTACTTGTTATAAACATTAATGTTTATTTGGTTCAATTTTCAATATTTAGGGTTTATGCAATTAGGTATATGAACTAGGGATTTGAAAGATGAATTAGAGATTTGATATTAAAATTAGATATTTAAATTGCATTATTTCTAATTGCAATTTGTAATCTTATTGTATTATTTGTTATAAATTTAGGGATTTGAAAGATGAAAACAAGTTCTTATTGGTATTTTTTTTAAAATCAAGAGTAGGATATTGGTTCTAATAATAATGATGATATTGGGTCAATAATTTCTTCGAGGTCAAAATTCTTCGGGTTCAATCTTTCAATCCCAAATGGATTTGATTTGAATGCATTTTCCTTCGGACCCCTTTATTAATGTAAATGTACGCTAAACTTTTTTTTACGTTACCGCTGAACTTTTCTTCTAGATCCGCCAGTGTGTGTGTGTGTGTGTGTGTGTGTGTGTGTGTGTGTATATATCCGAAAAATTTAGAATGTTACAATAGTTCTTTACAAAACCACAAATATTACAAGAACTCATGAAAACCAAACTAAATCATTTATTACAAAAAATAAATAAATAAATATGTGTATAACTATAAAATATTATAGAACTATTTGAAATAAGTTTCACACGTGTAAATCAAAAAATTAGCCTGTATAATGAAAGGAATAATGGGTTTTGCCATTCTTTGACTTTGGTCACGAAGCTTATCTTTTTTTTGTTTTACCCCCTATTCAGCTTTATAAGGAAGGAATCTTTCTCAATTTACTATTATAGGGGAGATAGGGTTTGTTAGGGTTGTCATCGGGTGTAGGCGGTCACCTCTTAGCCACCCCTTTTGGGTAAGGCAACACCAGCCGCCACCTCCAGTTACCTACTCCCTCTGTGGTCTGTGCCTTTATGCCTTTGTCATCTCTAATTACTCCATATGTATCAACTAGGATTTGAAGGCCACCTTCGCTATGTCGGTGGTGCTTGTCACACCCTGAATTCGGAATACCGGGTGTGTGAGCCGGATCGATTGATATCATGTATGTGTCTTAGAATTTATCAATAATAATAATAAATCAAATTTTCAAATTCACCAAAAGTCTTTAGAATGCTTTATAAGTTTTTGTAAATAAATAACTCTATCTGTTGATTTTCATTCCACGTCTCCAAACATTTTACGTCTCAAATTTGAAATGATTACTATTGTTGATTGAACAAACAATCAAAGCCTCACTCAAAAGGTAATTCAACACTTAGAGTTGACTCAAACGTTTGCATATTCAAATTTGGATTAGAAAAGTCCTTAACATTTTATATTGTTTTCTAAATATTAAACATTAAAAGTAATACAAGATAGATTAGAGCTACAAAGTCTAACTAAAAAGTTTCACATCTTCCCGTATGATGATTCCATGCTACAAAGTCTATTTAATGCATAAAACTTGTTTTAAACACATACATTTAATTTATCTGAAAACTAATGAAAAATAAAAAGTCAGCATAAAAATGATGAATCATGTTATCAGACATTTTATAACTGCATGACTAGTATTATAATCATTAACACAAATTGTTTTATAGTTTTTCAATTTATTGACAAAACCCATACCAGACAAATGGTATATACTAAAATCATTCGGTTCATATATGTTAAAATGAATTCAGCTGTATTGTGGCATAACACACAGTAACCCATCAATACGTGTATCCTTGATCGATATACATATATTGTGCCATGGTCACTTATAGTTTTTCTTGACCGATTTTATACAACCACTTGCTGATTTTGTATAGACATAAACATTTGAAAATAAACAATTCATAAATATGCTTTAAAGCATTTCATAAACATTGTGCATATATGACAATAGCATGTAAATGAAGTTTGGTAAGCATGTTCACCTTAACTAACGAGCTAGAACCATAGCTTAATGCTTCTGTAACCTAGAATAACACCTCCATAAATGATTCTCGAGCTTAATGGGGTAGTATATTGTAGTATAAGGGTGCAAGGTCTTAAAAGTAAGTAAAAGTCTTAAAAAAGCTTTACAATTTCATTTGACATATGTAGGCTTTTATAGCCTAGTCAACCCCACCATCGTGGATCTTTACCCAGGATGGTCGCGGTCCGTGACCAAGCTGTCATGGCTCAGGATATTAACAGCCAATCAAAATTTGACACATGACAACATGTATCAACATCATATGCTTTGTCATCGGACACATGACACTCTAGGATGCCACGTGACATCCTTTGGGTCCTCGTTAGCATGCCACGTGTCAATCCACGATGAATTTGTTTGGTGAACACGTAGCGAATCGCTAAGAGTTTGCACGGAAGGCATAGCGGTTCGCTATGCCATAAGGATATGAAACCGTAATCCATACCTTAATGGACCATTAAGCTTCCTGGTTGCAGCACGATCTGGGGCAAAACCTTAATTCTTCAAAATGTCCATTTCTAACCCTGGAGATCCAAGTTTATCATTTTGTGTACAAATTTTTCCTAAGGTTTCACAGTGCTCATCTATTTTGATATCGTGTTTACATTGGAGGAGAAAGCATGAAGGGTAATCAGTGACAGACACTACCGCCAACAGCCGTTTTGTCGTCTTGAACAATTTGAGGCTCCGATTGTTTGAAGATGGTGGGCCACCACTCATTTGAGAGGTATATTTACTGTTTTCTGGGTAGAAACCCTAGCCTATTTTTTGACGTTATCTTTGAATTAGGCGATGATGTAGGGTGTGCCTGATGTGGTCTGAATTGCACATACTCTATGCAAATATTTTCGTATATTTTAAATAGCTTTTGTATTAGTTTTTAGTGAATATTACTCGTATTTATTTCTTATATGTATTTTGAATATTTTCAAAGACCATAAGCTAAAAGATATATATTTTTAATAAAACTTGAAACAAAATTAAAGATATTTTATTTTTACTAAAACTTGAGATTATGAGTAGAACTTTAAATAAGTTTTTATATAAACTTTAAAATATAAATGATGATGTCTTGCATAAATGTTCAATATAATAGAATATACAGCAAACATTTATGAGTTGAATACAAAAGAGTTATATAAACGTGATCGTATTTTGAAATTTTATATCATCTTTTAATGAAGATACACTAAATATTTTAAATGAAATTGTGAAGAAATTATAACAAAGCACGTGGACTGGTAATCAATAGAAGGAGATATACATGACCACAAAAATAGAATTATGAAATTCAAAAAGTCACGTGAAGATTGGATTGAACCATGCCTCATATTAATCAAGTTTATTAAAAGAACGATGGAAAAAAAATTGGAAGCACATTAAAAAAAAGGGTTCATACGCACAACAATTAGAAGAAGACTTGATCACGTTCAAAGAGAGAAGGAGGAGATCAATCGGTGATTTTGGAGTAATCTTAAACAAAGACATCTATAACACAAATTGAAGATCATTCGGTTTTGTTGTGTTTTTGTTTGTTTTCTTTAATTGCATTGACTCTCTCGTTTATGTTACTAAAGTTTGCATCTTTATTATTGTTTTTGATGCTTCTCAACATTATAAGTAGCTAACTTTCTAGTACTACCTAGTTTGGGTTAAAAACTATTCATGTTTTAATTAAATATTTGGTTTTAATTTCGTATATTTGTTTATTAATCTTAGAACTTGATTATTTTTTTCAATTAAATACGGAGCCGTGTATAGGTTTATACTTAAAAATTGTTGTCATGCTCGTGTATGTTTGATCTTGATTGATTGTGTGACTTCCAGATTAGGTTTGTACGTTAGAATTAATTACTTTGTGTTTTTAGTTTTAAACTTTGATTAGAGATAATCTTAGGAGCATTGGCTATAATTTTGATGGTATTTTCAATGTGCTACCCTATCTAAAACCTAGGGGTGATAGATATTGCTTATAACCTCCTACCCATTGCTTGTTAGGTTTAGATTTCGCGAGAGCGTTTTTGCCTTTCACTCGTGGTGTTAGTGTTTTAGGGTATTTAATTGGATTTAATTAAGTTGTCCTTTATCTTAGGGTTAGAAAATATAATCTTAAAGATAATGTGATAGAAAACCTAGGGGCGATCTTCCATTACACATTGTAATAAACCTATCTTGTGCTTCACACGTGTCTTTGGTTTTCTTAGGGAGTAGTAACATACCTAGTTAACCCTAGATCCGTATTTTTAGAGATAGTCATACGAGTCATTACCTTTATATCATTACATGTTAGATGGATTCCTGCCTAGGTAGTTATTTCACATATTTGATCGTATTCAAGTTTCCAAGTTTGAATTTTTAATTTGTTTATTTCATCCGTCGCGTTTAGATTAATTAATTTTAATTAAATTGTTCATTTTGTTTATTATTAATTACTTAGAATAATTCAATTATTTAGATTAGAAGTGGATAGAGGTTTAGTAACGAAAGCTGCCAAACGTGTCTCTAGGGTTCCATATCCAAACTTACCTAAACTTTACTATATCACGACCAGTACACTTGCCGTTTGTGTGAAGTTTAGTTAGGAATTTTCAAATTTTAAAACTAATTTGTGAAAAACATTTTCAAAATAAAATAATATATATATTTTCACACATCAGTGCCTCATGAAACGTCTTGCTAGGTTCTATTCCATTTAATTCTGTCGATGATGGTGACAGTTATGTTTTGCTTGATGGTGGTGCTGATGTGTCAATGATGATGAATACAGATTTATCTAAGGCCATCATAACTAGATTTGATTTCATACATCTCTTTTGGGATTGATTGTTGTGTCTGTTGTACTACTATGTTATTATATGTATTGATCATCGATTGTATGTTTGTTGGGTACATCTCTGCTGCTTGCTCAGCCTATGGTGGTGCCATTCTAGCGATGGTGAATCAACATTCGTTTCAAGTCTCATCAACACCTTCAAAACAATTATATTTTTGTAACCAAAAAAACAAACTACATTTGAGTTTGGTTTTTAGTTTCATAAATCAGACAGATTTTTGGGTTTTGCAAACTGTGTTAAAATCTTAATAAATACACAAACAAAGAATTGATTCAAATCGGTTCCGGAGTTGTCAAGATATTTATTGTTATGTAAAGAGAGAGAATTGAATACAAAGTAACATCAACTTATAGTCACTTCCTTGGTAGCAATCTAATAACAAATGACCAAATCGTCGATCTTTCCATGAACCCTCTTCCCACCACTCGATGTGTACTTACAAATTTCATGTCGCTACTCGTTCTTAGCTTATGGGGTCATATCAAGGTGCGCTATGTGAACCCCTAAGTGTTAGATTCAGACCCAGTTCAGTATTATGGGGTCTAGGGCTTGATCAAGTTTAAATATTATGTCTATAAATGCATTATAATATGGTACCATCAATGTACACAAATATTTATGCCACAATATTCTACATCACTACTATACTACAAAAATAAGAGTTGTTACAAAAGAATGTTTTAAAGAGAATATTTTTGAAGAGGTTGATTTTGTATTATGTTTACAAATGTCGCCAATCGGACAAAGTGTCAAGAACTGCAAAACCCACGGGATCTTGAAACACACTCTTTTGGCTACTGCAACATGTAAAGGTAGCGTTGGTGAAAATATCTAACATGTCAACTTCATTTTGCATCACTCTTAATTTTTTGAGTTTTATGTTGGGTTTGTGAAGGCTTTGGGTTTGGGCGTATGTTTAGTTTTCTTGTTCATTAAATTGTTAACCTTAATTAGTCTCTATATATACCCTATCATGTAATTATAATCTTTGTACTGAGCAAATAAAAAAAATCCCTAGTTGCAGCCCGTGGACGTAGGTCACACCGACCGAACCACGTTAATCCTTGTGTCGTTTATTGTTCTATTTTCGTGTGATAATCGTTTGCGCATGTTCGTGTGTTGGTTCCGCTGCGCCGCTTGATTCACTTTATCGGAGCTTTGGTTCGTTAAACATACGGTTACACTGAGACGATTCATGAAAAGGTTTCCTTTTCGTTTGAAGGTTGTTGGTGTCGATCTTCTGTGAGGTTACGATAAAACAAAGAAAAAAAAAGGAGTTTTTTTGGTGTACTTATTGTTCGTGCGAAATTCAGAAGGAAAAGATCTTTTTTTTTTTATTTTGTGAGGTGTGCATTAATGAAACAAGGAAGAAACAATTTTTTTTTTATCTTGGAGTTCCTATACCAAAGAAAAGAAACTATTTTTTTGGTGATCTATGTTGTAAGGCCCCGTTCCCGGGACGCCTACATTTGGTCATTCATCGCACATAAAACATATAATTACATTTGCCTTAAGAAAACATTGCAGCGGAAACATTCAAAAATGACATCTCGTTTCATTATAAACACTTTTGCCAAATAATACATCATTATCCGGTTACAAAATACATGTTTGCATTACATCACAAAAGCTTTATAAATGGATGTCATCCCAAAAAGAGTTGAGTAGCCTTGCCGTGTCATCCTCAGCAATCATTACCTGTCAACTGGAAAACATATAAAAAAGTCAACGTTGCTGAGTGAGTTCTAGTTTTATAAAATAAACATACTTTACTTTCATCAAAAACTATTCCTTTTATCATGCGATCATTCAACATACGTATACATAGATAATGTCATTATTATCTTTCATCTCATTCATTATCTTTCGCTCCTTTCATACATTCATTCTTCCGAGTCTTTTGCGACAGCATAGTCGCTCACCTCAATAGCAATCTCAATGATTGCACGCTATTCGAGTCTTTTGCACCCCTAAGATTGCTCACCTCATTGTCCATCTTAATGATAGCGAGCTATCCGAGTCTTTTGCAACAACAAGGTTGCTCAACCCAAGGCAACATCACGATAGCACGTTACTCGAGTCTTTTGCAACGACAAGGTTGCTCACCCCATAGGCAATCTCAATGATTGCACTTCATCCGAGTCTTTTGCAACACAAAGTCGCTCACCCCATATATATATATGCTTGCAAGCCTTTCTTTCGTTCATTCATCATTCATTAATGCATGCATTCTTACTTCATGTTCCTCTTTCATTATCTTTCGCTTTACATTACATTATACTTCATTCATTCATTTAACATGACATGTAAAGCCACAAGAAAGATAAGCATACATCATAATAAACATATCATACACATTCATCATCATCATACAGGGCAAATATCATACATTCATAACATGCATAAACATGCAACATTATCATCATCATGCCCTACATGCTCTCTAAGGCCTTAATAGTCATCTTACATGCTCTTACGAGAAACTTTACGTCAAAACTTACATCTGCACCTTCCCCCGAAGGCCAGAAGTCAAACTACACATTCCTTCGAGTGCAACAGCCCTATTCGGGCGTATGGACACCCTTCAGTCGCATGACCTCCATGCGACTGAACATCATGCGACTGGACTCATGCGGCTGAACATCTATGCGAATGGACATTCAATCGTGCATATGGACCTTGTGCGAATGGGACTACTGCGAATGGGCACCTATGCGACTGACCTCATGCGAATGGACTCATGCGAGTAAGCATCTATGCGACTGAACCCTCAGTCGTGTGATTCCCCATGCGACTGGACTCCCAGTCGTGCGACTGAAGCCTTAGTCGTGCGATTGAACCCTCAATCGTGCGAATGAATCCCAATCGTGCGAATGAATCTCAATCGTGCGAATGACCCTCAATCGCCTCTCATCCGGCTGTATGGCCTCCATTCGGTCGTCTAGCCCTAGCTGATGCAGAATGGATTTCATCCCGAACCCAATCTGCCATTTTCGGCCTCCAAGCTTATCCAAACCCATTCTAGGCCTAAATTAACCCTCCTGGACCTTAGGAATGCATACCATAACACCATACAAGCACATACAAGCCCGGAAACATACACGAATCGCATCACATACATCACACCCAAATGGGTCAAACACATACTCACACTAAAAATGGGTTTTAACATTTTCCAGCCCCAAAATCAGTTAAAAACAAGTAAAAGTGGGGTCCTAGAACTCACACAAACGAGCACAACGTCAAGGGCTTCGATTTAGCTTGCTACACGACGAGTTTGGCCACCCGAATCACCCGAAACACTCCTTTTTCTCTTTTTCTTCTCCTTTCTCTCTTCTCCTCTCTATGTTGGCTGAAATGTGGGGGTAATGGGGAGAGTTGGCTGCCCTCTCCCCACTAATATCACCTCATTTCCCGACTTTTCTTTGTTGGCGAGTTTGGTCCCTCGACTTTGAACTTTATTTCCTTTTCTTTCTTCACCGACTTCAAAATAATAAATATCCGGGTGTTACATATGCCATTCAAGTAATCAAGAACCGCGAGCGAAGATTAGTATCAAGTTAAACTCTTTGTAGCCGTCGATTAGGGTTTTGATGATGAACTCTTGGATTCATCGGGTAAATGTTAGGGTTTTGTGTTTTCAAGTTTTTATTTATTGACGGATTATTATCAACTGCTTGGGGAACCGTGTTTTGTGAAAAAAAAAAAGTATATCCGAGTTTAGATTTGTCTACAAAGGTTTTTTTTTAGGAGCAAATCGGTCAATTGACAGTGTTCAGTAGAACAGTCGTCAAGTTCAGGCCCGTGCCATTGTTGTGTCTATTCACTGTTTCGATTTGCTTCTTGTTTGTTGTTTAAAATGGTTGAAGACGGGAAAAATGTGATCGAAAAGTTTAACGGTTCTGATTTTAGTTGGTGGAAAATGCATATAGAAGCATTGTTATGTCAAAAGGACTTGAATATGGTACTGAAAGAAAAACCTACGAAAATAAAACAAGCTAATTGGGAATCGAAGGACAAAAAGGCTCGTGCGGTTATTACATTGTCTTTGATGAAAAATGTTGCTTTTAACGTCATTAAGGAAACCACGGCTCGTGGTATGATAACTGCTTTGGTTCCACTGCGCCGCTTGATTCATTACATTTTATACTTGTCTCCATATATCTATCAGTTTTATAAAAAATTTGTTACAGAAAATTATATTTTTCAAACTAAGTTTAGGTGAATTCCAACCCATTCTTTCTATATTAGTTTTATATGCTACATGTTTGACTAGTTTGAGATAAAACATAGCTCAAATCAATCCGTTTGTAAGTAAACGGGTTAGAATTGCTACCTCCTGTAGTCCAGATGGGTCACATCTGGTTGGGTTGACCCATACACATTTTGTATTCTTTTGAAACTTACAAATAACCAATACTTTATATATGATTAAAAAACTACATAGTTACAACCACAATCTGATTTTAATAAAACCGATTTAGAATGTTTTATACATGTGGAATGCACTTTAGGTGACTTCCAACCAGTTTTCACTTAAGCTACCTTTAAAACTTAACTTTACACTTTTAGAGAAAAACTATAAGCCAAATCAACCCATACGCCCGTAAATGGGTCAAAATTGACACCTCTAACCTGTTAGCCAACACGCGTCCCCCGGGCCTCCTCTCTTCCCAGCTGTTTTTCCACCTCTAGTTGTGGTGGTTGTTTGGAATGGTTCATACTGGCAGTCAGGTCAAACACGGTTCATACCTTTCGGGCCACAATAGATGATACTTTTTCCTTTAGCTTCTCAATAGTCTGCATTTGAGAGAAATTGCAATAAGATCCCTAAAGATGTACCAATTTTCTTTTATCAGAACTCCAAATTAATTAAATTGCATACCGGGGCCGAGGCTTTTGCCCATTGATCAGCAGAAGCAGCTGCATCCTTCAAGTGCTTGGAATTGGCACCATCATAACTTAGAAAGTATGTCGAGTTGTCGGTCGCTTCAGCCACCCATATATGATTTATTTGGTCCTTGGCGCACTTTACGAGATTACAAAATCCAACCTGCACCAAACATTGAAAACGGTTAGTTGTAACCCTCCTTAATTCAAATATTTTACTTGATGAATATGCCCTCAACTACAAAAGAGGATGAATAATTTGACTCTTCAAGTGACATTATAACTGCTGAAGGTACTTTTATACTATTTACACTTGGGTGTGGTTTGTAAATGGGATTGGATAGGAAGAGAGGGATGATAAATTCTAAAAAAAGAAAAAAGAAAAGAAAAAGAAGAATGATTGAAAGGTTGTTTGTTTATAGAAGATGGTATAAGAATCGAAAATTATTGTTAGTTATTATAAAAAATAGAAAAAGAAGATAGGGCGGAGAGAGGTGTCACACTACATGTCAGAGCCTCAAACCAAGCACACCCTTAGAACAATTCTGAAAACAAGCACATGATAGTTGAAATTCCAACAACAGGTGTCACACTAAATTGAAAATGTTGAGGGAGTGTGTTTGATGAATCCAGTTGGTAGGGGAGTAAAAAAATGCTGAATATGAAGTAATGCAAATGACTAAACGTGTAAATTAATGCCGTTGGCTAATAGATCCATGTTACATCAATTCCATAAAACTGCAGTAGAGATTGCAATTATGACATGTTTTACTCATGAATGGGTTGATTCACTTTATGTTCATCTCTATTAACCCAATAAAGTAGATAAAAAAGAAACTGGTCAAATGGGTCGAAAAGTCACGGTTAACCCAGAGAGTAGTACTAACAAAAAAGAACTCTTAAAAACAAATAATTCAAAATAATACTTTTTATAATTTTAATTTTGTAATCGTATCAGGGACACCGACTATTTTGCGATAGTCAAATTGTGATCAAGTAACTGACCCTACAAAGTAAAGCACAATAAATCCATCTTGAAGATTATGCTGAAATCATTTCCATTAGTTATCATGCACTTGTGAGGGACATGTGAAAGGCTGTTAAATAAAGAATGTTGGATGTCACATACCGTTGATCCTACAAGGTTGTAGTTGATTGGTACAATGGAATCACAGTCGACAGATGGTGAACAGAAGCTTATGGCAAGCAGAGCATCTGACAGCTCGTGTGGATGTGATGAAATACTACCATCAGCCACAAAAACCCATTGCCTTTTCTGTTGAGAAGATTTATGCACCTCGCCCACATATATAACAAACGCAGCAATATCAAACTCACTGAAAAATCATGAGAATTGAATGGTGACCACGTTGACTTCCAGATACCAATTGTGTGTTTTTGAAGAAATATACCTGGACAGCGCGACTTCACCCATATTTAGTAACGATACCGGTTTCCGAGGATTAAAAAATGGCCTGAAAGAACAATTGTCATGCAAGATAGAAGAGACAAAAATCACAAAATGGCAGGCCAAGCAGGTTGGGATAAGGTACCTTTGTCCTAGATTTTATAAAACACTTATCAACTGATATGTCAAATTTGATTACAAAAATTATATTATTTCAATGATAAACAACTTTTTTAAATACAATGATTTCAAAGTTTTGTGCATTCATAATAGTGAAATACACATAGGCCAACGCTGGACCTGTTTCCTTTTTATTTGACCCATTAGTGAATAAAACAAAAATCAGATTGACCCAATCATATGTAAATGGGATGAAATTGACATAAGAATAAAATATTTATCCCAATATGGAAAATAGATAAAATAAATGGAGACTTACTGAACATGTTCAATTGTCAATGAAGATAAAGGCCGCCATTTGGTTGTAGATCCTCTAGCACGCAGATAAATAGTATCTGTATCAGAGTTAATCGGTATGAGACCTGCAACAGCATATGCTTGCCCCTCAACCAACTCTGATTGCTGCAATAACAACAGGTAAATCCATGACTTCTAAAAGCAAGCAACGAAAATTGTTGTCATTGGTATTTTTGTATCGTGCTTATTATTATTATCATTATGTATTCATTTCAATGTGTTGTACTTTTACAGGCTCTGCTCAAATACACTTTATGTGAGATGGGCTATTTTCCTAAATGGTTAATTGCATATGAAAAGATACCAACTCTGCTTTCACCCATTAGAACCCTCAAACTTTTTAAAAGTTTTGATTCAACTGGTCTTGTAACGCCATGTAAAAAAGTCATTGTTTGCTAAGGCATCCATACCTGAAGTCAAATTTTGAAAGTTTGAAGGTCATTCAAGAGTGTTGGTCACAATTTTGTTTTCTCCAAATATCTTGAAGATATATTGGAAAAGAGGAATCAGGTTTATATGTTATAATTTTAAGCATGAAAGAAAGTAGAAATAATTTGATAGTAAGGCATGAGTCATGGCACGTGATTCACCTGTTTCTCAGTTGGGTTCCATATTGTTATCAATCCCTGCTGTGGGCAACTCTTCTGAGTATGGCTTCGGCTAGTCAAACCAACCACTCTCACCCTCATGAGTGTGTTGACTTCCCTTCTACCAAGTCCAGCTTCCTCCAATGCCTTTTCAATTAATTTATCTATCTCTGACTGTCTAGTCTCCTACAAACAAACCAGAAACATTTATATATTCAATCTAGAAGCAGCAATTTATGTGGGGTGGGGTGGGTTGCGTAAAATAAATCAGGTCAAAAGCCTGCAATCTTTTGTCCACTTTATATTGCAATAACTAATGCTCTAAATACGATTATATATATTTTATTACTAAATTAACAATCTAACTTTTGCATAAAGCTATTTTTGTACACTTGTATGCCAAAACAATTACGCTTTGGCAGCTTTCAACCCAATTGACATTTTCCTTTTAATAACAAGTCTTTTTGGTTTGGCCCATTAGATATAAACATATACCTCAACTTTTGCTTGATAAGTAGCATATGACGTCAGTTGTTCCAAACTCATGTCAGCCATGATAACGTCTGGTTCAGCAGCTTGTTCTAGTAGCTTTGAAATCTTCTCCCCTTCATCGTCATCAATTTGGAAACACTTTTGCCCTGACTGAAACTCGGCCATGATGCCCTCCATGATGCTTAAACGTCTACAAAGTAGTCAATCATTAAGCTTCTCATCATTAATTATATTAACTATCAATGTCTTACTAGAGGCATCCTGGCCCTTTTAAGGTATGCAAACATATATCTCAAAGTTAAAGCCTGAAGTGAGAGGAAAGAAAGAAATTAGTTATTCACATGTGAAAGTCTCTCATCTTATGAAAAAGGCACTTATCAATGAGTAAAATTACCACAACTGTTTTTGTTTTTCTTCGGAACTTTATAATCATAGATGTAAATACTATTACAAAACCTATACCAACAATATAACAATCTAAATTTTAAAGCGATTTGGGAAGCTGTAAGCATTTGAATATACCTTCTGGAACTTTAAACCTTTTCATTTTTAGTGTTTTAGATTTTATCCAATTGACCCACTAGAGATAGAATATAACCTAAATTGATTCATTTTAGGTAAATGGGTTGAAATGCTACATATAATGGTCCACAAGAAATAGAACACGATAGCAGGAAAAGGTGGCTAGTTTTGAAGAAAGGCATTTGGATAAGACATACGAACTACTGCATCAAATGTCAACTGAAACATATTCATAATAAGAAACTTGGTATGACTACCATGAAATCAACATGATGTCTATCTAGGGCCTTGGGGAACACCTCAAATGAAAAGTAACTAGTAACAATAAATTTAGTGAGCATTGAATTAAGTCATTAGTGTATAAAGCTGGAGCTGACTGAACAAAGAGAAAGGGCCTTCATATGTAATTGTATAGCAAAACATGTGCTTTGTCAGTAGTGGTCAGATCAGGTTTCCAACACATGTCCTTTTTTAAGAAATATAAACAAGTAATGCATCAAATATGAAGATATAAACTATATGTAATATGAAATTGCCACTTATAACTTTAACTGATGAAACAGATGTACCTCTGGTCATACAATTGCATTCGTTTGTTTTCCATCCTCTCTGATCTCACCACAAAACCTCCGTCGCTTAACCTAAAAGTGAAAAACAAAAAACCTTTATTTATTTTTATTAAAAAACTTAAGTAGGCATTTTAGAGTATCTTATATTAGCTTTGGTGTACCTTTCCCTGTATAGAACAGGGTATATCCGAGTGACTCCAACTAATGTGCTGGGAACCATCCCTCCAGAACCTTTAATGCATTTGAACGCTAATGGAGGACACCCACGTTTACCTAGATATATAGCAACATAACCATGGTCCACACATGAGATCTAGAAGAGGCAGTATATTTTGGATTTTGTTTTATCAATAATAGATCAACATGTAAAAAAATAGCTATCAAGGAGATGGATCAAATGGGTGACTGAAAGTTGTCTAAAGGCATTAATGCTTAAAATCTCCTAAATAATTTTATTTAAAAATAGAGGGAAAGATATTATTATTACGTTACTAATATAAGTTTATTATAAATAGCACAATCTTATTAATAGATTTTAAAAAAACAAACACAATGTGTTGGTGGATCATTTTTAAAGTGAACCGGAAGATGACCCGTTTGAACAGAACCCATGATCTGACCCATTATCCAACCTACCTAACCCGGCCTTATTTGGCGGGCACCTTTGATGAAAAAACAGAAAGGGGAGACGACATGTATTCTGGAATTAGAAGCAAATTTTGCACATATATGTAATTAGTTCTTACAGAATCCCAAACGGTCTGCCCAATGAGCTCTATATGTCCCATTGATGTGCAAGCATAAGCTAATCATCCTTGATGCCTAGCAAAAGAAGTTTTAATGAAAGCAGTATTGGTAAAACAATTGAATTAACAAGATTAAGGGTGGCAATTACCTCAAGGGGTGAAACAGGTGCATTCCAACCAGATAAACCAGCTCCGCAGATCTACAAACGGTGATTAAATTTAATTAAAAAAAGGAATTGTAAGAAAGAAGAGTCATTGAACAAATTAAAAGAAAGGGAAATGTCTAGGTACCCTAAGTTTTTGTCCAACAAACAATTTCCCAGAAATGAGCTGCTTTATAAGTAATTCATCCAACAGGGCTTTCACTGAGTACCTAAAAGACACAGAATTTAAAGCCATCCAGAATATTCAAATTTAGAGACTCAATTTCTCTTTACCATCCGTCTGTTAGTTCTATGCTTGAACTTTCAGTGGCATTGGATGTCTCGGTATCTGGTTCTGCATTACACGTCAACTGTATAGATGCTATGCAAAGTACCAAAGGAGAAGAAGGGGGAGCATCTCCTTCTAGGATTCTCTTCAGAGCTGATCTGTGACCATTGTTAACTTCTCTCTCGTATCTATAAGAAAACATAAATAGCATTTTCAGAAAAGTTCTTACCTTTCTGGCTTCTGAGGGTTCTCCAAAAATGCAAATTTATATCAAATTGAATATCTGTTTTAAACTAAAGTACATCTTATAAGAACTAGTCATAATACCTAATTCTCATAAACAAGCATGTAAGTTTAAAGTTGAAAACTTGTCCCTGTGATCAATAAATTAGTCAACATAATAAAGGACCCTGATTAGAGAAGTGCAAGTACCGATATTTCAGTTCCTCAAGCACATTGGAAGCACTTAAAAGTTTTCCGGAAAATTTAGCAGGATAGCATCTCTCATAGCATGCAAGTTTCCAGACAATCCATCTGTAGTGATTTGCAATCCACCTACAGTTGCAAATAAAGAAAATCCCTAATGATGGTTAATATCTTAATCAGACTGATAATAGAATAATAAATAAATTAACACAATTAAATAAGCAAATGCACTAGGAAAACAATTAATCAGTGAATGACATTGTAGATTACGATATAATGCAGAACCCTAAAGAGCTTAGAACATGAGGTGGGTAGTTTATATCATATAGAATCCATGTCCTTTGGCAATAACTCAAATGTCTGTTGGGTACCAGCCACTGGATACATCACCTTGACAGATGATTGTCACACAAGTATACCAGCCCCAGTCCTTTTCACTACCTAAATTCACGTAACTGCATCCGGTGATTACGTGAAAAAAAATTTGGAGAAGCTAATGTAACTGCCCACAACTTTTTATATTTTTTGGAACTAGAGAGCTTAATCTCAAAGATAGATAGAGGAAACAGACCTATTAAGAAATAATATGCTACTTACTCTTTTGAAAGTACTGAACATCCAGATTGAGCCAACATGTGAAAGAAAGAATCCAGACCAATGCATTTTAAACCAGAGTCATCCTCAAACATGTGTTTGTCTGCATTCTCTGAGTTTATCTTTCTTAACCATTCAGGGAAGTTCTCAAACTATGACATAAATGCATTACATACTGTGTCAAGAGTGAAATGAAATCCCATATCAAAACAATGAGGATGTGTGTATGTTTAGGGTCTACTAACCATGTTCTGACAAAATGGAGGCTCTCCAAGATACTCCTTGATGTACTTGCGAGAAAACTGGAAAGGGTATCGAGTGGAAGCCCTTATTTTGCAGCATGATCCTTCCGAAATTTTAGGCATTGTACCTGATATAGTTGAATAATAAACATTTACATAAGGTTTGAAACAGCCTAGCAGATCGGCTCATTTACGCACTGGAGCTAAAGAAGCAAATTTGAACATATGTATTTTAGATTACCACTAGAAACTAGTGTTGACTTTTTATTCAACGGAGGGATAAATTTGGAATTGCGTGGCTTCTTGAATGGAGAAGGATATTTTCGATTTGATGGTATCCTCTTTTCTCCAGTGACTTGTTTATTGTCAGCACCAAAAGTATTTGAAATATCCACCAACGCCTTATTCAAAGTTTTTGGCACACCTAATGTGTTATCATTATACTGCTTGATATCATGTTCCACTGCATCAAATTCTTTGATCAAATTACTTTTCAGACCTATACCTTCTGATCTTACTGCAGTCTTATTATCAGATGAAAGTGATCTTAACGGGGATATAAAGTTATTAGACATTTGCTTTGCTTTTGTTTTTGGCATATTATCACTAAATGATGTACACACATTATTGTTTTCTTTGTTCATATTAGATGAAAATACCAAATTTCCTTCCTTAAAAAAATTCCCCAAATCAGGATCTCCTAGAAGGCTCCTTGCTTGTTTCAATGCATGACCAGAAACTTTTATAGATCTTCCACCAGCTGTTTGAAACTTAATAGGTGGTGGTTGTGATCTTCTATCTTTGATTTCACCTCCCGAATGAAATTTAAAGTTTGAATCTGGACCAAACTTAGCCTCTTGAAACCCTAAATTAGTTCCAGCACTTGCACATCTTGATTGTTCGAGGCCTTTGGAAGCATTATCAAGAGAAGAATTTTCTTCCAATCCTAACAGTGTTCTGGCTTTAATTAGACCTGTGGAGCATATGTTTACGGCTTTCCCTGACCCTGTTTTGAACATGCAGCCGAATCCATCATCTGGACCAGCTGTGTAATCTGTCATATTAAAACAATATGTATTACATATAAAAGTGCAAACAAAATCAGAATGACAGATCGCTAAGGTAAAATATGTAAGGATCTAAATGCATAAACATAACTGAAAAAAACCATGCTGTACTCCATTCAAAGAAGTTTTACATTAACTTGTACAAGTTATACAGCAGAAAATTTGTGGTGTTGAATATGCAAGCGCCCAGTATTATAATTGTATCCTATATTCCTACCAGTCTAATGAATCATATACAGATTGTTTCAGACGACCATTTTTAGCCAAATGAACATATTTTCCTGCTACAAAGGTTCAGAAATAACTTTCACCCATGTAGGTCCAGCAGGATAAAGGTGTTGCCATTATGTTTTGAAAGTGATTATACGTAGTGAAATAAAATCAGTTAATCAGTTGTAACCAGACTAGCTGCAAGAAATAATGTTTGATGTGCTTATGCTGTTTGAAGTTGACTGTCGTTATTAAATGACCAGTAACCAGTTGTTTAATTATTTGGCAGATTCTGAAAATCTAAGAACTTAATAGGTAAAAATGTAAATGACCCTAGAATACATTCATGTATATGGTTGAATTAACAACTTAACAGCCAACTTTAATATAAAATATATATACAACAAATTTATACAAACACATGTTAAATTTGCAAAATGCATATTGACAAATCTACTAAACAAATAGTAAATACAAGGTTGTGCATCAATAGAGCTGAGGCACAACTTCATAAAGCTGATGCTCAAATATGCAGCTTCTTACTTGGTCCTGGACTCCTGGTTATGAGATATATACATACGAACATCATACATGTATGTGTGTAGATGTGAGCACGCATGCATGTATATGTGTGTGTAGTGGTGGGTTGCATGGTTTAAAAAATTTGTTGAGGCGTACACCTCAAGGCACACCTCGAGACGAGGCGGTAAGAAAACAAATATGAGGTGGAACCTTATGGGTTCAGTTTGAACATACACCTCTAAGGGCCAAGGCGGTATGAAAACACGTGAGGCGGGCTTACGACTCGGTTCATATTGATGATTTAGACTTTCTATGTCAATTTCAAACATTCCATGTCTTTTTGATGTTTTAGACTTTGTGTCATTTTTATGACTACTAAGTATGATGATGAATTGTTGAAATTAGTTAGGAAAGTTCTTTGTTTGATGTTTAGTATTTTATTTTTATAAGATATATATATTTATTTTTTAATTCCGCCACGGCCCTAGGCCTCGGTTCGCCTCGAGGCCCGATTCCGTTCTTAACCTTGGTGGGTTCGGATGAGAACCACTAAATATTTAGAAACCATTTATTCACCGATAATGCATTCACAATTTATCTATTTAAAACAAATAAATGAAAACATATTATATATATATATATATATATATATATATATATATATATATATATATATATATATATATATATATATATATATATATATATATATATATATATATATATATATATATATATATATATATATATATATATATACATTTAGTTTATAATTAATTAATTTGGTAAGGTGAACATAATAGATTATTCACCTTGGAGCTTGGTTTTCACCAACTACCTAGAAATAGTGGTTATCATTATCAACGACTTCTGAGAGACCCCGAGAACCCACGTCTGAGATAAAGCAACAATAAAAGCCTCAAATCATGACCAAAAGACAAGCTCCAAACCGAAGGCAGAAGCCTTGAGTCGTTGACTCCTACAAGAGCCTAGGTTTATGGTGAGGGTCTAAGTGCCTAAAGACGAGTGCTTTGGTAGCTAATGGTAAGATCGGAACACCAGGTATGTAAATGTAGTTGATTTTCATCTTGAGTAGTCGTTGTTCTGTTTATTTAAGCGTATGTTTTGCCCTTTTCTTCAATTTTTGGTTTAGAGGCCAAGGTTTAGTGATTGTTTACTATTTTTTCTGACTAATGCAAGTTCAAGTTGAATCCACTCAGACCGAGTCAGTCATAGACTCGCGGGTCAATGACCATGTATTTATGAGTTGTGCTACCAAGTCAGCTCGTTTGCGTGTTCTTTGCGTTGACTCGTATGAGTTTAACTATGCCCATAGCCTCATAAGAAAATCATTTTCTTGATTATAAAGAAGTGGGAATTTAATGTTTTTTAATGAAAAGAATGAGAAAGAGCAATTAACTGAGGGGTACAACAGCAAAGAAAAGATTGCCTTCAACTAGAAAAAAGAAGTGACACATTACCTGAAAAGGCCTCATCATCTAAGTCTCCAAGAATAGAGAACGCCGCTTCGAATGAAGACTTTCTTGCTGCAACCAATTTCCCTGATCCGGTTTGAAATGTTACAGGTGTCTCAACATTATCATTGTTATCTTCATGTACCTTAAAGCATCCTGGTTTGAACAAACAACACAGTAGAAATCAGTATGATATATCCAGAATTATACATGTATTAACTAAAACATTATATTAATTTCTGTACTCTTCAAAACAATAAGATATATGCATATTTAAAACTTCAATGTCCTCTACATTGACATATCTTTGTGATAAATGAAAGTACTTTTTGAAACCAATTCTTGATACTTTTAGTCCAAAATCTTTTAAAATGAAGCAGCCTTGATAACCCATTTTCCTTTCTCAATGCTACAGATGCTTTTAAGACCATATAAGTCCAGCATTATATGAGAAAAAAATGCAGGATAACGAAATGGGTATACAAAATTTACTATGATCACATGGTGGGTTTCTTTTATATTGATAACATGCCATAGCCAAAATGCCACTTCGTGTCTCTTTCTTGGATGATTAGCAAAAATAATATAGAAATTACATTGTCACAGCAATTCACATATCAACTTTCATCACCATTACAGAAAGATGAAGAGAATATTTTTTAATATTCAAAAATAAGATAATTAAAGACCTGTATCTAACAAGGCATCATCATCATCTTGGCCTCCAAACATAGATAGTGCTTTTGCCATGGAGGACTGCTTTATAGCAACATGTTTCCCTGATCCGGTCCGAAATGTAAAAGGGGTGCCAACTCCATTCGAATTATCCTCTAGCTTTGAAAATTCTGCTTCAAAACAAGTAATACTCCATCATTCAATACTGAGAAAATCATAAAATGACAAATCCTTATTGATATCATTAGCAAACATTAATTTAACTAATATGCTTAGGTAGTAAAAAATCAATTCTTCTCAAGTAAATTCATTGAAGTAGCATTTATAAACGTCAACTAAAGCTTACAAACCAAAGTTACCAGCGTCTGCATTAGCTCCAGCGTCTTGATTTCCAAGAATACATGATGCTTTTGCTAAGGAAGAATGCTTCACTGCAACGGGTTTCCCCGATCCAGTTCTAAACGTCGGAGGGTTCGCAATTTCAACACTTTGATTCTCATATAGATTTGCACATCCTGCTTTTGAAACAAGCAACATTTTAACTGTTAACACTCTACTATCTATGTATATACAACTGCCACTCAGTATGTATGTACATATACATTTTTTCAACAGCAAATTTTAACTCCTAAACAGCACCTAATTGTACACTGAAAAAATTTGAACTCACACCACATTTGTAGAGGGCAATCACATATGTCACTAGGCTACAAGGCTATGGGCATGTACAAATACTTGAACCAAGTCGCAAGATTGAACCTCGAACACAATACAAATAAACAAGCCTACCAAGTAAAATTCCACTCAATAGTAGGGTCTGAAGAGGCTAAAACGAGGGCAAACCATGCCTCCATCCCATAGGATAAAGAGGGCTGCTCCTGGAGAGACCCCGGCTCCAGAAAACCTCTATAAATTCAAATAAATATACAATAGGAAAAATAAAACAAATATAAAGGACAAAAAACAAAAACAAACAAGTATCATATCAGCAATTAAACATGGCAAAACAAATAGCTAGTTCGCTACGCCTAAAGGCACGCTTAAAAATGCATGTGTATGTGTTTATTCAGTTTCAAATGCATCAATTCGGTGTATTGTAATCATTATACTCAATAACCTCTCTCAGATTACTCATATGCTACAAATATACGATTTTCACATGTGAAATTGAGACTTATGAAGATAATACCTTGAAGCAATAGATCGGAGATAGAAGGAAGATGGTGAGGAGGGTTAGGTTTCTCAATTAGACATTTTTGCGGTTCACTTGAGAGCTTCGTGTGGGAACGTTGCCACTTGAAGTTATTTCCGGCGTCGGAGAACACTTGCCACGTAGACATTTTCCGGCGAACGGCGGTTAGTGATTCGCCGGAGACGGTGTTGATCGGAGAAGACGGATGATTTCGTTTTGGGGATTTTGAGCTGAAAATGGAGCGAGAATTTCCCCTTTGTTTTTCTCATAAGGCGGGATGTATGATGTATCAAATAATAATTACGAAAGTTTCACATGCGACCCTTGTTTCTTGATCTTTTTACATTTATTTCTATAGTTTTTTTTATTTTATGTTTCTAGTTAAAATAGACCCCATTATGAAAATCATGATTTTGTTTTAGCCTACATGTGTTAGAATATGCTTGATAACGTTTAGCTAAATGGTTTTAGCCTACATGTGTTAGAATGTAGTGAACCATTAAAGTCAATCACATTTTAAACTTCAAACTGATGGTTAGTTAGTTGCGAAATCCAATGTGTGAATTGTTTACAGTTAGTGGTGTACAAACTGGGTTTTTTCTAAAACCGGTTTGGGTTTTAAACCGGAACCGGTTTGGTCAATCGTGGTCAAAACCGGTTTGGGTTCAAACCGGTTCGGGCTCTAAACCGGTTTGGACTTAAAAAAACCCAAACCTATAAAATCGATTTGGGTCGGTTTGAAAACCGGTTTGGGCCCTAACCGGTTGGGTTTTTTTTTTAACGTTATAAATTAAATAAAAAATTAAGAGTTAATTACATAAATAGTCTCTGTGGTTTATTCAAAGTAACAAGTTTTGGTACTAAGGGTTTTTTGTAACATGTTAGGGTATTGTGTTTTCAATGTTGTAACGAGTTAGGGTATTAAGACTAACAGACGTTAGTTATTCTGTATATCCAATGGTATTTTTGTCTTTTTATTCTACATCAGCCACTAATGTAACTTGAAGGGACTGTTTGTGTCATTTAAATAAATAAGAGGTTGTTTGGGTAATTTAGTAATCATATATATATATATATATATATATATATATATATATATATATATATATATATATATATATATATATGTATATATGTATGTATTGAATTGCCCTCTAGTTCTAAGGACCACCGCTGGCCACCGCCACCCCCCACCGACGCTTGCCACCACCGGCCATCGCCACCGACCACCATACCATCACATCTTCTTCATCGCCATCATAAGCAATCCCAAACATGGCCTCATCATCAACGCCACCCACTATGGTCTGGTCTACAGAGCTGGAGAGACAGCCCTCCCAACCACAATCGCTTTTGGGGACCTTCTGGTCCCGAACCCAAACCCACAATGCGGCACCCAATTGACCCAGATGAGCGAATTTCACAGGTGGGTTTGGTCACTTCCCTTGCGGAAATGGGTGCCATGGTGTTGTCGACACCCGACCCCTTGACAAAATCAAGGCTTTCTCATCTTGCTTACTCTTGGTGGCGCAAAGAGAAGCTCCCTGTTGGGGTTTCTGAACCTCCTCATAAAAAGACATGCTCGCCCTCCGAAGCCCCAATTGGTTCGTTGTTCGTTTTGCTTTGTGCTGGTTGTTAATGTTGCTTGATGATGTGTTCAAACTGAAATTTAAAGGATTTATTGGGTTATTGGGTTTGTGGCCGGCGGCGGTGGTGGGCGGCGGCGATGGTAGGCGGTGGCGGTGGTGGATTTATTGGGTTTATGGTCTGAAATGAGAAGAAGAAGAAGATGGGAGTTGGTTGGGTTGAAATTTTATTTTATGTTATAGCTAATTACACAAATAGTCTTTTGATTTGAAAAGAAAGATAGAGTTACAAAAATAGTCCTTAAAGGATATTTTAGTCATTTGAATCAAATTTAACAGAATAACTAACGTCTGTTAGTCGTAATACCCTAACTCGTTACAAAATTGAAAACACAATACCCTAAAATGTTACAAAAAACCTTTAGTACAAAAACCTGTTACTTTGAATAAACCACATAGACTATTTATGTAATTAACTCAAAAATTAATTATAAAAATTAGAGTTAACTAGTATTATGCCCAGCGCGTTGCGACGGAGCATAAAACCGTGCTAAGTAGTATCAATGTCATAGTGTTGCTAACGACCACCAACACTGGAAAATCTCACAAAACAAAAGAGTTAAAATTGAAAAGAGAAAGTAGACGTAAAAACGTTAAACCATGCACGCTTGTTGCGGCTTGTTAACGTGCAAAAATTAGATCAAAACATAAAACACAACACGGTCGCTAAATGGAAAATATAGAGGTAAAAACGTTGAACAACATACGCATGTTACATCATGTTAAATCGAAATTTTTAGAACGAAACGTAAAAATAAAAAAAGTTATAAAAGATGAAAATACATGAGATCAAAGTTGAAAGTAAACAAAAATGTTAGGGTTAAGTGTAAAAGATAAAAACTATTAGGATTAAAAGTAAAAATTTAAAGAAAAAAAATACAACTTGTAAAGCATAATATACAACTAATAATGCATGAATAAATTGCAAATTAGTAATATATAAATTACATAAATGGTCGATGTGGTTTATTGAAAATAATAGGTTTGGGTACTAAAGTTTTTTATAACAAGTATGGGTATTCTATTTTCAATATAGTAACAAGAATAAGTATTAAGACTAACTGTCATTAATTATCCTGTTAGTTTTACATAAAATGACTAATTTACCCTGTGAGGGACTGCTTTTGTAATTTTATGTATTTCTTTAATTCACAGATCATTTGTATAGTTACCCATAACTTAAAAAACCCAACCCACATCCCGTTTCTTTCAAAAACTAGGCACCACGAGGATT
The DNA here is from genome assembly GCA_025215565.1 of Flaveria ramosissima. Classification (NCBI taxonomy): domain Eukaryota; kingdom Viridiplantae; phylum Streptophyta; class Magnoliopsida; order Asterales; family Asteraceae; genus Flaveria; species Flaveria ramosissima. The sequence continues at coordinate 10,922,404 of CM046043.1, read as the reverse complement.
GAATCCACCACTTCTATTACCGACCATCGTTTTCGACCACCACCACTAAATCCGCCAGCCGCCTACCATTTTAGCCCCTTGGGGAGTAAGGTCGCCACTGCCACCACCATCGGACACCATTATAGACGATCCAACCACCATAGAAAACCCAAAATTTGTCAAAAGGTAAACCACCACCACCTAGTCACCACCATCACCACCATTTTGTCTAATCAAACCCATTCGACGACACCACCACAATATATACCAAACACACAACGGATCCCCCCCACCCCCTGGCTTTTTCTTAATACCCTAAAGCCTAAATAAGGCATTACCTAGTTAGGGATTCTTAACTTTAAGGCTTGTAGGCAGCAACGGATGATGATGGCATTGATGGTCCTGATGTTTCAATGGAGATAAAGCAGCAGTTGATGGTGCAACGGTGGGGATGATGCGATAATGATGGTGAGACGGTGGTGGTGATGGTCGGATGATGATGGTGTTGTTGGTCCTGTTGTTTCATTTAAAGAGCTAAACAAGATAGTGGTAGTGAGGTGGTAGCCAGCGATAGGGGCTGGCGGGGGTGGTAGGCGACGGTGGGTGTTGATGGGGGTGGTAGGCGACGATGGTGGTGGATGGATATGATATCCGGCGGTGGGGGCGGCGGGGCTATGGTAGCCGGCGGTGGCGATGGCAGGGATGTGTCAACAGGCGTGGGGGCGACAGTGATGTGGTAGCCGGCGGTGGCGGCGGTGGTGATATGGTAACCAATGATGGGGGAAGTGAAATTAGATCTTAAACATAAGGATTAAGGTGTGTGTGTGTCTATGCATTTATATATCTATATGCATATAAAAAGTTACACAAACAGTCCTTTTATGTATGAAATGACATCAATAGTCTCTGCAAGGTAAAAAGACGGAAATGCCCTTAGATTTAACAGAAGAGTTAACTTCTGTTAGTGTTAATACCTTAAGTCGTTACAAATTGAAAACACAATACCACTACCCAATATAAACAATTAGACATAAAATTTAAAATAATTGTTTGAAAACCGGTTTGGGAACCGGAACCGGAGCGGGTTAGAAACCGGTTTGAAAAAGAAAACCTACAAACCGAACCTAAACCGTCGGGTTGGGCCGGTTTGAAACCGGTTTGGGCCCCAAACCGGTTTCGGTTTTTTTTCCGAACCGGTTGCCAAACCGGTTTTTTTGAACACCTCTATTTACAGTTAAAATATTTTGTTTACTCTCTTGTATCTTGTTATATTTTAATATTACGTTAGGTTTGTTGATTTATGCAGGTAATTATAAAATTTCACACTTCGTACGAGATTTTATTACAATATATCACAATTGGCGTTTGATATATAGAACGAAGAAAACAAAAAGACAAAACAAGGTTATTGACCATGCAAGGGGACCACTAACTCCAATCACAATAGAACAAATCGTGAATACTATAAACACACTAAATATGAAATATGGTTTACAATATATGCACCACCTGAACATATACACATGGGCCTTATAATTATATTGATTGTTTACTTGATTTCCAACAAGTATTGATCAGTCTTTAAAAACGAATGCCACTAAATATAGAGAAGTATTTATAAACATTTGAGTTTGAAATGCTTATGTTGAGCAATGTGTGTGTGTTTTGAAATTGGTAAAATTTTGAATTTGTGGTCTTTGGGTGATATCCAATGACTCTTTGACAAACGGGTCTTTCGTAAATCTCCCGGATCTTGCCTATGTGGCTACCAGTACCTTGTCAAGCAATGAGTCATATTCCATGTCACATAGTTCTGGTAGATCATGCCACATAGGCATGATCTATAAATGGAATTTACAGAAGACCTCATTTCTAAAGAAGTCTAAGATTCAACCTAAATCCCATCACAAATTCAATTTTTTACCCATTTAAGAAATCTCAATTGAGCATGACTCTTTGTGGTTTGCGATCCACGATATATTTTTTATTTGACAACGTATATAACCCATTCGTCGAATCTCCTAAGCTTGTCTTCTTAGGACATATATGCTTGTAATAAATATTCATAATTTGATGATGATGGTATGTGTATGAATTCTTAAAAACAAATACACTTATGTCATTGCAAAATTCTCCCAAGCTCTTACATGAATCAAAGTGTGCTAGGTCCAAAACAACAATAAACAACTCAATGACTTCAACAATTAATGAATAATTATAGATCATAATAATAAAGCCAATCAAAATATAATCGTTTTAGCGATTGTGGGTTGTCAAACCATTAGAAATAACTCAAAAAATACAACTTATATTGAGATTAAGCGATCATAAACTTACATTTTGTTAATATCCTTAAATAAGACACAAGGGATTTCACATATCATAATACAACTTTCCCATGGTTTCTTATCCATTAGTTTATTTTTTGTTACAAATTCAAGAGGAAAAAAATTGATCAACAATTCTTTAGAGCAAGAAGAAACTAACAACCGTTGAAGCACCCACGATGGCGGAGACCCTCAATGTGGCAGCTGCAAATGAAGCTTCACCTTCATCACTCGCGGCTCCATCGTCGGACGATGAGCCATCTGCCTTGGGAGAAGCTCCACCAGATGGTGTTGAATCGGAAGACGGGGAAGTTGCAGGCGTATCAGAGGATGATGGGGTTGATGCCTTCGGGGAGCTGTCGGCCGCAACACTGAGTCCCACGAGGGCGATGAAGACAAGCGCAAGAACGATCATTTGGCGAGACATTTTTTGGAGATTTTAATGGAGAAAACAATCTATGAGTTTGAGAAGAAACAAGAAGTATTTCATAATAAGGTAAATGTGGAGAGGGGATGATGTTTATATATTAGATAATTTTGTGGTGGAAGCAATGAGAGGTTGATATAGTTATGAGTGGTGATGGATGGTAGAGCTTTGCTTTTAATAATCAATGGAGGACACTAATATTCACAAAAGTAGGATGAATACTCCTTAATATTGTATACTCTCGTGCATGAAGTAAAACTTGCATCGTAATAATCACAACGTATGATGTATGCTTATATATATACTATAAAAGATAATACCAACAGTATAATCATTAATCCATACACTATATTTATACAAAAGTATGTAAAACAATACTAATAATGTAATCATTAATTAATACTAAAGTATATAATCACTTAACCAATAATACAATATCAAAATGTAGCATAATCACCGAGACATACAATATGTACAAAGAAATATGAAATACAATATCAATACTCTAATAACCAATGCCTATACTATATAACTACAAACATGTGTAACTCCACACAATAGTAATCAAGTTTTCTAAGTATTTTACTAATATCACATAATGTTTTGTTGTTCCTCTAAGTATTTACTAAAGTCACTTAGAAACTTTTGTTCCTCTCAGTATTCTACTGAAGTAATAGGTGTTTCATTATTATGATATTTTTATAAACGTAAAAAGTTACATTTTAAATGACATTAATGAAATATATATGAACCATAATTACTATTGTTGATTATTTTTTTAGATTAACTTAAACCAACAAAAAATACATTAAAAACAAACTAAATAATAACCAAGTTTCATAATTTATTATTTAAGTTAGATATAAAGAAAAAGTAATCACTAAATAAATAGTAACTAAGGTATATTATCCATTTAGGTCACTTAATTATAGAAAAATAATATTTAAAAGAATTCACAAGATTAGAACACCTCATGAAAGGTGAGTGCCTTAAGAACCCTCGCAAAGAATTTTAGATGACTTTGATTAGTGAAATACTTAAAAAGTTAAAATACTTTCTATTATGTGTACTTTTTTCTATACAAAAGTATCAAAAACAATATTCATAGTATAATCACCATTAATGCATTAAAATATAACATGTGAACATGTGTAACATATACAATCATCAATGCATATAAAAAAGTATTAAGAACAATACTCGTACTATAATCATCGATGTGTACACTAATGCATAATCAAGAACTATGTAACGTAACTATCAACAAATATATTATACCCACACAAAGGTACCAAATTCCCAAAAAGTCTCATTTATTTAATTAAAGTTCAATAAAGGGTGATGTGTGATTTTCGGATTGTAAACCCACATCAAATCGTAATGAGACTATGGGGTTGTTGGGTATAAATCATTGAGTGGATTTGTGGGTGGAAGTTGTATGTATTACTTAGATATAATTGGCATATCGTATGTTAATTTCTTAGCATATTTCAATAAGCAAATCCTTGTGCCATTTACATCTCATGGCTAATAGAACTTTTGTGATCGGTAGAAAAACCTCTACAATTTGCAAAAGATCAAAGAGTTGACAAAACTTGGTGAATAATTGGAGAACCAAAGTGAGTGCAAGATCTCAAGTTGAAACGACTAAAAGTTATTACGAACTCAAAACTTGTATCGACTTTTTAATTGCAAACGATGCACTCATCATTGGCAATAAGTCCAAGGCTAATATTTAAGGTAACTTTTGTTGGTAAGTGATCATCCACTTTTTGCTAGTTAGTACAAAGACTAGGTAAATTCTTCTAAATATCATTGATTAAAGAATACCAATAATTAAGAATTTATACTAACACACTAGTGATAGGAAGACAATTTTTTTATAAACTTCAAAAACTGATCATCTCCCAAGGTTTACAGGAATATAAAATGCAAACCAAAATTCAAATGAACCTTAAAACATAAACGGACCATAAATAAATTCAATAAAACTTAAAATAACATAAAAAGTTAAAATACTCATTGAATAAGACGTTTTTGGGCAAGAGCGATGACCCAAACTGCCTACGGCTCCCGATCCAACAATCATTTTTGACTGATCATACGCCTAAAACGAAGACTTCTAGCTCAAGTTATGATCATTTTACTGAAGCCCCCTTGGACATGCGATCCTAGACCTTTAAGTACAAAATGGTTTGCTCATCCACACTTGGAACCACACCAATTTACAAAACAATGGCATGGGTACGTAAATCATACGACTTTCCATCATAAGATGTACAAGCTTCCCCTATATTACGAATGCCGTCAAAGGCTCTCATAGTCACATATAAAATAGGTTTTGGTACGGTGGTATCTATGCTATAATTTAAGAAGTTGTATTGAAAATAGGGTTATACACTTGTAGAAACAGTTATAGTGATATGACCTATGGTCCCCTTGTCTGGACCAAATATTGTTATTTGATTGTTTATAAGTAGTTAGTTATTACCCGTGGTTTGTAAATACTCTGAACCATTTGGGTTATCCCGAACCAATCAACATATTTTTCAAGCCGTTTGGGAGTTGCTTAATGTTTTTAAAGCTGGATCAGACATCAAATCAAACGTTTTACTAGTTCATTGGTGGGACTGGTTTGACTAGTCTGATTGCAATAAGAACCGGATAATATAATAAAAAATTTAAAACTTAAACATATAAACGTATAACAAATTTAAAATATAATGTAACAATATGTTACTTTTTTGTGTGCTTTGAAATATTAATAAACTACGAAACTTTAAATAAACAAAATATGAATTAAAGTCTAAAACAACGTAAAATCATTAAACAACATTTAAGAGAGGTAAAAATATTAAAAATTAAAATATGATCCGAACATCTGGTCCGACGAGTAACAGACATGTTAAAACAAAAATGTTCCAGCTACACACAATCGGACTGGTTTTGTGTCCAATTCTGTTCTTAAAACACCGTGCTATCCTTACAACACACACATAGGGGCGGACCTAAGTACAAAAGAGGGGACAACCAATCCTTGTAAATTATTTTAATGTTATACGTAGGTGAAAATCCCAAGTGCCCCCTAAAGTCATGCAACCGTCCACCCTTCCACCTATGAAAAATATTCCTGGGTACGTTATTGCGCACACGCGATATGAATGTATAAAACACAAAGCAAAAGTAAAGGGGATCCAATCATTTTTCAAATTTGTATGGTTTTTCAACCATCCATTGACGACCACAATGATTCAATGAAGGTTTGCCACCCATCCTGACTATAAAAACCCTCTTCATATTCACCCAACACCACCATCCATCAAATAAGCAGTGTTTCTCTACATTAATTCTAGAGAAAATACTGCATTTTTAACCCATTTTCTTTCACTTTTCTACAATATATCACCAAAAATGGCTCGTCAGATGATTGTTCTTGCTCTCATCTTCGTTGCCTGTGTCGGGTTCGCCTCCGCTGGCGGTGGTGACAGCTCACCAGCGGATGGCAAACCATCCGCTAGCAGCCCCGCATCGACCCCATCCGACAGTGGAGACGCTCCAGCGGTTGGTGGTGGCTCATCACCAAGTGATGCACCTGGTGCTGATGGTGCTAGTGGGGCTTCAACCACCGCGAAAATGTCCATTGCCGCCAGCATCGGGGCTGCAGCTGCAGCAGGCCTTTTGGTTCTCTGAATTGTTGTTGAATGTTGATTGTTGTTGATTGCCATGTACAGCAAGTTTTCTTATGTTAATTTGTTGTTTCATAATAATGTACTAAAGGTTCTTTGTACAGGCCGTCATCATTAAGATTGCCATTTTAAGTTATTGTGAATAAAAACAAAAAAAAAATGGTCTTTTGAATATATGTTGTTATGTTCGTGTCGTGTTTTCATGCTCTGTCGTCATACATTTACCCTAATTTTTGGGTCAAGTTGTATGAAATTGACTTCTATATTTAAATTTACATCGAGAAAAGGATTACACTCATTAATCATTGTAACATAAAAAGTCATTGGATCGATGTATCAAGGTGTGTTGCATGATATACATCTCTAAAAAGTTAAGAGCTCAAATTTTTTCGTGAACAAGTAGTATAGATTTGAACAGGTTTTAGATTGTGTAGATTTTACGTAAAAATTAATGATTATAAGATATTACTGTTTCTCTTAAAGATTATATCGTTGAGTTAGCGACGCATACTCGTTTTTTTCAGTATTATCATCGCTTTAAAAGTTGTTAGAAATCATAATTTTTATAACATACTACATTCTTTGTAAAAGAATATTTGTTTAAAAGGCAGGCTCTAAATAAACACAACTTATGTGAACGATTTTGTTTGTTTAATCTTAAACAAACAAATAAATAAACACAAACACCAAAAACAAATGTATTTTTATAATTCAAGTTTGTTCTATTAATTAATAATATATGAATGTTTTCGTGGTCGTTTACATTAGTTCATTTAAGTTCAAAACAAGTATATAGGAAGACAAACATAAGCAAATATAAACAAACGTAAAATAACAATAACAACTTTAGTATGTAAATCCAAACATTTTTAAAGACCAAACATAGATATCTTAAGTGTAGGTTTGTCGAATGATTGAAAAACTAAGTCAAATACAAGCTTTAAGATGTTCATAAAAGTGTTGGTTCGACGATATACATCCATGTTCGACGATATACATCCATGATGTTAATCCACAATTTACCATCCATATTCATGATAAGTAATGAGAATGCATTAGGGTCAGATGTACACATTTGATCTACATAATAATGCATCTAAAACATTTTTTTATAGCTTAATGTATACAATATATTAGTATACTGACATCTATCGAACTTTTATGAACATTAATGTTCAGTGGCAAGCTTTTAGTAGGTTATAACAAGTCAACCAACCACAACTTGTCATGTGATAGATTGTTTAGAAAAAATGATTTATGTTACAGAGTGTACAACTAACAATTATGTATATGTAAGAGTTATGTATATGTAAGTACGTGTTACCAAATGCACAACTAAGAGTTACGTAAATGCAACTCATACAAGTTACGTATATGTAAGTCGTTTCGTCATTATCGTTGTTCCCTGAAGTTCAAATTTTAAAAAATTCTCAAAAAATAATATTAAAATTTACTCAAATATAATTTAAACAATTAAAATGTTAATTCATAAGTTTAATGACCTAACTAAAACCAATTTTAAAACTTGATTCTTATTAAACAACAATTTTCTTTTGTTAGAGTAAAAAGATTGATATTCGTGCAACATTTGACCCGTTTCCTATTCGACCCGCATGAAAACGGAGCGAACCCGAAGACTACATACAAAGGGCCAACAAGCAGTCACCGGTTATCGGCACCAATCAACAAAATGTCAGCCGGATCCGACTCCGGCAACAGCTTCTCGTCCGCCGTTAACGGCGGCATGACGGTGGAGGAGTGCGAAAACATGATCCAAGGAAGCCTCAGAAGTAATCAATCCATTCTAATTTTGTTTTGTTCTTAGGGTTTAGGGTTTATAACTTTAATCTGTTCCTATTAAGATTGAATTTGTCGTCATAGTTATGTGATTTGAGATTGATATTACAGCTCCAACTGTGAAGTTCTTACGGGAGCATCTGGAGAAAAGTGGATGCAGTATTGCGCCCAATTTCATCAAGGCCGCAAACTGCAACCAGCGGATGAGTGGTGGCTATGTTCGTGGAGAAGGGGTAATCTTCTCTTGTTCCATTGATTACTCTCATTATGTTGATAATGATTCAGCTTAATCAGGCTCGTTTGATTGTTCTAAAGCAAATTGAATTTTAACAATCCAAAACTATGAATCATTGATAGTTTGACCAATGACGCTCTTAACTTTCATTTTTGTTAGGAAGACAATCCTAGTGGTATAATTATATAGATTTACACTCGGATACACGTGATTTTTCACTATATTTCACATGTACGTTTCCCCATTTCACTCACAGTTGTCATTGTGAGTGAAGTTGAGTGGAAATCAGGTGTAAATATGTGAAGATTATGCTAGTGAGATTGCCTTTAGTAACAAAAGTGAAAGTTGGAAGTGTCAATGGTGAAATTGTTGGTTTGCCCTTATTTTTGGCCATTTTTTGGATTATTTAAGATTAAAATGCCATCATTGGCTTAATTTTGAGCACTGATTATGTAGCTATTATGTTCTCAAGAAAAATACTGAAGTAACTCAGCTACATAGTTCTAGGGATCTAATTTTTCAGAAAGTTAATGGCTAATAGTTGAATGGTTTATGCCATCGTGTAATGTATAGATGTTCTTTTAATCTAAACGTATGCTCGTGTTGATTGGAATTCTTTGAATGTTGTAGATAGTGGTATGTAGTAATCATTTGACCATTCAAGATGAAGTAACTCAAGTGGTTATCCATGAGTTGATTCATGCATACGATGACTGTCGGGCTGCAAACTTGGATTGGACGAATTGTGCTCATCATGCCTGTAGCGAGGTCTGAATCCTTGTCGACCTTTTTATATTATTTCTTAATCTGTTTATTTAAGATTTTGATCCTCAAAGTGCCTCGGCTTTTTCTTGATTATATCTGAAACAGATCCGTGCTGGCCATCTTAGTGGTGACTGCCACTATAAGAGGGAATTATTGCGAGGTTTTGTCAAAATAAGAGGTCATGAACAAGTAAGTTTGTTTTCAATACATGACATTTAGTTAGATGGGTCAAGCTATCTCGCCTCACAATATTTTGCTAACTAGAAATTTGTATTCGTGGTTTTTTTGTTTGAAAGTTGAGCTAAACCATATGGAAGCAACCTCAACAACCATCTAATTGTTATTCTTTGCTCCCCGAGCTCTGAATAAGGTTACTAGCTCTAATTAATCTTCTGAATTTGACACTATGCTCTAATTGAATTATTACAAAAGTCAATTCATAGAGTAAGATGCTAAGAGAAAAGACAAAAATATAGGAATTACTTTGTAAATATGCTGCCTTTGATCTCTAGTCCATGACTAGCCTACATTTTTTTTAACATTTAGTCATTTAGAGGATTATTTACAAAATTTAGTGTGCGTTCCTCTTTTCACATAATTTACTTAATTAGTACGTATCAATTAATGGGAATGCTAGTTTGCTTGAACTGCAATACCAACAATGGCAACACTAATCATGTCTAATCTGAGTTGGCATAGGATGATTCGGGTTGTGCTTTATTCGTATCCAGGTGAAATAGGTAATGGGTTTTGTAGTTTGGACGGGTGGTTAAATTTTGTTTGATGGTTCTATAAGGAAGACCATAAAAACGTAGCTAAAACAGAAACAAGTCAAATACTTAAATGGGTTTTAAGTGTATCTTTTAGTTCATGAAACCTTCCTAATCATTTTATTCAAAAGGTTTATTTTTGAAAGAATATAATTCTTGTAATAATATTTGACAAATTAATTGCTCATAAAAAATCAAAAAGACTGGACAAACGGTGTTCGGATGAACCCACAACAAAATCGCCCATGTGACCAAGTCACTCGTTTTTGCCAACTCTAGTTCTAATATTTCACATTTCCTCTTCATTCCTATTCTTGAATACATATTAGGCTGGGCTCTGGAGAGAAAAGTGAAGCTAGGACATTCATTTGCCTCATCATATTTGTTTAATGAATTCTGTTTCGTTTGCTGTGTTATCTTCCAACATTATCAGACTCCCTCTATTGAACGAATACTTTTACATTCTAACAAATTACCGACTCTGTGTGTTTTCTAATTAAGGACTGCGTGAGAAGAAGAGTAATGAAGTCATTGGCGAGCAATCCTTACTGTTCAAATGCAGCTGCTAAAGATGCAATGGAAGCTGTTTGGGACACATGCTATAATGATACTAAACCATTCGACAGAGCCCCTTAACGATATAAATCCATGCTTTTCAGCGCCATATATGTCGCTTCATTAGCTTCCTCATTTTTGTTCAAAACAGCTTAGTTTTAAATAGACTAAAACATCAACCCCCAGTGGATATCTATTATGATATTCAAGTTTATTTGAGCTTTTCCCTGAGCTTTGTATCTCTATGATGCCGGCAATTCTATAATAATTTTTGTGCTGATTTTGTTTTTCAATTTAATTTTTAAAGTATTATCATTTCTATAGTTGCTGATGCTTGTTCAGGGTTCTGTTCAGGTGATAGCTTGTATATATGATCCTAGAGTATGGGGCCGTCTTCCTTTTTTTAATTATTATTATTATTTAATAGATTTTAAGTAAACGTCGAAAATTCTACACATAATAAATGGGTCTATTTGGTTATGTGACATCTCTTAACATGCCAAATGGCCCTGAGGTAAACAAAAATAGGAGTCATATGGGTGGCTTGAATGGGTTATAAACAAATTAAAAATCGTCTAAAATGTATCTATATGTATAAAATCTCTTTAATGTTTTAATTATATATAATGCTAGGAAAAACACGTACCTGGTGTTTGACTTACCTTTTGTTTAGCAGAGGGGTTTGATCGTTTTATACAGTCTTACTTTACACTTTTTGTAAGAGACTGGTTGTTAGGGCTTGAACCTATGACCCTCATTTATATATAATCCATTACCCAAACACGTATATTCTTATCACCTTATTTTTGGATCTTCTTAGATAAGGAAATGCATTTAAAAGTGTGTAGTCTTAAGGGGTGTCTTTAGATGTAGCAACCCTTCTTTTATGTTATGCACTTATGCTATCAATAAATGATTGTTATGATGTCTTGCTAGATTTTCACTAGCATGCTTATTGGTAGTTTTTTCCCGAAAAAAAGAGAGAAAAGAATATAGAAATGGATGTTTTTATGATATGAAGGTATTTTAGAAAGCGATGTCTTTATTTCATTTGGTAGATATAAAGTTTATCATTATTTTATTCTTCTCACACTCTACCATTGAGTGTTAAGTGAGATTTTACTGGGTATATTTGTTTTTTTTTCTTTGTTTGCAGTCACATCCATATCATGGTATCATCCATATCATGGTATCGATGCTATTGCTTCACTACAATATTACAGGTTTGATCATTAATGTGTTCATGCATCCATTTTGAGTGGTGAATCCTAAACCAGGTGGGCGTTAATCTTGAACGTTTACTTGTGAATAATCCGATATGGTTTATGTTCTATAAGTAGCGTAGCATGTTGATGCACCCACTTTAAGTGTGATTTCCAAGTCACGTAAACCAAAGGTAGCAAATTAATTTTGACTCATTTGTTTAGTAAATAAATCAAATACGGTTATGTTTTACAAGTATCATAATAAGTTAGCAAAAAATGAATGGCAAATCAATTAAAAAGAGAGATATAAGGGAGCCGAAAGTGTGTGTTTCCGCTGAAATATCCTACTCATTTTATTAAACAAAAAGATTAGTATTAAAAATAATACTTTGTAGTGGTATTTGACATATTTATTATCTATACCACATTTAAAAATTAAAAACTCTGGAAAATGTTCAAAAACTTTTTTTCGAATGGTAAATGTGCGACCCTTGTTCGGAGAATATATGTTATATTAATCGGCCCCACTTATCCGTTTTCCATCCGTGACCGCGCCCCCAACTCCATCAGGAGGAAACCCATTACTGAGAAAACCCCTGCTCAACTCTAAGCATTTTGCTCGAAGTGAGACTTGAACCTATAACCTCCTAATATTTACATGTCATGGGCAATATGAATCAGGAACCTTTAACTCGAAGAGTAGATGATATAACACCGGCAAAGGTAACAATCCATTTGTCGGATGTACTCCTACCCAATCTTATTCGATTTACTAGACATTATGTTGGGTCTTATTGTGTTTTCTGGACAATCTCATGCACTAAAGGAGGATTATATCAATCTGGCTAACCAAATGATGCATGATAATTATTTGTCGTACGTTTTTAAAAACTGGGTGAAGGCACTATAAGACCAAATGATCCTTATACAACTTAGATACAACTAGCTAGCTTTGATGCCGCAAAACTAGACTTTCATGTCTCTATACTTATAATTATATCATTGGCATATGAGCGGACACCTTGATTGACAAGGTTAGACTTGCACGTCCGTATACAACTACAATCCATTTCATTTTTTAATAATAATACGATATACGTTAACAAAATATTTCTAATTATAACCTATGCTAGTAAATTAAATTATGTAAAATATTTGTCTTACGTTCAAAATTTGCAAACTTTTTCCTTTTAAAATTTTAAAGTTGGATGCACTCCAAACATAACAATATAACATGTTTGTAAAGGTTTTTGGAAACACAAAAAGGGCACGCTTAATTAAGACGTACAATAATTATTGATTACTAATACTATAAAATCACTAGGTTGATGCCTGCAATTATTTACAAAATAGCCCTTACGGTACAACCAGTACACCAGCGTAGTTCTATTGTCATGTTTATCCATCCTTTTTATTTTAAAAAAAAGTTGGAGAGAGATATAAAAGATCATCAAAGGCGATTGTTTCCTCCGGCAGTTGAGCCTTTAGTATCATTATTAATAATGATAGAAAAGGTTAAAAATTAATTCATACATTTTTATTTTATTTCTCTCACAACTCCTAATCAATCTTATTACTTATCTATACATGCATCTTATATAATTTAAATCACATCGTTTATAGAATAAAGTAGGGTTGTAAACAAGACAAGTTAGGTTGGTCTTGAGCTTGACTTGTTTAAACGAGCTAAGCCGGCTTTTTCATTTAACCAAACTCAAATTGTGGGCTTTGGCTAGCTCGTTAATAAATGAGTTGGTTCGACTTGTGAACTAACTTGTTTATTTTGATATTATGTTTTTGGTTTTTTACACATTTGTGTATAATAAAAAAAAAATGATATTTTATATATTCATTTCTGTAAACTCGTTGAAACATTTATGTATAATTGATATTTAATTAACTATGATGATCATCAGTATTTTTGTATACAGAGGCTCTTAATAAAAAACTATAGAATGAGTGAATGACATATTAATCATACGTCTGTGGTCTATATAAATATACAACATAAATTTAGTTTATAAATAGATTGATTTCAAACAAACTACTTTCAAACTATTCACGAGACGAATGAGTTGTTTGACAACTTTTGAATGATTAAGTCATGAACCAATAAAGAGGTCTGAATCATTAAAAGGTCTGAACCATTAAGTGTTGAATCATTAAGATCATTAAGAGCTAGTATATCGCTTAACTATTCAAATGCAAATGTCTAACCAATTCAGATAAGATGTCTTAACCATTCAACATTAGTATAATGCTTAACCATTCAGAGGCAAATGTCTGAATGGTTCAGACATTTGCTAGCGTAACAAACAGTTTAAACCATTAAATGCTGAACCATTCAGACATAAACCATTAAGAGGCTGATTAAAAGGCTGCCAAACATCCCCGAAAACTTTTTACTCAGCACCGGAATACAAACATCTTATCATCTTCTTTTTGGACATTTTTTTAATAAAATTATTACTCAGATTGATTAATAATTACCATGTTAAGAGCATTCTAAACACGATCTTATCAAGGGTATCCTCCACGTCAAGTTTTCTTCAAAAAGCATAAACCCCCAACACTCCAACACAACATTCAACACAACAAAACCATCATCATCATTCATCATCATTCATCATCATCATCATCATCCTCCTCTTTATGCGTTAGGTTGAACAATGTCGTACGATTACCTTTTCAAATACATAATCATCGGTGACACAGGTATTCACTTCACAATCCTTTGTTTGAGTTCTTCTACTATACTTCAATCTCTCACATGATCATGTAAACCCTAACAATTTACGTACATCTTTCACATCAACAACCCTAATTCAACTCCTAAACGGTTTCGGTTAGCGTTTTTTGGTGTTTGGATGCTCAGGTGTAGGGAAATCGTGTTTGTTGTTGCAATTCACTGATAAGAGGTTTCAACCGGTTCATGATTTGACTATTGGAGTCGAATTCGGTGCTCGTATGGTCACCATTGATGGCAGGCCTGTGAAGCTTCAGATTTGGGATACTGTAAGTGTTTTTGCTAACTTATCCTTAGGGCTTAGGGCACCACTTCATTTGGTTCATGTTGATAGTAGTTTTTTTGTGTTTCTGTTATTGCTTTATGATTACTGATATGGATTCACGAATTAGTTCAAAATGGTGCTGGTGCTTGTGTTCTTGGTTTTGATGATATTGAGGAATTTTATTAGTTTATAGTACTGTAAAATAATATTATTTCATTGTTGTTATCGTAAACAATTCCTTTTAGCCTGCGATCTTTTCATTTATAATCATAAAATGGGTATCTCTAGGGGTTTCAGTTTTTTTTAATGTACTGATATAGATGGTGTGGTTGTTTAGCACGTCATGCTCTGAATGTGGTCAGATATTGGTGAAAATGCAGAGTAGGTTTTTTTGAGTTGGGTTTGTTTTGGTTCAGTCCAACTCTTGTTCTCAAGCAAAGATATCGGTTAGGATCAAATACATGTTCCAGTCACATAACATCAGGTTACTTATTGACAATTCTTCTGTTTGGGGGAATGAGGGTGGACAGTATTTTGCAACTCTACATGAATTACAAGGCGTGTGATATGCAGTAAGTCTCATGGTGAGGGAGAAGTAAGCTGGATAGAAAGAAATGACTCAATAAGGGTTAAAAACTGTAAAAGATTGTGGTTTATACCTATTTGTGAATAGAAGGATTAATAGCATCCTTGATTTTAATGGGTATAGGATTGATCTAATCAAGGATCATAGACTTAGTAGTAAGTAGTAACAAACTGATAGAAACAAGGCCATAGATAAGAATGAATATTTACTTATGAAAACGTCAGCATTGTTGGAAATGTACGTTCAAAACGCGGCTGAAGTTTAATAGAACCAAGGATAGTTAAAGACGGAAATAATAAAGATAGCTGAAAACATAGGAGCTTGGGGTTGCAGTTTAGATGGATTATGGAATATGATAATGAAATAGTATGCAAATTGCAAATAGGCAACGAAGGAAATAAGAAGGGTAAAGGATTTATGAGTCGAAATAAATAAACAGTGGTAATTGGTTCACATGTAGTGAAATAGCTATGCTGTTTAGAAGAAAATAGGAATGTGTAATTAGGATCATATTGGAAGATCTTCTGGAATGGACTCTGGAAAAGCTCCATGGAAGTTGTGTAAAAAGATTATTATTGTATGACAAGGCATATTTGAGTGTAAATAATGGTGATAGATCCTGTCATAGGGATGAAAAAGAAATATGATACAAACAGAGATGATTCTTTCGGTGACATTTTGATGGAAGATGTAATAGAACTATGCAGATATGGTTGTGAATTTTATATAGGTGTGATCTGTGCATATCTATAATAGATGATGACAACTGAGGGAACAGTTGAAAGGTGAGATGTTTAAGGGTTTCTGATGGCTGATAAGAAATTAAAGCAAGTGTTCACTGTAGTAAACCAGTAAATAGAATTATTAAGACAATCTGAGAAGTCACAGTATCCACCTTAAGAAAAGGCTGACAAATAAAATCTTGAGATGGCACCAAAACCGTAGCAGAAATTTTGTGGTGGTGATGATTTTGAGGTTAAACCAACGTAAAAAGATCTCGAAGAAGTTTTTGATTAAATAGGTAGTACTGAGGGAAATAACTCTCTAGTAAGGATAAATGGTATATAGTTGGATCAAATAGTTAAAGAATAAAAGTTAGAAGCTTGAAGTTGTTGTTCCGGTATTATGTGGTTCTGATGTGATTTATCATGGTTTTTAGACTCAAATATGTATCATTGTATATACTTGCAGAATGCATGAATATTGCATCATTTTTTTGTTGACTGTTAGATTCTGAATAAAAACCTCTTTTTTTGATTCAGGCTGGACAAGAGTCATTCAGATCAATCACTAGGTCATATTACAGAGGAGCAGCTGGAGCACTTCTGGTTTATGACATTACTAGGTACATATGATTATCTTATCTAGTTTTTTGTTGCACATGAATTTCACATAAACAGGTTGTTTTCATGACCTATAGTCGTTTTCTTTTTGGTTAAAACTCAGGCATACATATGTAATATAGGATATTGCTATGATGCATAATTATTGTAGTGTGGTTTAACTTCTTAGGAGAGAGACATTCAACCATCTAGCTGGGTGGCTTGAAGATGCACGTCAACATGCCAACCCCAACATGACAGTCATGCTTGTAGGGAATAAAAGTGATCTCTCCCACCGAAGGGCCGTTAGTAAAGAGGAAGGAGAGCAGTTTGCAAAGGAAAACGGCCTCTTGTTCTTGGAGGCATCTGCAAGAACATCACAAAATGTTGAGGAGGTACTATTCTGTGTGTCCCATCTCTGTGCTAAGACCAACACACCATCTTGTATAAATGATACCAAAAACAGGGATGGATAGTGCCAACCAAGCATTAGATTGATGTTGAATGTTTTGCTGGCAAAATGTGGGTCGGGCTAGTTGGGGAACATGTTTGGTAAGGCCTTAGGTTGAAATGGGTCGTGTTTTGTATTGGTGGATCAAAGGAATTATAGTGGTTGAGAGATTTAGTTATGAGTGTAAATGCATTATTGCAATAATAAGACTTAGGAGGTTGTAAGCAATGGAAATAGACTTGGCGACCGTTCCCCTTATAGTTAGTCTTCTGTTTGAACCTTTTTAGATAAGACACAATTCCAATCAACCCTTTATAAGTAAATGGGTCGGAACTGCCACCTGTACAGCTGTACCAATCTCTTAATGTGTTTTTTAATCATACAGGCTTTTCTGAAGACTGCTGAGAAGATACTTGAGAAGATCCAGGAAGGTGTCTTTGATGTCTCCAATGAGGTAAACCTATGCAATGTTATTCTTCTTTACTAATCTGATTTTATACACTTGGGCTTTATTAATACGGTTAATTTGTCTTTGGTGATATAAAATGATTAGTCATCCGGGATCAAGGTTGGATATGGGCGTCCTCAAGGCACAGGAGCAAGAGACGGAACAGTTGCTCAGAGTGGTGGATGTTGTAGTTGATCTCAACAGCATAATATAATATTTACATATCATCGTTTCCGAATCTTGGAACATGTAATATATATTAATAACTGGTTTCTGCTATCTTGAATGGAGTCGGTCATCATGTTGTGTCAATGACATGAAAACGGTTTTCATGTGTATATAATGTTTGTCAACCTGCAAATTGTATTGCTTGATGACAGCCTTTGGGCGGATGTTACATGTTTTTAGTCAAAACATCAAGTATTATGCTTCTGGATGCTTGTTGATTGCTTGATTAAGAACATGTAACATCCATTCCTTTTACATTCTACTGAATACTGGTCATGTGGTCAAATGACTATAAATCATGACGAAATCCAACCTATTTGACTTTAGTCCTTTATTTGGTCAACCTCCACATATGACCTTAATTACTTCCAATCTTTGTCCAATAATTTTTTCTAAGACTGAATTTTTCATAGCAAAACATTTCTAACAGGGTGTGAACAAGTCAAGATGCTCGCAAGTTATTTGAGATCATCTCTTTAAAAAGTCAAAACAGGTTCAAGTCATAGTTTGAGTTTATTTGGGGCTCATTTAATAAACAAGCTTAAGCCCGGGCTTTAGATATCGTGTTCAAGTAAGCTTGTGCTTTTAAACATGTTTTATATTATATATATTAGTTACAACTTTTATGAATGGTATATTTTTATGCTTTCTTAATTGAACAATGAAACTTTTTATATTACAATGTGATTGAAAAACTTATTTTGTTTTTCTTTTTGTTTTATAAACACCTGTACTTTGGAATTTTACGTTCTGTTGTACATTTTATTTAAGTTATTTTTTTCCCTTCTTTTTAACAAAATTACTTTATTATCACTAAACTCTAATAAAGATAACATGCAGCCCGTGAACTTTAATAAATTTATAAAATCTTTTTAACCAACACTAAGCTATTCAGTTTTAAAATTTTACAACAAAATTTTATATTTTATTATTTTTTAACCAATCCTTACGCTTTGTTTATTTTTAGCTACGTTTTCAACTTGCTGTGGAGCTTGTGTAATTACCTATCATTAATTTACTGTGCAACCTTTAAAGTTAGATGAAGTTATCATATGGTCTTTAGGGTTTAGCGAAGTCATTTTTTTAAACAAATATACACTATAATATTTTTAATCTGTTACGCCTTTTTTTATTTGATATACGTTTTAGCGCATGTAAAACCCACCAATTTATATAGGAATACACATGGGCCCAAGTGTTACAAGATAAAGCCACTAACTTGATCTGCCGCTTAGATTTTCCCTCTCATATCCTCCTCTCTAAGACACTTGATGTTAAGAAGGATGAAAAACTTGGTTATCTATTTTGATGTTTCATGCCACAGGTTATCGTGTGTATGAATACGGAGGTAAAGTTATAGCATGTGTTTCTCGTCAGTTGAATGCTCACGGGTCTCCGAATCACAATCTCGAGTTGACAGTTTGTTTTTTCCTCTTTAAGGACTTGGAGGTGTTATTTTTTGTGGTGTTAGGTGTATCATTTACACATATCATAAAGGCCATCAATATGTATCTCATCAAAAAGATATTAATACGAGGCACTAAAGATGGTTGGAATCGGTCAAAGATTATGACTGAAATCCCTTACCATCGATGCAAAGCTAATGTGTTTGTCGATGCTCTTGGCCAAAAGACATCACTATTATATCTATATCATATCGACAAGGATGGTTGTGACATTTAAGTTGTGTGAAAAGATCAAGCTAAGATTGAAAAGAACAGATAGTGAAGAAAGAAGGAATTATTGGTCAAGTAAAAGACTTGAGAGAATATGTTCGGGGTGAAGACCCATTTTAGTCGAATGTGGATGCCAAAAACTTGTGCGGCGAAGGGGTACTCTTTGATTATTCCATTCATCCAAATACCACAAAGATGCATGGAGATTTGAAAACTAAATATTTGTGACTATGAAATTAGACAAAAGAAAATGTGTGCCATGTTTGTCAGTGAACGTTGAGCACCAGAAGCTATACGGGAAGAAATGGAAATCACTATGTGAAAGTGAGAGTATGCTGCTACAGATTTCGTAACTACACTTTCAGAAACAACTAAAGGATTTTATGATATTTTGCTTATCGTTGATCGGCTGACAAAATTTGCTTATTATATGCATGTAGGGGAGTCATACTCATGGAGCCATGGGCATCTACTTGAAAGATATTATTACAAGATATTGGGTGCTTGTGTACGGTGTCTGATGGAGAAACTATATTTGCCTCCAAGTTTGAAGGAAGTCGAAAGAAAACGTTCATGAACAAGGTTGTTAGTGAGTATTGTGTACCACGTGCAGTTCAATGCTTAAAGTGAGAATGATTCAGACTCTCGAGGATATATTGTGATCACGTATGATTGACTAAATAGGAAATTTTAAATACCTACCTAACACCGGTGGAGTTTTCTTGCAATAACATTTATCACTCGAGCATCAGGAAATATCCTTATGTGACGATCGGAAGAAAATGTAGGCCCTCAAGTTGTAGAGGTGATGTGGGTCAACACGAGCTCAATGGAGATGAAATTGTTACAGCAACAACCGAGAAAAGAAACCAAAATCTGTATAAGGATGAAAGTTCTCAACGCCAGCAAGTCTGTTGCAAACAAGATTAGAAGACCTGTCGGATTGGATATGGGGAACCACTAGATTAAATTATATTCCGTGAAAGCTCAACTACGTAGAAGAAGAGACGATTGCTATTTTGGACCGTAAGATGAAACAGTTTGAATACAAAGGGTTAGTGAACATGCAACGGAAACACCAAAGGCGCTTCAACAACACATGAAGATAGTAGATAGAAATGAAGAAATATTACCCAATTGGTATAATGAAACTGGATTTCTGCAACAAAATCCTAAATTTAGTGAAAATGAGTTGAAATACACGTGCAAACGACTAAATAAACAAAACTTTGAGGGGGTATAATATCATTCAAGTCGATCCGACCCATCTATACGTGTATATTCATGAAAACAAATTTTAGTAGAGCAACAAAACCCTACACTACCATTTATTGGCAACGTGAATGTTTTTGTAAAAAAAAAAAAAAAAAAAAACTTTGTCAGCCTAGCAAAATTATATGAGGAACGAAAAATAATAATCCAAAATAAATATCAAAACTTAGAGCCTAGATTACAACAAAAGGAAATACTTGATGAACCTTATCTTCATCTTCTGTCTCCAAATTGTCCTGGATTCCTTCCAAATCTTACACGCAAATTGTCAAGAGTACGCGACACCACCAACAGTCTTGGATCGTCTTCGGGAATCTCTCGATCCTAATTGCCCATGCAAAAAGTATAAATATGAGAACAAACACAGGCGTGCACAACCAAATTTTCATGTATAGTTGGCAGTTTAGACCCTTTTACTTAACAACGGGCCAACAAGAGGTTAAACAGATATAAGACAAAAAGAAATAATTAGAAGAAAAAAAACGGGTCAAACATGTCAAAAGTAGTTCAAAGTGCAGTTATAATGCATAAAACCTCGTTTCATTGAAAAAAAACCCCAATAATAATATAACTTCTATGATCGTTAAAGATCCAATAATTATTTGTAACATACTTGGAAGTTTAGACCAAAAATGCTTCGGCCAACCTTAATATTTTTATCCAAACCCGTTGTGACCCACTATCCAACCTGATCAACCTGCCCGTGAACCAACTGACCATCAATGCACTGAAGTTTACCTTTAAGCCATTGTAATATGCTTGAACAGCAGGAAGAGATGGAGTTATATTACGTGCTTGCATCATATCCCATACCATATTAGCAATTGTGTATCCCCCAGTCTGCAAACAAAGAATTAAATTATTTTATAAAATTACTTTAAAACTTTAAATAGATTATGAAAAGTATTACTACACAAGCAAACCACTGCAAGATAAATAAATTTAATTAAAATGCTACAAGCTCGCTTACCTTTTCACCAGAAGCTGCAAGAAGGAGGGCATTGCCTGTTGAGGGAAGCATGATAAAGCCCCTAGAATTCATCTCTTTCTGAATCAACAAAACAAACAATTAGCAACATATTAAACAGGCATTAACATACTATAGTCTATATGTACATATATGGTGCCACAGTGTCAGTAATTTACCAGTTTCTCAAGAGCTATTTCCATACCCTTAGGAGTGTAACCAGTCATGGCACCCTCTATAAGCGTCTACAGTAAAGAGGTACCCAATTGGTCAAATATAGGCATAAAAAAGTGCAGCAGCAAAATAATCGTGTTTGTTGTTCACACATTAAATACGTTATCCTAAACTTACAGCATAGAGCTCTGGCATAGGTGGGCTGCCTGAGCTCATGTAGTCTTCAAAGACTTTAAGCCCACGATCGATGTCTCCAGAATTTAGGTAACACCTATGGTTAATAATTATAGAAAAAATTAAGCGGTTCATCTGTGTAAGATATGAAATATGACCCAATAAAGATCAATAAAGAAATAACTTAAGAATGCGCGTTCAACATGGCAGAATTTATTTTCCTCTGACAAAACCAACATGCAAACACATTCAATAGCTCATCATCACTGACTTATAAAATAGAGAAGTATGCTTTAGGATTACTGAGGAAATGTCATGACCAACTCTTATAACTTATCACCTCAAAACTTGCATCAATATGAAGACATCAGGATTTTTATTTTCCTTCTTAAGCATCTCAAGAAGAGTATCTACTGCCTGCAACAATGAACAGGGCAAAAGGATTAACGGTTGCAATATAGCAATGCACAAACAATAGTTTGACGATGATTGTAGTAAAATAAATAGTATACCACATGCAATAGATTCAACAGTCATTGCACTTTGAGATTCATAACTACTAGAAGGTAAAATAATAAAGAATCACAAATACAACTACAAATTAAGTTGTTAAATTTCAGTAATCCAAAACAAAACTGTGTGCAACATTTTGCTGATAAAATAAATTCCATGATAACAGAACAGGTTTTACATGTTTGATTAAAACAAATTTAAGTTTTTAAATGGTACCTGAACATCCTTGAGGTCAGCACAAGCATGGAAGGCAACATGATATACTGTGAGGAACCTTAGCACAAAACCACCTCTCCTGTGAATGTAGTTAGCAGTAGGGATATTGTATAACTCTTCCTCGGAAATGCCCATCATGACATTTTCAGCACTGTCCCTCGTCTGTTCCAGTGAAGACCACCCTTTGGACTGCTCAACGAGCTCCAGAATCTTTTTCATGCAAATGAAAACATTTAAATGTTAAATCTGGAAACACAGAATATAACAGGATTAGTTTCTTATTTTACCTTGGCAGATGTGTCCTTGGCTAATGGTGTCTTGTTCTTATGTGCAGCTATGAGCCCCGCATAGCAAAATTTGTTTAAACCAAGACCAGCAGCAGTCATATCACGAATAATCGCATATCTGAAATGTCATACCAATATTAAGTAATCATCAAAATAGGCCTCCAATGAAGTGGGTAGAAAATGTAATAGATTCACAGTGTATAAAATATCTTAAGAAAAGCCTACTACAATGAACACCAACAATTGACATCACTTTCACTTGTACTACTATCCATTTTGGGAATAATCATATGTCACTCAAAATCTGAGCATAATCATAACAAATCAATTTTCCAGGACTGTGAAACATCAGAATTAGCAACCAACGGATGAAAATTTTAGGCAGGCAAACACTGAATTGCGTACACTTGATCTAATCGACCAGCGGCTGCACATGCATTAATCAAACAGATGAATGTCTGCCCGTTAGGCTTTACATCAAGCTTCTTCATTTCTTCAAAAATCTTCAATTACATAAACAACAAATGGTTAAAAGTTCATAACAATATCATGTTTTCATCATCATATTCCATTGCCTACCAATGTATGATAAAGATATAAAAAAATGATACCCGTGTTGCCTCAACAGAGTTCTTACACTTCCCGCATGTTGAGATCATGAAGTTGTATAAAACAACCTATAACAGATATAAACATTGTCATCGAACAATAGAGAGTAAAAAAACCAACTGACGAGTAATAACATAAGCTACCAAACAGCAGTACGAGTGGCAAAGCAATATACACGAATTCTACATAACCTAAGACAATAAAGAGTAAAAAACCAACCGACGAGTAATAACATAAGCTACCAAACAGCAGTAGAAGTGGCAAAGCAACACACACGAATTCTATATAACCTACGACAATAAAGAGCAAAAAACCAACTGGCGAGTAATAACATAAGCTACCAAACAGCCGTACGAGTGGCAAAGCAATGTACATGACTTCTATATAACCTAAAGTGCAAAAGGTAAACCACAAGCTGTGTATAAACATCAAGTATATACATACAGCATCATCTTATATAAGCTATACTCAAGTGTTATGTTTCCAATATCAACTACTTTTCCAAATCAATGCAAAATTGGTTTCAACATTCACAAGGCCCAAAGAAACTACAAAACAACAGTATGCACATATATGAGTAAAGAAACTTACATCAGGAATCAAACCCATGGATTTCATTTGATCACGAAAGAAGAAACAGTCCTGCAAACGAACACCTTTCATACTCCCAGCAATCAGCGCACGAAACGTATCCTTCTCCGGTTTCACTCCATCCAACATCATATCCTCATAAACATCCCTCAACAACCAATTCCTACACGACAATTTCCACAAAACCTAAACAAAAAACAAAAAAAAAACAAACACCGAAAACCACTAAAATCACAATACAGAATGACATACTTCCGCTGAGAAGTGATAGATCCAATAACAGTGTTGTATTCCGACACATTGTTAGCGTAGTTTCTCTTCGCGTAATCATCGGCAGCAACGGCGAAGTTACGACGGCCGATTGCTGCGAGCAGTGATTGGCGATTCGCTGAGGAGATAACAACACAAGTGAATGTATATCGGATTAGTGATGAGATTTGGAGAATAATGAATGATGAAATGGAATTGATCGGAAACCTACCGGAGATTGATCGGAGAAACTTCATAGGTTTTAGAGGTTACAGTGAAAGATGACGAGGGTTCTTGTGAGGGTTTGGGAAAAGAAATAGTAACCAAAAGAGATGAGTACCCTTGAAACCCTCTTTCACCGGTATAATTTTATATTCGTGTATATTATACTAGGTTAACTCGTGTATTATACGTGTTTGAATAACTTTTATTGTATAGAGAATTAAAGTTATGGTACTATATGTGACATTACGTTATTTGTTAGTTTTATATATGTGCATGGTATACATGAGTTAGTGACCGGTAAGCTATCGACTATTTGAGTTGATAAGCGAGTTTGAGTTCTAGTTTTATGGTTTGCTAGGGGTATGTGTTGGTTCTCCACCTACAAAAGGCCCAAGCTTAAGAAGGGGACTAAACACCAAGTCTTAATACATATTACTATATAGAGTTAATTGCACAAATGGTCCCTTTGGTAAGGTTGTTTTTCATGTTTAGTTCTTAAGTATCATTCATTACAAGTTAGTCTATTAAGTATGTCAAGTCGTAACAAAATTATCCCTAGCTCTAACTAATGCTAAATTTTTAAAAATAACCACAATACCCTTAAAAAATCACCAAACCTAAAACATATGTCTAACTCTTTTCAAAAAACATTTGACCTTAAACCCAACCATCATCATCTTCTTCTTCTTCGGTATCTCACCTATCCTCCATGAAAGTCATTCATCATCTCCGGCAGTCGTCACCACCATACTGCCACCGTCTCGCCGCAATCAAATATTAAACCACCATCACCATCTTGTCACCTTTATTATCTTGCATCCATATTTCAAATTTGAAAAACCAATCTAGGATTTATTCCCGCAAATATCCACAACTACTTGACCCACGATTGATGCTCGTAAAGAGGATTCTCGCATAAGGATGTGATTGCAGATAACATGGCAAGTGAGGGAGACACGAGTGAAAGGGTTGATGGTTGTTTGGAGATGCGGTGATGGCTTCATAGAGGGTAGATGTCACACCCCGAAAAGCGCATCGGAAGGGCACGCGTGTGACGGAGATAACGGAAGTTGGATTGTTCCAACAATTAACAAGCAAACATATCATGAATACCATCGTTAAATATTAATATTAAAATGTCATTACATCAAACAAGTAGAAGTCTTAAATTGAAAACTTAAGTTGTAATAACATAACATTGTTTTTAACATAAGCGAATGATTTTAATCGGCAGCGGAATTTGTCCCAAAGGTGGTATCCAAAATTAATAGGTTTGCCGTTAAAACCCTTTTCATTCCCATGCATGCCTAATCTCCTGAAAAACATGCCCAAAAGTTTATCAGCAAAAAGCTGGTGAGTTCACAGGTTTATACAAAAGGTTATCATAATTTTCTTTTTATGAAAGACATGATTATTCCGGAATCAACCCCTGGATCGTCAAGGACTAGCTAGGTCCACTGACTATGATCGCAACCAAGAGCCCCATAATCAAACCAAGACACAAAATCCCTCAAATCCTTTCAACATATATTCCCTCTGTACCGGACCGGTGGCAACCGATCCTGAGGGGCGGTTGTCAAACCCAATAGATCTACCAATATATCCTGTGGCCCTCCAAGGGTTAATGATTATGTAAGAGGGTAGCCATGCGCAAATAATAAAACAACTCAAGGCCATCATAAAGATCACGCAGTTATTCCATAATCATATCATAAACAAAAAGCGTTATAGCATGTTTTTCCCCCAAAATAGTTAAATAAAACGTTATTTAAAAATAGGGGCTGTGAAAACTCACCTTCAAATGTGACAAGGAGATAATCTAGCAAAAATCAAGCCCGGAAAATAAACGACCAATTAACGCCCTAAACACAAAGGATCTATTAATTGTCGAGTAATAAGTCTAATACGTAAGTTGTTTACCCAACTCACTAGACTTATCTTGAAATCCATTTTTTAAAGACCCGTTGGTGACTTTCGGTTTAGTTTAATAATTTATATTATATGTGACAAATATTTATTAATTAAATCAACCATTTAATCTCTTAAACAACAATCACAATAAACACACAAAATTAACATGTGAAAGTATATAAAAATATAACGCAAAATTTACTAAGTTATGTATTATATAAACAAACAAACAAACAAATAAACGAATATATGATTAAACAAACAAACAAATAAATAAGTAATTATGATTTTATAATAATATTAATTTAAGTTTTAGTAATTAGATATATCCATATTCTTATTCTAGTAAAGAAAACTATCTCTTATATTATTACCTTATAAATATTACTTTATTCAATACAACTCAACTTTTATTATTTTTTTTAACAAATAATTATATTTTCAGTAGTATAATATATATGAAACTATTTTAGACAAGTTTTATTATAAATATATGATGTATTATGTTTGGCCCAAATTTCACCCATATACGGTGATTTTTAACCCGAAACCGCACGGTTTTATACACATAAACCGTACTTCAACCCATATATTTCTTATGACCATTTTATATGTTTAAATATAACTCTTTTATACCAAAAACCTTCTGAAATATTTTGTTAAAATCAGTTACAAAACAGTCCACTAAATTTTACCCGAAATTGTCGGTTTTCGGCTTTTTCGCGCGTATAAAGTTATCACCAAATATCTTGCTTGTTATGGGTTTGTTATATACTTAAAAACATAAGTTTTTAACTTAAGAAACTTTATTATTTTCTGTCCAAAACCGGACTTGTGCAAAAACATTTGCTTTAAACCCGAAAACCATGTTTTTAACGCGTTTTTAAGCGTAAAACGTTTACAAGGTTAAACCCAATCATACAAACTTTTATTTTCAGTAAAGTTACTAATTTTTAACTATATTTTATATGTTTTATAGTTATGATTCCAGATCTTACAAAGATTCTTTTCTTGTTTGCTTTTAACTTTTATGACATAGCTACTAGTGGTCTTGTTCCATCTTCACTCAAGTAGCTTTAATTTTAACTTATTTTTATCATTTTTTAAAATAAAATGTAGATAAAAACATCAAAATCTCCAGATCATTATCATCACATGCATGAATCATTTCAATCATCTCTAAACTTATAAGTGAAGAACAAATCAAGAACAAAAAGTGTAAATCATATATACATACATATAAACGATTTCATAGATACACACATAGTCCAAATCATTGATTTTATCTTATGTTCTTAGTTTTCATTTCAACAAAACATACTTAAAAACCAAAAGATTTCATATCATGATCACCATTATTCATGGATCATCTCAATCCTTTATGAAATCAAAGAGCAAGATGGGTTCATGAACATCATCCATGACTTTATGCATGTATAACCCGTTTTCATTATTTTTGATAATCTCCTTTGGAGATGGGTTCCTTATGATGTTCATAACCACAAATCAAAGTTTGATCATCTTGCATGCAAGAGAAATCATCAAAATAAACAAAGATTTTTAACATCAAACGCACACACACATTTACACACTCACGGTTCACACACACACATATATATATACATTCTTTTTAAACTCATTTTCCTTGTTTAAAAACCATTGTTGGAACCTTGGATTTCAAGAAAGTCTAGTTGTTAGTAAACAAGCTTGCAACAATCATCCAAAAGTCATGTTGCATGAGATTTTTAAAGAATCAAAGCTTACCCAAATGATGAACAACTTCAAGATTTAAGATGATTTCTTCTCCTTGGAGTTGGATTTATGCAATCTCTTGCATCAACTCACTAAGGGATCCTTGAAATCAGTTGTTCAAGGCTAGAATAAGCTTGAAAACAAAAAAAAGATGAAGATGGTGATGGTGTGTGACCGTGGGTTTAGAGAGAAGGAGGAGAGAATAGAGTGTTTTAGTGAGAGAAAGTGAGGTTGAGTGTGTGTAGGAGGAGGAGTGTATGGTTGTTTATATATAAATGAGTAAGTGTGGTTAAGGTGAGGTAATTGTGTGATTAGATTAATTATATGGCTGGTGGATCTCCAAGTGAGGTGCCACCCGGTATAAAGCGGGTGTCGGTCTCGTTAATTTTTTTTGTAAAAATCTTAAACGTTCGGGTTTTTACACGAAAAATTTCTATAAGATAAAAGTATTAATTTGAGACTTTCCAAGGGTTCACAACACTAAATAATAGTAACCAAAAGTCAAAAATAATAATACACACAGTTTAACACAACAAGCATCCGATTGAACGTTGCATCAAGGCAACTTTTAAAAAGTCTTAATTTTATGCGATCAAGGTAAATAATATTAATAATTATTTTTCATGACTAATAATATTTTCACTTAAGATTCATTATATTATAATAATCAAAATATAATGACCAAATTTAATTAACCGAATTATCACCAACGTTCGTTAAACGTTTTATCGCTACGTGACCGGTAATTCTCAAAATTACCTATTATAAACTTTACTCATAATGGGGCTTTGCTAGACCTTAAATGACCTTAATTATCATCAAATTAAGTCTTATAAAGCATTTAATTATATTATCTCATTTTATTAACGTATAGATATTGACCTGAAAACACAAATGTCACAGTAGATTGATAAGCGGTTGGTGGTGGTGAGGGGGAGGTGTCCAAAGAGTGGCGGAGGCTAACTCTAACGAACGACAAGGTTGACGGTGGTGCTGGTGTCGGTGGTTGTGGGGGTGGTCGATTGTGCTATTTCATGATGGTGGTGTGATTGTAATGCATTCTAGATTAACAAAAAGAAAATGAGTATAATAGTCATTTTACGTACATTTAACAGAAAAAATTAACATTCATCCAAAACAGATACAATTTTGTTACAATTTAACATACTTAGTGGACTAACTTGTAATAAATGATGCTTGAAGGACTAAATATGAAAATCAAACTTACCACAGGGACCATTTGTGTAATTAACTCTAGTATATATTTATATTTCTAGAGAGAAAAGAGAGGTAAAAGATGAAACATAAATTATAAATGATAATTTTGTGAGTTGCTCTAGTTTTTTGTTAAGAAGATGAAGCGGATAACATCGAAGAAAGTGACTTTTATTACAGTACATTTTCTTACTTTATCTTAATTTGATTATAAATTTATTACTTTTTCATTATTTTTATTCTTTTTAAAAATATATAATTTGCTATATATGTAGGGGTAACAAAGGTCTTCCTCAAAAAGAAATTATATTAGGACCCCTTGATTGAATGAATCAATGATTACCACTGTACTAATGAATTTTTATATTTATATATGTTTATCGGGTTAAAAACACATATTACACAGATTTGACTAGGATCATTTGCTCACGGGTACTCTGTTAGTTACACCACCTGATTCACACACCCTTTCTTGATTTATGGCTAAACGGTTATTTACGAGACCATAAATGTTCGTTTAGCTTTTTGATACCCTTTCAGGAATCTCGTAAGCATGCATTAATTAGACAACTCAATAAACGGCCATTTAGGCCCCTGTAAACAACCGTTTACTTTTAAAAGATGTAGAATCCAACATCCAACCACCATCTAGGCGAAATAAATTCACCACCATCTAAAACAAAATAAATTCAGAGTAAAGGTTTACATTCATATTCACTTTCACTTTCAAAAGATTCAAAAAACTACTCTCCATCCTCCACACAAATTTTTCTAACTTATCAAGATCAAGTATAAAACAAGGTTAGATTATTATTATTATTAGCATACATTTTAGTTAAATACATCCTCTTTTGTCGCTGATTGTAATTATTTTAGATAATGACTTCAAGTTCATGTCAAGAGATGATGTCGATTCGTGTTTCAAATCACCATTAGCTTTAGTTTCGTCAATGATCAGTTGAATATATCACATAAAGAATTTGAGCCTTCACGTTCAATATCTTGGAACTTGTTACGGGACGTCTGAGAATTTACTCATGCTCGTAACATGATGAATGAGCCGTGGAATAGGTTTTGCGCTATTACGTGTTGGGGGGTGTGCCACGTAAGTTTTCTGTGGCCCAGTTTGGTGTTTTGGTGGGTTTATACACATTTCTATCAGACTTATCAACCTGATTTTTAATGCTATTACGTAATTTCCTGAAGATTTTAGAGGAGGCTTGACTTTTCACTGGTATTGTTGAACCAAGTTGAAAAGAATATTCAGTGTGATGACGAACTTGACATGTTCAAAGAAGCTTACTAGAAATAAGAAAATCCCATGATGAAAAGGGACTGGTTAGAAACTCTAAAAGGCATAAGGGATCTTAGCAGCATAAATATTAATGAGCCTACAGTGCGAAAAAACACTCGTGAAAGACTAACAGACAAATCTCAAAAATAAAACAGACTCTTCACCTGCTTAACATACGCTATGTCGCAGCTACATGACCAGAGATGATTTTATCAGCTATGATTTCATGGAGTCGAAACCCCCCCCCCCCTCCCGATACACAGTTCATACATAAAAAGCATAATTCAATCATCTTTATATCACCACTTTACTAAAACAAATTTCAAAATTTTTCCATCCGTACATTAACATATATAAAACATAAATAATGATGGTAACTGTGAGTTTCATGAGGTTTCTTTTCCTTAAGATTCGATGAGAAATATTAGCTAAACATGATGTATGATCTTTTAAACGAGTTACATAACAATTATAATTTATACAAAATTGTTTTTCTGACTCATATCATTACACCGAACGTACTTTATCATGGCAACAACCCGGTTCGGCTTCTAATCAACACTGGATGCTCATGCCTTACACATGAATTTTGATCGCCAACATATTTAATGTAATTCTTCAGTTTATATCCCTCAATGAAAATATGACTGACTTTCTGCTCTGGAAAGGTCCACACGAACTCACTTACCACCAATTTATTACTATTGCATATGTGTATGTATACCACTACGTCTATATGCGCATAGAGAGTGAATGCTTGATTCCTCTATAACGCCATTATGGTATTTTTATGGAAATAATAATATGGCTGGTTGGGAAAAAATATATGATGAGAGAATTCAAAGATTTCATCAATATCTACTTGAAAATAAAAGTATTAGTCGCTTCAATACATATTAGTCTCATTTGTATTTTTTAAGTATTCGTATTTATAAAAACTAGAAATTTATTTATTTATGTATTTATTGATTTATTTATCTATTTTGTTTCTAATAATATAAATCAAAATATGTTAAGTTATATAATTATATACATATATTTATACAATATTTAAATTATATTATAACATATAATATAAACTATATAAATAAATATTAAATAAATATGTTAAGTTACGTAATATATACATATATATTATATATTTAAATAATATAATATATAATATATAATATAAATTACATAATAAACATATATAATAAAATATATAAATTATATCTTACATAAAAGTCTACAAAAGAAAAAGTAGAAAAGGGGGTAAACGACCGTTTATGCTGGGTTAACCGGTTGTATGTTTTTGTTATCCACATGACTGATACACATGCCATAAACGGTCGTTTGTGAGGCTTTAAAATAGGGTTGTTCAAGCACTCGCTGCTTGTTCAAAAACTCCTTAAAAAATGCTCGTTCGAACTTCCACTCGGTTGTAAACGAGCCCATCAGCTCGGATTAGTTTGTTAATGAGCCAAGCACAAGCAATGGCGAAGCTTCTTTGGGGTCGGGAGGCCCCTGCCCCCCTCTTTTTTTCGATAGTAGTGTTATTTTTCGGCTCAGTAGTGTAAATTTACGGTCCGATAGTGGAAATTTTTTAATAAATATAAATAGCTCGGTAGTGAGATATCACCTCTTGGCAGTTAGGTTGCTGTCTCTATTGCCACTTTAAGAACTCGAGTGCGATCGAGTTTGTAACCACACCTTATTCAGTTTCAGTTTGAATAGTGTTGGGTAAAAATCTCTTAAATATCATGGATGTTTCAAGCTTATTAGTTTAATCAAACCTTCAAATAATCTTTGATGCGTGTATTAATTGTTAAAAGAATTTCATTATTTCCTTAAAAGCATTAAGTTTTTCATTATTCCTTAAAGAATTAGTTTTTCATTATTTTCTTAAAAGCATTAAGTTTCTAAAAACATTAATTTACCCATATCAACAAATGAACGAATGCCACGTCAGTGAAAACCCTACTGATCTAACCCTTGTACTTCACAGGTTATTGTATACACACACCCACCATTTTACCCCAAACACAACATTCAAGCCACCCATAACACCAAAATAAAGCCAAACAGAGGCTCACACTAACCATAAGACAATTGAACAAAATCAGTAGAGCTTTATTCTAGTTTCAATCGATTTTCGGCAAATCGGGCAAGACTCGAGAGTCTGTCCACACTCGCAGCACGTCTGCAAAACATCACCACAACGGTTGAAAATTTAGAACCTTATATGAATGCGGTAGATTTGCAAGATAAATAGTTACCTGATGGCCACAGCCAAAAGCCATGTCCTTTGGATCAGTAAGGCAAATGGGACACACCTGCAGCCCGTCTAAAAATGTTAAATCAACGCTAAGGTGAAATCGAATATAAGCACAGACATCATAGGCAGTGAAAATCAGAACAAGTTAAATGTACAAGGGCAGATTAAAACGGGTGCGTTACTGTTGACCCAACAAGACTTCCTTTTTATTTTATTTTTCTTTTTAATTCCATAAATGATTAACATATGTAATATGATTAAATAAACTATAACTAACATAATGATTCTTTTTTGTTTTGATAAAACAATGTAGGAGGTTATAAACACTTGTGATGAATCAATACAGAAGTGGCAGTTTCAACGCAATTTGTTATAGTCAAGTTGATTCAGGTGAAGTTTTATTTCTAACAATTCAAATTGGTAAAATGAAAATTTGTAGCTACAAAGGAAAGAAGGTGACGATTACAACCCATTTACTTATGAGTGGGTCGATCAGGTGATGTTTTACGTTTAAAGGTCCAAACAAGAAAATTTGGCAGAATTAGCTAAAAAAAGTGAAGGGCCAAACAAATGTTTAGCTTCCCAACACCTTTTCTGATGCATAAAAACCTTGTAAATCATTTTATTCAACAAGTTAAATTAGTATAGAAAATTTTGAAACAATACAACTTTTCTATTCATAGTTGATCCTATTATTTATTTATTAATTAAAATCTTCAAATTCTTGGGAAAGAAGTGTTCCTGAGGACCTGTACCAAAAAACCATATGTTTTTTACCCGAATCTGTTTTAGCTTGATACACAAAACACACAATTGGCCACCGCCAATTGGATGTATGTACTGTTTTAAATTGATGCTAAGCAGAGAAGAGTATATCCTGTGTAGGATGAAGTGTGGAATTGTGCAACCAAGCGGTAAAAGAAGTATTCAAATGTACCTGATTGTCATAAGTAGAACTTGGAACATGTGGAGCCGTGCTTCGAGAACTAGTTTGATCATGATAGGGAGCATGGCGACTTTGACTGTAATTAGATTGTGAGCCCTTACTTGAATGTGATGGTTTTGAGTGGCTAAAAGCGGAGGTGCTATGGATGGGAGGAGGAAGGGCAACCCTGGGTAGAGAAACTCCTTTCTGGGTACTATAAATATAAAAAACAAAGTCAAATATACTTGAGTAGATATTCGCATTTACTCATGAGTATTTTCAATGTTGTAAAAATCGCTAGGCGCTAGTCGGGCGGTGGGGTAAGGACTAGGGATTAATCGGGATTAGTAGGGATTAATCGGGATTAATCGGTTTGGAAATTTTATATATAATTTTCAATTTTACATATATATATACACATTTTTATATGTAATCTTTATAAAAATGTTTAGTTTTATATACATATAAACAAATATGGTCGGAATTTACAAAATTTTCGCCGGAATTTCAAGAGTCGCTGGAATATGGCCGGAATCCGGCCGGAAGTCGTCGGAATCTCGCCGGAAAAGTCACCGGAATTTGCAATTTTCGGGCGATTTGGACCGCCTAGGTCCGCCTAAGGCCGCCTAGGGCCGAATTTGACCACCTTTTACCGCCTAGCGATTAATTGGCCGATTAGGTAAAATCTCCTAGGTTGTTGGCCGCCTAGCGATTAATAGCCGATTAGGCGGCCGCCTAGGCCGATTTTTGCAACACTGAGTATTTTAAAAGAAAATAGGTCAATTTGATGAAGAATAACACAATATTGGATAATTGGAATAATATTTGGGATGCTGACTATTATACAAGAATGGAACTTGGACAAAACTGTTTCAACCCAACCTAACCTGGCCAGACTCATTTTGTCATGTTACCCAACCCACCCTCTTTGCCCCTACTATAGTTAAGCACTTAAGTCAGTTATTGGTTGGTTTGGGGGTTGCTTACCCTAGTATATTCAGTTCCATTGTTGCTTTATATTGAGTAGGAATTTCCATCAAAGCTGAAAGTGCAAATTCCGTCTCTTTTCGAGCAGGAAGCACATTCTTGGACATGATTTCTGTGAAATTGACAAACTAACATGCAAAGACAAAAAAATAAAACCATATTTCAATAACCAGGTTTAATTATTGCAATCCCAAATGCTAACACAGTAACACCCATTGAAATAATATCGAATGTAGCACTATTGCTAACCTGGAAATTATCAAAGTCGCGAGTGGGGATATTATCATCAAACACTCTCATCATATCCCAAGGCCCATCTCCAACTCCAACTAAAACGATGGAGAGTGGAAGCTTGCTATAGATGAAGGGGAATTATATCACTATGAGCATATAGTAAAGTATGTCTGTAAAATACATTTTTATGGAACTTTGCAGACAATCACCTTGCTTGAACTATGGCATCTATAGTTCTCTGCTCTTGTGGACTGAAATGTCCGGGCTCGGTGTCAACACTTCTTGTTACCTGCACAACAATATAGTTAGAGACCAACAACTCAAGCTAGTTTCTGGTTGAAATGAGTCATTTTTAGAACAAGTTAACAAAAATTCAGATCTGGTTGTGTAAGCCGCAAACAATTTCTTCACCATTTCTTTAAAAAATGTTACAAATAATGAACAAGTCAAGTATAGATACAAAAGCCATTTAATTACAATAAAAATCAAAATTCTTTCAAAAAAAAAACAATTTAAAGGTCGTTCGCATTTGAAATAGATTTTGGATGATAATCAACCATTTAAGCATTTTGTAATTGCATCCTTGAATTCAACTATCATTAAAAATATTCAAATTATTATTAACCGGTATGGCAGTGCATGCAAATCACACTCCATTGTTGTTGATTGTGAAATGCATGGTCAGCGTTAGAAGATCAACTAGTTACTAGTCAACATTCATTAAAAACCAAAGAAACTCATATTACCAAAGAACAAAACTACCTGCCCATCTGCAATAATTAATAACACATGATACTGCCCCCCACTTTGCTCAACGATAGTCATAGCTTGTTCAATGACAGGGGCAAATGACGTCGGTCCTATAGCAACATGACAAATAAACATGAGATTAAAAGAACGACAGGCTAAAGTTCGCATAGAAAGATATATAAAAGAAAACATTAGAGTACATCTCACACCTGCAAGCTTTAAATGAGGGACGATTTCCCTGTATCTACTCAATACTTCTTCAAAGCCATTGCAAAACCTTTCTTCTGGAAGAAAGCTGAAAACTTCCTGATCATGTGTTGATGCTGCCAGTTGGTAGCAAATTGTAAAATTCACAAACCCATATTCTTTAAATGATCACTAAAACAATAACTACCAGCTTATAGAACTAACCATCTCCAAAACCATAACATGGAATCAAGTTATCCTCATCAAAGGAAGCTAATGTTTTCCCAATAATAGTTATCGCTTGCTCGTACGGATTCAAACCACCTCCAATATGATGCAAACTTTTTTTGTTAAAAGACCTTGAACCTATTTTGGCAAGTAAACAGTCAACATGTTTCTCATTCACTAATGTATTGTAGGAAAAAAGAACTTGATTCTAAAGTTACCAGTCCATTCATTGCTCTTCGTGAAGTCAATACCAACAATAAGATTAGAAGACTCAAGCCCTGCATGAGCAAGAGCTTCAGTCACCTGCACAAGAAAGTAAAGTCATCACCCCACCTATACCATAAAACAATCCATACAAACTCACAAACAATGCAAGCTTCTACCTGTTCCAAAGAACTATAATTATCCGCAATCCTCGAATACCTCCTGTCAAGCTTCTTCTGCGGTCTAGACGGAGCAGGTGCAGCAACAGGAACCGTATACTGTTGTGGATACGCCGGATAAGCCTCCTGAACAGGGTAATCCTGAATGTTTTCCGGTGGATACGAATAAGATTGTTGAGGCATGCTTTCATACTGGCTTCCAGTAAAGGATGGAGACTGCCTGTAACTCCTATACTCCTCTTTTGAACTCTTGCCCCCCATCAAATCCAACCACAATCAAATTCAATCTGTCTGCAATATTACAATGCAATCTTCCTTCAAACAACCTTCAAAAGCAAACTGATGATGCAAATGTAAACCCTAAATCCATATAAAATATCTTGATTATAGTAAAACCAGATAAGTTTTAGAGCAGCCGCCAACAGAATATAAAAATTATCCTGAAAACTACAAAACGACGAATATCATGGGCCTACGGACTCACGAGCATTAAACGCTGCTGTTTTTCATGAACCCTAACAACCGATTGCGTTAAAGCTTCACCAACGTCGCACTTACAGACTGTTATCTTCGGCGATTACTATTTCGTGTACGACTACAAATTTCCTTTATCCATTTGTAGAAAAAGAAGATAACATTTTAACAAACTTCTACACAAAATCTGCTGATTAATCGGTTTTTCATAGATGAACGTCAAACTACGGCATATAGCATCTGCGTGTGTAAATGTTCATCTTCTAATAATCAAAAATCAAAATCAGTTAAGCTGAATTTACAAATTTCTGAAATTTTGATACAATAAACATGCGATTTGGACGCCATTGATGATCGTAAGTTGATTTCAGTGAAATTGAATGTAATCGGCAGATTAAAATGGAAAATTGATATGAGAGAGTGAGAGTAACGAATCTACGTGATTACAAACCTTGATTATGGTGATTGCAAGAGCATAATTTGTGGTTCACAGTTCATCGAAGGTGGATTACCAAAAGCAACGATTGTTATTGGATGAATTCATTGACTCTGCCTTTTCAAGTCTTTGTTTCATCGAACTTGGTCTACTCAATTTCTTCCTTAATTCTTTTGTTTTTCCGATGGTCTTTTAAAATATCAATATATAATACGGATAAAGTTATAGTAAAAACTCTTCAAACGAACCGAACAAACACGAACAAAAATATTGTTTTTGTTCGTTTGTTAAGAAAATAAACATGTTCATAAACTGTTTATTAACACTTATCAAACGAAATTTCTTGTTCTTGTTCGTTCATTAAGAAAATGAACATGTTCATGAACTTTTCACGAACACTTACCGAACGCAAATAAACATAAACAAAAGCAAACGAACACAAACAACTGTTTATGAACATGACGAACACAAAGAAACGCATAAACACAAACGAATACAAATTATTATAGATTTATTTTAGAATAAAATTTACATTTTTTATTACAAACATTACACAAAATCAATCAAGAATAAATAAGATAAACACATAAAAATAAAAAAATACTTGATATAATAGTCATAAAAATAACTGACACAAAAATTAAGAATATAAACGAACACCTTAACGAACATAAACGAACACAGTATCGAATGTTCACAAACATAAATGAACGAACGCGGCTTGTGCTCAGGTTCGTTCGTTTAACTAAACGAACGGAATTTTCTTGTTCATGTTCGTTCATTTACTAAACGAACGAACATAAACGAACTTTTCGCTGAACGTTCATTTCGTTTGCAACCCTAGTAAAAGGTATATTAAATTTAAAAAGTTAAAGAAATATTGTAGGTTTAATATGTATTCTTTTGTTGTTTCAAATAGGATGATTTTTGGTAACTGTATCAAATATGTCAGTTTATTGTGTCTTATACATTCATTATGTCAAATAGCAGTTTCTTGTGTCATATTTTTTACATCATTTGTTATATATATTCACCATTGTGTTTTACGTTATAGATCATTTTATGTTATTTTTGTCAATGTTTCTATATATTACATAAACTTGTTATTTATCATTGTGTTTTCTAATTAGTGTATACAATGATATATTTTCACCAACGTATTTTTCAACTCTAGTGTTGAAGATAGTACATTGGGTTATTTTTGTCATTTTTTATAGATTATATAAATTTCTTATATAAATTTGTAGTTATCTATCATTGTGTTTTACAATTAAAAGTATATAGTGATATTATTTCACCGATGTATTTCAAAAGCTCATAATTTTTAAGATAACATAATAACAATCAAAAAACACAATGAGGCATTATGTTATTCTGTCATTGTTTTTAATGTATTAGATTAATTAGTTGGTAATTTATTATTGTATTTTATATATTAGAGATACACAATAATATTATTTCACCATTATATTTGTTTAAAATTAATTTTAGAAAAACACAATAGTATTTAAAAATAAAATAATTAACAAAAAGACACAATGAACTGCGCTAAAAACATAATGACGAGATATGAGCTTAAATATAAAAAAACTATATCATCTTTTTATATAACACCACTATACCTTTTTTAAAGATAAAAAACACTCATTTTTATGGTGTAATATTTATAAAAAAATAATGTCGTACATAAAACTTATGAACGTTTAAAAAATAGAACTTGCAAATAGTCGACAAAAGTGGCTACTCATGGGATACCACCATAACATTGTTTTCTTACAATTTGATCTCAACTATTGATTAAAAAGGTTAATAGTTGATATCACTTCTTACACTTTTTAGTTTTAATAACCTTTTTATTTGAACATTTCCCGAATAATATTACTCTGTGTTTTATCATTTTAAATACAGAATACTTAACTAATTTTCATTATCACTTTATTAATAATTTTCTAAAATTATAACATATTATATATAATACAATTTAAACTTAAAATATTATATATTAATAATAAGTTGTTATTATTAGTAGAAACTATTATCAACAATGACTTTTCTTTAGTAATAACTTGGGGTAATTTTGTAAAATAATAACTAAGTTTTAAAAGTATTCTAATTATGTAACTCAAGTTTAAAAAGTGTTCTAATTAGGTCACTCGGCTTTCATGTTTTATTTAAAATTATAAATTTTAATATGTTTTTAGCATATTTATCTTTTTGTTATAATTAGAAAATATGTTTTTCTTTTTTATGCTAACGTGGAATGGTGTGTGGAATACAAGTAACTTTCTTATTTTTAAATATAATTAACATATTTTTTTCTTATATTTTAATATAATATCTTAAATTAAAAATTCCGACCCCTACATCTTCTCCTCCATTACTTTTTTTTACGTAAGAACATTCTATAATAACTTGGTTTGATGGTTTAGTGGTCCAATGTGGGGAAAATATGCATGAGTGACCAAATTAAAACACTTTTAAATTTTCATTACTATTCTATAACATTTTCCCTAAATGATACATAAATGCTAATTGAGTTTAGTCTTAACCAAGATCATCGGTAGCAACTTGAACTTGATGAGTAAGTAGTAACACTTTAGCACCATCTAGAGATGGACACTAATTATGTTACCACTTATGGAGTTCATGTGTATGTATTGATAGTTATAATCATCAATTGATGGTTATAGCCATCAATTGTTATGTCTTTTCATTAAAATTTTTAATCGTTTGTTATAATGGTAAACCCCTATGAAAGGATTCGTTTGCTTTGATTTTAATATACTCTTTATTTTGAAAAGCGATGCACCCAAAACAACACAAATGCTTTCTGCATGCATGCACTTAGTGCTAAGTAGAAGTTGCTTCGGAAGTTGTATACTCTGCACAAGAAAATATTCTAAGTATGAAATCTTCCATAGCCAATACCAATATCTTCCGAAGCCAAAAGTGAAGTCTTCCGAAGCTTCAAAGACAAAGTCTTCCGAAGACAAAGACTTTGAAGAACATGCTTTCTCTGATGTACTTTTGTATAAAGCTGAACCACTTTCCGTTGCAACTCTAAAGATTCACCAACTTATACAAGTTAGTGAGAGGTCCATGCTTTTTGCAACTGTACATTGAGGTCTTGAGTCTGTAACTTTCTACTTTATGTAATTTTATCATTTTTCTAATATATTAGGATGTGAGCTATGGCATGCCATAGTCACTAGTCAAAAGGCAAATCTGCCTTTTGACTCTACATTGATCTTGTGGTCTAGATTAATGTTTCCAGCTGGCCTTCTAAGTATGGACGGCTGTAGGATGTAGTATAAAGTATCTCAGGTCCTTTGTATCTTTCTTTATGCTTTGTAATACTTGTAAAAGAACTTAAGAGTAATAAAATTCATCATTGAAAACCATATATATTTGTTGTTGTTCTTAGTTCTGTATCTTGTTTTGCTTGCGTTCTAAGTATCACAATATAAGTCCCGGTTCCCTATTTGATCTGTTAAGTGTTCTAACACTCTCCTCATTATGTGACTGACCATCCCTTAAACGGTCCTGCATGTTGTTGGATCTAGAAAGGCTGGTGCAACCAAAACCAAATCACTTAGAATATTTTGGTACAACAAATAAAGGACTTCCGAAGCCAAGTGTGGAACTTCCGAAGGAAAAAGGAGCTCTTCCGAAGACCAAGTGTAAAACTAACTTCCGAAGGAAAACTCCAACTTCCGAAGACAAAGAACTTACTTCCGAAGATCAAGACTTAGAATGACAGATCAGAAGTCAACTTCCGAAGTATAGAAGTCCTCAAACCTCGGAAGTATAGAAGCCTCTTCCGAAGTATAAGTGGCTTCGGAAGAACTTGTTCTTCCGAAGCCAACTTAACTTCGGAAGACACTGCTATTATCCAGTGGACGTAAGTATGATCTCTCTGACACTCCGCTGCAAACCTCTGAGATACTGCATGGCGTTTTTTCAAAAGCCATGTAGTTGACCATACTTTATTCCACTATTTACCTTTATAAGTTAGTACAGTTGCCATCTTTAGTTGGTGACAAAAGGTAAGTCATGGACATGTCATGACTACCATATCTTAGATAATACTTTATCTAAGATACCTTAACTTTAGCATTGTAATATATGCTTTAATCTTAGGTTTCCAGCTGGTATCAAAGTATATCCGGCTGTAGGATCTAGTATATATAGTTTCTCATTGTAACTCATGTTTCATGCTTGTAAGAGTCTTGTAATATCTTGAGTTGAGAAGTAATATATACAAGTGCCTTGAAAATTATTTCTGTGTGTTCCTTGCTACTTATTATATTATTATCAACTCTTGTAAAAGACTTTACTTCATCTGATTTGAGTGTTCTATAAGTGAGTTTGAGAGAAAACCAAGTGTTTAAAGTGACAAACCCGATCCTGCAATTGGTATCAGAGCTTTTTAGGCTCTTGATTGTGAGATCTTACCATCCTAATCAACCTGTTTTTCACTCCTCCTTACACCACACTCAAAATGGCCCTTAACAAATCTGAAGTAGAGATGGGGATGATAACCAAAGCTCCCATCATCACTCCTGAAAACTGCAGGTCATGGAGCAGAAGAATGGAAGGATTCATCAGGTATCAAGACAGCAAGATGTGGCAATCCATTGTCAATGGCCCGTA
Source organism: Flaveria ramosissima (assembly GCA_025215565.1). Lineage (NCBI taxonomy): Eukaryota > Viridiplantae > Streptophyta > Magnoliopsida > Asterales > Asteraceae > Flaveria > Flaveria ramosissima. The sequence goes on along the minus strand of CM046043.1, from coordinate 10,879,974 downwards.
TAAGCCAAAGGTAGCTGGTGGAAACGGTGCCATGATTGAGAAAGCTGTTGAAGATTATTCTGATGAGGACCGGAAGAAGCTAGACATTGACAGCAATGCTATGACTGTTCTCATGACTGCAATTTCCAACTCCATCATGGTGGGGTTTAAGCATTGCAAGTCTGCCAAAGAACTGTTTGATGCACTTGCTCAAATGTACTCAAGCTCAAATGACTCCAAGAAGGACTCACTGAAGCAGCAGTTAGAGAACTTCACCTATGTTGCTGGAGAGACTCTTAGCCAGCAATACTTCAGGTACATGGATCTCATTTCTTCCCTTCAATCTGTGGGAATTGCTCATGAACTTAGAGACCTTACAAGAAAGTTCATGAGTGCATTACCCAATGAGTGGACATTCTACTATGTCTCTATTAAGAGAACAGAGAACCTGAATACACTCACCATGATCGAACTCTATGGCATCCTTGATGGGTACCTTTTGGAAATGGAAAGTAAGAGGGGTCATCAGACAAGCAGACCCTTGAGTTTTTCTGCTAGCAACGCTTTAATGGTTGCTGAAAGCTCAGGAACCTCCCAGCCTCAACAATACCTGAATTACACCCAGCAGCCATGTGACATCCGTCACTTCAAGGTCCGTCAATTGACGTGTTTGTCCGTCATCTTTTATATACTTGGTCATTCCTCACCATTATTTGACTCTTTATGTGGATATCATGTGTGCAATATTATCGTTGTGTGTGTATTCGCTATAATCGTGTGTGAACCTTAAAAAGACCTTTAAAACTTTCATTTTTGAAAACGCTAAATATATCATTTTATAAATATAATAAATGTTTTAATATAACCATTTCTTCAGTCATAATAACATTAAATGAACTTTCACAATTAATATAAAAACTTAACGAAGTTGTTTTTCAACCGAACAAAATTTGGGAAAACTCGGGGGTTAAGTGCAGGGACTAAACTTGTAATTTTGGAGACTTGGGCTGGGTATAAATACCCCATTTCCAGCCCTAAACCCCCATTTCTATCATCTTCTTCATCTTCATCTCTTTCACACACAAAAACACCATTTTAGCACCAAATCCGACCCGAGAGGTCTCGTTTTCTTCGTCTTGACACCGTCTACAGCCTACACTACCCCTCTCTAGCAGGTAGTTGTCTTTGGTTGTCCATTTTAGAGCCATTTCACGGCTGTCCAAACTAGGGTTTCGGGTGTTCGGGTTCAACCCGAACACACAAGGTCGTATGGGTGCGTGTGAGGTCTCTTTGCTTGTGTTTTATGCTTGTGTATGTTTGTAGAGTGATTCTGGAGGTCCTTGTGGTGTAAAACCCGTGTTTAGAGCGGCCCGGGGGCTGCTCATCCCGACCACAGTCGCGATTCTGCAGATTGGGCGACTGGGTCATCCATGCGATTGAGCCGTGCGACTGAGTGAGTCGTGCGACTGGATCATGCGTCTGAGTCAATCGCGCGACTGAGTTGTGCGACTAGGCATGTCGTGCGACTGAGTTGTGCGACTGAGTGTCTGTGTGCGATTGAGTCATGCGTGCGAATGAGTGTATGCGAATGAGTCATGCGACTGAGTGTTTGTGTGCGATTGAGTCAGGTGACCGACTGAATGTGCGCGAATGAATGTGATTCGCACGACTGGGGTCCAATCGCACGAATGAAGGTTCAGTCGTACGAAAGTAGCTAATTCGCACGATTGAAGGTTGATTCGTGCGCATGGAAGTTGAGTCGTGCGATTGGGTGTTGTGTGGTACGACTGAAGACCAATCATACGAATGAAGGCTCAATCGTACGAATGAAGCTGATTCGCACGATTGAGGGTTGATTCGCACGAATGGAGGTTGAGTCGTGCGTCTGGCCTTGTATGCGACTGAATTTGTTGTGTTTGACCCTTGTGCGTGGCGTGAGTATGTCGTGTGGTGTCGAGGTAACACTAACACAATTATGCCATTGTTTGGCCACAAAGATTAAAGTCAACGTGAGAAAGGGCACAGAAACTACTTTGAGCAAATATGACTAACGCTTTACGAACGACTAAATTGACTATAACTATTGACACTTATTTAATATTCTTCGATAACAACAATACTTTTACTTAAATACCATCATTAGTGGCAACAATGTCTTGTACTTGGATCCACATAGGATCTAGTACGCGTGTCAGTCTGTGTGTGTAGTGCGTGACCCATCCGATACGACTCGAACCGACCCGTCATTATTGCGCGCTTATACATATAACATATCATTAATGCTATACAATAACTGTCAATAGGTGTTTGACTGTTTATTTGCATTCAACATTTGGGATACAACGCTCATACATACTTACCACTTAACAAGTGAGTTTCGTGGCCCCTTTTACGCTTATTCAATACTTCAATCATTTACAAAATTGGGGGAAAAGTATGCTTACACAATTTTTATGCTGTACACTTACATACATTTTACATACAAGGAATCAACGTGATACTGTGTTGCAAGTACTATTTGATACATGCTTGGGTCTGCTGTGTGGTTCTATCTTTGCAACTATTTAATTCCAGTGTGGGAACCGACGGTTAGGTATTGGTAGTACTACTGGGTTGACACCCCCACCCTCGTTCGATGGTATACTAGTTGGTACCATCAGTGGCCAGGAACGGGCCCTTGGGTGAATATATGCCGACAATTTCTTAGTGTACGTCGCTAGGTTTGGTTGCAAAGCTCATGTCATGTGATATTTACTTGTGTAATAACTGTATTCACGGTATTCCGACGCGCTATTATATACAGCATCACTTACATTTTTATTACATAAACCTGCGAGCTCACCAACAATTTTGTTGACCGTTTTAAGCATATCTTTTCAGGTGAACATGCAAGCCCAGGAATCTAGGTGTGCTGCCTTAGTGGAGACCCTAGGATGCATTTTTGGGACTTAGCTCTTTTTGATAAACAATCTTGTGAACAATGTGAACGCATGTAAACAATTAACTACATTTGAACTTGTTCCCGGGTTGTGGGAATTAACAATTACATTTTCATCATATGTGTATATATGTTATCATTATCATGTTGTTTATGGCTATGTGTTGTGGATATTGACTAAACACGACACAAGTCCCCTTGTCGTCGGGTGTCGTCATGACACACATGTCATCATTTATATATATTGCTCTCTATCGCTTACCATGTGTTATGACGATCCCATTCTCGTTACATCCCCGTGTTTCCGCTTTCAGCGGGGGTGTGACAGATTGGTATCAGAGCCATTGGTTATAGAGAATTAGGCAATACGCTTGACCTAGACTATAACCTAGGAACCTTCATGTAGATTTGCATGCTAGGACTCTGTATGCATATTATATCTCGTGTATGTGTTCCTCGCTGCTTGATTTGCTCATCTATTTGTTATGTGATCATTCTACCCTCTGAGAGAGCCCTTGTGCTCACTCTCATATGGGGATGCTCCTATTGGATCTTCCGTTCCCTCTGCGCGCCGAGTTAGTTTATCAGATCCGGGTATTAAACCCGAAGAGATCATCACAGATCATACTATTACGCTTGACCTTGAACATTGAGATAATTCTGAGGAGGTATATGTCCGAAACCTCGAGAGATGAGGAAATAGACAACCTCCGCTAGACTAAACGTGATTGTATACGTGGACTTACAACTGTTGTGATGTGTGATGACAATAAGCATGATATTGACATGAAATACATGGACTTGATGGATATGATGTAAAGGAAAGTTGGATGCCATGTAACCGGATCGGGCATCATTCTCGGTACATCGTGGGTGTGGTGGGAACGCTGCGGGGAACCCTATACATAAACATCACCGGTATACCGAGAATATGCTTGAAATGGGCTGCATGGTGGTCTGGCCGACCTGAACATGAACATTGGAACTTGATAAGTGGAATACATTTGTATCTTATGGTGACTAAAGCTGATATGTTACCTCTTTTATGATTAGAACATGCCGCCTCGAAGAGTCACCCGTAGCAGTAGTGGCGGGAGTGAAGCCCCAAGGGGCAGAGGCCGAGGCAGAGGCAGAGCACCAAGAACAAACGATGCTCCTGCCAGTAACAGTCAAGGAACAGGGAACGTCGACATGGCAGCCCTGATCGCTCAGCAATTGGCCGCACTGATTCCTACTATAGTGGCCCAAGTGAGCGACGCACTTCAACAACACCACCCTCACGGGGATGGTGGCAACGATGATGGAGCCCAAGGTGGGATAGAAACTGAAACGGGAAACGGGAACCCGACTGGAAACGAGAGCAACCAGGAAACCGGAAATGGTGGTACTGCCGGTATCGAGACTGGTGTGGTTAATGCTCGTCGGGGATGCTCGTACAAGGAGTTTGTGGCTTGTAAGCCAAGGGAATTCGATGGGAAAGGTGGGGCGATAGCCCTAACCAGGTGGTTGGAAAAGATGGAGGCAGTAATTGACATCAGTGAGTGCCTCGACAGCCAGAGGATCAAGTATGCTACTTGTTCTCTACAGGGTAAAGCCCTAACCTGGTGGAACACTCAGATTCAAGCTCGAGGAAGAGAGTCCGCGATGCAAATGTCGTGGGACGAGTTCAAAGCCCTAATCACCGAGGAATACTGCCCTCTCAACGAGATGCAGAAACTGGAGCATGAGTTCTGGAATCATGCTATGGTGGGGGCAGGGCATGCAGCTTATACTGATCGATTTCATGAGCTGGCTAGATTGGTTCCGCATCTGGTTACGCCGGAATCAAAGAGGATCGAGAGGTACATTTGGGGACTCGCGCCTCAAATTAGAGCGATGGTTACAGCAGCCGCTCCTCCTACTATTCAGAGCGCGATTCTGAAAGCTGGCGCTTTGACTGACGAGATGGTTAGAACAGGGGTATTGGGCCGAGGGGCCGAGAAGAGGAAAGATGTTGGGGAATCGAGCCGGTCGAGTGCCGGGAGGTTTGAGAAGAGGTCTAAGCCGACCAGGAATTTTGTGGCCGTGTCTCAGGCCAGAAGAGAGTATGTGGGGCCGCACCCCAAATGTGACAGGTGCAATTATCATCATCCCCCAGGGACGCAGTGCCGGGTGTGCGCTAACTGTAAGCGCCCGGGTCATTTGGCCAGAGATTGCAGAACTGCGCCAAATCTTGTAGCACCCGTCAACGCGGTTAACCCCGCCGGGAATGCAAGGGCTTGCTTTGAGTGTGGGAGCCCCGATCACTACAGGAACATGTGCCCCAGGCTGAATCGGGCACCGGGTCAACAGGGCAACAACCAGCAGCAGGTGTTGGCTATCGCTGGGAATCAAGGCCCGGCTACTCAGGGGAATGCAGCTCGGGGACGTGCATTCGTCATTGGAGCTAATGATGCTCGTCAGGACCCGAACGTTGTCACGGGTACGCACTTACTCAATCATCACTTCGCATCTATATTATTTGATACTGGAGCAGATAATAGTTTCATATCTTCTGAGTTTGTGCAATTACTTGGTTTGAGTCCTAGTAGGCTAGAAACTAGCTACTCTGTAGAAATGGCCAATGGTAAGGTTGCTCAGGCCGATGAGATTATTAGGAAGTGTTCGTTGACGTTGGAGGATCATACCTTTGAGATAGATTTGATACCTTTCGAGTTAGGGAGCTTCGATGTGATTGTGGGTATGGATTGGTTGTCGCAGAATGGAGCAGAGATTGTCTGCCGAGACAAAGTAGTACGTATCCCTATGCCAAACGGGGAAGTACTCAAGGTTCAAGGAGAACGACCGGGTAAGAGCTTAAAGTTGATTTCCTGCATGAAAGCACGCCAGAGTCTACGAAAGCAGTGCTACGCTTTTCTGGCTCATGTGGTTGAAAAGAAAGACGAGGAAAGGAAACTGGTGGATATTCCAGTGGTACGGGATTACCCAGAAGTATTTCCAGATGACTTGTCTGGTTTACCTCCTCCACGACAGGTGGAATTCCGTATTGAGTTGGTTCCTGGAGCTACACCGGTAGCGAAAACGCCATATCGACTAGCGCCATCCGAGATGCAAGAGTTGTCTAGTCAGTTACAGGAATACTGGAGAAGGGTTTTATTCGACCGAGTCATTCACCATGGGGAGCACCGGTACTATTTGTCAAGAAGAAGGACGGATCGTTCCGTATGTGCATCGATTACCGTGAACTGAACAAGTTAACGGTAAAGAACCGATATCCTCTCCCCAGGATCGACGATTTATTTGATCAGCTGCAAGGAGCTTCGTATTTTTCAAAGATCGATCTTCGTTCTGGTTATCATCAGCTAAGGGTTTTCGAGGACGACATACCGAAGACTGCGTTCAGGACTCGTTATGGGCATTATGAGTTCTTGGTCATGCCGTTCGGATTGACCAACGCACCAGCTGTGTTCATGGATCTAATGAATCGGGTGTGCAAACCTTACTTGGATAAGTTCGTGATCGTGTTCATAGACGATATACTTATCTATTCCCGATCAAAAGAGGATCATGTAGAACATCTTCGGGCTATTCTGGAGCTGCTACGAGAAGAGAAACTTTTCGCCAAGTTCTCAAAGTGCGAGTTTTGGTTGCGGGAAGTGAAGTTTTTGGGTCATGTGGTCAATGAGGACGGGATTCACGTAGATCCCGGCAAAATCGAAGCGGTGAAGAAGTGGGATACGCCCCAGACACCATCAGAGATACGGCAATTCTTAGGATTGGCCGGTTATTATCGTCGCTTCATAGCGAATTTCTCAAAGATCGCGCAACCGTTGACCCTGCTTACTCAGAAAGACAAGAAGTTTGACTGGGGATTTGCACAAGAGCAAGCGTTTCAAACGTTGAAAGAGAAGTTGTGCAACGCGCCGATACTGTCTCTCCCAGACGGAACAGATGATTTTGTGGTCTACTGCGATGCATCACATCAAGGATTGGGATGTGTATTGATGCAGAAAGATAAAGTGATTGCCTACGCTTCGCGACAACTTAAAGTGCACGAAAAGAACTACACCACTCATGATCTTGAGTTGGGCGCTGTAGTATTTGCACTCAAAATTTGGAGGCATTACTTGTATGGCACCAAATGCATCATCTTCACAGATCATAAGAGCCTTCAACATATTCTGGATCAGAAGGAACTCAACATGCGCCAACGACGTTGGGTAGAGCTTCTTAGCGACTACGATTGTGAAATCCGGTATCATCCGGGGAAAGCTAACGTGGTGGCTGATGCCTTAAGCCGTAAAGAACGTGTGAAACCACTACGTGCACGAGCGTTGGGTTTGACCATTCAAACCAACTTGAAAGCTCAAATTCAGATTGCACAGAGTGAGGCATTGAAAGAAGAGAACCTTGCGGGAGAAGAATTCCGGGGGTTAGACAAACAGATGATACGCAAGGATGACAGTATTCAGTACTTCATGGATCGCATATGGGTACCCAAATGGGGAGGTGTTCGTACCTTAGTCATGGATGAAGCCCACAAGACGCGATATTCTATTCATCCTGGTGCAGACAAGATGTATCATGATCTTAAGGATCTATACTGGTGGCCAGGCATGAAGAAAGACATTGCCTTATACGTCAGTCGATGTTTGACGTGTTCGAAAGTCAAAGCTGAACATCAAAAGCCATCGGGATTATTGCAGCAACCTGAAATTCCCGAGTGGAAATGGGAGAACATAGCTATGGATTTCATTACCAAACTCCCTAGAACAAACAACGGTCATGACTCGATATGGGTCATTGTTGATCGAATGACGAAATCAGCACATTTCTTGCCTATCCGAGAAGACTACAAGATGGATAAGTTGGCGAGATTGTACATCAAAGAGGTCGTGACACGACACGGGGTGCCGGTGTCAATCATATCCGACCGTGATAGCAGATTCACTTCACGTTTTTGGCAGACACTACAGAAGGCAATGGGTACACGGTTAGACATGAGTACAGCCTATCACCCTCAAACAGATGGCCAAAGTGAACGCACTATACAGACGCTAGAAGACATGTTGAGAGCGTGTGTAATCGATTTTGGTGGTAGTTGGGATGCTCATCTGCCATTGATTGAGTTCTCTTACAACAACAGCTATCATACAAGCATTGGATGCGCACCATTTGAAGCGTTGTATGGAAGGAAATGCAGATCTCCCGTATGTTGGGCCGAAATTGGTGAAAGTCAACTGACAGGCCCAGAGATCATCCAAGAGACAACAGACAAGATTTTCCAAATCAAAGATCGACTTAAAGCCGCGCGAGATCGCCAAAAGAGCTATGCCGACAATCGTCGGAAGCCTCTAGAATTCAATGTTGGGGATCGCGTGTTACTCAAAGTTTCCCCTTGGAAAGGAGTCGTTCGATTCGGAAAGAAAGGGAAGTTAGCCCCAAGATACGTTGGACCATTTGAGATCACTGAAAGGATCGGTCCAGTGGCTTACCGGTTAAGGTTGCCACACGAGCTTAGCGGTGTGCATGATACTTTTCACGTGTCAAACCTCAAGAAATGTTTGGCCGATGAATCCCTTCACGTGCCAATCGAGGAAATCAAGATTGATGACAAGCTTCATTTTGTTGAAGAACCCATTGAGATCATGGATCGAAAGGTCAAGCAACTGAAGCGCAGTAGGATACCTATTGTTCGCGTAAGGTGGAATTCAAAACGAGGGCCAGAGTTTACATGGGAACGTGAAGATCAGATGAAACTCAAATATCCACATCTTTTCGAGGATGACACTCTTGGACCTAACTCCAGCTGAATTTCGGGACGAAATTCTCTCAACTGGGGGATACTGTGACATCCGTCACTTCAAGGTCCGTCAATTGACGTGTTTGTCCGTCATCTTTTATATACTTGGTCATTCCTCACCATTATTTGACTCTTTATGTGGATATCATGTGTGCAATATTATCGTTGTGTGTGTATTCGCTATAATCGTGTGTGAACCTTAAAAAGACCTTTAAAACTTTCATTTTTGAAAACGCTAAATATATCATTTTATAAATATAATAAATGTTTTAATATAACCATTTCTTCAGTCATAATAACATTAAATGAACTTTCACAATTAATATAAAAACTTAACGAAGTTGTTTTTCAACCGAACAAAATTTGGGAAAACTCGGGGGTTAAGTGCAGGGACTAAACTTGTAATTTTGGAAACTTGGGCTGGGTATAAATACCCCATTTCCAGCCCTAAACCCCCATTTCTATCATCTTCTTCATCTTCATCTCTTTCACACACAAAAACACCATTTTAGCACCAAATCCGACCCGAGAGGTCTCGTTTTCTTCGTCTTGACACCGTCTACAGCCTACACTACCCCTCTCTAGCAGGTAGTTGTCTTTGGTTGTCCATTTTAGAGCCATTTCACGGCTGTCCAAACTAGGGTTTCGGGTGTTCGGGTTCAACCCGAACACACAAGGTCGTATGGGTGCGTGTGAGGTCTCTTTGCTTGTGTTTTATGCTTGTGTATGTTTGTAGAGTGATTCTGGAGGTCCTTGTGGTGTAAAACCCGTGTTTAGAGCGGCCCGGGGGCTGCTCATCCCGACCACAGTCGCGATTCTGCAGATTGGGCGACTGGGTCATCCATGCGATTGAGCCGTGCGACTGAGTGAGTCGTGCGACTGGATCATGCGTCTGAGTCAATCGCGCGACTGAGTTGTGCGACTAGGCATGTCGTGCGACTGAGTTGTGCGACTGAGTGTCTGTGTGCGATTGAGTCATGCGTGCGAATGAGTGTATGCGAATGAGTCATGCGACTGAGTGTTTGTGTGCGATTGAGTCAGGTGACCGACTGAATGTGCGCGAATGAATGTGATTCGCACGACTGGGGTCCAATCGCACGAATGAAGGTTCAGTCGTACGAAAGTAGCTAATTCGCACGATTGAAGGTTGATTCGTGCGCATGGAAGTTGAGTCGTGCGATTGGGTGTTGTGTGGTACGACTGAAGACCAATCATACGAATGAAGGCTCAATCGTACGAATGAAGCTGATTCGCACGATTGAGGGTTGATTCGCACGAATGGAGGTTGAGTCGTGCGTCTGGCCTTGTATGCGACTGAATTTGTTGTGTTTGACCCTTGTGCGTGGCGTGAGTATGTCGTGTGGTGTCGAGGTAACACTAACACAATTATGCCATTGTTTGGCCACAAAGATTAAAGTCAACGTGAGAAAGGGCACAGAAACTACTTTGAGCAAATATGACTAACGCTTTACGAACGACTAAATTGACTATAACTATTGACACTTATTTAATATTCTTCGATAACAACAATACTTTTACTTAAATACCATCATTAGTGGCAACAATGTCTTGTACTTGGATCCACATAGGATCTAGTACGCGTGTCAGTCTGTGTGTGTAGTGCGTGACCCATCCGATACGACTCGAACCGACCCATCATTATTGCGCGCTTATACATATAACATATCATTAATGCTATACAATAACTGTCAATAGGTGTTTGACTGTTTATTTGCATTCAACATTTGGGATACAACGCTCATACATACTTACCACTTAACAAGTGAGTTTCGTGGCCCCTTTTACGCTTATTCAATACTTCAATCATTTACAAAATTGGGGGAAAAGTATGCTTACACAATTTTTATGCTGTACACTTACATACATTTTACATACAAGGAATCAACGTGATACTGTGTTGCAAGTACTATTTGATACATGCTTGGGTCTGCTGTGTGGTTCTATCTTTGCAACTATTTAATTCCAGTGTGGGAACCGACGGTTAGGTATTGGTAGTACTACTGGGTTGACACCCCCACCCTCGTTCGATGGTATACTAGTTGGTACCATCAGTGGCCAGGAACGGGCCCTTGGGTGAATATATGCCGACAATTTCTTAGTGTACGTCGCTAGGTTTGGTTGCAAAGCTCATGTCATGTGATATTTACTTGTGTAATAACTGTATTCACGGTATTCCGACGCGCTATTATATACAGCATCACTTACATTTTTATTACATAAACCTGCGAGCTCACCAACAATTTTGTTGACCGTTTTAAGCATATCTTTTCAGGTGAACATGCAAGCCCAGGAATCTAGGTGTGCTGCCTTAGTGGAGACCCTAGGATGCATTTTTGGGACTTAGCTCTTTTTGATAAACAATCTTGTGAACAATGTGAACGCATGTAAACAATTAACTACATTTGAACTTGTTCCCGGGTTGTGGGAATTAACAATTACATTTTCATCATATGTGTATATATGTTATCATTATCATGTTGTTTATGGCTATGTGTTGTGGATATTGACTAAACACGACACAAGTCCCCTTGTCGTCGGGTGTCGTCATGACACACATGTCATCATTTATATATATTGCTCTCTATCGCTTACCATGTGTTATGACGATCCCATTCTCGTTACATCCCCGTGTTTCCGCTTTCAGCGGGGGTGTGACAAGCCATCTTGTTCTTCTGGGCCATACATCATATTTCCTGAGACTCAAAGGTCTTAACAAGCTCAGCAAAGCTCCTTTCAGGACAGCTGTGCTTTTGTCTCAGGAAGTGGACACTCAAATTATTATCAATATTGCTTTGATGATCTAGAGTGCTTCAGCCCGGATGACGTGGAATACGTGGACATAGTCCAACAAATGGCTCTACTAACCTACAGAGCAAAGAAGTTCTTTAAGAGAACTGGAAGGCAATTTCCCCATAACCCAATCAATAGCAAATTCGGGTTTGACAAAACCAAGGCCAAATGTTACAACTGTAACCAACTTGGTCATTTTGCAAGGGAATGCAAGGCTCCCAAGTCTAACCCGGGAACCCCACAGGCCTCCACATATCCCTCTACACCAAATCCCATCGGAAAGTCAACAGAAACAGCTGCAATGGCTCAAGAAGTTGACTGGAGCTTCATGGTACAGGATGTGACTACTGCTCAAGCACTCATGGCCGGAACAAATGAAAATAAGGTATATGAACATCTCTGTACTCCTGCCTGTATTGCTAAGGTTAAATTGTATCAGGACTACAATATGGAAATTAAATCCAATATTGAGTCTCTAAATGTTTTAAAATCTGATTTTAAAAGGGCTGAATCTGACTACCAAAGAAAAATTAAGGAGTTAGAGAAAACTGTGTCCTTATTAAAACACGAACACACAAACTATAAGACTCAAATAAAGGATTTAATATCCAAATTGACTGAGGCTCAAGCCCAGCTTGTCACAGCTAAGGCTCAAGCCAGGAAGTATGCTATTTCTGAGCAAAACTTCCAAGCCATTCTTGCATCATCCTCTCACTCAAAACTTTGTTACCAAAACAAAGGTGGGTTGGGAACCAATGAAATTGCTCCACCACACTCCTATGAGTCTATAAGACAACCAAGGTGTGGTACTGAGGAGCAAGAGGTTCCATCTGCTGACCCACCTTCTCATGAGTCAAAGAATGATGCAACCATGAAGACCATCACAGGTAAGAACCAGGTAATTATACCCTCTTCCACCAATGATAATCAAACCCTGACCATTAAAGCCAAAAGAAGCAGAGCTAAGGCAGCCAGAAAAACTGCCAAGAAAGTGGCTGAGTCTAAGCTAAAGATAGACTCAAAGCAAAATGGTGTATTTATCTCAACTGGATTCCAGGTGGTTGGAAACTCTGATTCAGGAAAGGAGTGTAATACCAGCACTTTTGTCCTACCAAATGATCAGAAGTTAAAGGGAAAGGTTGCTGATGAAGAGAGAAATAACAAGAAACAGCAACCCTCAAGTTCCCAAAAGATTAACATTGCATGCATAATGTGTGGTCTGCAAAACCACATGGCCAAAGATTGTTACTACAATCCTGCTAGCACACATTATGCAAATAATGTTAAAAAGGAAGGAGTCAGGGAAGGTTTCTCATTTGTACCATATTAAATGGTTCAGTTGATGAAAAAGGGAAAGCTTGTTTCCAAAGCAAGGTTGCTTTCGGAAAAAGATCCTTCTTCCGAAAGGAAAAAGGCTTCGGAAGCTAAAGCTATCAAGACTCAAAAGAATAAAAGAGTCCCCTTGAAACCATCCCAGAAAAGACTGCTTCGGAAGAAAAGGTCGTGAAGGCTTCTTCCGAAAAGAAAGAAGCTTCGGAAGAATGCCAAGCTACATAAGCTTCAACAAGCTCATCCTCATGATTAACCAAGGGATGGAATGGAAGATCAAGGAAGATGCTGTAGCCCAAACCTCTTCTTCAAAGACATCCATTGAACCCGCATGCATAAATTTTGGTTCAATTATGTCATTATCATTGGAAGAATCCAAGACCAATAAGGCTTGGGTTTCCAATCAAAACTAATCATCTCATCTTATGTGCAGGGACATCCATATGACAAGAATAACAATGTTTGGATTGTGGATAGTGGATGCTCCAGGCACATGACAGGGAACAAATCTCTTTTTCAACAATTTCAACATTATGATAGAGGTCATGTCCAGTTTGGAGGTGAGGCCGGAGGATATATTTCTGGTAGAGGAAGTATATCCAATGGAAAATTAAAAGTTGACAAAGTTAACTTTGTCAAGCAGCTTGAACACAACCTGTTAAGTGTTTCTCAATTCTGAGATCAAAAGCATCAAATGCTCTTCACAAAACATGAGTGCATAATCCTCAAACCCGAGATGACAATTCCTCAGGAATTGGTGCTTCTTAGATCTCCCAGGAAAGGGGATATGTACAAGCTGGATATGAACAATGCTTCCCCAATGGGAGAAGTATCATGCTTTCTTTCCAAAGCTGATGGTGATGACTCAACACTATAGCATAAACGAATGTGTCATGTAAATTTTAAGACAATGAATAAATTGGCTAAAAATAACTTGGTACATGGTTTGCCTAAAAAGGAATTTTTCTAGCAAAGAGAACTGTGTTGCATGCCTGAAAGGGAAGCAACACATGGCATCTCATAAATCCAAAGTTGTTAACTCCATCACCACCCCATTACACTTATTGCACATGGATCTATTTGACCCCACAAGTATAATGAGCATTGGAAGGAAATCATATTGCCTTGTGATTGTTGATTTACTAGATTTACATGGGTATTCTTTTTAAGAAACAAAGATGAAACTGCTGAAACTTTGAAATCTTTTATTCTTAAAATAGAAAATCAAATTGATCACAAGGTTAAAATAATTAGAAGTGATCAAGGGACTGAGTTCAAGAACCAAGTTCTTGACTCATTTTGTAACTCAAAAGGGATTGCCAGACAATATAGTGCTCCTAGAACTCCTCAACAAAATGGTGTTGCTGAGAGGAGGAATAGGACACTTATTGAGGCTGCTCGGACTATGTTAGCTGATTCAAAGCTGCCTCTAACATTCTGGGCAGAGGCAGTCAGCACTGCATGTTATGTGCAGAACAGGGTTCTTGTAGTAAAGCCACATGGAAAAACCCCTTATGAGTTATGGAACAAGAGGCCACCGTTCATTGGCTTTCTAGGATCTTTTGGCAGCAGGTTTACCATACTTAACACAAAAGACAATTTGGCAAAATTTGCTGAAAAGTCGGATGATGCTATCTTTGTTGGATATTCCTCTAACTCTAAAGCTTATAGAGTTTATAAAATTAAAAATCAACAATTTGAGGAATCTTCTAACATTGTAGTTAATGAGCACACTCCTTGTGTTAGGGGGAATGGCCCTGATCATATATTTGACTTAGAATTGTTTCCAAACTATTCTAAACCATCTTGTGAGAATGTTTCAGCTAGAACAAGTGCTCAAAGTGACTCTGATGAAGATCAACTGTTTGAGCTTCCCAAACCTATTCCAAGTTCTCCAAGAGCTGCAGCAAATCAAGTTCCCACTATTGAAAGATCTGACAGTATAACCATCTCAAGAGATAGTGGAGCTTCAACAAGCAGTTCACCTGTTGACTTTCAAACCTCTTCAGGTGATCCTGCACAACACCAAGCTAATGAAAGCAACATTTTGAAGGAACAGTCAACTGTTGATGATGTTTCACAGCAAACAAATGATGATGTTTCTCCTTCATTCAATCAGTCCTCATTGAATGAGCTTGAAACAACAGCTGGACCAAGTATTCAAGCTCCTGAGCAAAATATATCCAATTTGGATTTATCTTTGCAAGTGGAGGTGATTCCTAGACTTAGGATTCATAACACTCATCCAGCTGAGAACATCATAGAGGAAGTCTCTGAAGGCGTGAAAACAAGAGGACAAACTCATAATGGGAATGTCTGTTTGTACTCATGCTTTTTATCCCAAATGGAACCCAAGAAGGTGGAAGATGCCTTAAAAGATAGTAGCTGGGTTGAATCAATGCAAGAGGAGCTGCTTCAATTCAAAAGACAAAAAGTTTGGAACCTATGTCCGCTACCATCTGGTCAAGTACCTATAGGCACTAAATGGGTTTTCAGAAACAAGAGAGATGATAGAGGCTTGATTATTAAGAACAAGGCAAGACTGATGGTTCAAGGATACAATTTAGAGGAGGGAATCGATTATACTGATGTCTTTGCACCTGTTACAAGACTTGAGGCAGTTAGGATCTTCCTTGCTTATGCTGCATCCAAGAATTTTACTGTCTACCAGCTTGATGTCAAGTGTGCCTTTCTATATGGGGATATAGATAGGGAAGTCTATGCATGCCAACCTCCGGGATTTGAAGATCCACAGCATCCCAGCTATTTGTCCAAATTGGATAAAGCT
Organism: Flaveria ramosissima; assembly: GCA_025215565.1. Lineage (NCBI taxonomy): Eukaryota > Viridiplantae > Streptophyta > Magnoliopsida > Asterales > Asteraceae > Flaveria > Flaveria ramosissima. The sequence goes on along the minus strand of CM046043.1, from coordinate 10,864,347 downwards.
CTATATGGGCTGCACCAAGCACCTAGGCTGTGGTATGAGACATTGTCTCAGTTTCTCCTGAAGAATGGTTACACTAGAGGTACCATTGACAAGACTCTTTTCATAAGGAAGTCTGGGAAGGACATCTTGCTCGTCCAAGTCTATGTTGATGACATCATATTCGGTTCTTCAAATGACCAAATGTGTAAAGACTTTGAGAGCATTATGAAGAAGAAGTTTGAAATGAGTTCCATGGGAAAAATGGACTTTTTCCTTGGAATTTAGGTGAAGCAAATGAAGGAAGTGTTCTTTATCAGTCAATCTAAGTATGTCAAATATATCTTAAAAAGATTTGATATGAAAGATTGTAAAGCAGCGAAAACACCTATACCCAGAAACCACAATCTCTGCCCTGACTCTAAGGGGGAGGATACTAATCAACATCATTATAGAGCGATTATTGGTTCTCTGATGTATCTCACAGCAAGTAGACCTGATATCATGTTTGCAACTTGCATTTGTACAAGATATCAGGCTGCTCCAAAGGTGTCTCACCTAGTTGCTGCCAAGAGAATTCTTAGATACCTTAAAGGAGCACCTAAACTAGGTCTCTGGTATCCAAGAAATAGTGATTTCAATCTCTATGGTTACTCTGACAGTGATTATGGTGGTTGCAATATCAACAAGAAATCAACATCTGGTGGATGTCAATTTCTTGGTGGAAGGATCATCTCATGGCAATGCAAGAAGCAATCATGTGTCTCTATATAAACTGCTGAAGCTGATACATTGCTGCTGCTAGTTGTTGTGCTCAGCTACTGTGGATTCAAAACCAGATGATAGACTACGGATTCAACTTCATGAGTACTCCTATCCACATTGACAACAACAGTGCTATATCCATTATTGAAAATCCAGTAAAGCGCTCCAAGACTAAGCACATCGATATCAGGTATCATTTCATTAGAGATATTCATGAGAAAAATCTTATCAAGCTAATCAAAGTTGATTCAAATGAACAATATGCTGACTTATTCACCAAAGCCTTTGATGAACAAAGATTTAAATATCTCATTACAGCTATTGGGAGGATAAACCTTGATTAGTCGATCTCATTTGAAAACCTTTTAATGTGTAAAGTCTTATGTCAAAAAAATCTAAACCCTGTTACAGAAGATCTTTCTCTAAAATTTTATCTAAGTATGAATTTTTCCGAAGAGGAATTAACCCTCGGAAGATATTTTACATATCTTCCGAAGCAAATTTCTCCTAGGATAATTTTCTTCTCGGAAGAGTTGTTAAGTCTCGGAAGAAGCGATTGATTTCATATCAGATCTACTTCCGAAGCTTATAACACTCTCCATTCGGAAAGCAACATATACTCTCGGAAGTAATCACTTTACCTTCGGAAGTAAATTTTCCTTCGGAAGAACATTACCTTCGGAAACGCTTTATACTCGGAAGAACGATTTTACTGTGTAACGGAAATCTTTTGGGCCCCACTCTGTAAAAAGTAAAGATTTTGCTAATGATGTCGGATTATTTAAATGGACTAACCTTACCGCCCATTTCACATCATCCACTGAAACCTCACATCGTCTTATCCATACCCCCTTTAAACCGCCATTCCACCCATTTAAATACCTTCGGCTAATCACTTACATCCTTTTTACCAAAATTACTGCCCTAAAAGCTTTCTTCATCTTCAATTTACCCTATTCCGAACTATCTTCCTGTAACTTTCTTCAATGGCACTTTACCCTCAGCACAACCAAGTCGCACTCCTTGACTCTTCAAGGGATGTTAACTTCTCAGACATGATCTCCTTTCTAACCAAATCTTCTTACTACACCGCCCTGACTGTTAACCCCACGATTTACTCAAACCATATGTCTGAATTTTGGGCAAACGGTCAGATTGAAACCCTAAATGGGGTTGGTGTCATTAGATCGAGCATCTATGGCCAAGAGTTGGTCATTTCTGAACAAATCATCAGTAAGCATCTAGACTTCATGATGAGGGCGCTCCAACAAAATTCCCCAAAGCAGATTTGGACAATACTTATATCCAAATGGGATATGGTGGAGATGTTAGCAGGTCAACTGTCTACAAATTCAACTTATCTTACAATTGGAAGTTCCTGCTGTATGTGGTTCTTTACTGCTTGTCCAACAAATCTGAGGGATGGGATCAAATCCCATATGAACTTGGGTGCCTAGTTCATGGTTTGGTGAAAAGCCTTCGCTTCAACTACTCAAGATTTGTGCTGATCAATCTCATGGGAAACCTTCAACGGGACACATTCTTCATGTATCCAGGTTTCTCCAGCACATAATCAATTGTGAGCTGGACCAGAGCAAGCTTGTCTGCGCAGCTGCTCTGACTGCTCTTCAAATGAGGCCGACCATATTCAAAACTTTGAAGAGAGTGTCCACCAACTTCACCGGAAGAGATACTGCACTTCTTCCATGTATGATTGAGCCAATGGCTCCTGGTGACATTCCTGTTAACCCCACAGTTGATGAACCCACACCAGCAACTACCCTCACTTTGCCAAATCTACCTTCTCCACCCATTACCCTCACTTATCAAAGACACCCCAAACGAACCCTTGTTCAATCTTCTCTGATTGAACAAGCTCCTCATGTTCTACCCAAAAAGGCTAGAGTGGAACAATGGGCTCCCACTCAGCCTGAGGTCCAACCATCCTTCACAATTGACCTCAATATGGGTCTTGAGTCTCCTCAGTCTCATACTCATGAGCTCGAAACCCAAGCTGAAAACCCTCAGGGAGAGTCTCTATACTCCCCTGAGCAGCCAAAAAAGGGACAACCCCATCACAGGCTCAATGCCTTAGACATTGATCAAAGTCCCAGGTCACTAGGTTTCACTTCCATATCCTTTACTGACCTATTAATCGGAGCTGATGAAGAGATTATGTCTCTTCAGGGCAATGAAGTTGATCCACAACACCCTCAAGGATCAACAGAGCCTAGAGAGATCTCTTATCTCTAGCCCCCATCAACAAACCTTTACTGAGGTGAGTCCCACTGATGTGGAGGGGACTCATGTAGATTCAGCTGCCACTACTGAAGGAGCCTCAAGGGATCCTCAGGGCAGTGGTAACATTACTGAGACTGAATCTACGACAACCATGCCCTTTGATGACTCTGAAAGAGACATCATTGAGCAAGGGAAATGAGGGCGCCAAGAAACCACATCTGGTGGTGAGGATGAACATATAAGGTATGTTACCTCATCTCCCCGTGATTCTTCAAAAGAGGATGAGGGAAGACTTCAACTCACCATTGAAGCCCTACTTTCTAAAGTCTCAAATCTTGAATCTAAGGTTAGGATTTTAGAGGATAGGTCTGCCACTCAACAACTTGAGATTGAAAATCTCAAGGCCAAACTAGCTGAGAAACAGATTGAGAGGTCTGTTAGGCACGTACAAACTCAGGTCTCTTTGGCCTCTTCCTCTAGCTCATCAAGCTCTCAGGATGATGCTACCAAAAAGGGGGAGAGTGTTCAGAGACAAAGCCAAAGACAAGAGGAACACCCTAAAGTCAAGCTCTCACTTGCCTAAGCTCAAAATATCCTATACAACAAGCTTCAATTTTCCCTGAGCGTCCTCCAGTTGTAATTCAAATAGATCAAAGAATGCTCCAAGATCTCAATAGGTTCTTCAACAAGTTCCTATTGGAATATCTAATTAAATAGCCAAGTCCCGATCTGTCTGTGATCTACTTCGGAGCTCAAGAGCTTCAGAGGTTAAATGCATCTTCTACCACTATTGAGGAAGTTGGTCAACCTAAGGTCCAAGTGGAACCTGAGATTAACTTCGAAGGGGAAACAAGGACTGATGGCCCAGCAACTGAGATAGTTGGGACAGATAGTGCATTCTCACAGACTTCCGAAGCACAATTCAAAGCCTCGGAAGAACAATTTCAAACTTCCGAAGCTGAGATTGTTGCTGCGGAAGGACTATTCTCCCTATCCGATGATTTAATAGTCACAGATGCAATCCTAGAACTTGCATCTGAGGTTAATAGGGAGGATTTTCTCACCCAACCTCTAGCTCAAACATCAGCATTAACTCCAGCTTCCATCTCTACTACTCAATCTGAACCTTCCATCCAAGAACCCCCAAAGTCTACCACTTCCGAAGACATCAAAGGAAAGAGAAAGATGACTAAGGAAGAGCTTCAGGAGGAAGAAAGGTTAGAAAAACTTAAAAGAAAAGGTAGGCTTCCAACTAGAAAACTGCTAGCTGCCAGTACCAAAGCAGCTGCAGCCAACCAGGAGGCAGTTAACAATAGAAGAAGAGTAGAGATCATTGATAAACTTGTCAGGCTAGGAGTTGCAAATGAGGATGTACTCCTGCTACCATAAGAGGAGTTAGTTGAGCTGGAAAAGGCAACCTTGCTGCAAAAACAGCAAAGAGAAGAGGCAGCAAGGGTGGCCTTAGAAGAAGAAAGGGAGAGGAAAGAAAGAGAAGCTGATCAGCAGCTCAGGAGGGAAAGGATAACTTTCCTAACCTCCAGAGGTTTCTCTCAAGAAGAATTATCTCCACACAACAATGATACGATCTTATGGCTCTTTGTGAATCCAAGGATCGTCGACAGGAATTATCAGTGTGAATTGATGTCAACTCAACGTTAGCGGAATTAACGTTGATTTGGTTTAATTGTATTTAAACAACATTCAATGTTAATGAAATATCAAGAAACACGACACAAAACACAATAAAGATTATTAATGTTTTATTATAATGTGTTGAAGATTACAAAAGAATGAAACAATGAATGCTATGATGTTGTATATGTTATGATGATCGAAAGACTTTGATGATTGTTGTAATGCTACTGCTGTTCTCAATCAATCAATCGTCCGTTTTCAATCGTGCTTGAATCGAAACCTAGGATCCATATTTATAGACAGAGATGTTTCAGTTATAGGAAACACCGGATCTCTTGGGATTTGATTTGTTTCTGATAAGGAATCATCGGATTTCTCGGGATTCGAATAACCGCCTTGTTGACTTGTTGACTTGTAACACTTGTATTTTGCAAGTGTTTGGACTCTGCAGAAATATTGTCTTCCGCAGATGATTTGTTCTTCCGCAGATGTTTTGTTCTTCCGCAGCATTTCTTGAACACTTGGAACTCCAGTTGATTTTGTTCATCCGTAGATGATCTTCGGATGTTTGTTACTTGTAAGATATATATCTACGGAAGAATGATATGTTCATCCGTAGATGTTTCTTACACTTGGTCATTTCAATAATTGATCAAGTATTATGTTTGTACCTGCAGCCATACATACATCAACACATATATAAATGGGTTAACCTATATATTTAATGCATACATAATAATGAAATACAAAAGTTCATTACAAATATTAATTCAAGTACTAAGCCTATACATAATGACTAGATCTACTGATTCTAGACCTAACAATACTCCCCCTTAGGCTTAGCTACTTGTACTCAGTCCTTCAAAACTGCAAGATCTTTGATTCTAGCGATCATCTTGTTGTAGAAGTAGGAGACAGCAGTCTTCTGATCATCATACTTATAGTTGATCTTCATCTTGCTCATCATCTTCAAAGTCTCATAACTAATTCCCAGAACATCTTCTTCTGTAGTGAGTGTGTCTAGCACCTTGTTGTTATTCACCACTTCTAGCTCATCTTGTTCTGTTATTCTTAGTTCTGTTACTTCATCAAATGTTGTTCCCTTCAGTAGTCCAGCATTAAATCTTCTTCTTTTATATGCTTTGGCATGAAGTTTGTCTACTACTTGAATCACATGAACATGTAGAAATAGATCATTTTGTGCTTGTTCATCAGACAGCTTGGAAAAGAATTTGTCATTTAAGTATGAGGTGTAGCTGGGATGGAGCAGTTTAATTTCCACAGGATCAAAGATTCTGATCTTTTCAGCTTTCTTGTTCTCAGCATTTCTCAGTAGGACCAACTCTTTGTCTTCTCTACATATCCCCATTCAGTGATTGGGTATGTGAATTGAGTCCCTTCAACATTTAAGAGCTGCTTTGTTTCTGTTGTTGTAGCCAATCCTCTTCAAGAATTCATCATCTACATGTTCTGAGGCATTGGACTTGTATCTTTTGAGCCCTTTGATTCTCTTCGATGTTCTATATCTTCTCTTTTAGCTTCAATCAGCACATCATCTTTAATTTTGTCTTTAACTTTCCCACTAGAGTTGAGAAGTCTCTTCCTCTAGGGTGAATTGGATAATTGCTGATGATTAAACTCTGAAGGTCTCTGATGTCATTCTCTGGCAGACTCACCACTGAGAGTACATCATGGAAGTATTCCACTCTTCCAGATGTTCTTTTAATAACAGCACATCCCAGTCTGGATCATATTTCCAGGCCATGATCTTGTTCTCTTCCGCAGAGCTGGGAGTTGTGAGATGGTCTATCAGTTGTATTAGAGTGGACTTTTGCTCAGTTATTTCTCTAACTGCAGTCCCAAGTGGCCATACTTTTCCGGGGATGACTTCCCTTGGCTCTCTAATCAGTTTCTCTTTTCCTTTGTGCTGATCTTTAGGTCAACACATTATGGGTTCAGCAGGGAGTTTGCTTGTTGTTCATAAGATGGATGTGGAGCTTCAGTTCTGAATTTTACCCCAGTATCTAGTTCAACCTTCATTACATGCTCCATCATTCTTCTCAGTTCTCCTACTGTTCTTCCTTTAAGCTCATGAGGCTTGTAGTTATGTCCTTGTAACCAGCAAGTCATGTTGTATTTGCTCAGCTTGGCTGTGTCACAGGGGTGTCCCAACTCCTTCTTTATGTTTTGAATTGATTGAAAGGTGCTGAATGCTTCATAATCACAGTTTGGAATCATGAAGCTGGCAAGCTCAAACTCTTTCAACAAGTTCTTCATCTCTGTCATGTTTAGTCTTTCAACCATGTCATAAGGGAAACCATGGTTTATAAGTGTCATGAACATGGTTGATTCAGGCCTCTCTTCAAGTATGTCACTTGTAGTCAGAAGATCATCAGCCTTTGAGACTTCTTGTTTTGGAGGAGAGTCTTCTTTGATTAATTCTTCCCACTCTTTATCACTTCATCTTTCTGTTCAGAGATGGCTTCTCAGTAGATAGGTCTATTGAGGGGTGTGTTCAGGAGAAGTCAGCTTTTGTTTCTTTGAAATACTTTCATTAGTTGGCTTCTTCTCAGTAGTACCAAGGTACTTTCTTTTCCTTGAGTACCAGATCACTTCTTTTGATGCCTCAGGACTTTGTTTTGTTTGAGCAGTTGAAGTTTGGCATAAGGTTCCAATGAACTGATCTTCAGTTTAGTTGCTCATTTCTTCTTCTTTTCTCTTTATTATGTTTGACTGAGCAGTCATAGTGCCAGATGCTTGTTCAAGTCTCTTCATGATCTTTTCTTTATCTTTCTTCTCATTCTCTGCTGACTCTATAAGCTCAGCTTCCTTGTCTAGCAGAGCATCAATGACTTCTTTATCACTTTGAGCATCTTCTCTCAGTCTCTTTATTCTTGCTTGCTGACTTATCAATTCTTCATCCTTTTCTTTAATTATGCCCTTCAGCTCTTGTATTCTTGCCTTTCTTTTATTTGACTTGAGCACCAGCTTGTTGTACTCAGCCACCAGATAACTTTTGCTCACAGGAATGTCATCATCACTCAGATCATCTTCATTATAGGCAATCACATCAACCTGATCTGCTTCTTTATCTCTTTCCTGATGCTGAGACTCAATCTCATCTTCTTTTACTTCCTCATGATCAACACTTGCTGAGCTTGACTTTGGTTCAGTGGCTTGGTCTTCATGCTCTTGAAGAGTTTGTTGTTGTTGCTGATCAATCATGGGAGAAACTTGTTCAGTTTCATTTGAATGCACAGGGGATTCAGTCTTGGATAATGACAGTTTTGACTGTACTTGCTTCTGAGACTAATTCTGTCTCTCCAGTGTAGATGCTCTCAGTATCTGAATTTGGAAGTTGTTGGTAGAGTTGCATCTGAGGCTGATTTGGTGATTGGGGTTGAATGGGAGAGATTGGTTCAGTATTTTGACTGGCAGGAGATTGAGCTGGGGTGTTTGTTGTTGTTGTGGTGATAGATTGAGGATTGGAGAGATAGGTTTGTAGTTTGGCTGGCTGGTGATTGTGTTTGGGGTGTTTGTTGTTGTTGTGGTGATACTTCTGGTGATGGAGTGTCTTGAGCAGAGCTGGTAGCAGAGCTCTCTTCCTCATCTTCCCAAACTAGCTCTGGAGGTATGTCTGCATTAGCATCAATCACATGAGCAACATGTCTACGTCTTCTCCTTCATATCTCCCTGAGATTTTGTTCAGCACAGATCTGCCAAGGTGTGCTTGGATAAACACACCACCCTCCACATTTGTTCCAGGCAGGTCTGCATTAATGATGAGCTGAATGAATCTTGGAAACATATACATCTTATCAGCCTTCTGTACTCTGATGTGATCACACAAACAGTTAAAGATGTACTTTGAGTAGTTGTAGGTCCTCCCTCCCTCAAGATGCCAATAATACCAGATGATATATGTCTAGAAAATCTGTCAAGCCCAGATTTTCTGTTGACATACACTTCAGATAAGTGTGACCAAAAATCTGTATGGTTTGCAGAGTCTTCCCTTCTTGATTTCTCCCTTTTCAAAGTCTCCATCATATCCCATTAGAAAGAAAAACCTTTTCTATGTATTCATTATCAATACATCATGGGGTGTCCTGCTTCAACATCTCCCAGTTCTAGTACCCTTCTTATTGTTTGTTCGTCTATTCTCAGCCTTCGATTCCTTACTTCTGCAATAATTCCTTCATCATCTTCTTCTATACGCGCAGAATTCAGAAATCACTGATATGCGATCGATAAATCGTTGGCTCTGCAGATAATGCATAGAAAAACCCTTGAACTTCTCAAATATCTCATAATTTCTTGACATCCTACTGACACAGGATCGTCAGGGTTCAAGAAAGCACATACATTATGCTCTTTTGCAAATCGTTGATCCATCTGTTCATAAGAAAAGACTTCATTAGAATCACGTTATTGATATAAGAATACGAACAGTTGTGAGATAAAACAAGAATCAACTTGTTCATTCTTGATGATTACGACATGTTTTACCTTAATAGACGCTGATTAAGAACACAGATATATGTTTGCTTAAGGTTTGATTTGATAAATTTTGAATGTTGAGAAAGTGGGAAAAATTTGTTGAGTGAGATTTTCTAGGTCTGAAAAAGTGAACTGAAAAAGTGAATAATGCATTTGACAAGTCAAATTTCTTTATTTATACCCTCAGACATATTAATTTTCTCGGATTTATTCAGTGGGTCCCACATTGTACTCTTCCGTAGAAGTAATATCACATTAATTGTAATCCACAACTTACTCTTCCGTAGTACATCTACGGATCAACAACTTCTACTGTTATTGATCTTTGTTTATCCGTAGTTTACCAATCTACGGATAAACATTAATATACTAATATTGATTTACACACAGTTGTATGTATGGCCCAACTTCATTGGTTGAACCAATTATTGCTATAGGACCTCGTTGGCTTTGTATACATGACAATTTAGTACAAGGAAATTTAAAATAAATTTCATGTAACCAACGGCTAATGTGATGCTCAGGTTTCAATTTCTTCAACTTGATAAAGATATAGACATTGCTGCTGCTGATATAGATGCTGTTTCATGAATACTACTCCCCCTAAATTTGTGATTAATGATGAACTTAAGCATTTATCATAAATTTCTTTAAGAGGAATAACATAAACGCTAAATATATGATAATGATCAGATGCACTTAAGATGGGATCATACTATAATGCTAAGCCTCATCCTGATTAGTTATGTTGTATAGTTGATGCTGGAACAAGTTCTGATTGCAAGTATATTGTCCTTATAAATCCATACAAGAGCTCATGTATCAACTAGGCTTGCTGTTTATCATGTTTTATTGATTTAGAAATAACTGTCATGGACTTCACAGTTGATTCACAAAGGTGTTGTCCTCCCTTTGTAAGTCAAATCATCATTCTTTCACTCTTGAGACTATGTACTTTAAATTATAATAGCTATCTTGAGATGTGTTTGGCATCTCATTGATGCGATTTTGATAAAGCTCAGGATAATATACAGCTGATCACTTAGGATTCTTTTGAGAGCTTTAGATATGATCATCATCAGGTCACCAGGTCTTTACTCACGTAAAACAGAGGTGCCTTTAACCCAGGTCTTTGTTCACACAAAACAGAGGGATGATGATGAACATGATCTTTTCACCATTGATACTGAGATTCAGTATGGTGATCATACACCCAGGTCTTTGTTCACACAAAACAGAGGGAGTATGAGTTGCAAAGATAGATAGTATAAAGTGTTTTACATAGTGTGTGCAGATGAATGATTTGATCACATTAGGATAAGACTCACTTTGTTTTCTCAAAATGAAGTTTCCCACAGACAATTATGACAATATTATGTTATGCAAGCACTAAGGTTTGTTTCCACTCAAGTTGAACCTACTCACATATCAAGAAACTTGTTGAGATATATTGATATTTGTTTATGCAGAAATAGGCAAAGCTATAGTTTACTATCATTTCCCATGCATAAGGCATACTGATGCATTATTGCACACAGCATGTTGTTTGTTTGAACTTTATTTAATCTAAGTTAATCATACCTAGAGACTCAATCAGAAAATTAAATCTGACTGAATCAAAGGCTTTAGTGAATAAATCAGCAAGCTGATTTGATGTATCCACTTTGACTAACTTGATCAATCCTTTTTCTGAGCAATCTCTCAGAAAATGATACCTAATCTCTATATGTTTAGTTTTACTATGTTGCACAGGATTAGCAGTTATAAACATAGCAGCAGAATTGTCTATATAGATTGAAGTTTGAAGAAAGTTGTAACCATAGTCAAGCAATTGGTTTTGTAACCAAAGCACTTGAGAACACCCGGCTGAAGCAGCAATGTACTCAGCCTCAGCTGTGGATACAGAAACATTTGTTTGTTTCTTGCACTGCCATGACACTAGCCTGGGTCCAATGAATTGACATCCACCGGTTGTTGATTTTCTATTGCTGTTACATCCACCATAGTCACTGTCTGAGTATGAATAGAGTGTAAAGTCTCCATCCTTGGGATACCATAGACCAAGTCCTGGTTTTCCCTTGAGGTATCTGAAAATTCTTTTGACAGCATTGAGATGTGACTCCTTTGGATCAGATTGGTACCTAGCACATACACACACAGCAAATATAATATCAGGTCTACTGGCAGTTAAGTACATAAGTGAACCTATCATGGATCTAAATAATTTTTGATCAATAGATTTTCCAGTGGGATCAGGGGCAATCTTATCAATTGTTGATGCTGGTGTTTTGCATGAGGAGACTTCAGCAAGATTGTATTTCTTCAGAATTTGATGTATGTATTTTTCTTGATTGATGAAAATTCCATCTTCCTTTTGATGAACTTGAAGGCCAAGGAAGAATGTTAATTCACCCATTGAGCTCATCTGAAATTCAGATTTCATCAGCTCTTCAAAATTCACACACAATCTCTTATTAGTTGATCCAAATATAATGTCATCAACATATACTTGAACTACTAAGAGATCTTGATGTTCTTGTTTGAGAAAGAGTGTCTGATCAATTGTTCCTCTTTTGTAGCCATGCTTGAGTAAGAAGGATGATAATGTTTCATACCATTTTCTTGGTGCTTGATGAAGACCATACAAGGCTTTATCTAGTTTGTATACCTTGTGAGGATAATGAGGATCTTCAAATCCGGGGGGTTGAGACACATAAACTTCCTCATCTATTTTTCCATATAAGAAAGCACACTTCACATCCATTTGATACACAGTGAATTTCTTGTATGATGCATATGCCAAGAACACTCTTATTGCCTCAATTCTTGCAACTGGTGCAAAAACTTCATCATAATCTATGCCTTCTTCTTGAGTGTAACCTTGTGCTATTAACCTTGCTTTGTTTCGGACAATAATACCTCTATCATCCAGTTTGTTTTTGTATAGCCATCTAGTTCCAATAGGATGTTGACCTTCAGGTAAATCAACAAGACACCATACTTTTTGCTTTCTGAACTGTTGAAGCTCTTCTTGCATAGCTTCAATCCAGCTATTGTCTTTTAAAGCAGCTGTAATGTTTGGAGGCACCACTTGAGAAAGAAAACAGTTGAATAGACAAAGGTTGGCTGTACCACTTTGGCTCCTTGTAGTTCTCTTTTCAGGATTTCCAATGATATTGTTAAGTGGATGAGACTTATGAATTCTCATTGAGGGAGTTGACTCAACTGGAATGGATGATTCCAGATTAGTCATTTCAATTGCCTCTGACTGATTCAACTCAATTTGAGAATTCAAGAAATAATCAAATTGAGTCTCTGTTGATTGAGCTTCAGAAGTATCTGCAGTTGGATTTTGCTCTTCCGCAGGAACTTCTGCAGGAGTATTTTGTTCTTCCGTAGGAGCTGCTCCGGATACATTTTGGTCTTCCGAAGGAAGTTCTCCGGATACATGATCTTCCGAAGGAACTCCGGATGCATTTTGTTCTTCCGAAGGAGCTTCTCCTGATGCATGCTGTTCTGAAGCAGCTTCTCCTGATGCATTTTGTTCTTCCGTAGGAGCTTCTCCTGATGCATTTTGTTCTTCCGTAGGAGCTTCTCCTGATGCATTTTGGCCAGTTCCACATGTAGTATCCGCTTCTGTTGAAGTGTTGTCACTTGTTGAGGGATGTATCCTTGGGGGATCAGCAGATAAAGGTACTTCAGTCATAATCGGTGGAACAAATGGATAGCATACTTCATCAGAACCTGTATTTGTCAAATAATCATAGTTAAAAGATTTAGACAAGGCATCTATGTCAAATAATCATAGTTGATGAAAAAGTCCATTAATGTTTCTGATGTTTCACTCTTTTGTTTTAAGAAAAAGACCCATGTAAATCTAGTGAAATCATCAACTATCACCAAACAATATTGCCTTTTTCCAATGCTCATTACATTGGTTGGACCAAAAAGATCCATGTGAAGCAATTTGAGTGGTGTAGTATTAGTATTGATTGTTTTTGATTTATGTGACACTCTGTGTTGTTTTCCTTTGTAACAAGAAGAACAATGAGTTGAGCAATGGAACTCTTTATTTGGTAAGCCAATGACCAGGTCATGTTTCACCAATTTATTCATATTTTTCATGTTAGAATGAACAAGTCTTCTATGCCATAATTGTGACAAATCTTCTGAAAGTTTAGATATAAGACAAGTTTCATGTTTTGTGAGAGAAGTGTTGTTCATATCCAACACATAAGTGTTTCCTTTTCTTGCTGCTTTGAGGAGAATCCAATCTTCTGGAACAATAAATCCTGGCTTAAGAATGTAACAGTTAGTGTCATCAAACAATGTAGTGTAGTTTTGATCACAGATTGAGATACACTAAGTAAATTATACTGCAAGTTTTTACAGTAATTTACTTTATCAAATTTAAGTACACCATTGGTTATCATTCCTTCACCAACAATTTTACCTCCCTTTTTATCCCCACCAAATGCCACATAAGAAGCATTTTTATGTTTGAAATCATGGAGAAGAGAACAGTTTCCTGTCATATGCCTGGAACAACCACTGTCAACATACCACATGTTGTCAGCTCTCCAATATTGTTCCTGCAATCAGAAAAGAAAATCAGTTAAAAGTGACAACCCAAGCCTTAGTGATCTTGGGTTTGTCAACAGGATCTAAAACAGTTACTCTTTCAAGAATATTTTTTGAAGTTTCTGTTTCAGATTTGATTGATTCATTCTGAATTAATTTGGATGAGGATGATTCTGCTGAATGGGATGTTGATGAAGTAGATTCATGATTCATATTGTCTGCTTTACTTAGATCAACTTCATTTGTTTGATTCTTTTGTTTTGATAGTGAACCTTTAAATGTTTCACTGTCTTTTGTTTTTGAAAGAGGGATATGAATGCCTTTTTCAAATTTATCAAAGAATGAATCATCATCCTTTGATTCTTTGTCTGACAAATCCACTCTTTTGTGTGGTGTTTTTGACTGCTGAAAAGATGATCTTTTCTTCAGTATCTTAACACTTGATGATGATTTGTCCTTTGGTTTTGCCTTTGATTTTTGTTCGTGCTTCTTCAGTTTTGAACCCTTTGCAGAATCTGTGGATTGGGAATCTGATTCAGATTTGTCTGATTCTTTCTTCTTTGATCCTTTTATCTTGTTCTTTTTGTTGAAATAACATTCCTGTGTGGAATGATTATTTTTGTTGCAAATAGAGGAATGTTTGTTGAAGTAACAATCAGCAGTCATATGATTGTTCATATTGCAAATAGAACAATAACTGCTGAAGTAACAATCTTCAGTGTTGTGATTTTTCATGTCACACCATTTGCAATACTTTTCTTCTGATTCTTTCTCAGAATCATTCCTTTTGTTTGCTGATTTTTGTTGTTGCTCTTTCTTCTTTAGCTTTGACTGTGCTTCACCTTTTTCACTTTTGTGCACATTTTGTTCGTTTGGAGCTGAATTTCTCTTCCGTAGATCAGCAGCTGAAGTTTTCTTGTTCAGTTGATGATCTGCTGATGCCTTTTTCTTTCCTTTGATAAGGAATCATCGGATTTCTCGGGATTCGAATAACCGCCTTGTTGACTTGTTGACTTGTTGACTTGTAATTTGCAAGTGTTTGGACTCCGCAGAAATATTGTCTTCCGCAGATGTTTTGTTCTTCCGCAGATGTTTTGTTCTTCCGCAGCATTTCTTGAACACTTGGAACTTCAGTTGATTTTGTTCATCCGTAGATGATCTTCGGATGTTTTGTTACTTGTAAGATATATATCTACGGAAGAATGATATGTTCATCCGTAGATGTTTCTTACACTTGGTCAATTTCAATAACTGATCAAGTATTATGTTTGTACCTGCAGCCATACATACATCAACACATATATAAATGGGTTAACCTATATATTTAATGCATACATAATAATGAAATACAAAAGTTCATTACAAATATTAATTCAAGTACTAAGCCTATACATAATGACTAGATCTACTGATTCTAGACCTAACAATACTCCCCCTTAGGCTTAGCTACTTGTACTCAGTCCTTCAAAACTGCAAGATCTTTGATTCTAGCGATCATCTTGTTGTAGAAGTAGGAGACAGCAGTCTTCTGATCATCATACTTATAGTTGATCTTCATCTTGCTCATCATCTTCAAAGTCTCATAACTAATTCCCAGAACATCTTCTTCTGTAGTGAGTGTGTCTAGCACCTTGTTGTTATTCACCACTTCTAGCTCATCTTGTTCTGTTATTCTTAGTTCTGTTACTTCATCAAATGTTGTTCCCTTCAGTAGTCCAGCATTAAATCTTCTTCTTTTATATGCTTTGGCATGAAGTTTGTCTACTACTTGAATCACATGAACATGTAGAAATAGATCATTTTGTGCTTGTTCATCAGACAGCTTGGGAAAGAATTTGTCATTTAAGTATGAGGTGTAGCTGGGATGGAGCAGTTTGATTTCCACAGGATCAAAGATTCTGATCTTTTCAGCTTTCTTGTTCTCAGCATTTCTCAGTAGGACCAACTCTTTTGTCTTCTCTACATATCCCCATTCAGTGATTGGGTATGTGAATTGAGTCCCTTCAATACATTTAAGAGCTGCTTTGTTTCTGTTGTTGTAGCCAATCCTCTTCAAGAATTCATCATCTACATGTTCTGAGGCATTGGACTTGTATCTTTTGAGCCCTTTGATTCTCTTCTGATGTTCTATATTTTCTCTTTTAATTTTCCTCTTTCCTCAGTGATGACAGATTCATCAGTCAATTTCTTGGAGGATTCTTGCATACTTAGTTCTTGAAGACCTTCATTCAATTGAGCTATCCTCTTGCAGATGGTCTTCAGCATGTTTCTTTGTTTAGGAGGATATGGCAACTTTGTTTCTTCAAGCACTTTTGGAATATGGGCTTTCAGTTGAAAATTTTTACCAGTGCTTGTTTGATCAACATCATGTTCATCAGAATCATCCAAGTCATCACACTTATCATAATCAAATTCTGAATCATTTTGATCTAATGATTCTGATTCAGATGATTCAGTTTCACTCACCTCAGCTTTATCATTGATTTTAGTTTTAGATGAATCTTTTTCAAATTTAGTGCTAGGCACAAAATGATTTGACAGAATGTTTGTCATTGTTGTGGGTAAGGATGTGTAATTATCATTTATAGGTGGTGCAACCGCATTATAACCCAACCCAGACCTTTTCTTTGATTCAATATGAGAAGTTAGTAATTTCTCATATTGCTGAGATGATAATTGAAACTTCTGAAGTTTCACTTCAGTTGATGCATGATCAGCCATGGATTTTGTTAAGGAAGTGGTCACGGGCTTTTAGGCTATAATTTTCAGAAACAAATTTTTCTAAATCCTTTTGCAAAGAATTAATTTTTATTTGATATAATTTATGTTCTCTAACATGAGATTCATTCAAATCATTGTTTCTTTTACTTTATCAGCCAACTGTTGAGCATGGACTCTATATCGTTCAACTTCCTCAACACAAGTTGATGAACACAATCTTTCTTTTACCTCTTTTGCCATTGGTGGCACTGTTTGATCCATATGAGCCATCAATGCTTGATTTTCTTCCAAAACTTCCTTCTCATACAGACTCCAGTCACACGTTCCATCTTGAAGTATGATCAGCCCTGACTCCATTGAGTTACTTGGTCCTGCTGATTCTTTGGTGGCTGGTGGGGAAGCATTGATCAGTTGAGATTGCTTGTGCAGAGGTCTTTGAGAAGATTGTTGATTTGCTTGAATCTGATGTTGTTGATGCTGCTGATGTTGTCTCATCTCTGGATATGACTGTTGATTGCATTCTCTTGAAAAATGTCCATAGAGATTGCATTTGTAGCATCTCACTTTTGATTTGTCAACACCAATCTTTGATGTTCTGCTTGCTGAAGTCAAGTTCTTATTTCTCCTGAGATATTGCTTAGCTCTATAAGCAATCATGGCCATCTGCCATTGTAGATCCATCTCTTCCACTACATCTGGGGGTAGTTCTTCTAAGTCTTGTTGACAGATATTGGCTGATGTTAGAGAGCTTCCCAGGTATGCTTGAAAACTTGAGCTAAAAGCTGCAAAGGCTGCTCTTTGTTCTTCAGAGTCCAATATCACCGTTATTGGTTCTGACTGATTTGCTGAAAAGGAAGACTTAGTTGTTGCTGCAGATGTATCTTGTCTATCAGTAGTTCTTCCTTTATTCTTCTGCTGCTTGTCTTGAGATGATTTCTTTGAGGGTTTTGAAGCATAGAAGCTAACTTCCTCCTCATCATCACTCCTAACACAAGAGTTATCACTTTCATTGTTTGAAATAAATGCACTTCCTACATTATTTGTTTCTTTGAAGTGATAGGGTGAGACATGAGTTCTCACACTCTTGTTTCTTGATTTTTCATCCATTTCAAGAGCTTCCACTTTTGCAACCAGAGTATCTAAACCAGTTGCTTTCAGATCTATAGTATTCTTGAACATGGACACAGTATGCTTCCAACTTTCTGGCAAAGTGTGGAGCATTTTCTTGTTTAATTCCTCACTAGTATACTTCAACTCTAGAATATTCATCTCAGTGACTAACTGCATGAATCTATGAAGTTGCTGAGGAATTGATTCACCCTCAATATGATGAAAGGTTTCATATTGTGATCTGAGGGTGTCTCTCCTTATACTTCTTATCTCATCACTCCCTTCGCAGAGAGTGTGAAGAATCTTCCATAAGGAGTGAGCTGTTTTATAGTTCTCACACCTGATTAATATCTCTTCAGGTAAAGCCATACTAAGCAGACTGTATGCTTTTATATCGACTTTAACTTTTTTGACATCATCAGGTGATAGATCTTTTGTGCTGATTGGTTGATTTTTGTCATTATAATCCGGCCCAAGAGTGGGTGGAATATAAGGACCTTCAGTGATGGAAATCCACAAGTCAGAATCAGTATAGTTTACATGATTCCTGAACTTGATTTTCCATGACTTAAAATCTGCTTTTGTTTCCAACTTCGGGGGTTGGTAAGATGAACCACTGAAGTTGCTCATGATGTTAACAAGATCTACTATTCAATTGATTTGAATATAGAAACAAGTTAATTAGAAATTGCTGGTAAACGAAAACAAACACACAATTAACACAACTAACACTGATAGATCAATTGATCTAATCAATGAGCACTTGGCTCTGATACCACCTGTGAATCCAAGGATCGTCGACAGGAATTATCAGTGTGAATTGATGTCAAGTCAACGTTAGCGGAATTAACGTTGATTTGGTTTAATTGTATTTAAACAACATTCAATGTTAATGAAATATCAAGAACACACGACACAAAACACAATTAAAGATTAATTAATGTTTTATTATAATGTGTTGAAGATTACAAAAGAATGAAACAATGAATGCTATGATGTTGTATATGTTATGATGATCGAAAGACTTTTGATGATTGTTGTAATGCTACTGCTGTTCTCAATCAATCAATCGTCTGTTTTTCAATCGTGCTTGAATCGAAACCTAGGATCCATATTTATAGACAGAGATGTTTCAGTTATAGGAAACACCGGATCTCTTGGGATTTGATTTGTTTCTGATAAGGAATCATCGGATTTCTCGGGATTCGAATAACCGCCTTGTTGACTTGTTGACTTGTAACACTTGTATTTTGCAAGTGTTTGGACTCCGCAGAAATATTGTCTTCCGCAGATGATTTGTTCTTCCGCAGATGTTTTGTTCTTCCGCAGCATTTCTTGAACACTTGGAACTCCAGTTGATTTTGTTCATCCGTAGATGATCTTCGGATGTTTTGTTACTTGTAAGATATATCTACGGAAGAATGATATGTTCATCCGTAGATGTTTCTTACACTTGGTCAATTTCAATAATTGATCAAGTATTATGTTTGTACCTGCAGCCATACATACATCAACACATATATAAATGGGTTAACCTATATATTTAATGCATACATAATAATGAAATACAAAAGTTCATTACAAATATTAATTCAAGTACTAAGCCTATACATAATGACTAGATCTACTGATTCTAGACCTAACACTCTTCAACAAAGAGCAAGATCAAATGGAGAAAGAGAGAAAGAAAGCTGCCAGGGAAAAGCTGATGCAAAAGAAGAAGAAGGAAGAGGAAGCAGGACTAAATGCTGCGAAGAAGATATGTGAGAAGGCCTGGATGAAGAGCTATCTCAGGGCTCATGGCTTCTCTGGCAGGCAGGTGGGTCCTATGTCTGAAAAAAACCTCTAGCGACATGTCAGTGACATAAAGGCTGACATTCGCTCGGAAAGAGGAAGGAGATGTACAGAAGGGGACAGGGAATGATCTTCAAATCAACTACTCAACCCCAACTCCAAACCCAACACAACCTGAACCAATACCCTTTCCATTCCCATCAAAACCGAACCAACCACTGAACCATACACCCCTGAACCTACACCATCACCCTACCAACCTCTTCCAACCTTTCAACCTCAACCACCTAAACTACCCATCCTCCAACCCAAACTCTAGCCAGAACCCAAGCACCTCAACCTACCCAACAACCCATCAAACCATCCCCTCAGCCTTCTAAACATCTCTCCTTAGAAGAATTCAAGGCAATCAAGACAAAGCTCATCAATTGCACAACCCTGAGCGATATCTCCTGTGAGGAGGATTCAGTCAATTTGACTTATGTTGATGGATCCTCACGTTCCCTCACTAGAGATCAATTTCTTGATCTGCCCAGAGGAATATTGGACCAAGCTACAAATCTCCTTGGCCTCAATTCAGACACTTTTGTAACATCCGTCATTTTTCAAGTTATTAAACCGAAACCATTTTGAACTTCTATTATTGAATTATTTTAATAATTTTAATGGATCAAAGGCATTAAATATGCAATTTATATTAAAATTATTTATTTATGAAACATCTAGACAACTTATAAAAATTTATGGATTCTTTTTTATAAGGTTATAAAGTTTAATAATCATTTTATAATAAATAATTAAATGGAAAAGTTTACTTAAAATTTATTAAGTTATAAAATGGCTTTTAATAAACTTATAAATTTTTATTAGTAGACATGACTTTTTATTAGTAAAAAAAATAAATAATCAAGTTATAAGGTTTACAAGTTTATAAAGTTTTAAAGATTAATAACAAATTAATTTTTTTTATTATTCAAATTAGTTTATATAAGTCTAGGGTTTACTTTGTAAATTCCAAAACTTAATTTACAAGTTTTACATAAAATAATAAAAAATTTACAAGAGTTGATAATAAACTTATATTTTGGGTTTTAATATTATAAAACCTTTATAAAGATTATTTAAAACGTTTAAAAACTTTGTAAGATGACTTTAAATAAGTTTTATATATTTTGCAAGTCATATAATTAAGTATTCAATAAATCATCATTATCAATTTTAAATAATTAATTTCTAATTAATTATTTCTTTCACACATTATATTTAATTTTTATTTATTTAAATAAATTAAATTATTAAATCATTCATTATCGCTCTCAATCTCGATTAATTTATTTCGTCTTTATTTAACCAACACATAATCGTTTGTTTTTTATTTTACTTGATTTAATTATTAAAACCCTCAAATTTCCAATTGAAACCCTAGTTCACGTCTATTCGTTAATCTTACCTTTAAACTTAACCTTGGAATATATATACGTTAGGTATCTTGTAAAAAGAAATCGTTGGAGTCTTTTTTTTTTCTTATCATCATCTTATTTATTTCAAATGAGTATTTCTATACCCCTTTTTATACTTTTACACTTTGGGGTGAAACATGTTACTTTATAAACTTTGCACTTGTAAACACGTTTGATTCTTGTAAACTTATGGCATTTCACCTGTGTGTTGTGGTTAGTTGAACTTTGTAGCTACCATGTAATGTCGAATATATGTACAATCATTAACTATTGCTAGCCTAGCGAAGTCATAGATCTATGGGCCAGACAAGCCTGCTTGGTTGATCCAAGTACACTTAGCTAATCGTATATACTTTTAAACGTTTGAGACTTGTAAAACTTTGTCGAGGTTTGATTGTGCATTCTGTCTTACATCCCTAGTTACTTGTTCTCTAACTTACAACATGAATTGCCATCTTTTATATACTTATGTATTGCAAACTATGGAAATCTCACCAACATTATTGTTGACCTTTTATTTTTAACATGTTTCAGGAAATACTCAAGTTTGATCACCACTTTTGAAGCTTGTTCACACCTAGGAATGGACCTAGTTAAATAATGAACTAATTTGGCTTGTTACAACTTATGTTTTGTTATTTACATTCTTTGAGACTTATTCTTGTAATGTACCTTTCAAACTTATGAATAATATATTTGTAATTAATAATAGCGTTATGTGGCTGTGAACGATCTTAACTCTCACTCCTCGACGTTCCCGCCGTCAAGGTTGGGGTGTGACAACTTTGAATGAGGAAGAAAAGAAGTTAAGGAGAAGGCTGGTGACTCTGCTGGATACCAAAAAAGGTGATCGGGTGCCAAGACAACCTCTTGCACCTAGGAAGAAGATCATCCAGTGGAGGTTCGAAGACTCTTCTCACAACTTTGTTGTTGAAAGAGAGAATGGAGAGCTCAATAGGCTAAGTGCCTCATCTTTGCTACACTTGAGCAGATTTGACATTGCTGAGTTAGCAGAGAAGCCATTCTCCAACCCTTCAAACTCTGATGTAGCTGCCCATATCAGAAATCATCTAGGCAGTCTTCATATGGCCGAGCTAACTGCTAGAAGCAAGGTTGAAGAAGAGTTGAAACCGAGAGAGGAGAAGAAAAAGAAGGGATCAACAACCAAAGGCAAAGCCTTTCTACAAATGGTTGAAGGTCCTGAACTTGAATCCATAGTTAGATGGGAGTATGACTATAACTCCCGTCAACTAACTCTTCTCAGGGGGACGCAACAGAGGGTACATGTCATTCAGAGTGATAGATTGGACCTCCTATCCACCAATGACTTGTACAAGCTTCTTAGCACCACTTCAGGGAAGAACAAAGAGACAGACAAATATCTTTTGTCCCTGGTGTTGAAAGCTTTGAGAAGCAGAAACAAGTGAGGTTTTGGTAGCATCAGCCTAGGGGGAGTTTGTTGGATCTAGAAAGGCTGGTGCAACCAAAACCAAATCACTTAGAATATTTTGGTACAACAAATAAAGGACTTCCGAAGCCAAGTGTGGAACTTCCAAAGGAAAAAGGAGCTCTTCCGAAGACCAAGTGTAAAACTAACTTCCGAAGGAAAACTCCAACTTCCGAAGACAAAGAACTTACTTCCGAAGATCAAGACTTAGAATGACAGATCAGAAGTCAATTTCTGAAGTATAGAAGTCCTCAAGCCTCGGAAGTATAAAAGCCTCTTCCGATGTATAAGTGGCTTCGGAAGAACTTGTTCTTCCGAAGTCAACTTACCTTTGGAAGACACTGCTATTATCCAGTGGACATAAGTATGATCTCACTGACACTCCGCTGCAAACATCTGAGATACTGCATGGCGTTTTCTCAAAAGCCATGTAGTTGACCATACTTTATTCCAATGTTTACCTTTATAAGTTAGTACAGTTGCCATCTTTAGTTGGTGACAAAAGAGAAGTCATGGACATGTCATGACTACCATATCTTAGATAATAGTTTATCTAAGATACCTTAACTTTAGAATTGTAGTATATGCTTTAGTCTTAGGTTTCCAGCTGTTATCAAAGTATATCCGCCTGTAGGATCTAGTATATATAGTTTCTCATTGTAACTCATGTTTCATGCTTGTAAGAGTTTTGTAATATCTTGAGTTGAGAAGTAATATATACAAGTGCCTTGAAAATTATTTCTGTGTGTTCATTGCTACTTATTATATTATTATCAACTCTTGTAAAAGACTTTACTTCATCTGATTTGAGTGTTCTATAAGTGAGTTTGAGAGAAAACCAAGTGTTTAAAGTGACAAACCCGATCCTGCAATCATGTGATCGTTTTCAACATATCAAACATTTATGATCTACTTCATTTTTGGTGGGCTTTTCAGCGACTAAGGATCGTTGCAACATACCAAAAGATTTACTAATTAATCACGATATGAAAAAAATGAGGCTTGAGTTAGCATATTAGCCGTTTAAAAATAGCTTTGGTTTGAGTTTGCATATTTAATTAAATGGGTCGTGTTCAAGTTAATCTATTGAACTTGTTTACTTAAACAAGATGACCTGGCAACTTGTTTACTGAAAAGGGCTGACCCACTAAACCGTTTATGACCAATTACCTTTTTCTTTTACAACCCACTAACCTAATTAACACATCTAAATGTTGATTATTACCTGCCAATGCACCACTGCGTTTAACATGTTTAGATAAACCCGTTAATTGGGTCTAGCTTAGGTTACGTGGTTTCAAATGTGTGGGTTATGGTTCATGTTTTACAGTTATATATAGAGCTATATTTAGGTTGAACAACTAAACTCGTCAACCCACTAACCAGACAAGTTTGACACCTCTAACTAACTTGGATTGTATGCTAACGCTTTAAGAGCTGATGATCATACGAGACAAGTCAAATGTTATCGACCATATAAGAAGATTTGTGGATCATTTGAGAAGACTCGGATGCAGATCGCAAAATATCTACTGGACATGTTTTCTTTTTAAAATTTTTATATTTAAGTACTTAAGATCATGTAAATATTTTTATTTATGCAAGATCTTGTAAATCGAGTTGAATTATTGCCGAGCATTTCGAGGGCGTGATACTATGTAACCGAGCCTTTTTTGAGATCATTAGTAGTAGGAAGTATGATAAAATATACGATAAAAATAAGGGTGGTCATGTCACCACAACGTGATAGGAAAAAATGATTATAGTTATGTGATAGCTATCACTCAAATTTTAATAATTACTTCATTATTATTTACTAATTATTTTTATAATTATTTTCACTCAAATATTTATATTGAATATTGTAAATAAATAAAACTTAAATCTATTTGTAAGTAAACATTAGAAATAAAACATAGAATTTATAGATTTTAATAAAGCAAACTTTTTAAGACACATGTCATTCTCTTGACCTAGCTCTTTGCCACTTGTTATTTTTATAGACATTATTACCATATTTTTCCCTACAAAAGGGTATTATGGTAATTTAATATTAAAACTAATTTCTTTCTCTTATTAAAATTAATTGTAATATGTCTCTCTCTCATCTTGATTTTTTAAAATCAATATATCTTTTTAAAATTACATTTTATTAAGAAAATAGAAAATCACATTTTTAATTAAAATACAACTAATAATAAATTTTTTTATAATATGAAATTTTCAAAAACACTAAACCTTTTTGAAACAATATATTTACAATCTTATTAAAACAACCAGAATAATTACAAACCAGAGTTTTTAATAAACAAAATTTTTATAAAAATAAATTCTTATATAAAAGAATCTTAATATGAATGTTTAAAAATAAAACTATTTAGATAAGATAGTTAAAAAATAATATAATTGTTTTATTTTCTGAAACTATTTAGATAATATGTGACGCAATCGTAAACCTCATCTTACTAACTTTCTCATTTCTCTCTATTATTAAAACTAATATTGAATACTAATAATATTACTCATATCTTTTTTAAATTTAAAAATATATAATTTAATAAATTGAAAATCTTTTTATTTTAAATTAAAAACAAACTTTTTAAAAACAAAAAAGCAACAAACTTTTAAAATAAAAAAAATTACTTAAAGCAAAATGTTAAAAAACCACAATTTTTTTATAAAACAAAAGTTTAAGAAAAATACATTATTGTTTATTTACTTAAAATAGCTATTTATAAGTAATAATAATCATATTTTATCTTCAAGCATAGTTTTATAATTCAAAATTTGTTTACTAATTATTTAATAATTTATTTATTCAACCCGTGTAATACATGGGGTACTAACCTAGTTAATATTAATATTTTTAAAACAATTCATAATTTTTTATAGCAAATTATAATTATCAATTCAGTTGCAACTTTTATATATAGTTAGATGAGAATGTTTCTGCAGTGCTAACATATATAAGGTAGATTTTAGTCTTTGTAGTGTGTAAAAAAGGTAAAAAAAATTATTTAATAATCCCCAATAGCTAATTTTGGGTCCTCCACGATACACAATTTATCACGTAGTAAGAATGTCTACTAAAACAAGTCCCATACTCAAGCGTGTATCCGTTAACTGATAGTGACCACAGCCTACAGCTCTTCATCAGGTGCGAACCAGAAACGCAGCCACAAACAAGACCGGCGTGCATGATTCAAAAGTAAACCGAACAAAAACTTGCTTTCTTTTCTTTTTAAATTAATGATATAAACCTAATACAGCTTCATTTCATTCTTGAGAAGATAAAGAAAGAAATGAAACCAGTTTGGTTTTAGTTTATATTACAAAACACTCTAGAAGAGTTTAAATACAACTGCACGGTACTTTTCAAGATTATGGGATCAACCGCTTTTTATTTCACTGGCGATGCCCTTCGGGAAGGGCAACTACCTTGTGGAAGGGCACGTGCCTCTGAGGCAAGGATCCATCTTCCTCGTCGTCATCAAATTCAAGAACATAACTGCCCAAAAAATAAAACAAAATTAAGTCAGTAAACATAAAAACAAGGTATGTCTTGACTTTCATGGTCAAACTGGTTTTTTTCAAACCAAGTTTTACACAAAGACAACTTTTCTGTTGTTATTGTGGGTTCTTTTGAGTACCCTGGTTTTCATCTAAATTTAACTGATTTCGTATCTACTTCCGTCCACAGGTTGACTTGTTTGACCGTAAAAGTCTATATGTATCATTATTCGTCTTATTTAGACTTAGATGACCAGCACAACCAACAAAAATGGTGGTTTTGTGGGCATGTCTAGAAGCACTATTGAGTGCTTGCTGCATAAATTTTGTACATCAAGTCAAAGAGACTCCGTCGTCTACAAAGAAAAATGTAAAATGTTCCTTCAAAGGCCGTTCAAATTAAAACTGCAAGATTTATATACTTGCAGTGACTGTGAGTTATAATCTTTTTGCAAATAGTCACCCTTACAAGTAAACTAAATGGTATTAGTTAGGATCCATAAGATCAACATGATGGTAATTATTGAAGAATTTTCTAAATATCAGACAAACATTTCACTTGGCTTATTCGCTAGAGGTTTGACTCATTTGAGATAAAGAAAAACACAATGCAAAATTGATCAATTAATATATAAATGGGTTAGAATTGACATCTTCTGTTTGCCAAGTCAAATGTTACAATTTCATAGGAAAGATTGAATTATGAGTTTAAACTTACTCGTCAGTTTTCCTCTGTAGATTTTCGCATTGGGCCCAGAAAAAAGCAAACAGATGAAAGACATTAGTTACATGCCATTGACATCATGAATTTCAAATATTAGATTATTAATACAAACAGTTTATGGAATAAAAATACCTTGCGAGTATTCACGACGGTTGCTTTATACAGAGCAGTCGTCCCAGGATATACTGCCAAAACTTGTTTACCAGGTGGGAAATCTTGAGCAGTAGATGGATCATTTCGCTTCGGGAAAGGTATAATATGTGACGTTGGCAGCTTGTATTTTCTAATAACATCAAGAAAAACATCGTGTCTAAAATCAGAAATATCAATAATCTTTAATTTCAAAAGGTTAAAATTTGAACTTTTGAATCAGAAGTGGACTAAAGCTACAGCGACGATATAAATTTTGCCTGGAAGTCAAAATGGGCCAGGTTGGGTGCCCTGCCATGACCTTCTCGGTCCTTTTAAAAAGAACCATAACTAACTAATGTATTAAGTATGATTACATATGCACCTGAATACATTTTGGGCAACTTTAACCTTTTCGACCCATATATCTAGTTTCCATTTAGCTTAATATCCTAATTTTGCCCATATGACCCCTTAAAAGTAAAAGAAGCACCAAGTAATTATTTTTAGATGAACTGTTTAAAACTTCCCCCACTAATGCTAACACTAATTTAGGGCATAAAATCATAAACAACCAATACCTCTGGCTAGCTGGTTCTTCATCATCACCTGGTTCCTCGTCAAGAACTTCAACTCTGCTTGATGTCACAAATCATATAAACAAATACTATAGAGAATAAAAGTTCACATAATAAATTAGCATATATGCACTCATATATAAAAGGTGTTAGAAGCTGCCATCAGTTAATGAAATCATATATGTTCTGTATGGTTTGTTTCATATAAGAACACAAACAGATCACTATCAAACAAGCCAACATGCAGGGCGCCTAACATACAATTTTATAACTTGAAGTGTTACTTACTAATGTGTAAACAGAAGATATAATTAACAGATTAAACAATTCCATTATACTATGGTAGCACACAGAAAATTCCATAATCAACAAATACTCCAATGTATCAACAAATAGCATAGATATGATTGCGGTCAGAAACTGAAATGCACTTACTCTCGTGTATCCCTATCAAAGTGAATTACTTTGACAACGAGCCACTCATATTTGTCAGCGTCCTCCTGTGTGACCCTAGCAGCAACCTGAAAATGTTATATCTACATGTTAGAATGTTGCATTCATCTTACATTCCAGCATAATTATGTCCAATAGTTTAAAAAAAAGGATGAATTGTGAACGGTGTGATGAATACTTGTTCCCCCTTTAAGTTTGCAAGAGGATCATAGTGGTTACGAAGAGAAGGAGAAAGCCTTGGTACATCTGAATCAGCTTTCATTCTTTTCTTCTTCTGTTCATTACCTTCTGCAGTACAGAAAACCTCATAAAGCCTTTGATAAATAAAATATACAGATATAAGGTACATTTTCAAGGATGATTATGAATACCAAAAAACGGGTTGTTAGAATATTTCTGATCAATAAAGATCTTATAGCATGGAATATGATTATCATGCTGACAGTTTTGATAAACAACGTATATATATATTAATAAATAAAAAGAAGCTAAGAAAAGAAGCTAAGAAAAGATGTTTATCATGCATTATACCACCCATCCTTCTTCTTTGTTGCCCAAGAGGTCCAGAAGGTATCAGAGCATCTAACTGACTTAACAACTGACTGGAAATACTGCACGCATGTATTTTAAAAAAAGGTAGGTATGAATTGCTGCTGAAAAAAATATAATAATGGAAAGAACTGTTTAAAAAGACATACGCTACTTCACTTTCTGAAAGTTCTTTAGCTTGAATGTAAAGCATCTTAAGTCTTGAAAGAGAATTATCACCCGGTTTCTCCACCACCTCAGGAGCTTCATGAGTAAGACAATGACAAGTAAAATATATTATTTAACCAAGAACATGGAATACAGATACAATATTCTCTAAAAAAGTTATGAACATTACAATTTACAACAGAAATCAGACAACCATTATGCCTCCCTTAATCATGTTTGTGAGAAGCTGGATTTAGATATATGGATTAACACGATCTTCACCGTCTATTGTCAAAGTACAAATGAACCAAGATGCATGCACTTATTAAGCATATGATACATTTTTAGAGAAAACTAGTATTAAGCCCCCTGCGTTGTAGCAGGGGGCGTAAAACCGTGTCAAGTAACATCAATGGCACACCACCGCAAGTGACCACCTACACCGGAAAAGCTTGTATTAAAAAAGAATAAAAAACGAAGAAAATAAAATCAAACTAAAAGTAGGCGTAAAAACGTTGAACCACGTAAGCGAAACGTAAAACATATAAAATAATAAGTCGATGTAGAACCAACGCGTTACGACAGGGTCATTAAACGAGAAAAAAATAAGGATAAAGATGCTGAATCACACACATGCGTTGCGGTGTATTTTTTTCGGACGGCCAGCCCGGTAGGAAGGTGAGATAAATCTCCCCCTCCCCGGACAAATGTCACTCTATCGATACAACATATTGAGCGACTGCGATGAAGAGGGAGATGCTCCTTTACTTGTTACTCGCAAAATTTAGACGGAAACATAAAACGAAAATAATTGTAAAATATGAAAAGTATGAGGTATCAAAGTTGAAAATAAAAAATATTAAGGCTAAATTGTAAAAGATGTAAAAGTAGTAGGTTAAAATAAAAAAAATTAAATTTAGAAAAAAAAGACAAAGATGGGTACAATCTATTAAGCAAATAGTACAACCCACTAAGCATAACAAAGTTGGTAATTATTACTATGCTTCCCTTGATCATGCTTGTGAGAAGACAGCTTCTATATATATATGTATCCTGTTGCAGGGACAAAAATACCTATCATTTGGAGATACCAAAAGAGCTACAAGACAGATGGAATGTGTAGCAAAAGCAAAGTAAATTTTAATAATCCAAACTATTGGTTATTGGCCGGTGATATTTCCAACTTTCACTTTTATTGCCTACAACACTCCTGGTAACATAATTATTAAATATCTATGTTTGATTTGCACTCAATTTCATTTACAATAATGATTATGAAAGAAACCAAAAAAACAAACAATCTAAATGGAGCTTAAAATAAATTCAAATCGAGCGTAGATATTTAATAATTTTGTCACTGGGACTGTTGGTGGTAAGAAATGTGAAAGTTGGGAGTGTTACCAGCCAAATTAATAGTATGAATTATTATTAATAGTTTGGATTATTAAAATCCAATTAGCCGTGTAGCAAAATGCAGTTTTTGTAGGAGCAACAACCTTAACCTCCATAAAGTTAAAGACAGCTGATATGTCTGGTCTGATTCAGAGCAATGATACACTAAAATCCCAGATTCATGCATCTTTGAAAGAAAAAATTCCAGAGCCTACTTTAGGAATTTTGATAGATGTAGTTCAAGCAAATCAAATATAAGGTAACTAAGAAGCTTTGCATTATGTTGTGAAACAAAAAAGGAGCTTTACTAGGAACACGGACACTAATTTTGGAATGCATCAGACGAGAGAATCACATACTTCCTATTATATGGTCAACAATACTTGAATCAAATGTTAATTTAGTTTTATGACTTAACACTAGTCAATATTTAGCATTCATTCAAATGAGCAACAGTATACACAATTATCTTGCTAATTATAACACACTGCCTTAAAATAACAAAATTATCTTACAAACTTGGAAAGTCCAAATTGAAAATAACAAGTAGCTGCAAGTACAACCCAAATATCCCAGACCCCAATTTAGCTACATATTTAGACTTTCGAGTGGAGATTAACATGGTGCCATATTTTCCAACTCAAGAAGAATTACCTGTTTGGCTGTTCCTCCATTAAATGTGTCTTACAAACTCTAGTAATGAGGCTTGCACTTTAATCAATCACAGACAAATTTATTTCTTTTTGCAATTAGCACCAACTTACATGTAATTACCCTATTCTGTTCAGATTTTAACACCTCTAATTGTGACAAGATTGGGTAAATCTATACAGATGTTCATGGTTATCAGTTTCCCCCCATTGAAAACTCCGTCACTGATCCGCGATATTTGTTGGCTTCGCACATGCCACATTCAAGAATTTTGGAATTTTTCAACATCTCTAAAAGAGAAATACGAGTAATATAGAAAGTAAGATGCTAGCTCTATAGAAACAAAATTAAATATATACTTTAGGTAATTGCATACAACACCTAACAAACTTAGTTAAGCAACAAATCCTACTTGATCGACAATATACTTCATGGATATCAAAACCCTAATGAACCTAATTAGAAAATGAAAAACTATTGTGCACGCCTATAAATGTCTAATATCAGAAATCCAAGAATCCAATACACTAAAAGTACTTTTAATTCCCCTAATATATTGAACTCAGGAAATACCATACTAATAATACAACAAGAATAGGAAAGTTTAACGGTGTAATTAAGTTGAAAAGTGGGCATAAGACTCACTTGATTGTAGCTTTTTGTGCATCTTGTTAATTTCAAGGAGTATCTCCTCTAGATCTTTCCTTACACGATCAAGCTCTTTAGATTGATCTAAGATTCCAGCAATGTCCGGCGAGGACATATTTTACCTCTAATTTCAAGCAATTACAGAGCTTTTGTCAAGATCCTTAATTTTCTGAAACTATGAAGTACCTGTGCAACAACAAAGAAAATTAAATGATGAAAGGGTAGGACTATTGTAGGAAAAAAAATATGGGAGTGCAAAGAGTGAAACTTTAGATTTTAAGAAACCGTAGAGAAAACAAAAAGAAGGTTGCAAACAAAAAGTTATAATAGGTGGAAAAAGTTGCAAATTTGTACATGGTTGACAGTTGGCTAATAATAATATCCAAGTTTAAAGGCATCATGTGAGTTTATTGCTTAAGCAACCATCAAGCTCAATCCTAAATTAATAACAGTCCACAAGCATATAAACGCAGTATATATGTTGTTAAGTCTAAAATTAATCGTTGAAGAATTGATGATTATTTTAATCAAATATTTAGAAATTACAAATTCAGGTCTTAGCATGTAGAGCTAAAAAGTTCAATTGCTTAAGATCTCTAGATTTTAATACTATGGAGGATGTAAATTTAAATTTCTTTCCAGCATTGATAAGTCATGTTGGGCGTGTTCCAACAAATATATACTTTTTAGAATTTGTACATACCTTCAACCTATAATCATAAGCCTCTTGTGATGTGAAAATCACTTATTCACACGCCTACTTAGTTGTACAAGTAAATAATTAGCAAAACTTGTTAAACTAACTTGTATTAGTTCATCACTAAATATTGAAATTTCTTTTAATAGTGGCAATAAGAAATAACCTACACCCACATGGACCTGTCAAAATTTTGTAATCGAATTTTAGTCTGCCACAAAAGAGAATTTCCAATTATAAGAGCATGTCACTGTAAATATTATTGCAATGGTTTCTATGAGGAATTAAAATATATAGATGGTTATATGAAAGTAAATATTACCGCCTAGCCAAATAATTCCTTATTGTACTTCCAAATGTGAACAAGTTGATTTCTTTATGTGAAATGCTCAGTTGGTTCAAACCAATATTCCTTAACTTATCATTGTCATCTAGAATGTACTAGAATAAAGATATGTTGCCTGTTGGAGTTATTAAATTGCATATATTTATCGAAAGTGTTTAAAACCAAATTAAAGTGGATTTAACAGACATATTTCAAGCTAGCCTCTTTCCCATGCTAAAATTTAAATGAAAAACAATGTACAACTTTCACTACATCACTACAAATTACAAGAGCACCATTTCTCTGGGTTCTAAGCAAGTTTCAGGTTTGTAAAGCATGGATGCATATATAAATATAGATATTTGATATAAGTACAAGAAAATAAATCTTGGAACCAGAATCATTTGTCTTTTTTTATTTTTAACCAATTAGCTCTTTCACTTGAACCAACGGTGCCAACAAAGTGACAATACTTCCATTAATGTTATGTAAAAACAGAGGCAACTTCAATTAGTGTGTGTTTACTTGAAATTAATGGTGCCAACAAAGAGACAATACCTCCATTAATGTATGTAAAAGGCAATTTCAATTAGTGTGTGTGTGTGAATCTAACATTTGAAGTCCGTGAAGTAAAATAGTTTTAAAACCAAAATTGATTTTTTACGCATTAGCTCTCAAAATAAGAAAGTTTTGTTGGGGTTACAACTTACAAGAGCAATCATGGGTCACTTGTATAACCCACAACACAATGTAACCAATTTCATCTCCCCAAAGTTCAAAGCAAAATCTTCTGTATTGCTTGATGTCATTGACAAGTAAAGGCAATAGATAGCTAACTGCAATCCGTACTCTAGCTTTATTTCTCTTCATAAACAAAAACCCTAAGTTTGTAAGCAAATAAACCCTAAATCCAGGGAACACACTAGCAGGATTTCAACACACGGTAATCAAATCAATAATTAGGTTTTTGTAAACAAAAATTCACAGTATGAACTTGCAGGTTACATCTGATTGATCGATTTGAATTAACAAAAACACATTGATCCGTCGGAAACAACTATTCGTTGAGTAAACAGATGAATAGAATAATTATATAAATACACATAATTAGATGATACGAGACAGCAATACTCACGTATCGTATGTAGAATTAAGAATCCTCTACGTTGGTGAACTTCCGTTGATCAATTCTTCACGTTCCGAGGAGATACAAGTAGATTTAACGGAACAAAATCGTTCGAAAAATAGACGATGATGATGATGATGATGATTTGCAAAGGATTTTCGCGGGGAAGAAAACGAGAGAAGACACAAAACCCCACCTGTTTTGTAACATCAAGCGACGAACTAATAAGAGGTTTAAATAATTATTAAGATGTATGAATCATTAAAAGCCACTATATTATTTAACTATTCAAATACAAATATTTAATAAATTTAGATAACATGTCTTAACCATTTATCATTAAACCTCTTAACCATTCAGCATTAGTATAATGCTTAACCATTCAGATGCAAATGTTTGAACCATTCAGACATTTACATTTGCTCGCGAAACAAACAGTCTGAACCATTAAGTGCTAAACCATTCAAACACCTGAACCATTAAGAGTCTGATTAAAAGGCTGCCAAACAGTCCCTTACAGTTTACTAAAAATATTCCTTTGTTTCCTGGGAAAGCATAAAGGGAGAGGATATGGGTTCAAGTTGCTCTGAGTAAAAAATATTCAGATTTGAGTTAGGGGGTGTTTGATTGGTCTGACCAAGGTTCTGACCACTGACTGGCTGACCCGGTCAGCCAGTCAGTGTGTTTGATCCGTCTGACTGGCTGGTCTGACCCGGAAGGATGGGCTGACCGAGTCCTTATTTTCTTCTTGTCTGACCAAAAAACTCCTCCCCCTTTCTCTTCCTTGTTCGACCTCCTCCTTCCTCCCCCCCCCCCCCCCCCCCGCTCGCCCGCAGCCCTTGCGCCACCGTCGACCGCCTTCCCCCCGTCCAACCACCCCCGACCAAAAGCTCAGTGTTGTGGGGGAATAGAGCACCATCACCACCATACACAGAGAGAATTGCTTCTGTATGTCAGTAGATTGTACGCACTGCAATTACTACGGTGGATTTGGTGAGCTTGCTAACCCCCTGCAATGGCCTCAACTCCGCAAAAGACGACGCATTCCGCCGCTGATTCTGTTCCGATCCTCCGTCATGCGGCGTCCGATGACGGCGGTGGTGGCGAGTCAGTCAGCTACTAAATCATTCAGCAGAGATAAAATATTAATTACACAACACCAGTTAAATTCAAACTCGATTAAACAACGGGGCAATAATGTTATTTTTATCATTCAACAGAGTCAGTCAGCTACTAAATCAAACAGCCAATTTTCAGTCAGATGCAGACTCAGTCAGAACCTCTTACTGGGTCAGCTTCTTACTCAGTCAGATCTTACTCAGTCAGCGCAATCAAACAGCCCCTTAGTTGATTATTTTAGTAATGAGTTTTTTTAGTGGATTGGGTGTGCGGTCCCGATAGGAAAACGAATAAGTGGACCTAATTAAAATAACACTTATTTTCCGAAACAGGATCATACATTTACCGTTAGAAAAAGAAAGTATATAAATAAGATATATAATTATATAAATAAGAGGGTTTGGATTTATTCCCTACTCATTATTCATTTTACACAACATTCAAAGTAGATTTATGATATTATTGTAAGTTTATTATTATATTATAATAATAGTCGTAATCGGAAGAGATAAAAGATTATCGTTCATCTGTATATTTAGAGAAACCACTATTCACCCTTATATTTTTTCTAATAGTTTTGAAAATGATTGTGAATAGAGAAAGAGAAAATATAATGATAATTATATAAAAAATATTATTTAATTGAAAAAAGAAAAAAATCAAGTACTTTTAAGTGTAGTTATAAATATAAGGATGCAAAACCTAAGGTGAACGCTCTTATAATTTGTAAATAAGCATCTACATTAAGGGTGTCCGAAGTGTAGTTCATGTAGTTGCATCGGTTTGCTAGCATACTTCATGTACACCGCCCTAGTCTTTAGGGTAGTGCCATCAAGTCGGCTTTAGGGTTCACAAACATGCTCATGTACACGCATGTGTGCATTAATTTAGTTTATTTAATTTTTAAATGTTTAGGGTTGTTTTGCCGTTTTGGGTTGGGAAAGGGGTGTCATATCTTTTTAGGGTACTTTAGGGTAAAAATAAGACATTAGATTGTGAATGGATGAAAGTTAGGATACTTCAAATTAGATTTTGGGCACTCCTAATAGCATAAGTAACTATAGTTTACAGGATTTTATAGGCCTGTAAACAAAAATTTACTTAATGTAAACAGTTGTTCACAATGTAAGTGATGTATGTAACCTAGATTCAAAAAGATAGTTAAACACATATACTAAAGTGTTTTGTCACTAGGATGTAAAGTGAAGGTGTTAAAATATCTAGCCTCATGGTTGATATTATATACCTTGTAAAAGAGGACCATTTCGAATGGCCTAAGCGAAGTAAAAAATTAGGTGTAAAGCACAATCGAACCAATCTATGGTGTGGGAGCCCTTACCATATCAAATGGATCTCACATCAAATAGGGGCTTGTCATACAAATATAAAGCTGCACAATACAATTACAAACACATTTTTAGATTCAATTAAAGTATTCATATGTAACTAGTTACACATAATATATGCTAAACAAAGCGTAATAGAATCACTAACAAAACTACAATCCAGATCTCATACCTTCAATTTGATAATGTCCTTCTCTTACTCAATTAACAAAAATACCCGAATTTCATGACTTCCCTTGCACTGAAATTTCATCAAGTTTGCAATAAGATTATAGTTAAGTTTAGATTTCATTCAATGGAATTAACCATTCCACTCATTGTATGATTCCATCATACCAATCCTTATATCAAATGTGTGGTAAGATAGAAAAAGCTTCTGTATAAGATAAAAAGAACCATAAAAACCCTTTAACTCAACAATAGATGTTGTCAGCATGTATATTCTACATAAATTAAATAAACTACAGGCAAGTTAATAATAATATACTTGAGATACTTCCATCATATTGACAATGCAATTAACTTGCTTTTACATGATGACTATCAAATGCAAGAACTAGAACAAACTACAACGTAAACAAACCCTTATTTGGAGGTAACAGATTAGAGCAAAACTGTATTAAGGCTAACGTCAACACCATGACATATATAAATAATATACCTATGAAGTTCAGAACAATAGTTCGATATGGATTTTGCATCAATTTGCTTTGATAGCTCAATTTTCACAAAACAATAGCTCGATCAATAATCATCACAAAAAAGAAAATGGTTTCAAACAATTCAAGCTTGTAATTCGAATGCAACCAAAAAACAATGAAGTTATCGTTGAGATCATTCAAGTTAGCGTTGAGATCGTTCATTGTTCAAGAAGATAATAGAGAGACATAAATGGTGGATTTGATCGTCGACCTTAATATGCAAGGGAACACTTTGATTTTGATGTGTTCTTTAAATTGTCAATTTTTCTTCTTGTTCCCATACTTTAATTTCAATTTAGTTCTTCAGGCCCAAGTGAAGTATAAAAGGGATTTAAAAATTGGGGGCTCTATTAGGGTGGAGGCCCCAAGCCCTAGTTTGGGTTGACTACTCTTTTAGGCCGGCCCTGTTGTAAAACTATGGACTGGGTTGGGTCACTACGACATTGGGTCATGACGACTCATTTAAATATGATCGTTTGGTTCATGTCAAAACGTGTTTTGGTAAGTAACGACCCAAAACATGTCAAACAATTATTCAATAATAACAAACAAATATCTAACACAAGTTATGCTACTTAGTTGATTAAACAACAACAATTAACAAACTGTGAATTCATAAAATGACCTAACAAACAATTCAACACGAGGACAAATTGACACTTCCATTGATTATAAACCAACTAATAAAGATTCATGAAAAGAATTCAATAGATATGTCCACTACTTCATATATTCCATAAATTCAAACCCTAGAAGCATGAATATTCTATTCAGTCAGATAATGAAAATTGTTTGAGAACAAATCTCGAAGTGTGTTCATTGATTCATAATTTTTACAATGTATATTTCTTAGGAAAGTTGATTCCTCTTTGATTAAGGTTTCTACTTTTGATAGAATTTCAGCCAGATTATAACTTAGAAATCTCACAAATATAATGTTTTTCCATTCTAAAATTAGGATTAGCCGACGTCTAATTACCTACCAATAACCATATTCAAAATCATTTTGTTGGGTGCAGGTATAAGAGAAGAACCTTTCGCTGCCAAGTTCGAGATTAAGGGTTGCAAAATGGCGTATTTTACGCATTTTAATTTTTAGAAACATGAAGCATGGAGATGATTGCATGAATGGCTTCATTTTGAGCAATCTGTATTTTTGTTTGTTCGTGAGACGAGGCATGGTTTCCTCAGGGGAGTGACTCAAACTACAGACCGGTGAAACACTAGAATGTGTAACTACTTTTGTTGTACGACTTTCTTAATCGTTGAGGTTCACCTTGATGAGATGCAGGCGTAACTGGTAAACCCAAAGCGTTTCAACACAAGTTTAAGTAGGTAGAATTTTTAAACAATTGGCAGGTCACACTAAGCTAACTTACATAAGATATAAATAACTCTTGATAGTATGTTGTTCTTATGTTAAATGTTAGAGATTCAATATATATGGAAGCTTAATGTAACCATTGTTATAATGTAGGAGAGTGAAAGATTAATAGTCACCGTGCATCGAGTGTCAAGTGATATACAAAATGAGGTGTGAGATTTGTGTACATTAATTCCAAGTTAACATTAACGTCTTTAAAACTTGTCTACGATTGATCTAAGGGTTCAACCATTAACATATCTTTGGATAACGTATTTTGATTTTGCATATCAACGTGTTTCGTATTCGAATCTACATTCTACATGGGTAATGAGTTATGAAATCTTGGATGAGTATAAAATTCTATTTGGATAAAGAGTGATAAAAGCTTGAATGGATTTTAAATTTTGGATTAAGCGAATTAATTATTTGCTTGAGCCCAAATAATGTTTTAAGTGTAAAAATATTTAGTGTGTTCAAATCATACATATTTTATAAGATGATTTACTTGATAGTTAATTTTTAGTAGGACATTGTTGAATATGATGCTTAATTGCCTAAGTGGGGTATATGAGCTTTTTGTAGATTTAATTCCATAATAGTTAGAAAAATGAGCAATTCATGAAGAAATAAAAACCTAGAATATAAATGTTGAAGATTTTAACAACACATGGCTAGGTACTCCAAAGAATCTAAGTACACAAGTTTGTCATCATGATTACATATTCCTCTAACTTTATGTAGTTCAAGTACATAACTTTTTAAAAGTATTCACAATAAAATCCCTAAAAATATGTGAGTGTGTTTGGTATATTATATGGAATGATTTTGAGTGGTTGTGAGTGAATGA
Organism: Flaveria ramosissima; assembly: GCA_025215565.1. NCBI lineage: Eukaryota > Viridiplantae > Streptophyta > Magnoliopsida > Asterales > Asteraceae > Flaveria > Flaveria ramosissima. The sequence continues at coordinate 10,825,812 of CM046043.1, read as the reverse complement.
GAGAGAAAATGTTATTGTGGATTGCTATATCTAAAGAATAAACTGTTCAATCCCTATAAATATTTTAATATTTTTTTAAAGTGGTGGTGAGTGAAGAAGAGATACAAAAGTAATGATAAATATATAAAAAGTATTATTTAATTGAAAAGGAGAGATAAAATATAGTAATTTATAGTGTAATTATATGGATAAATATAAAGAATCCACTGTGAATAAGTTTATAACTTTATATGAACAACTTTTTAATTAAATTATCATACTTTTATGTATTTCTATAATTTTTTGATGTATTTGAGATGTTCTTTTGCACTTGGTGCCCTTTAAGCATTTTTGGGTAACATGTTCTCAAACAACATATTTTATGCATTTTTTGACAAACTTTTTTTTAAAGTTTTATGCGATTATTTATAAAAACCCGATAAACTTGAATCATGAAACCAAATCCGTAACAATAATTTGATTTTATTCAACAATATAAACAACCTAACCAAAACAACTCATACTTAAATTTGGAAAAAAAAAAACTTTAGCTTTCAAAAGCTTGAGATTGTACAATTACAACATTGCATTCGGCTTATTAACATAACAAAAACATGTCCAAAACAAGGTTAAATGAAGTTAACGATGTATTTGTAAGTTTGTATCCTTAAGTCGACTATTCTGCACATTTGTTCCACCAATAGCACAATTGAAAATTCATTAACCTACAAAACAAATACAAAGTCAACATAAATGATGGGGACAACATGATTGTAAGCATCACATTGTTTACAAACTCATCCTACCAAAATATTATTCATATATCTTTCACTAGAAGACCATTTGCCCTTTCGTATGAAATGGGTCAATTCGGGCTTATCTTATTCACAAAGCATCAATCCGTTTTACCTGATTCATTTTTAGCTAATCTATTCTTGTTTTACGTGTTTGACGTTCCAGATAAATAGATAATACAACCCAAATTAGTTCGTTTTATAACATAAATAAGCAGAAACCACCCCTAATAAATTTAAGAATGATTGGTATACATGCCCTTATTAGAGCATTCACATTCCATTCCTCATCTTTATTCATATAATTATATTAAAAATCACCACTTCTTCTCTCTCCATTCATTAAATAATATATTTTTATACCTTTTCATTACATTTTCTCTATTCTTCACTCACAATCACTTTCAAAAATATTAAAAAATTTATAAAGGTTGAACAGTAAATCTTTAAATTTACAGATGAACAGTAACATTTTCTTTCTCCTCCACTCACAACCACTCAAAATCATCCCATATAATTTAAAGACTCACACTCACATAATTTTAAGGCATGGGCTGTGAATGCTCTTACTTGGTGAAAAGATATACATGTTGAGGATTTAACTTTTCGGTATGATTACTTCCTTGATGAGTTGGTCTATTCTTAAATATAGGTTGCCATTTTAGGTAACTTCAATTTATTATTCCAGCATGTTATGATTATAATTATATGTTATCTAAAAAAAGATAGATTAAAACGAAACTTGTCAAAAGCCACCTAAAGTATAGTTTTAGTGCATAAAACCTTTAAAACATTTCATTTAGAAAACTGCATTATTATTGAAATAATGTTTCATAGTCGTTTGAGACATGCTATTTATAAAAAAAATATGGATGAAAGTGTTACAAGTCAACCCAATCTAACTACTTTGACTCGAAACCAATTTAAAGACAACCGGTTTTTAACCAATTATCCAAACTAGCCAACGACCCTACTTTGCCTAATTCCGATCTGATTTGTCTAACAACTATCATAATGCCTATTTTCAATCGTAAGTTATATGATCCCCATCAGGGGCGGAGCATAGTTAAGAGGAGGGGGGGGGGGGCTCTCTTTTTTTTCGTCGGTAGTAAATTTTTATATAAAATTCGAGTTCGTCACCCTTAAAAAAATAATTTCGCCCCCGTCCCCCCTACGAAAGTATTCAAGCTCCGCCATTGATCCCCATAGTTATACAACAATAGCCTACATTTTTGAAAATGGTAGTAATCACTAATCAGTGGTGTTGTTTGTGTGTATGGCCCTTGTGTGATTCATTGATAATATTGATGGGAAGTTTGACCTTAGAAAGTTGAGGCTGTTTGGTAGGTTTTTATGATTCTATCAAAATGCTTCATCTGATGATATGAATCAATTCGAGGTAAAGTGTGTTTGTTTTACTTAGAATACATCTTTTAATGGTTCATGAAGCTTCTTAACCAGTAAGTTTCGTAAATATGCTGAATGATTCAGATGCTACATCTTATTCAATCAGGTCTTTTAATAAATTAACACAAGATTGTCAAACAACCCCCATAGCTTTTTTGTGTATCCGGTATTTACTTCTGTTTACATATTTTATTTGTATGGGGTGAGTTTTCTTTTCTGGGTGTTTTTATAGGTTCACTTATCACACTATCACAGGAATCACAAGAATTGGTATAAGAGATGGTTATACAAACATCTGTTTTTGTTGTTTAAACACCCTTTTGTATGTATCTATATGTATGTATACAGAGAGATAGATGGAGAGAATGAATTTAAATTAGACGTACCAATAACAAACCCCGGGTAATTATTTTGTGGGCTCAAAATCAATGCGAGTTTTGAGGTGCAAGCATTATCCAGTTCATCTAGTATGAAAAGTTTGTGGTGGTCCATCTTCTAGTTCAATTTAATGGTCATGTGATGGATGCTTTTGTTCCATATGATTGAAGCAATTCAAGGCATCTGCAATCTTCTTTGGGGTGGGTCAATATAATAATATATATTATATACCCAGGGCCGGCTCTATAATATAATTTGTGACGCGTTCGGCTTGGGGCCCCCAAAAATAAGGGCCCTCATTTTATAAAAGAAAATTATATTAGGTTTTAGTATTATATGGCCAATGAAATTTTAACGCGAGAATAACACTTGATAATTGAGTCCAGATTAAATAAACTATTAATGAATAAAGGTGAGTATACAAAATTTTCGTTGATTTATTGCTTTTGTTTAATGAAATTTGATTAGGTTGCTTATGTTTAAATTGCGTTTTTGAAAAAGGCCTTAACTTTATAGTTCGATTGGGGCCCATAAAACGTTGAGCCGGCTAATATACCCAACTTATAAGTCTGACGACGAAGGATTTTCTATTGTCGTTACATAGAATTTTGACAGGTGTGCTAGGAGTTGGTGTTTAATCAAGTCTTTATGGTCTCAAAGTTTTATTCTTATACTAATTTTAGTGTCTATTTTTTGATCATAGGTGGTGGGTTTTTGGGTCTTTCTTTTTTGGATATATTCTGTGTTGTGTACTTGTTGAGTGCTGACTGTTAAATCATATTGGCTTGGTGTTCTAAAAAAAATTATAACTCCCCTCTCACAAGTATGAAAGATAAAAGGGAATGTTATCAAAATGTCTATTTTTCTTATCTTTTCCATCAAAAGTCTCTTCAAATAATCATCCATTAAAATGTTCTTATCAGAAATAATAGATATTGAAGTATTGTAAAATTGAGAAAATTTTAGAATTTAAAAATTAAAAGTTAACTATTACACATATTAAACATAAATAAAAAATTAAATCATTATAAAACTTAATTAAATATAAAGGTTACATTTTGATTCTAACTAGAAATTAAGTCCGCGTGATGCAACGCGATTACAAACTTTATTATGTGCGATGTGATGATAACATTAACGTGGTTAAGTAGATAACAAAACATATTATAAACATCAAAACACAGGTAAGAAATAGTTATATAACGATACTGATGTTCTTCAATTGGTATCAGTCTCATCCTGTATGGTACCAATACGTTTTTATCAGTCAATTATGTGTAAACTTAATTATGAAAATTAAAATATTAAAATTATTAAAGTAATTGAAAGAAATGAAAAAAGAATAGCTCATGATAAGAGTCTAACTTGAGACGATGAATATAATGGAATAAGTCTTAACCAGGGAGCCAATTTTTTTCTTGGATAAGGCTTATTCAATGTATATTTATCAAGAATGAAAAGTAAAAGAGAGTTAAAATAATCTGATTAAACACCAACCTTACAAATTAAGTGATAGTATAATTCTAGTACTATTCTTTTCATGGCTTATAGGTTATGTGAGGGGCGGAGAATCATAAGGGCTGGGGGGTCACTGCCTCTTCTTACTTTTTTGTCAGTAGTGTTATATTTAGTCTGGTAGTGTAATTTTTTAGTCAGATAGTGTAAATTTTATATAAATATCAAGTTTGCGCCCCTTAAAAAAATCAATTTCGCCACCACCCTCCTATGAAAGTGTTCAAGATTCGTCACTGAGTTAATTATATGACTTGTATCGAGCAAGAAGATTCTTCATTGAATAATTTTACTTTGAAATAAAAAAGTTTTTGTCTGAAATATTATATTTCTGAAACTATGTTTTTTTTAATAAATTACTGAGTACGAGTAAGAAACACTTGTCCTTATTGTAATTGACAGTCGTTACTACACTTCGTATATATTCTGTCTTTTGTTGTATGCGTTCTTTTACTGTATCCATGTGTTTACTCAAAGGCATTTTTTATTATAGTATTTATAAACTTTTAGGATAACAACATAAAAAATTCAACAAAAAAATGAATATGTATCTAGGTAGTTATTAAGATAGATGTCATCGAGCTCAGGTTCGAGTTTAGCTTAAAATTCGGTTTCATAAGAACACCACCGTCACCCGCTCGGTAGCAGCTTTAGATAATGATTATTGGTTCATAAACTTTTGATTAGTTCCAACCCCTTCACCCTTATTCTTTAATAGAATAATTTGTTAACGTTGTAAACTTGAAAACTTTAGACATTATAACATGTTTGAGTAGTAATGTAGTGGAGACGTATTATTAGCTTGCATTTGTTTCTAATAACTAGTTTGATCCTTCTTCATACAAAACTAGTTATTCTATTCACACCGGTTTTTTTTTACCATCCCACAAAAATAAAATATAAAATAAAAAAATTTGGTTAGTATGTTTAATAAAACTCCATTTTTATATCATTATTAAAATGTATATAAGATTATACTATAGGGAAAACTTCACAGAATAGTAAGCAAGTTTTAACAGTGTTCTAATTAGGTCACTCATATTTTTATTTGTTCTAATCAGGTCACTAAAGTTTGAAAAGTGTTCCAATTGGGTCACTAATACTTTTATTTGTTCCAATCAGGTCCTTAAAGTTTTAGGTATGTTATAATCAGGTCACTCATTTTTTTATTGTTTTATATAATTCACAATTTTTTTAAAATAATTCAGTTTTTCTATAAATATTGTTAAGTTTTCAAAAAAAACTTTAATTTTTTTAAAATAATTTTCAACTTATGAATGATCTAATTAAAATAATTTTAAAACTTTAGTGATCTGATTGGGACAAAAATTTTACGAGTGACCTGATTGGAACAAAAACTTTATGAGTAATCTAATTAGAACAATTCTAAAACTTGATTACTATTTTACAAAGATACCCCTATACTATATTCATTATACAAGACATAATATATTAAAAGTTTTAGAAGAAAAGCACCACATCAGCTGATGTGTTTATAAAAAAACTAATATAAAGATTAGGACTCAAAATAAGACTACCCTAGATGAAACTTAACATTTAAATTACACTATTTAAATTTTGCTCGGGATTTAAACCTTAGATCTCTTTTCTGAGAAGTTTATTCCTCTACCACTTACGTTACCCCGACCGAAATAAAACCACCTATTTACCATTTTCAAACTCAATTTGTTAAACTTACAACACAAATTGAAAACACCAATTATAAGAAACGTAACATATGCAATTTAATCAATTATAACATACTAACAATAACAATAAAAAATAATAATCTAAGTTAACTATTTCTACACTAACCATATACGCATTTGTACAAATCTAACCTAAAATATCAAATCCCAAAACAAATAAAAAAAACAACTAACAAAAACACAAATCCTACACATAACATCCAACCATCAATCAACTAACTTCTTCCAGTATTCAACACCACTTCAAAAAACGAATCAATATCAGGCGAAGTATAAAACTCCCTATTTCTGCTCCCATTATTATTATTATAACACGAAGAAGCGCCAGCAGTCGGCCGGCGCTTCCTAGGCGGTGGCGGACACTCCGCCACCGCCACCTGATTACTGGTCGGAGTCGTCGCCCCAGACTCCGATCTTCCATCGTCATTCAATTTCTTCGTCGATACAGGTTTGAGCGGAGCCCGTAAGGCGATTCCCGCGATCACCCACTTCTTTCCATCTTTAGAACCTCGATCCGATTTGTTCTTTTTCGAGAATCCCATATCGAGATATCGAATTGATGAGCTTTTGGATCAAATTATGGAGGAATGAGGGGGTTTGAATTGATGGTTGGAGTTGAGGTGGTAAAAGATGTAGGGAGAGAGGGGAGATGAATATATAATAATGATAGTGAGTGAATTTGCTTAGGATTCTTTTTTGTTAATGATTGAAGGAAAATGGTGAGCTGCCCGTTTAATGGATGATGAGCTGCCCGTTTAATGTCGGGCAGGGGGCACAATGGAAATTTGAGTCAAAATTTCCAGATTTTCGCGCCAGTTTTGTGTAACGGCTATCTTTCCCGCGGTTTTTGTTTTTTTTTTTTTTTTTACCATCTTTACTCGATGCTTGTAGTTAGACACTTAGTTGGGTTGGGATGGGCCTGTAAAATTTGTTTAAGATTTGACCCATTTGACAAAGGAAAAAATATATGGCTAAATCCGGTAAAGTCTAAACGAGTCGAGTTTGAGCTCGCCTGACAAGTAGTTTTTTAGACTCGGTTTAATTTGGTTTGGCTTTGGCTCAACTGGGTTATTGTTTATTATGTATTCAATTATTTTAACTTTTATGTATTTATGTTCTTTTTATATATTCTGAGTTATACAATTTATTTATATAACACGATATATATTATTTTATTTGCTTTTATTCTGATTTTATTTATAAAGTAATACTATTTTGTAAGAGCATTCACAGTTCATTCTCTATATATCTGTGAATAAGTTCTTTATATTATAGAGAATAGTTGTAAGTAGTTGTGAGTGATGATAGATAATATATATTGTTCATCTCTATATTTGGTAAAACACGGTTCATCTCTATTAATTTTTTTTAATATTGTTTGAAAGTGGGTGTGAGTAGAGGAGAGATAATATATAATGGTAAAAATATAAAAAATATTATTTAATTGAAAAGAAAAGATAAAAAATAATGATTTTTAATGTATTATAGATATTGAGATGAAAAGTGGGTTGTGAATGCTACATATATTTAATATATTAAATAATAGTTATGTGAATAGCAGGTTTAATTAGGCTCACGAGCCACTTGGTCTCGGACTTGTTTATTAATCGAGCTCCAACTAACTTACTCTAAAAGTGATAAGGTTGATAACATTTTCATACGAGTTACTTAAAACAAGCGCGTCATTAGATTTAAGTAGAACAGTGACATTTATGTGTGTGTGTCTTTAATTTAATAAATAGTTAACATTTTATATATGACTACACAAATCGCACAATTACAATAACAATTGATTTTTTTTTCGATTGAGGAAGCTATAAACATCTTACAAACTTTAGCGATTGTTAACCGTTTGGTTTATTCGATCTGTTTTATTTTTCTTTATGTTAACTGATCATTCGTCCTGTACTCTCGTTAAAAAGATAAAATATAATCAAATAATTTCTGAGCATGTGTATGTATAAAATTATAGTTAGTCTCATCTATCTGAGGTAAACATGGATTGTGCTCTAGTAAACCATAGAGGGGACATACAACATGTGAAGTGGTTCAGTTGTTTACACTTTACACCAAAGAGTATGGACACACCCCTTACTCCCATAGGCTGTTAGCCTCTAAAATGGTAACATGTGCACTTGAATATGTGCTCACATGCATTGTTTTTGTCACTGCTTTTATTAATTAATTTATAATATTTATAAAATAATAATTCTATATAACTCCATTTAACTTTACAAATCAAATGCTCTATGTTGAAGGTTTTTTTTGTGTTTACGATCTCTATTCTCACATCTCACCCAACAATGGTGCATCATCAAAGAATTGGAATGTATATTAGATTAGGAGATAATTACTTAATTTGGACATCCTAATTAACCTAATACGTGTGTGGGCTCAATACTAGAAACCCTGATCTGATATACATTACAATACAAAGGTCGTATCCACTTTCCTTGGACTATGGGGTGTAAATAGTCGTAAACAGAAGACACCTCTTTTTGGAGGTTCCGGTGCAAACAGTAGTGAAGATACATAATGCTATTTACGGGGCTTGAGATACGACATATGAAATAATGTTGTAGACTAAAATCATCTGTGTTCAGGCATGTCAACAAACAAAATGTTTAGTTGATAGTTAGACATTGAATATTTGAAAATTCGTTTATGTTGGTTCATTTAATAAACAAATGAACATGACCGTAATGCTTAGTGAATGGTTAGACACTTTAATGATTGTTAACTTGTTCTGGTTATTCGATCTGTTTTATTAGAATATGGACACACTCTTTGGGCTGTTTAACCTCTAAAATGGTATCATGTGCACTTGAAGGTGCTCTCACATGCATTGTATTTGTCCATGCATTTATTAATTCATTTAAAATATTAAAACTAATAATTCAAAGTAATTTATTTAATTCTAACGAATCAAACATACTCATTGTTACGATATCTATATCTCACATCTTACCCAACAATGGTGCACTATCAAAAGGCATATCCTTTTTCTTTGGACTATAGGGTGTTAGTAGACGTGAAGAGTCAACAGATGACACTTATTTTGTAATTTGAGGTATAAACAATTGTAAAGATACACGCCATCATAAAAGAGGCTTGATATAAGACATATGACTGATGAGATGGTGTTGTAGGCTAAAACCATCTAACATGCTGACTTGTGAACGAACTGAAAGTTCAGTGAACCGTTAGCCATCGAATTTTGACGGGAATTTCATTTATGTTAGTTTATTAATAAAAAATGAATATAACCAATTTTTTTCATTTAATTAAACAAACAACATCCACGTATGTGTTCGTTTATTTACTTATATTTGTTAACGTTTGTTTTGTTCACGTCTGTTTTATGTTGGTTTGTTTATTAAACAAAAAAGATGATAAAATCTTTGTCCATTTGATTATACAAACAACGAATGAACATAAGTTTTTTTTATTCGTTTATGTTTTTTTTACTTATCTATGTATGTTTATGTTCGTCCATTTATATTTATTTATTATCAATAATTACATTCGTTATTTGTTTTTGTTTACATATATTTGTTTTAAATTTGTTCATAACCTATTAACAATACTAATTGACCGATCGATAATGCTTTAGCCCAGTCAACTTTTAGAAGCAAGCCCAATCGATTGATGTTATTTAGACTACAAATGTAGTTATTTAGACATTGTTACTTGCTTTTTGGTAAATAAATGATTGAGTTAAAACGCTAGGTCATGTAGTTATTTGAATCTATTTTTTCGGAGCGGCTAACTGGATCACTGACGGGCCATCAGCCTACCAGACTATCTTCATTACTCGAGTATTTATCAAACCATACTTAACCTAAATAGTTTTTTTTCTTCACCTTTAACCTTTTCCTTTTTTGAGATTTTGTAGATAATAAACCAAAGTTGTACATTATAAATGAATAGAAAATTTTTTACTATGAAGGATCACGTAGTAGAAAACAAAATGAAACATCCATCAAGTGGGTATTGTACGTCTTCAAAGGACATCATAACATTAAGATGTGTTTCTCTATTTAGAAAGATTAGAAGTCGTTATAAAAAATAGATATTGAAGGACTCATTTACTCCATGTCATAAGAATTTTAGCTAAATCTTCTCGATTTATCATCATAAGTGTATTAATGTTAAACTAGAATTAAAGACCGTTATTACCACCATTTTTTTTTCAAGTGTGATTTGCACGTTGTAGTGGGTAAAAAACTTTGTTAAATAACGGAAATATTAACATCTCATACGAAACCGTTTGAAAATACCACGTTTAATTATTAATAAACGTAAACATAAATCAATGTAAACGACACCATTAATTTTTATGAACTTAAACTAAATCAAACAAAAAAAAATAAAAAAAATAAACATGTGTATTACCTGATTGTACTTTGTGTTTAGCTACTTGTACCGTGATGAAAAAGTGCCAAGAAATGACAACGGTTTTCAAATTTTGGAAAAAAGCTTGATTATTTAATAATTACTATTTAAATATTACTCTCTATATAAAAGATGGGGCTTAGCTACAGTTGAGTTTTTTTCTTTTACATTCAGACCACTAAAGTTCTATTGTTTTCTTTGTCGATACATTTTTAGCATGCCTAGCTTATCACACGTGTTATTTCTCCACCTTTTCTATGCGATTACTCTCTGAGTCTCTTCACCTCTGTTGGTATGTGAAACTTGATTGTCGGACGTCGTCTCCTCCCAGCTATTTCCTTGCTAGAACTCTTAGAGTATGGACACACTCTTTGGGCTGTTACATTCTCATTTGGGCAATTGACAGATCTCTTAGGAGATATATTGGCTTACATTCTCATGTAAATTTCTTTATTGCTTTCTCCTATTTAGAAATTTTCAAAATTCATTGAAATTTTGCCTTTTGTAATTTTGAGCAGTAGGGCGAAGTGTGAAAATAACATAGCTTTAACTTTAAACAGTCTAAGGGTTTAGTTTTTTAACTTCATGATCGATAGAATTCGTTGTTGTGCTGAAAGAAATGACCTGTAAGGCTGTAACAATGTTAATTGTGAAAACAAAACATATGTTAGACATGTTCTTGAAATGGTCCATACGTGTTTAACTTTGTTTCCAGTTTAAGTTTTATGTCATGATTTCAGTTTTTGATTGTTGATTCTACAGAAACAACACTAAAAAGGCCCAAGAATTAGCAACACAACCACGAATGAGGTAATGACAAATCAAAGTTTTTTTTATCAATGTCTTTTGTATCTTTTTGTACCTATCTATATATAAAAACTTCAAAGATTAGTACATCAAAAGCTCCACAAATTCATCCTCAAACGATAACAAACTCTTCAACTGATTTATTATTTGTTTTGGCTATATTATATGTATAACTAAAGTGAAAAAGAGAGTGCATGATAATGATAAATGTATTAATTTAGTGTGATTAACCCAAGATCTGCATACATTTTTTATTCTGTACTTATTACTGCATAATAGTATTTTGGGTTCAAATATGTCCACAAAAGTAGTTGCTTAAAGCTATGGATTCACCTGTATGTTTAAGTAGGGATGATCACCTGTATGTTTAAGTAGACTTACATTTATTAGTTTCAAAAGGAATTTTATTTTTTTAATAAAATATGGTTACATTGTGAAATATGACTATACAGCTATTGATTCACACAAAAACATACATGCAAGTCTGTTGTCATAAATTTATGCAATTAAGTAATATGAAATTTTAACTTATTGTTCGCATTTCATTTTTTGCTATCAAATAATTTTGTTAATCAATTTAGTTTTCGATAGTTTTTTTTTGGTTTTAACATCTTCGTTACTTTTTATTTCCAGGTATTTGTATTGTTGTTAGGAAACGCCGGTCGCCTATTGCCAACAGTTAGTCGTCTTATAAAGGTACGACACTCTAACGATTGTCTATCTAATTTTGTTTGTTAATTGTTGTGCTTATAGTTGCTAGAATTTAGTTTTTTTCAACAATTTAAGGAATCGCTTCTTTCATCTGATGTCTAAAACACGAGGACATATTAGAACTAAACCTAAGTTACAAGCACCACAAAAATAAAATATTACCAAATCCAAACATAACACTAAGTCTAACACATATTGCAGGTATTGTGTTGGTACCACTATAAACGACAAAACAGGGTCAACCTCAACATCATTTAACATTGCAATGAGTAGTCTCTTGGGCATCAAGTGTTGAGACATGGTCATTGAGAAGGGATATGACAATGAAGATACCATACCAGAATCCATCGAAGCACTCACGGGAAGAATAGCACTGATGCACATCGAACACACTCCTAGATCATACAATCTCAAAGTCAAAATAGATTTAATGTCTAAGCATACCATTACGAGTTGTAACTGTTAGCCCAAGACATGCAACAATGTCTTTGCCTTTGTATGAATCTTTTGAACAACAACTAACATAGGCTTGAAAATTAATCCAAAACATGCAAATCATCGGCACTATGACGCAACGCGCCAATGCAAGTTTCTAGTTACAATATAGAACAGAAATGATAAAGTAGAGGAGGACCATCTTGCAAATCGTGAAGACTTTTGTGGTTAATCTCTAAAACTCTACAAGCAAGGTGAGGTTACCGACATTTTAGAATGATAATATATATAATGTCTTTTGTCTAGAAAAATGTATTCAAACTAGAACTAGAAATTGAGCTCATGTAAGTTAAGTACGTTGTTCCGTAACATTAAAATGATTAAATACATAAAGAGACGTATGAAATTGCAGCGTCTCAGTTGTAGAGATTGAAATATAGATGTAAAATAATTATACAACGGTACCAATACTCTTTAGTCGGCGTCACTTTTATTTTCATGGTACTAATACGTTACCGTTAGTCTATATAACTTACGATTCTAAAAAATGTCATATTTAAATAGAGCTCCGTTTTTAACAAAATTAATATTGGACGTCTAGAAAGAATAGACACAAACACAAATGATTTGTCAATAAATTGAGGAATGAAAGTTATTGAGAAAAAAATAAATAGTAAAAATTAATATGGTAAAAGCATATAACATATGTGGTAATGGGGTAAGTTCAGAAATAGAAAACTTAATGATGTGGACTAAAAAATTAAAAGGTGTAAGATGAAAATTTGAGTAGTGATTGGAGGCATATGTCTAGCGCAACGAGTAAAAAAACACTCTTAAATTAGAAATTTATGTATGGCGGGACCAAAACTTATGAGCCAGAGCGCTAAATTGTTGGTTGGGAATCAATGGGATGTATGTGATTCGGTTTAATTGATAGTTGACTAACTTAAAATCACTGTATACAAACATAAATAAAATTAGATTTTTTATTTTTCTTTTAACTAAATTCGGTTAATCGGGCTTATCGAACCCCTCTCTAGAATATGTTATCGAGATTTAATATATGTTAATCAACACCTAATTTCTAAATGAAAAAAAAAAAAACTAATCACTAAGCGGTCATTCATCCGACCTAGGGCCGACAATGGTGAAGCTTATTGTGGTTCTATCTTTTAATTTAGCTTCAATTTTAAATCAAGCCCAGACAGCTAAAATAAAACTTTTAACAAGACTCACAAACTACTTGACAAATATATACACTTATTTTCTCATTTGAAACAAATTGTGTTTCTAACATAATAATTATTGCAAATAAAGATGCATGGGTCGCCCCAGCATTTGCCACCAACCCAAAATTGATTTATTAAAAATGGTGAGGTGGGCGGTGCATTTGATGATATGGAAATTGGACTTTAAAATTTAATAGATAGTGACCAAAACCAATCTTTATACGTCGAAAATGACTTATGCCGACCATATTCCTTTCTCACAACAAAAGAAAGAGGTGCTAATGATCAAATTTTGATTTCTATTTTCTTTGTATAAATATGGAAATCATCAATAAATCTATCAAATGTTGTGAAAAAGTTCACGTGATGATATGTTGATTAATTAATTTGACAAGTGTATTCAAATTTCTTTTTATAAAATTATAAGTTTGAAGAAAATGTAACATAATATATGTATAAACCAGTTCAGATTGGTTGAACACGTGGATTGAATCGTGATTAAAATTATTCGTAGTCGGTTTATGTTTTTGACACTTGGTAGTTTTCGGGCCATTCCCATCTAGAACAGAAAACCAAAACCAGTCGAGTTATATCTTTTTGTGTTTCTTTGGTCTTAACTATCTATTGGTTTTCAACCCAGTTTTGTCCCGTCTAAACCTAGCGCAGTCGGCTTTCTAACTTGTAAACAACCTTATAGAATTATTTATGTGTACTTCTAGTAATTGTATCGGAAATAACTTCCTCGTTGAAGATTCATAGGATAACATCTTGCTCCCTCTGTGACATCATTTCGTTATCTTTATCATCTTTTCTCATAAAGAACGAATAACATGATTATAAGTAACGTAGCTATAAAGCTATAGTAATGTGACTGATGAATCATTTTGCACATATATATTGTTAAAATATATTTTTTGTCGAATTTAAAATATAAAAAGTGCAGCAAACGTACCGAACGAATCATTTTTTGTTTTATGACTATTAATACGTAAGAAAATTGTTGGCCCCACCCGTCTCATAACTGTAGACCTCGATGTACAATCTAGCTCATTCAAATGCTAAACAAACATCACATATATGTAGACATATTCTATTATTTACGTACTTTTACACTAGTATGTTATTTGTTATCGAATGTCATTAGTGAAATTTTGTGTATAGGAGTTGATTACTAAGGAGTTGATCTTCTTACTAACGAAGCTTGTTACTTTACTCAAATCCATAATCATCTGTGTGATTAACTTTAAAAGAAAAAATTAAATGAAGTTGGTAATCCGTTGTTTGGTGATAAAGATTTTTAACATGGTTCAAGAACCACCATGGTGAATTTTTGAAGGGTGAAATATTAGATATAAAATATATACATGTGAGTGTAAAGTTGAACGACTCTATAAAAAAATTAAAAGTTCTTAAAGTTTTGGGGTCCGTATCTCAAAAAGATCTATATGTGATGTAAATATCAATATGTAATGTGATTCGTATAACAGATAAATCTGATTAACATAACAAATACAACATATATGTTTATACTTCGAGACTTACTATACTTTTCATCTCTCTTCCTTTCGACAAGTCTAACTCGGCTTTTTAGTGTTGAGTCCCTCTATTCTTCTTTTTCACTTCTCTAAGACTCTATTACTCTAACACAATTTTTAGTGTTTTTTATTTCCTTAGATATGATTGTGAACTAATCAATGCCTACTTAATTAATTTATTTCTAGAACATAATGATATAAATCATATAATATATTTGATGTGACCCAAAGCTCTTTTTTTGGCTTTGCCAAATCAAACATTTTTTCCTTAACAAACAAAACCTATTCAAGAAAACTAAAAGTTATTTTTCCTTTCTCAACTCAATCATTTTAATTTTAATATTATGTGAGTTTGAGATGAGTAAATTTTAATATGATATTCGAACCATATTATCAAAACTAGAAATAAATATTTTAATAGATTATATCAAATTAGAAAGAAATATATGATTAGATCATATTATCTGAAAAAGTTTAATATATAGGATAATAAAGCTGTTAAAAATGTAAAATTACTGAACTTATAAAACTATCAAAACTTAAGATTAATATTTTATATTTTAAGTTGACCTTTTAAGTATAAAATCAAGTAAATTCAAGTGATGAACATCTTAAACAGATATAACCAATACCGGCAAACCCGATAGGTAATGTGTATAAGTATCCAACAAGTATCAACAACACTCACATAACTAAATAAAAAACATACAAAAATACAAAAATATCATAACAATAATTTATTATATCTACTGAATGTATCATCTAAACAATAACATAAGTTGTTTTCATCTAGCAACCTAATACAAAATTAAAATACACAATGTAACACTATATATTTGCAAAAAAAAAATAATAATTCAATAAAAACCTAGAAAATGTGAACCTAGACTTTGTCGTAAATTATGCACATATTCCTCAAAAAAAAAAAATCTCATTTATTAAAAAAATAAAAATAAAAAACCTCATAACTTTATAGGCAAACAAAATAAGCTAGCTCGAGCTCGGCTCAGCGATTGTCAGCGGCCACTCTGAGCTAGGGGCTGTGGACAACTGTGACGCAGTAGTATACGACATCCCCACATTGGTCATCGGGCTAGAAGTCGAGCTGCTTAGCCGTTGAGACATGAGGGCCCGCGCATTTAAAAATGGCGGTTGATGTGGGACGGGGATTTCCTGATCTCCGCCCATAGTGGTCAAAAACTTGACCACTTCCGCCATTGATGGCCTTAAAGCCGCAGACGCTTGTGTACACAAAAGCCCGATTTGCAGCACCTTTGATGCTTCATGTTCAGGGAAATCACCATTTAGTAACGGGTCAACTGCTTTCTGCACAACACCTTCTTGGTATAGCCTCCAAACCTGTTCAGTTAAAGCGCGATTAAAACAATGAAAAAAGTTAGACGTTTAAAAAAGCATTCAGTTTTCTAGTCGTACGGTCTGCAAAAGTGAGCCCGAATCTTCTACAAAGGCGTTGTTTCTTTTGCCACACACGATTTCAAGAACCAGGACTCCAAAACTAAAAACATCAGCCTTTTCGGTCAGTTGACCTCGGACTATGTACTCTGGTGCCATATATCCTCTGAAAAGTAACACAAAATAACGCGTTATTACTTACTGAACATCATGTTATCGTTATTTATGCAAGAAAAGCCGTTTTCACACGAAGATGACTTGAATCTTACAAAGTTCCAGCGATGCCAGTGGTAAGATGACTTCGATCGGTTGCAAAAGTCCTCACGAGACCAAAATCAGAGATTTTGGGAGAAAAATCTTTGTCGAGGAGAATGTTGCTGCTCTTAATGTCCCGATGTATGATTCTTACGTGACACCCGCCATGAAGATATGCTAGACCTTCTGCTGTTCCGAGGATCACCCCGACCCGTTGCCTCCAACTCAAAATCTGTACTTTATCCTTGTCTGCAAACAAAAGAACAACCTCGGTCATATTAAAACCGCAACACATTTTGCCTTTGAATAAGAATACACGTGGGCGACTAATCTTTGATGTGTGTTTTCAAAGTTAAAGAATTGTAATCAACAAAAACTTTATAGAAGTAGTTAAATGAACAAAGAAATTTACCAAAAAGGAAATGATCAAGGCTCTTGTTTGGAAGGAATTCATAGACCAAAAGACTCTCGGGGCCTTCGATGCTGCAAGCCAAAAGCTTGACAAGATTCTTGTGTTCAATGGCACTAATCAAATTAACTTCATTAAAGAACTCATCAACCCATTGTCGGGTATTGAAAAACAATCGTTTCACAGCAACAACATCGCCATTAGGAAGAGTTCCTTTGTAGACCGAGCCCGCTCCTCCTTGACCCAACTTATTTGAAACATCAAAGTAGTTTGTTGCTTTCTCGAGCGTTTCATACTTGTACATCAGTCCAGACTTGTTGAGTGAACTTGATAACAAGCCCATGGTTTTCCTTTCTGTTAATACAAGTCAACATTTTGGTTGTTTGGGTCAACAAATTATTTGACTTTCTGTTATGTTGGTTGAGATCAAGATTTAGGTTTACCTTCTCTGCGCCTTGATATTCTTATATACGCTGCATAACCAGCGAAAGATGAGATCATGAGGAACGCAACTGCGGCCAGGACAACGGCTACTTTGGCTCCTGGACTAGAAAGCCCTGAAAAAAAGAACTTGAAGTTAAAAATAAATAAAAAAATTTAAATCCATTTTTTCACATAAATATTACAATATTTCCTTATTATTTTAGTATAATATATCACTGAAAACGTAAAAAGATCAGGAAAATTCACTGTTTTTAGTCACGAAAACCGTTCTTTAACAACGTTAACTGAAAAATATGACCAAAGTCTTCCTCCTCAATCCTCTCGAGCATGACGAACTATGATACAGAATGTCTATTTTTTGGTCAAATACATGTTATTTTGAATCTTTATCGAGGTTAAGAATGACAAACAACTTTTAACTTAAAAAATACACCTAATCTGACTGATTATGAATAAATTCATATTCAAATTCGTATGTGCCAAAATGTAATATTAAAGACCCAAACTAGAAAAGTTAAGCATAAAGAAATAGACCAAGATGAAAAGTCAACAAAATAACATTGGAAGTTTCTTGCAGGTAGGTTAACCTAAAAGTTCACCCAAATTTCAATTAAACAAAGTGAATCATCGTTGCACCTTAAGGTCATAGAATACCTTTTCCAACTAATGCCATATTAGACCCGATAAAAAGTTTGACTTTTTAGGTCAAAAAGTCAAAAAGATTACCTTTAAAAGTAGAATTTATGTAAGAACCTGTTATGGTTTAGAATTTAGACAACGTTTTATGAAAATAAAATGCTTCGGAAGTGGAAACTGAATACACCCATATCGATCTTGAATTTGGAAACTACAATGTTTGAACTTTGAATTTCTTGAAAGTCAAAACAACGTGTGAGGGCATTATATTTGAAAACAGGCCAACGCCAGTGTTGACAATCTTATGCACCACTTGCCACAAAGACCAAAAGAAAATAGGTAATAGAAGACTTGGAACAGAAAATTTTTAATAGATATCAAGAAAAATCAAACAAAAACATATAACAATTTAGAACAACTGAATAAATAGCATAACACTTTTTGGTTCATTTATAATTTGGTAATTGTAATTCTAAAATGGTTACTAAAACCTCTAAATTTTGGAAAGAGTTACGGAAACCATCTAAATTTTGGAAATTGTTACTAAAACCGTATAAATCGTATAATCAATTTGCTGCCACCTCCACCATTGTCAGGTCACACCATCCTAGCCGCCCGAAAAAAATATAGCAGGTGAACCTATTTTAATACTTTTTTTCTGAAACAAAATGCCATTATGATTCGAACCAATTCTAACCCAAACCAAATTAATACTTCACCAAAATGACTTGTTTTTACCTCTATCATGAAAAGTATTTATTATTTTACTAAGGGGCTGTTTGACAGCCTCTTAATCAGCCTCTTAATGGTTCAGATGTCTGAATGGTTCAGCACTTAATGGTTCAGACTGTTTGTTTCGCGAGCACATGTCTGACTGGTTAAGACATTTACCTCTGAATGGTTAAGCATTATACTGATGCTGAATGGTTAAGAGGTCTAATACTGAATGGTTAAGACATATTATCTGAATTGGTCAGACATTTGTCTTTGAATAGTTAAACGATATACTAGCTCTTAATGGTTCAGACCTCTTAATGGTTCAGCACTTAATGGTTCAGACCTTTTATTGGTTCAGCACTTAATCATTCAAAAATTGCCAAACAGCCCCTAAATGTATATCAGTCATTTATCTTTTTACTTTTTATATGATAAGGGTACGTTTAGCCTAACCCGTTTTACAAATAAGTTAACCATGATTCAAGAAACACAAAACTTCATCTTGAATCTAAAAACACAACCTTGATCAAATGATTTCTTTCTTTTTCACAGAAACCATCAAATGATCATGATCCAAAAAACCAAACCCACAAAACTAAACAAAATTATATAAAGAAAAGATCAAGTGAAATACCAGAACTACCCCCATCTCCATCTGAATCATTGTTGAAAAACTTGTGTGTAGAATACCTCAAGAAACACCCTGCATTCATACTCCTACCATCTCTACTAGGCAAACACCTCACAACTTCATCTCTAGCTTTATCCAAACAAACCCTACACTCATCATCACTCAAACTCTCCCAACACTGTGCTAACCCATAAACCCCTTTTCCCTCAAGAACCCTAAACCCACCATCAAGAATCGCTGATCGAGTCAAATTCTCCACCAATTCACCAACACTTTGATTAAACCCCAAAAACCCACCTTCAAAATCACCGAAATTGTCACTCCCCAAGCTCGAATTGCAGTTTAAACCATCGGTTACAGGATCAACAGCTTCGTGGAAGAAACTATGGTTATCGTAACGAATGAAACACCCATCGAGAAATATCCTGCCGGAGGTCGCCGGAAGGCAGCCGGGGACGGTGGTCCGGCTGACGGCGTAACACACGAGGCAATCGGTGCGGGAGAGATCACGGTGGCACTGAATCAAAGCGTAAAAAGGGGGCGAATTGGAATTGGTGATGTTGGTGATGGCGAAATTGGTGGTGGAATTGGTGAGATTGTTCGAGAGTTGTTCCATTGCTTGAACGAAGGTGGGGATGAAGTTGGGGGTGGTGGCACGGGTGGCGCCGCAGGTGAGGGTTCCGGCGAGGGTTGCACGGGGATCGGCGATCGCCGGTGGGAATTGGAGGATTAGGGGGATGATGATGATGAGTTTGATGACCCATTTGAGGGTGTTGATCAGGGGATACATGCGGTTGTTTGTGGGTGGTTTCCGGTGGTGGTTTTCCGGTGAGGTGGTGGTGATGATGGTGGTTGTTTGGTTGTGTGTGTGTGTGTGTGTGTTGTATATATCATATATGGGGTGATGAAGAAGAAAGGGGGTGTGATTGTGAAGGTTTTTGGGGGGTCAAACTTCAAAGGTTTTAGAGGTGATTTCACACGTTTGTTATGCTTGGGTTTATCTTGTATTCACATATCAGCAAAAAGTGTTCAACTCAGGGATGATTTGGTGGTTGTTTACTTTTCAGTTTTCATTGCTGACTTTTTTGCTTTTATACCTTGTTGTTTATTTTGGCAGTTGTTTTGTTTTTTTTTCCTTGTGATACATTGGTGTTATATTAGTTTTTCTTTATTTTTTCTAGTGTTTTCTCGTTTTTACATGGTGTTGTCTCAGCTATTCCCCGTTTGACGTTTGAAATTTTTGAGGGCGTGCGCAGTGATTCTTGGTGAAAATTCACTGGGTTGAATTGTCTCGGAGCCTGGGGAACGGTGTTTCTGGCTGGCCTCGGTTTTTCCCAGGTATTGCCCGGCATCTCCCTGTCATGACTCCGCGACGCCTTAGAGCATCTCTAGTAGGACGTTTTTAGTCATAAAAAATGCTACATCATCTGTTTTTTAGATTAAGAACCATTGGAGGTTTGTTCTTACAAACCTTGTTCATACATATGAACTTGAAAAAATGCCATTTTTTAGGGTAGGTTGGACAAGGGTGGGGCCGGTGGGTTGGTAATTAGAAATAAATATAAGAAATAACGATGATGTGACAATGTTTTTATGTTTTTAAAACATCTTATTGGAGAGATTTCTAATAGTTTTAAGAAATGAGTGTTTTTATGATGTGGCAGTGACTAGACATGTTTTATTAGTGTTTTTAGAATCTCTTGTTGGTGATGCTCTTAAAATTTCTTTAGTTTTAAGCAAATATATTTTTAAAACAAGGTTTGAAGAGTAAATTTTTTCTATAATAAATGTTTTAGAAACTTCTTAAAAATACTTTCTATATAATGATTAAAGGTTTAGAGGTGATTAGATGCTTTTTTGGTTGTGTGTGTATATATATTGGAGTGATGAAGAAGAAAGGGGGATGTGAAGGTTTTTTGGGAGTCAAAGGTTTAGAGGTGATTTCACACGTTGTTCTACATTAGCAAAAAAACCCAAATCAGGGATAATTTGTTTCCTTTTCATTTTTATTTTAATAACAAAGGCCTAGATATCTACTCGGATCACACTAGTAAACGGATCATTCTTTTGTTTAAAGAATAGAACATGTTAACCTGACTCGGGAGGAAAACTTACTATTAAAAAAAGTTTTTCGGTCAACCTGAAACAAATTGTCTCCAGCAAGAATACGAGACTCCAACTTATAACCTTCAATTAGAAAAGATACGAGACTAACACTCAACCAGAAGGCTTGATGGTGTTTACAGTTTATTATTGTCACATAAGTGTTACATATACTACTCTCTCATTCACTCGTTCAAAGAAGCAATATGAGTGAGATTTTACTCAATATTTTTTTTATTTGTTTAAAATAATAATTTTAACATATATTAATATGTATAATGCACGTGTGATTAGGCAGCGCGTTGTGGTTGTGTTTCAACCTTCAGAAATGAACTTCTGATGTGTTTCGAGATGATAATGCATGTAATAATCTCTTAAGGAACTATGATTAAATAAATGCTTGGATTTGCATGGATGGTTTGGATCCATTATGTATAAAGTTTTGTATGCATGTTGTGTAAAAAACTTATATAGTTAACAAGTAATTATATGCAAAATATCATAAGAAAGTTTAATGTCATTGGGTAAGGGCTAGTCACCAACGGTCCCAAAAGACTTGTTGGGTGTACTTCACAAAGGTGAGAAATCTCATGAATTGTCCTTCACACGACACTCACTCTCATAAAGGGAATGGTGTTTACGTGTGAGTGAGCTGCCGCCTCACCTCTCACGCCTCAATCTCACGTATCATACTATTCACATGTTTTAAAGACTATTCAGATTACATATAACAACATACACAACTATTTCTATGTCTATACTTTATTTTTTTAATTTAAAAGAAAACTTATAGAATGTGTATCATGTATATAAACTCACTTCACATTCCACATGTTGAAAGATTCTTTATTTATTTGTCAGTGCTTGTGAGTGAAAGATTTAATGGTAATATAAAAAATAAAATATATTATTTAATTAAGTAAGAATATATATGACAATGAGATGTAGGAGGCTTTTAAAAAATAGATAAAGTTTAGGAATGAATACAAGTAATAGCTAAATTATATGGATAGAAATAGATAACCAAATGTGAATGCTAGAGTTTTGTTTTAAGAAATAGATATACAATTTCATCGTACTAGAACAAATCAGAATTTGGTAAAAAAACATATTAAATCAAACTTAGAACTTCCTCAGATCTTATCCTAATATAGAGGTAAATTTTAAAACTTTCAGCGAACTGTTTGAAGGAAATCTGATTGACAGAATGTCTTTTTATACTAAGGTAATGTTTGATATGCTGGAATGAGAGACGAAATGGAATAAACCATTGTCGGTGAATGAAAAAGAAAAGATGTTTGGTTGGTGAAGAAATAAAATGAACCATTACATAAGTAACCTCATTCCCTCTAAACACATCAACTTTATTCCATCCACTCCCCGTTCTTTTCCCCATTCCATTCCTTCTTTTATCCTTAGTCATCACCACCACTACCACTCGCCGACCATAACCACCAACCACCACCACCACGCTCACCACCATTGGCCACCACTACCGACCATCACGACTATCACCACCATCACTACCGACCACCATCACCACCACCAACGCTATTTCGCCCACCACCAATAACTATCGGCCACCACTATCAATTACCGCCCACCACCACCACCACCAATAACCACCACCCGTCACCATCACCACCACCCCCTGCCATCACCACTACCTCCGCCATCACCACCACCCGCCACCACCACTCCCATCGACCACCATTGGCCGCCACCACCATCAATGGCCACCTAGCACCAACGGTCACCATCGGCCACCATTGGTTGCCACTACCATCGACTGCCACCCACAGTCACCGGTCTCCATCGGTCGCCACTGATCGCCACCATCATCGATCGCCACCCACCACCTTCGGTCACCACCGGCAGCCGCTACCATCGGTTGCCATTTATCACTACCGACAACCATCACCCACC
Source organism: Flaveria ramosissima (assembly GCA_025215565.1). Lineage (NCBI taxonomy): Eukaryota > Viridiplantae > Streptophyta > Magnoliopsida > Asterales > Asteraceae > Flaveria > Flaveria ramosissima. The sequence continues at coordinate 10,802,387 of CM046043.1, read as the reverse complement.
ACCACCTGCCGCCACCCACCACCAATCACCACCGGCCACCACCACCACTGGTCGTGACCACCATAACCACTTTTGGCATTCCATTCCTTTTTCTCTTCACATCTTACAAATAATACAAAGTAATGCTTATTCCATTTTCATATAATAACCAAACAAGGTAATGAAACATAATGACTCATTTTATTATTTTGTCCATTATATTCCTCCATCTATTCTAGTTTTTCATCTATTTCATTAGCGCATACCAAACGAACAATATTTATGTTTGACTAGGTTAGATACACGTGTGTTACACGGCTGATATAATAAACATCGTATGCGAGAACATGAAATTATGAATATAAGATTGTGGGGTAGTAAAACATACTTAATTTTAAAAGATGAAATCATGATGTACATTGAAAGGGATATGTTATTTTATAGTGAGTAATCGCTCCTTGTAATTGTATTTGACTTTGTAAATATTGATAAGTTAAAAAAATTTTGCTTAAAAATTATGATGTTCAAAGTACTTTAATTTTAATAACAGCTAGAAATTAAATTATATTTTAACAAAATTAACTCTAATTAAAATATTTTTAATGAAACAATTTATTTAATTTTAGAAAAAAATTAATTTGATTAAGATAATAGTAAATATGCATTTATTAAGAAAACTATATTTATATACTAACTAGTTTTAAAAACCCGTGTAATACACGTGTTGAATAAATAAAATATAAAAAATAATGAAAATTTATTAATTATACTACAATATTTCACTTTTTAATATATTTTGTATTTTTTAAAAATATTTGATGTTTTAGAAAAAATCATTTTATTTTACCTCACTGTCTCTCCCCCCCCCCCCAACACACACTCTCTCTTTGTATGATTTCTTTCTGTGATAGTGGTTTTTCCGAGGAGGAAGCGGTGATTGTGAACAAAGGGTGTAACGGAGTCGGTGGTGGTGAGCGAAGGTTGTAGTGGAGTCGATGGTGTATGATATTGTCTATGGGGGTGCGGTAGGGATTTTGGGCACTGATGATTGTGAAGGTGAGGATAATGACGGTGGCTAGGGTGGTTGTGAAAGAGTGTAATCGATGGTTATGGTGAAGGAAGGTGGTGGCAATTAGAGTTTTGTTTTGAGGGGTCGAGAGGGGGATGATGCATAATTAAGGGTTTTGTTTTGTCGGTGACCATGTTTGGAGCAATTGGTGGGTGGGGTTGATGGTAGGCGGTGGGTGGTTGTGGTTTCGGGTTGTACTCGATTATCAGAGGTGTTCAGTGGTAGGGGTAAAGTCAACATTGGTGGCTGGTGGTTCTTGATGCTTTCACGGTCTACTCTAGGGTTTTTGTTTTGTGAATCGATTCTTCTACTGCGAGGGGGGTGATGGTAGACTCATCGTAGCAAAGGTAAGTCAGTTTTTTGTTTTATTTTTAATATTTCATATCAAAATTACGTGTTAGCTCTAGCAAATCTGTTCATGTTGGTTGTCTTTCAGGCGAGTACGTGTCCGAGGTAATTGTTTTATTGATTGTTTGGATAAAGCCCATAACTAATGTTTAAGAATCTTCGGCTGTAACTATGGTTTACGAATTCAAGCTAATTTTGATCACACCTTTTATATGTTTGTAAGTAGAAGAAAAAAAACGGTTAATAATAAAATATCAGTAGGGGTTAAATGAACTCGAATTTTCTTGAATATGGAAACAATGATTTTAGTGATGTTAGCATGTTTTCTTGGTTTATTTGTAGACTAAGGTTCTAATTGCTTCAAAATTATGTTGCGGACAAGTGGGAAACCCAATAAATTTTATTTGGAAACTTTCAACGAATTGTTTGAAAGACTGTTTGTTTATATTCAATTAGTTATTATATAAACGGATATTAACAATATTTATGTTCGAGTAGTGTGAACGTTTGGTTTATTGTTTGTTGATGTTTATTTATTTAGATACAAATATTATATATGTATATTTTTCTTTGAATGACAAGAGTACGATTTTATTAGAATAACAAAAAGCACCCAGATTCTAGCAAGGAACTAGAGAGCCGGAGTATAATACGATTTAGGGGTTGTTTTACAGCATCTGAATCACCATTTTAACGGTTCAACATTTAATGGTTCAGACTATTTGTTTCGCGATCAAATGTCTGAATGATTCAGACATGTGACTCTGAATGGTTAAGCATTATACTAATGCTGAATGGTTAATAGGTATAATGCGGAATGGTTAAGACATCTTATCTGAATTGGTCAGACATTAGCCTTTAAATAGTTAAACAATATATTAGTTCTTAATGGTTAAACTTCTTAATAGTTCAGCACTTAATGGTTCAGACATCTTATTGGTTTAACACTTAATCATTCAAAAATTAACAAACAGCTCCTTAGTAAATTGCACCCATGTAAAAAAATTACACCATTTCTACCACGTGCTTCGATCTTTTTACACACACATGTTGATACGTCATGTTCCTAGTTTATGTTCTTAAATGTAAAATTCTTTCATTTCTTACACATATGTAATGTGACTACTTAATGAAATATGATATGCATCTTGATGTTTATTTGTCTTTGAGTATTTCATATTATTATTGTATTTAGTACAATTCATATGTATGAACATCATATATAGGTTTGAGGTTGTTGTACATAGTTCTAAGTCAATAAAGATTGAGAAATGTGTTCAACTTAGTCGGATGGTTATTCATACTTATGGACCATACGCACGAATGAATCATACTTATGGACCAGTCGCACGACTAAACCAGGAGACTGTTATGGACCAGTCGCACGACTAAACCAGGAGACGGGATTAGTCGTATGGCTGAGACATAAGGTTGATTCAGTCGCACGACTGAACCTTCAGTCGTGCGTATGAATCAACCGCATGAGTCAGTCGCACGACTGAACCATGCTAATGGTTCAGTCGTACGAATGAAACTGAAAACCTGTAAATATCACATAATTCGTGGAAAAACGAGAGACTTCGAATATTCACAAACCCTAGCCGTCCAGAGCGCCCTAAGCAGCCTATCCAACTTCATAGTTCGTTCCTTATCGATTTCTACTCAATTCTTAAAGTTTGTTTCATCGTTAGATCGATCAGGTTGTCGTTCTTACTGATTGGATCACCTATCAAATAGGATTCCGCACTATTTGATCTGGTCTCACGCAGAATCCGTTAGTACTTCGCACGAAAATGGTCCTAACAACACATAATAAGTATAATAATGTTTTTATATCCTCTTTTAGCTTGGAACTCGATACACTCGCTGTTGAAAACTTTTTCATTCTTCTCTTCGAAATCAGCCAAAAAATGGTCATAAATACCTCCCAAATTTCTCTTTTTATTTTTCTCTGTAATGTTATTTAGACCGTTATCCATTATATCTTTTATAAAATCTTTTTTAAACATGAAAAACAAAAACACCCTTCTGTTAACAATTTATAATTTTATTTAACAAATATATGGTATTGGACTAAAAATGAAAAAGAATTTAACAATTGGACACTATATTAGCAAGTTAAAAAAACCAAATCCAAGCTTTTATTAAATCACTGGACCAACCGTGAAATCTCCCTAATTTAATAAAATGTTAACTTGTAAACACGTGATAACACTACATTCTTACTCATCAAAATTTTCTCGTTTCTCTCTTCTATTAAATAATCACATTCTTTTCTAGATTAAAACAAGTTTTTAATATATTAAGAAATAAATCTTTTTATTAATATTATTTCTAAAAAATAAATCTTTATAAAATAAGAAACTTTTTTAAAACATTAAAGTTTTTTTAAATACAAAATATTTTAAATTTGGTATTTTTAAAAAGTAAGTTTTTTATAAACAAAAAATAAACAAAATCGTAAGTTAAAATAAAAAAGTATTTTATAATGAAAATTTTATATTATAAGTTTGTTTTGAAGCAAAATATTTTGGAAAAATTACCGAAATAAACATTTGACCAAACTAAATTATCAATATAACCATTGAAAATTAAATTTACAAATAAAACAACCAATAAAAACGAGCCACGTGTCAATTTCTCGCTACGTGGGCGAGGAAAATCCATAAATCCTCGCTGAAAAGGTGACTGGGCGAGGGAATACATAATCCTTCGCTGACGTGGCAAAATTTCAGTGGTTCCTCGCTAACATGTCCCATTTCTCGCTGTCTGGGCGAGTAATCATGGGTTTTCCTCGCCCATAATTACCAAAATGCCACTCCTCGCTCAGAATTGTTATTTTTTTAAATACAAAATTTTAAAAAAAGTATTTACCACAAATTAAAAAATCATTAGTTTTATTAATTTTTTCATTTATTGTTTATTAAACACTTAAATTTGTTATTTAATGTGGTTTTCCCTTGTATAATACAAGTTTTCATCTTAATAAAATTATCAAATTTTAGTTTTTTACTTTATTCATTTTACTAGTTTAGAAAGTGTAGAAATACGTTTTTAACACGGATTGAATTTAAATATTAAATTAATAATTACTATTTAATATTTAAAAATTTTAAAATAATTTTTAGATAAGATATGATTCGGATTACATATAATCAACTATTTTAAGTAACAAAAATATGATATGATTCGAATTGAATTTAAATATTAAATTAATAATTACTATAAAATATTTAAAAAATTTAAAATAACTTTTAAAATACTTTTGTTTAAATAAATGCATTTTAAACATAAAAAATGCATTTATTTAAACAAAAGTTTTTTAAAGATGAAAGTTTAAAAATAATAGTTATTTCTTAAACTAGTTGATTATACATAATCCGAATAATATCTTATCTAAAAAATTATTTTTAAAATTTTAAATATTAAATATTAACTATTTATTTAATTTTTAATTCAACCGTATATCTAAGACTTTAGTTTTTTGTTATTTAGATTTTAATTAAAAGATGTTATTTTTGATCTCTTTCATATTATCTATTTAAAAAAAGATAATTTGATTTATAAAATTAGATCAGAGAGAGAAACATAACAATTAATAAAATTTATTTTTAATAAGAGAGAGAAATTTGTATGAGTATTTAAATTACTATAATACTCTTTTGCAGAGAAAATTAATGTGTGAATATCTATTAAAAAGACAACGGATAAAAATATGAATTAAGAGAATGACAAATGAGAAAAAAATGTATTAAATGTTATAGATATGAAAAATAGTTATCAAAAAGTTATGGACTCATTGTTGACACGTGTAGGCCATTCGTGACAGTCGGATGCTATTTCAGAATCGAAGTTAACCGTCTATATAGTGTCGGTCATTAACCTTAACCACCCTACAAACCCCGTTTCCAATTATATATTGTGATCCTTCTTAGGCTTCGTCAAACCATCAACATTCAACATTCATCCACCAATGGCTTCAGCAAAGGCTAAAGATCTCGTTTCAACCAATCCTGTTGTCGTCTTCAGGTTTCATTCATACCAAAATTTGTGTTTCTTCAATCATGTTTGTTGTATTTGTGGCTCATGGATGAGTTTAGCAGTTTTTTGGGGTGAAAATGATGATGATTTACGGTTAAATGAATCTGTTTGTGATGTTTGTGTTACGGATTTCGTTTTCTTTTGGTGGGTTTGACAGCAAATCTTATTGTCCGTACTGCGTGAGCGTTAAGAAGTTGTTGACAGAGCTTGGATCTTCGTTCAAAGTTATCGAGCTTGATCAAGAAAGTGAGTTCATTTTTCTCAGATTTATAGGTGTTTTTATGCTGAATTTGTGCGGTTTTGATCAAGTTTAGCTGTTTATCTTGTTAATGATCGAACTGATATTCAGATTAAGGTTTTGATATATGTTAATTTCTTCATAATGCAATAAAAGAGATTCACTGAAAATTTGGCTTCCACTTCTTCACCTTGTTGATCTTGAGCCTTTAAATTTGATCAAACCACGCGTTTGAATCCGAGAGGTCTCAGGTCATGTTCAGCTTCTACTGGTTTTCAGTCTTTAACCCGACATATCTCAGTACAAGTTGCGTTAAGTTTTATCTGATTCAATTGGTTAGCAGGATATTTGTGGGTCCCTTGGTTTATAGTAACTTGTAGAGATATAAATATTTCTGATTGAAAACATGTAGATGGTATGTGAATGAATTCTCAATAACATTTGAGCTTATTTCTTTGAGAATTTGACAAACTTTCAAGATTCATGGGTACCTACATAGTGTTTTGCATTTGTTATGATTTTTGTTTACTTTACTTGATGGTCAAGCGAACTGATTCGAAAACGCTCTAATATTTCACCTTATGAGTGTCTCATTTCACTGAAATACTGTCTAAAACACTTCTGTATCTGTTTCTAAAGGTGATGGAAGTGAGATGCAATCAGCATTACACGAGTGGACCGGGCAACGAACTGTACCAAATGTGTTTATTGGTGGCAAGCACATTGGTGGTTGTGACAGTAAGGGCTTTAGTTTTTCATGTTTTTTTATTTGTTTTACCTGTTTTATCTATCTCCAATGAATAACAGAATGTAATGTTTCACAACAATTTCATATGTAGGTACTGTCGCAATGCACCAAGCAGGGAAGCTGGTTCCCGCGCTGATGGAAGCTAAAGCAATTGCTACCAAGTCTTCTTAAGGCACTATTCTTATTCTATCTTTATAAATGGTATTATGAACTTTTTGAACTTATGTTTATGCTATCTTCTCCTGAACTTATGTGTTTAAGAAACTCATAGCAAATGTTGCATCCAAGACTTTGTTTGGTAATCATGGTGTGATTTTGATCTCAACCCTTGATGTTTACCTTGTGTTGTGGTGTATTGCCAACTGTGATGTATTTTGTTATGGCTCTAGCTCTTTGTTAGAGGCGAATTTTAATGAAATCCTCGCTGTTCAAAAAAATAAAATGCATATTCAGTTTTGGTTTTTTAGGATATATATTTGTTGTCTTGTGCTATAAATGATACTATTCAATTAAACTGTGAATGATCACCAAAAGTGCATTCATAGGAACTTAACTATAGTATGCATAATAGACTAATAGTATAATCCGATGACACCGAAAAGCTGAATCTATATGGAGATTGGACATTGATCCTTTGCTTCAGTAATGCTAACTGGCAAGCACTTGGTTCATCTGCACTTGACACGAGACCGTAGGTGGCAGATGGTGAATTGACACACTTAGTGCTACAAGACTGAAAGAAAAACAATTGGTTCTTACATTTGAGGCAACGATCCAATGGTCTAGTGTTTTAAGAGTCTTCCCAGATTGACGTGTCGCTGATATGCCACTCAAAGTAAGTGCTGCTGCAGCATTTAGGAGCTGATTCATTTTTTTTAGTCGCAACATTTGTTGACCAATAGGTTTAGAAGACTGATAAATGCATATGCGATAGGTCCATTCTTACCAGAGAGTTCACCGCTAAGCACCTTAGCATTGTATTTTGTGTTACCCTCTCGTGGATCCTCAACCTCGAGAAATCCTAAAATCCACTGCAAGTTTAGGTTCCATACACGTTAGGAACCAAGTCGGACGTTAGCCTGAGAGATTAAACATATGGAAGGAGAGGTCTTACATGGGTCGAAATGGAGCTTCTTGATCTTTTCTTGTGTTCTGTCGAAAGCTATGCCCCGACCTATGTCACATGTGATTGGTCATGAAGAAGTCTTAAAGTTTAAGTATAGGTAGTATGATGAGCATGTAGACTAACAACTTTTGTATGGGTCAAACTTGTTTACTGTTTTTGTGTTGACACATAACTCTGCAATCTATATTCCAAGAATCATAACTGATTTCCAAATATGATTTAAGTAATTCTAAATTGAAGTTTCAAAGCAACTTTTGATCACAACCAACATTACAATGTCGTGAATAAATAATCCATGTGACCAATTTTCATGGGGGCACCAACTCGGTGACATTAAATCTTCAATTTAAAGATGAACTCGAGTATTTTAATCGATTTGATCACCACACAAGCAAAACTCACTATGTTACTTCTAGTTGAACATCACACAAGCAAAACTAAATGCATACAACATTATGTTCGTCTTTATCTAAAAACTCAAGTACAATAAGTTTTCTTAGTCCTGGGGTGTACATCCCCTGCTGCGTTGCGGGGCTGATGTTGCGTGATAACGTGGCTGGAGCTGACGTGGCACGAGCGGTGATGGAGGGGTCAAAAGCACTTGATGCAAAGATGGAGCACCATAGAGGAGAATGAGCAAAGGAGGAGGATGCTGCGGCGACTATTCTTTTTTTCTGTGTTAAATTCGGCATATCTAATCGTATAACAATTAAACTTCTAATAAATGATTACACTTGAAATACGAGATAATAAAAACGTTAATATTATTCGTCATTCATCTTATATCATCCGGATTAATTATATATTGAATATTTATTACGTGTTATTATGTTTTATGTAAATATATCAAGCGGGTCAAACTCATGGGTACATGAATATATGTTAAACCCTTGCAGATATCGTCTGTTAGAGTTAGAGTATCACCATTGCGGTTATATTAACACCGTTTATATGAAGCGGTGTCTCTATCATCTAAGCACCGTTTGATCTAGTATTTAAGAGTCTATCTAATCTTTTGCAACATGTCTGTATGAATGTTCCAGTTCTTGATCGTTTAAACAAATTTTCTCTGTTGGTTTATCAATGTTTCATAAGAAAATAATTTGTTTTCTTCTTCATTGATACTCATATTCATCATCAATTTTCTATTGTTTTTTTGCGGTTTCTTTAATACCAACGAGTGGTATTAGAGCCATTTGGTTCTAGTTTTCGTTGACGATCCTTATTCAAGAAACAAGTTGAATCCCACATGATGGAACCGACCGGAAGGAATGCGACAAAACTTAGATCAGGCGTGATCTTACAGTTATGAAGGCGAGACGTGGAGGTGTTTCTAATGTTTGTGATGAATGGTTTGAAGGATGACTTAGAAAACGACGCAAATAAAGTTGCAGATATGTGTAAGGCCCCGTTCCCGGGACGCTTACAGTTGGACATTCATCGCACTCAAACATATATTTACTCTTTCCTTTCATAAATAGTTGCAGCGGAAACATTAAAAACATAATTTCATTCCATCAAAATACCTTTGCACAATAGTACAATCGTCTTTTTAACAATATCATGACACATTTATTACAAAAGCATTAAACATAAAGATGCCATCCAAAATACGCTGAGTAGCCGCCCCGTGCCATCCTCAGCAACATACCTGCCAACTGGAAACACATCAAAGTCAGCGTTGCTGAGTGAGTTCTAGTTTTAAAATAAAACTTACTTTTCTTTAGTAAAACCGTCCTTTACTTTCTTTAACAAAAACATTCGTTACATACATGCGTTCACACATCATACGTACATACAGATAATATCATAATTATCTTCGTCATTTCGTTCATTACATTCATCATTCATCATTATCATTATCTTTCACTTCTTTCTAGGTCCTGTCAGACTTTACCCTCTTCATGGCACACAACCACGATTACTGAGTTCGAATGACAAGGATCCCATTTCATACATTAATAGGATCATTCGTTAACGTTCATTTCATACATTCATTCTTTCATTCATTAATTGCTCACTACTCTTCATTACTCGAATCTTGTCTCATGCAATATCCCCGACTCATGCTCGAAAGCTAACACAACCCCGGGATACGCGACAAAGATCCCATATGAGTCCATCACAGGGATTGAACTCCATCCGAGGCTGTTGCAACACTGATTCGCTCACCTCAATAGCCATCTCAATGAATGTACGCTATCCGAGTCTTTTGCACCCCTAGGGTTGCTCACCTCATTGCCCATCACGATAGCAAGCTATCCGAGTCTTTTGCAACAACAAGGTTACTCACCCCAAGGCAACATCACGATAGCACGTACTCGAGTCTTTTGCAACGACCGGGTTGCTCACCTCATACATATGCATGGCTTCATGCTACACCCCCGGAGTTATACGTAACCCCGGGTACCATCATACATTACACCCCCAACATTATGGGTACTACACCCCCGCCGAAGTGGGTACATCACCCCCACCGAAGTGGGTACATCACCCCCACCGAAGTGGGTACGTCACCCCCACCGAAGTGGGTACATCACCCCCATCAACATGGGTACCTCATCGAAGGTCAGTCACAAAGACTGGAACCCTTGCGTACACGCTATAGACTAGCTGAACCTCTCACGGTTGAGCCTAAGGCATTAGAGCCGTGCACTTCACTTCGCTTCACATACATACCTCACACGATTTCATTCATTCATTAATGCATGCATTCATTCATTACGTTCCTCTTTTTTTTATCTTTCACTTTACGTTACATAATACTTTCATTACATTCATTAACGTTCAACGCAAAGACAGAGAAAGATAATCATACATACAAGGAACACAACATAAACATAAACATACGGCATCGTCATACATACACATCAATCATACATCACATCACGCACATCATACATACTATGCATCACACGCACCGCCATGCCTAACATAACACATAACATCATGCATATTACCATCATCTCCATCAACATCCACCTCATAAGCTCATCATCCTACGTTACCTTATACCGTCCATGCCCTTCACATCGTCGAGTAATTCCATCTCGGTTATCATTTCTGAACACTTAGGCGAATGGGCATCTATGCGAATGGACTATGGGCGAATGGACCCCTATGCGAATGGACTCCTAGTCACATAACTCTCATGCGTATGGCCTTCAGTCGCATGACTTCAGGCGTATGGGCTTCAGTCGCATACTCTTCATGCGAATGAACCTCAGTCGCATGGCCTCCAGGCGCATGGACTTCAGTCGCATAACCTCCGTGCGAATGAACCTCAGTCGCACCATCTCTCAATCGCATGACTCCCAAGCACATGAACTCCAATCGCATGACCATCATGCGTATGGACCTCAGTCGCATAGCAAACGTGCGTATGGACCTCAGTCGCACTTCAATCGGCCGAATGGCCTCCAGTCGCCCTCCAGTCGGTCGCCTAGCCCTAGCTGGTGCAGAGTGCAGTTAGGTCGACTGCGGCCGCGGGTTTTCGACCTCCAACCCTTTCCACGCTTCTTTTAAGCTCAAATCAACCCTTCTAAAGGTTAGGGAAACATACCATGACCTCATACAAGCATAACCAAGCAAGAAATCGAGCCTCTAACGCATCATACATATACATACATACATCAAAACGGGTTTTCACCCAAAAACTCGAAAATAGGTTTTTGGACGTGTTCCAGCCCCAAAATCAGTTGAAAACGTGTAAAAGAGGGGTCCTAGAACTCACCTTAACGATCCCGTCGAGTAGAGCTTCGATTTGACTCGCTCCTCGTCGATTTTGGCTACTCGAACCAACCCGGGCCAACACTTCTTCTCTTTTCTCTTCTTTCTCTCTTCTCCTCCATTGGCTGAAAATGGGGAGAATGGGAGTGTTTTCCCCCTTTTATACTCCCGTGCATCAAAGTTTCTCTCGTTGGCGGGTTTGGTCCCTCGACTTTGGACTTTATTTCTTTTTCTTCTTTCGTCGGCTACAAAGGAAATTTCCGGGTGTTACAAGTCCACCCCCCTTATATAGGTTTCGTCCCCGAAACCTGTTATTCCTTAAACCGTCACGAGCAATTCTGTCTCATCTCTTCTCCAGTCTCCCACCTGGAGTTCAATCGGTCTACGTCGCTTATCCACACACGACTTCTTATCTATCTTTGGCTACCTCTCTCAGGGCTTTGATTCCTTTCGAATTTCTCAGTCGTTGCCTCAGTCACCTCAATATTTCCCAAACGTCGTTTGATGCTTGGCCTTTACTTGTAGACAAGTAAGGCATCTACTCACTTACTCCACCATGTCACGCTTCATGCACCTTCCCGCCATTGCCATCGAAATCACCTTCGGAATCGTCGTGACTCAATCACCTTAAGCCATTACCATGATCCCCTCATGCGCTGTTAACCGTATCATCTCTTTGCGACACCTAGTGTTCGCTCCGTAGTCCGTCAAACAATCCATTCTTAGGGCTACATCGAATGGCGTATCTATATTCTTACCACTAACAGGCAATTTAGCACCAGAAAGCAGTAGGAATAAAACTTTTAGTAATGCCAACATTAAATACACAAGCTAAAGATCTATTTACTAGGAACATACCTGACATAACATCGAAGTCCGTCCTAACTTCCTCCGATCTTCTTCACTCCCGAACCTCCGGCCCTTTGCTTCTTACAGTCCCTGCTCTTATGACCTTCCTCACCACAAGAATAACACTTCCCCATACCACAGTTCTTCGCTACATGTCCGGTCCTTCCACAACGAAAGCAGGCATCAGTTCCCAATCTACATTCCCCGGGGTGCCTGTGTCCACACTTGTCACACCTTTCCGAACCCACATCATTCATGACCACTCGCTGGTCATCCACCCGTGCACCTTTGCCACTTGGAGCGGCTCCGTCGCGCCCCAATCGCTTCCCGTTCCAATCCCGATCACCATCTCCTTTCTTGCTACCTTCTGTCACCACCATCAACCTTTCATCGTATAATCTTCCCGCTAAATCAACCGCCGACCTAAACATGCTCGGTCGGGCAGCAATCATGTGCCTACGAATGTCCGCTAGCAAGCCATGAATATACCTCTTGATCTTTCGTGAGAGGGGTGTCACCTGATCCGGCACCAGTCGTGCCATTTCGTTGAACTTGGTGGTGTATTGCTGATGCGTCAATGTTCCCGCCTCCAGCTGCAGGAACTCTCTTTCAACTTTATCCATCTCACGGTGAGGACAGAACTCCTCAATCACTAGCCTCTTCAACTCTGGCCATCTCATCCTTCCGATAGCTCTGCTTCCCTCAACTTGGACTATGTTGTCCCACCAGCACAAAGCTGAGTCCACGAAAGAGTGGGTAGCAAACTTGACTTTCTGATATTCTCGGCACTCACTGATATTTAAAACAGCTTCCATCTCTCTCACCCATCGGTGAGCAGTAGCAGCAGTACCATTACCATCAAAAGTAGGGGGCTTGCATCGCTGAAACGCCCCATAGTTACAGCCTCGTGCCGCCTCCGGCGTAGGCTCTTCCTCTTCTTCTTCCTCTTCATCATCGGAGAGAACTGTTTCAGTCTCGGGTCGTCTCCTTTCACCCGAAGGTCTACCCCTTTCCCTTCTCTCCTCATCTCTAACAGCCTTTATAACTTCGGTCACCACAGACGGTAGGATCGTCTGCATGACCTGATGCACTTCCTCCACGACCGCTGTGACATCCGTCACTTTAAGGTCCGTCAATTGACGTGTTTGCCCGTTATCTCATCTATACTTGGTCATTCCTCATCTCTATTTGACTCATTATGTGGATATCATGTGTGCAATATTATCGTTGTGTGTGCATTCGTTAAAAATCGTGTGTGAACCTCAAAAAGACCTTTAAAACTTTCATTTTTGAAAACGTCAAATATATCATTTTATAAATATAATAAATGTTTTAATATAACCATTTCTTAAGTCATGACAACATTAAATAATCTTTTACAATTAATATAAAACACCTAACGAAGTCGTTTTTCAACCGAACAAAATTTGGGAAAACTCGGGGGTTAAGTGCAGGGACTAAACTTGTAATTTTGTAAACTTGGGCTGGGTATAAATACCCTCATACCAGCCCTAATCCCCATTTCACCATCTTCTTCATCTTCATCTCCTCTTCACACACAAAATCTCCATTTTAGCACCAAATCCGACCCGAGAGGTCTCGTTTTCTTCGTCTTGACATCGTCTACAGCTTAGACTACCCCTCCTTAGCAGGTAGTTGTCTTTGGTTGTCCATTTTTGAGCCTTTTCACGGCTGTCCAAACTAGGGTTTCGGGTGTTCGGGTTCAACCCGAACATACAAGGTTGTATGGGTGCGTGTGAGGTCTCTTTGCTTGTGTTTTATGCTTGTGTATGTTTGTTGAGTGTTTCTGGAAGTCCTTGTGGTGTAAAACCCGTGTTTAGAGCAGCTCGGGGGCTGCTCCTCCCGACCACAGTCGCGATTCTGCAGATCAGGCGACTGGGTCATCCATGCGATCGAGCCGTGCGACTGAGTGGGTCGTGCGACTGGATCATGCGTCTGAGTCAATCGCGCGACTGAGTTGTGCGACTAGGCATGTCGTGCGACTGAGTTGTGCGACTGAGTGTCTGTGTGCGATTGAGTCATGCGTGCGATTGAGTGTATGCGATTGAGTGTTTGTGTGCGATTGAGTCAGGTGACCGACTGAATGTGTGCGAATGAATGTGATTCGCACGACTGGGGTCCAATCGCACGAATGAAGGTTCAGTCGTACGAAAGTAGCTAATTCGCACGATTGAAGGTTGATTCGTGCGCATGGAAGTTGAGTCGTGCGATTGGGTGTTGTGTGGTACGACTGAAGGCCAATCATACGAATGAAGGCTCAATCGTACGAATGAAGCTGATTCGCACGATTGAGGGTTGATTCGCACGAATGGAGGTTGAGTCGTGCGTCTGACCTTGTTATGCGACTGAAATTGTTATGTTTGACCCCTTGTGCGTGGCGTGAGTATGTCGTGTGGTGTCGAGGTAACACTAACACAATAATGCCATTGTTTGGCCACAAATGTTAGAGTCAACGCGAGAAAGGGCACAGAAACTATTTTGAGCAAATTTAACTAACGCTTTACGAACGACTAAATTGACTTATAACTATTGACACTTATTCAATATTCTTTCGATTAACAACGATACTTTTACTTAAATATCATCATTAGTGGCAACAATGTCTTGTACTTGGATCTACATAAGATCTAGTACGTGTGTCAGTCTGTGTGTGTTGTACGCGACCCATCCGATACGACCCGAACCGACCCCTCATTATTGCGCGCTTATACATATATCATATCATTAATGCTATACAATAACTGTCAATAGGTGTTTGACTGTTTATTTGCATTCAACATTTGGGATACATCGATCATACATACTTACCACCTAACAAGGGAGTTTCGTGGCCCCTTTTTACGCTTATACAATATTTCAATCATTTACAAATTGGGGGAAAAGTATGCTTACACAATTTTTATGCTGTACAACTTACATACATTTTACATACAAGGAATCAACGTGATACTATGTTACAAGTACTATTTGATACATGCTTGGGTCTGCTGTGTGGTTCTATCTTTGCAACTATTTAATTCCAGTGTGGGAACCGACGGTTAGGTATTGGTAGTACCACTGGGTTGACACCCCCACCCTCGTTCGATGGTATACTAGTTGGTACCATCAGTGGCCAGGAACGGGCCCTTGGGTGAATATATGCCGACAATTTCTTTGTGTACGTCGCTAGGTTTGGTTGCAAAGCTCATGTCATGTGATATTTACTTGTGTAATAACTGTATTCACGGTATTCCGACGCGCTATTTATTACAGCATCACTTACATTTTATTACATAAACCTGCGAGCTCACCAACAATTATGTTGACCGTTTTAAGCATATCTTTTCAGGTGATCATGCAAGTCCAGGAATCTAGGTGTGCTGCCTTAGTGGAGACCCTAGGATGCATTTTTGGGACTTAGCTCATTTTGATAAACAATCTTTTTGAACAATGTTAACGCATGTAAACAATTATCAACTTTTGAAACTTGTTCCCGGGTTGTGGGAATTAACATTTACATTTTCATCTTTATGTGAATATGTGTTATCATTATCATGCTATGCTTATGGCTATGTTGTCGTGAACATTGACTAGACACGACACAAGTCCCCTTGTTGTCGGGTGTCGTCATGACACGCATGTCATCATTTATTTATATTGCTCTCTATCGCTTACCATGTGTTATGACGATCCCGGTCTCGTTACATCCCCGTGTTTCCGCTTTTAGCGGGGGTGTGACAGATTGGTATCAGAGCCAGGTTATAGAGAATTAGGCAATACTCTTGACCTAGACTATAACCTAGGAACCTTCATGTAGATTTGCATGCTAGGACTCTGTATGCATATTATATCTCGTGTATGTGTTCCTCGCTGCTTGATTTGTTCATCTATTTGTTATGTGATCTTTCTACCTTATGAGAGAGCCCTTGTGCTCACTCTTTTATGGGATGCTTCTATTGGATCTTCCGTTCCCTCTGCGCGCCGAGTTAGTTTATCAGGTCCGGGTATTAGACCCGAAGAGATCTTCACAGATCATGTTATTGCGCTTGACCTTGGACATTGAGATTAACTCTGAGGAGGAATATGTCTGAAACCTCGAAAGATGAGGAAATAGACAACCTCCGCTAGACTAAACGTGATCGTATACATGGACTTACAACTGTTATGATGGATTATTATGGATATGATGTAAACGAAAGTCGGGTGTCATGTAACCGGATCAGGCATCATTCTCGGTACATCGTGGGGGTGGTGGGAACGCTGCGGGGAACCCTATATATAAACATCACCGGTATACCGAGAATATGCTTGAAATGGGCTGCATGGTGGTCTGGCTGACCGGAACATGAACATTGGAAATTGATAAGTGGAATACTTGTGCATCTTATGGTGACTAAAGCTGATATGTTACCTCTTTTATGATTAGAACATGCCGCCTCGAAGAGTCACCCGTAGCAGTAGTGGCGGGAGTGAAGCCCCAAGGGGCAGAGGCCGAGGCAGAGGCAGAGCACCAAGAGCAAACGATGCTCCTGCCAGTATCAGTCAAGGAACAGGGAACGCCGACATGGCAGCCCTGATCGCTCAGCAATTGGCCGCGCTTATTCCTACTATAGTGGCCCAAGTGAGCGACGCACTTCAACAACACCACCCTCACGGGGATGGTGGCAACGATGATGGAGCCCAAGGTGGGATAGAAACTGAAACGGGAAACGGAAACCCGACCGGAAACGAGAGCAACCAGGAAACCGGGAATGGTGGTACTGCCGGTATCGAAACTGGGGTGGTTAACGCTCGTCGGGGATGTTCGTATAAGGAGTTCGTGGCTTGTAAGCCAAGGGAATTCGATGGGAAAGGTGGGGCGATAGCCCTAACCAGGTGGTTGGAAAAGATGGAGGCAGTGATCGACATCAGTGAGTGCCTCGACAGCCAGAGGATCAAGTATGCTACTTGTTCTCTACAGGGTAAAGCCCTAACCTGGTGGAACACCCAGATTCAAGCACGAGGAAGAGAGTCTGCGATGCAGATGTCATGGGATGAATTCAAAGCCTTGATCACCGAGGAATACTGCCCTCTCAACGAGATGCAGAAACTGGAGCATGAGTTCTGGAATCATGCTATGGTGGGGGCAGGGCATGCAGCTTACACTGATCGTTTTCATGAGCTGGCTAGACTGGTTCCGCATCTGGTTACGCCGGAATCAAAGAGGATCGAGAGGTACATTTGGGGACTCGCGCCTCAAATTAGAGCTATGGTCACGGCAGCCGCTCCTCCTACTATTCAGAGCGCAATTCTGAAAGCTGGCGCTTTGACTGATGAGATGGTTAGAACAGGGGTTTTGGGCCGAGGGGCCGAGAAGAGGAAGGATGTTGGGGAGTCGAGCCGGTCGAGTGCCGGGAGATTTGAGAAGAGGTCTAAGCCGACTAGGAATTTTGTGGCCGTGTCTCAGGCCAGGAGAGAGTATGTGGGGCCGCACCCCAAATGTGACAGGTGCAATTATCATCATCCCCCGGGGACACAGTGCCGGGTGTGCGCTAACTGTAGGCGCCCGGGTCATTTGGCAAGAGATTGCAGAACGGCACCGAATCTTGTAGCACCCGTCAACGTGGTTAACCCCGCTGGGAATGCAAGGGCTTGCTTTGAGTGTGGGAGCCCCGATCACTACAGGAATATGTGCCCCAGGCTGAATCGGGCACCGGGTCAACAGGGGAACAACCAGCAGCAGGTGTTGGCTATCGCTGGGAATCAAGGCCCGGCTACTCAGGGAAATGCAGCTCGGGGACGTGCATTCGTCATTGGAGCTAATGATGCTCGTCAGGACCCGAATGTTGTCACTGGTACGCACTTACTCAATCATCACTTCGCATCTATATTATTTGATACTGGAGCAGACAATAGTTTCATATCTTCTGAGTTTGTGCAATTACTTGATTTGAGTCCTAGTAGGCTAGAAACTAGCTACTCTGTAGAAATGGCCAATGGTAGGGTTGCTCAGGCCGATGAGATTATTAGGAAGTGTTCGTTGACATTGGAGGATCATACCTTTGAGATAGATTTGATACCCTTCGAGCTAGGGAGCTTCGATGTGATTGTGGGTATGGATTGGTTGTCGCAGAATGGAGCAGAGATTGTTTGCCGAGACAAAGTAGTACGTATCCCTATGCCAAACGGGGAAGTACTCAAGGTTCAGGGAGAACGACCGGGTAAGAGCTTAAAGCTTATTTCCTGCATGAAAGCACGCCAGAGTTTACGAAAGCAGTGCTACGCTTTTCTGGCTCATGTGGTTGAAAAGAAAGACGAAGAGAGGAAACTAGTGGAAATTCCAATGGTACGAGATTACCCAGAAGTATTCCAGATGACTTGTCTGGTTTGCCTCCTCCACGACAGGTGGAATTCCGTATTGAGTTGGTTCCTGGAGCTACACCGGTAGCGAAAACGCCATATCAGCTAGCGCCATCTGAAATGCAAGAATTGTCTAGTCAATTACAGGAACTACTGGAGAAGGGTTTCATTCGACCGAGTCATTCACCGTGGGGAGCACCGGTACTATTTGTCAAGAAGAAGGATGGATCGTTCCGTATGTGCATCGATTACCGTGAACTGAACAAGTTAACGGTGAAGAACCGATATCCTCTCCCCAGGATCGACGATTTATTTGATCAGCTGCAAGGAGCTTCGTATTTCTCAAAGATCGATCTTCGTTCTGGTTATCATCAGCTAAGGGTTTTCGAGGACGACATACCGAAGACTGCGTTCAGAACTCGTTATGGGCACTATGAGTTCTTGGTCATGCCGTTCGGGTTGACTAACGCACCAGCTGTGTTCATGGATCTAATGAATCGGGTGTGCAAACCTTACTTGGATAAGTTCGTGATCGTGTTCATAGACGATATACTTATCTATTCCCGATCAAAAGAGGATCATGTAGAACATCTTCGGGCTATTCTGGAGCTGCTACGCGAAGAGAAACTTTTCGCCAAATTCTCAAAGTTCGAGTTTTGGCTGCGAGAAGTGAAGTTTCTGGGGCATGTGGTTAATGAGGACGGAATTCACGTAGATCCCGGCAAGATTGAAGCGGTGAAGAAATGGGATACGCCCCAGACACCATCAGAGATACGGCAATTCTTAGGATTGGCCGGTTATTATCGTCGCTTCATCGCGAATTTCTCAAAGATCGCGCAACCGTTAACCCTGCTTACTCAGAAAGACAAGAAGTTTGACTGGGGATTTGCACAAGAGCAAGCGTTCCAAACGTTGAAAGGGAAGTTTTGCAACGCGCCTATACTGTCTCTCCCAGACGGAACAGATGATTTTGTGGTCTACTGCGATGCGTCACATCAAGGATTGGGATGTGTATTGATGCATAAGGACAAGGTGATTGCCTACGCTTCGCGACAACTTAAAGTGCACGAAAAGAACTACACCACTCATGATCTTGAGTTGGGCGCTGTAGTATTTGCACTCAAGATTTGGAGGCATTACTTGTATGGCACCAAATGCATCATTTTCACCAATCATAAAAGCCTTCAACATATTCTGGATCAGAAGGAACTCAACATGCGCCAACGACGTTGGGTAGAGCTTCTTAGTGACTACGATTGCGAAATCCGGTATCATCCGGGGAAAGCTAACGTGGTGGCTGATGCCTTAAGCCGCAAAGAACGTGTGAAACCACTGCGTGCACGAGCGTTGGGATTGACCATCCAAACCAACTTGAAAGCTCAGATTCAGATTGCACAGAGTGAGGCATTAAAGGAAGAAAACCTCGCGGGAGAAGAATTCCGGGGGTTAGATAAACAGATGATTCGCAAGGATGACGGTATTCAGTACTTCATGGATCGCATATGGGTACCCAAATGGGGAGGTGTTCGAACCTTAGTCATGGATGAAGCCCACAAGACGCGATATCAATTCATCCTGGTGCAGACAAGATGTATCATGATCTCAAGGATCTATACTGGTGGCCAGGCATGAAGAAAGACATTGCCTTATACGTCAGTCAATGCTTGACGTGTTCGAAAGTCAAAGCTGAACACCAGAAGCCATCGGGATTATTACAGCAACCTGAAATTCCCGAGTGGAAATGGGAGAACATAGCCATGGATTTCATTACCAAACTCCCTAGAACAAACAGCGGTCATGACTCGACATGGGTCATTGTTGACCGAATGACGAAGTCCGCACATTTCTTGCCTATCCGAGAAGACTACAAGATGGATAAGTTGGAGAGATTATACATCAAAGAGGTCGTGGCACGGCACGGGGTGCCAGTGTCAATCATATCCGACCGTGATAGCAGATTCACTTCACGCTTTTGGCAGATGCTACAGAAAGCGATGGGCACTCGGTTAGACATGAGTACAGCCTATCACCCTCAAACAGATGGCCAAAGTGAACGAACTATACAGACGCTAGAAGATATGTTGAGAGCGTGTGTAATCGATTTTGGAGGTAGCTGGGATGCTCATTTACTGTTGATTGAGTTCTCCTACAACAACATCTACCATACAAGCATTGGATGTGCTCCATTTGAAGCGTTGTATGGAAGGAAATGCAGATCTCCCGTTTGTTGGGCCGAAATTGGTGAGAGTCAACTGACAGGCCCAGAGATCATCCAAGAGACAACAGACAAGATTTTCCAAATCAAAGATCGACTCAAAGCCGCGCGAGATCGTCAAAAGAGCTATGCCGACAATCGTCGGAAGCCTCTAGAATTCAATGTTGGGGATCGTGTGTTACTCAAAGTTTCCCCCTAGAAAGGAGTCGTTCGATTCGGAAAGAAAGGGAAGTTAGCCCCAAGATACGTTGGACCATTTGAGATCACTGAAAGGATCGGTCCAGTGGCTTACCGATTAAGGTTGCCACAAGAGCTTAGCGGTGTACATGATACTTTTCACGTGTCCAACCTCAAGAAGTGTTTGGCCGATGAATCCCTTCACGTGCCAATCGAGGAAATCAAGATTGATGACAAGCTTCATTTTGTTGAAGAACCTATTGAGATCATGGATCGAAAGGTCAAGCAACTGAAGCGCAGTAGGATACCTATTGTTCGCGTAAGGTGGAATTCAAAACGAGGGCCAGAGTTTACATGGGAACGTGAAGATCAGATGAAACTCAAATATCCACATCTTTTCGAGGATGACACTCTTGGACCTAACTCCAGCTGAATTTCGGGACGAAATTCTCTCAACTGGGGGATACTGTGACATCCGTCACTTTAAGGTCCGTCAATTGACGTGTTTGCCCGTTATCTCATCTATACTTGGTCATTCCTCATCTCTATTTGACTCATTATGTGGATATCATGTGTGCAATATTATCGTTGTGTGTGCATTCGTTAAAAATCGTGTGTGAACCTCAAAAAGACCTTTAAAACTTTCATTTTTGAAAACGTCAAATATATCATTTTATAAATATAATAAATGTTTTAATATAACCATTTCTTAAGTCATGACAACATTAAATAAACTTTTACAATTAATATAAAACACCTAACGAAGTCGTTTTTCAACCGAACAAAATTTGGGAAAACTCGGGGGTTAAGTGCAGGGACTAAACTTATAATTTTGTAAACTTGGGCTGGGTATAAATACCCTCATACCAGCCCTAATCCCCATTTCACCATCTTCTTCATCTTCATCTCCTCTTCACACACAAAATCTCCATTTTAGCACCAAATCCGACCCGAGAGGTCTCGTTTTCTTCGTCTTGACATCGTCTACAGCTTAGACTACCCCTCCTTAGCAGGTAGTTGTCTTTGGTTGTCCATTTTTGAGCCTTTTCACGGCTGTCCAAACTAGGGTTTCGGGTGTTCGGGTTCAACCCGAACATACAAGGTCGTATGGGTGCGTGTGAGGTCTCTTTGCTTGTGTTTTATGCTTGTGTATGTTTGTTGAGTGTTTCTGGAAGTCCTTGTGGTGTAAAACCCGTGTTTAGAGCAGCTCGGGGGCTGCTCCTCCCGACCACAGTCGCGATTCTGCAGATCAGGCGACTGGGTCATCCATGCGATCGAGCCGTGCGACTGAGTGGGTCATGCGACTGGATCATGCGTCTGAGTCAATCGCGCGACTGAGTTGTGCGACTAGGCATGTCGTGCGACTGAGTTGTGCGACTGAGTGTCTGTGTGCGATTGAGTCATGCGTGCGATTGAGTGTATGCGATTGAGTCATGCGATTGAGTGTTTGTGTGCGATTGAGTCAGGTGACCGACTGAATGTGTGCGAATGAATGTGATTCGCACGACTGGGGTCCAATCGCACGAATGAAGGTTCAGTCGTACGAAAGTAGCTAATTCGCACGATTGAAGGTTGATTCGTGCGCATGGAAGTTGAGTCGTGCGATTGGGTGTTGTGTGGTACGACTGAAGGCCAATCATACGAATGAAGGCTCAATCGTACGAATGAAGCTGATTCGCACGATTGAGGGTTGATTCGCACGAATGGAGGTTGAGTCGTGCGTCTGACCTTGTTATGCGACTGAAATTGTTATGTTTGACCCCTTGTGCGTGGCGTGAGTATGTCGTGTGGTGTCGAGGTAACACTAACACAATAATGCCATTGTTTGGCCACAAATGTTAGAGTCAACGCGAGAAAGGGCACAGAAACTATTTTGAGCAAATTTAACTAACGCTTTACGAACGACTAAATTGACTTATAACTATTGACACTTATTCAATATTCTTTCGATTAACAACGATACTTTTACTTAAATATCATCATTAGTGGCAACAATGTCTTGTACTTGGATCTACATAAGATCTAGTACGTGTGTCAGTCTGTGTGTGTTGTACGCGACCCATCCGATACGACCCGAACCGACCCCTCATTATTGCGCGCTTATACATATATCATATCATTAATGCTATACAATAACTGTCAATAGGTGTTTGACTGTTTATTTGCATTCAACATTTGGGATACATCGATCATACATACTTACCACCTAACAAGTGAGTTTCGTGGCCCCTTTTTACGCTTATACAATATTTCAATCATTTACAAATTGGGGGAAAAGTATGCTTACACAATTTTTATGCTGTACAACTTACATACATTTTACATACAAGGAATCAACGTGATACTATGTTACAAGTACTATTTGATACATGCTTGGGTCTGCTGTGTGGTTCTATCTTTGCAACTATTTAATTCCAGTGTGGGAACCGACGGTTAGGTATTGGTAGTACCACTGGGTTGACACCCCCACCCTCGTTCGATGGTATACTAGTTGGTACCATCAGTGGCCAGGAACGGGCCCTTGGGTGAATATATGCCGACAATTTCTTTGTGTACGTCGCTAGGTTTGGTTGCAAAGCTCATGTCATGTGATATTTACTTGTGTAATAACTGTATTCACGGTATTCCGACGCGCTATTTATTACAGCATCACTTACATTTTATTACATAAACCTGCGAGCTCACCAACAATTATGTTGACCGTTTTAAGCATATCTTTTCAGGTGATCATGCAAGTCCAGGAATCTAGGTGTGCTGCCTTAGTGGAGACCCTAGGATGCATTTTTGGGACTTAGCTTATTTTGATAAACAATCTTTTTGAACAATGTTAACGCATGTAAACAATTATCAACTTTTGAAACTTGTTCCCGGGTTGTGGGAATTAACATTTACATTTTCATCTTTATGTGAATATGTGTTATCATTATCATGCTATGCTTATGGCTATGTTGTCGTGAACATTGACTAGACACGACACAAGTCCCCTTGTTGTCGGGTGTCGTAATGACACGCATGTCATCATTTATTTATATTGCTCTCTATCGCTTACCATGTGTTATGACGATCCCGGTCTCGTTACATCCCCGTGTTTCCGCTTTTAGCGGGGGTGTGACAACCGCCTCTCTCATCGAGGCCCTATGATTAGCATTCTCGTCACCACCCTCAGGATGAGGGGTCACAGGTTCTTCGTGAACTACCCTTTCGGCCCTTGCCCTTCCTCTTGTGACCCGTGGTTCAACACCACGTCCACCATCACCTCCACCACGAGAAGCTTTCGAAGATCTTCCACCAGCCATCCTCTAAACACACTGAAAGATTCAAACACTAACACGGTCATTCAAGGAACAGCTCAGTTTATGTCAAGTATAGTAAGTCCCTAATTACAGTGGCCAGTTGTGATTAGCCACTTACTTTACTCTTCATACTCCGAGCATTACCTATCCTGACTACATCAGTATCTAAATCTACCAGCAACACATAAACCATATAACATGCGCACGTAAAACCAGTTAACTTTACAAAAACATACCTGATGGCATGCAGCTACTCAGATTGGCATCCCATTCCCTTTCCGTCCCATTCTCAGTTTAAGATTAGGTTTTTGAAAATATTTACCCAATTCACTTAAACTTTGGCTCTGATACCAACTTGTAAGGCCCCTTCCCGGGACGCTTACAGTTGGACATTCATCACACTCAAACATATATTTACTCTTTCCTTTCATAAATAGTTGCAGCGGAAACATTAAAAACATAATTTCATTCCATCAAAATACCTTTGCACAATAGTACAATCGTCTTTTTAACAATATCATGACACATTTATTACAAAAGCATTAAACATAAAGATGCCATCCAAAATACGCTGAGTAGCCGCCCCGTGCCATCCTCAGCAACATACCTGCCAACTGGAAACACATCAAAGTCAGCGTTGCTGAGTGAGTTCTAGTTTTAAAATAAAACTTACTTTTCTTTAGTAAAACCGTCCTTTACTTTCTTTAACAAAAACATTCGTTACATACATGCGTTCACACATCATACGTACATACAGATAATATCATAATTATCTTCGTCATTTCGTTCATTACATTAAAAATCATCGTTATCATTATCTTTCACTTCTTTCTAGGTCCTGTCAGACTTTACCCTCTTCATGGCACACAGCCACGATTACTGAGGTCGAATGACAAGGATCCCATTTCATACATTAATAGGATCATTCGTTAACGTTCATTTCATACATTCATTCTTTCATTCATTAATTGCTCACTACTCTTCATTACTCGAATCTTGTCTCATGCAATATCCCCGACTCATGCTCGAAAGCTAACACAACCCCGGGATACGCGACAAAGATCCCATATGAGTCCATCACAGGGATTGAACTCCATCCGAGGCTGTTGCAACACTGATTCGCTCACCTCAATAGCCATCTCAATGAATGTACGCTATCCGAGTCTTTTGCACCCCTAGGGTTGCTCACCTCATTGCCCATCACGATAGCAAGCTATCCGAGTCTTTTGCAACAACAAGGTTACTCACCCCAAGGCAACATCACGATAGCACGTACTCGAGTCTTTTGCAACGACCGGGTTGCTCACCTCATACATATGCATGGCTTCATGCTACACCCCCGGAGTTATACGTAACCCCGGGTACCATCATACATTACACCCCCAACATTATGGGTACTACACCCCCGCCGAAGGGGGTACATCACCCCCACCGAAGTGGGTACGTCACCCCCACCGAAGTGGGTACGTCACCCCCACCGAAGTGGGTACGTCACCCCCACCGAAGTGGGTACGTCACCCCCACCGAAGTGGGTACATCACCCCCACTGAAGTGGGTACGTCACCCCCACCGAAGTGGGTACATCACCCCCATCAACATGGGTACCTCATCGAAGGTCAATCACAAAGACTGGAACCCTTGCGTACACGCTATAGACTAGCTGAACCTCTCACGGTTGAGCCTAAGGCATTAGAGCCGTGCACTTCACTTCGCTTCACATACATACCTCACACGATTTCATTCATTCATTAATGCATGCATTCATTCATTACGTTCCTCTTTTCTTTATCTTTCACTTTACGTTACATAATACTTTCATTACATTCATTAACGTTCAACGCAAAGACAGAGAAAGATAATCATACATACAAGGAACACAACATAAACATAAACATACGGCATCGTCATACATACACATCAATCATACATCACATCACGCACATCATACATACTATGCATCACACGCACCGCCGTGCCTAACATAACACATAACATCATGCATATTACCATTATCTCCATCAACATCCACCTCATAAGCTCATCATCCTACGTTACCTTATAACGTCCATGCCCTTCACATCGTCGAGTAATTCCATCTCGGTTATCATTTCTGAACACTTAGGCGAATGGGCATCTATGCGAATGGACTATGGGCGAATGGACCCCTATGCGAATGGACTCCCAGTCGCATAACTCTCATGCTTATGGCCTTCAGTCGCATGACTTCAGGCGTATGGGCTTCAGTCGCATACTCTTCATGCGAATGAACCTCAGTCGCATGGCCTCCAGGCGCATGGACTTCAGTCGCATAACCTCCGTGCGAATGAACCTCAGTCGCACCATCTCTCAATCGCATGACTCCCAAGCACATGAACTCCAATCGCATGACCATCATGCGTATGGACCTCAGTCGCATAGCAAACGTGCGTATGGACCTCAGTCGCACTTCAATCGGCCGAATGGCCTCCAGTCGCCCTCCAGTCGGTCGCCTAGCCCTAGCTGGTGCAGAGTGCAGTTAGGTCGACTGCAGCCGCGGGTTTTCGACCTCCAACCCTTTCCAAGCTTCTTTTAAGCTCAAATCAACCCTTCTAAAGGTTAGGGAAACATACCATGACCTCATACAAGCATAACCAAGCAAGAAATCGAGCCTCTAACGCATCATACATATACATACATACATCAAAACGGGTTTTCACCCAAAAACTCGAAAATAGGTTTTTGGACGTGTTCCAGCCCCAAAATCAGTTGAAAACGTGTAAAAGAGGGGTCCTAGAACTCACCTTAACGATCCCGTCGAGTAGAGCTTCGATTTGACTCGCTCCTCGTCGATTTTGGCTACTCGAACCAACCCGGGCCAACACTTCTTCTCTTTTCTCTTCTTTCTCTCTTCTCCTCCCTTGGCTGAAAATGGGGAGAATGGGAGTGTTTTCCCCCTTTTATACTCCCGTGCATCAAAGTTTCTCTCGTTGGCGGGTTTGGTCCCTCGACTTTGGACTTTATTTCTTTTTCTTCTTTCGTCGGCTACAAAGGAAATTTCCGGGTGTTACAATATGGATGCGCAGATCGATTCTCCAAAGTATAACAGCGCTAACAACGCAACAATTCAAACTGGGTGAGTTTGAACAGCCAAAAGAAAATCAAAAAAGGAGTTCGCATGCTTAAAGATCGATGATGATCGGTTAATGTATAAGGATGGGAGAAGATTGACACAAGAACATGCAAAGAAATTAAGGAAACCACAACGACTCTTGACTGCAGAAAAACAACATATACGTACTGCAGTCTCGTACGAACAAGGCACTGGAACAAAAGCCTCGCATTGAAAAGGCGACCCGAAAGTGCAAAATGCAGCAGGCCCCTGAGATTAGTCTTTGATAACTTGTAATAGATGTGGGTCGAGTGAGCATTTTGCTTTCGAATGCCCTACTAAGAAATCAAATAAACAGTCCCTATAAAAACAACTTATAAAGTGAATGAAAACAAGAATTATCTTGTTTTCGGGACTGATTCGAATACATGAGATCGTGTTTGGCTTGTTAATACATAGTTGAACAATCACAATTCACATGACCGGAAATAGAGCATGTTTCGTGAACATTCAACCCAGTTTTGGTGTGGTAACAAGTACCCAAAACCACGATACGCTGTTCACTGCCTGTTCATAGAGTGTATTTTATGTACCAACTCTAGATAATAGCATATTATCTATGACCCAGTTGATTAAGCAAGGTTTTAAAAACTAGTTGAAAGGTTCTATGACAACTTCAAAGAATAATTTCTTGATGTGGTTGAATGGTTTCATCAAGAACATTTAAAATCTATGTTTAAACGACCCGTTCCATTGTTTTTGAGCAATGGAAAAGAAGTAGAGCTTAATGATCTCTTTATGATAGTACAACAAATGGAGGATACAAAGAAACTACAACAGGAGGTTTTTGGAAGATGATCGCGGTTGACATGGGTTTTGATTTCGACATAGAGTTTAAGCTCAAGGCAATATATAACATATACTTTAACACATGAAAGAATGTATGCTACCATTCTTGAAAGGAACATGTTGTGCTCTGTTTGTTTCGAAAACAAGAAACAACTTGAAGATTGGATGGTCGAACTTTTATATGAGGGGGGGGGGGGGGGGGGTGTTGGTTTATCGAATATAAATCACAAAAGAGTTATCAAGTGTTATTATGTTTTATTTAAATACCGTCAAGTCAGGGCCGGTCCTGAGGATTTTAGTGCCCTGGACAGGCTGAGAAAAAAAACCCCTACGACCTAACGAATTAAATTATATAAACTAGTTTTTTTAAACGAAAATAAACGTTTTAGCAATAAACGTAACAAAATCATAGTATTAGAATGACATAACGTAATAACTAACCGATAGATCTTTCTATTCAACCTCGTTGCTAGCGCTGTCTAAATTGGATTTTTTTTTCCTTTATCCCTACTTGGTCAAGAATTGAGATTTTGGTTTCTTTGGAAAGAGTCTTCTAGTTTGGTTGATGAAAATTAGCTATATATAACAAGTTTATTTAATAAAAATGGGCCTTAAGAATTGTATTTGGGTTTAAAGATATTTAGGTTAAACTTTTTAATTGGGTTAAACGAGATATTACTATTTAAAAATATATATAATAATAATAAAATAAAAAATAAAACAAAATTTTAAAATATTTTGGGCCCTCTGAGCGAGTGGGCCCTGGGCGGTTGTCTAGCCCGCCCCTCCTCAGGGTCGGCTGTGCGTCAAGTGGGTCAAACTCATGGGTATATTATGTGTATATGTCAAACCTGTGCGAATGTCATCAGGATCGGCTCAATGTTTTCTGGGGCCCAATCGAATTACAAAAATGAGGCCATTTTGTAAAACACAATCTAAACATAATCAATCTAATCAAATTTCTTTGAACAAAAGCAATAAATCAAAGAAAATTTGATATACTGAGCGTGACTCCTTGATAGTTGATTATTTGAACAAAAAAGAGGCAAAAAAGGTTACCCGATGTCGATCAAATTGATCGAAGAGGAAGGAACTTAGAAAATGTCATTTGCTTTGTGAATTGTGTGGTTGTGTTTCTTCAATAACATATCAAATTATCAAAATTCTCATCGGGACTCAACTATCAAGTATTATTCCCGTTTTAAAATTCCATTGACCCATAAAATACCAAAACCTTCTATGATTTCTTTTAAAAATGGGAGCCCTTAAATTTAGGGGGCCTCAAGCATGTGGCGTCACAATTTACATTATAGAGCCGGTCCTGAATGTCATCTGTTAGAGTTAAGGTATCATGGTTGCGGTTATATTAACACCGTTTATATGAAGTAGTGTCTTTTTTATCATGTAAGTACTATTTGATATGGTATTAAGTCTATCAAATCATTTGTAACGTGTTTGTACGAATATTCGTGTTCTTAACCGTATAAACAAAAGTTCTCTATTGGTATATTAAAGTTTCATAAGAGAATAGTTTGTTTTCTTCGTCATTGATACTTATAGTGGTATGTATACTAGATAGAATATACCCACTATACCTAAAAATTTCTAAAACAGAATCCACACTCAAATGACACTCAAAACTCAAGAGATCTCTAAAAGAGGATTCTCTCTTACTTTCTCACTCCGTAAAGAGTTAGAGGATGACTTTAAGTCATCACCCCGAGCTTCCTCTTTGTAGATAAAGTTATGCCTTGTGAATAACCATTTAATATAACTTAAAACAATTGTTTTTGACACATTAGTGGAACACGTGGTAATTCATCTCATGACTCAGCTGTTAACAATTAAACGACCAATTAACTTTACTCAAATGACCATTTACTGTAAACAAGGTTTAGCTTGGTTTGGAATCATACAACTTTAGACCCCTAACTATGATTTACCCGACCTCTATTTATACACTCATTAAAAATCCATAAAACACCTCGTTGGAATTAATTCAAACTTCATATTTTTTTAGATAAATTACAGAAAACGTCTTTTAAGTTTATATAAAATTGCAGGTATCATCTTTTATCTTTAAAAAGTACTCAAAACAACTTTTATGTTAACATTTTTTAACAGATTTCGTCCTTTAGACTAACTGTCGTTAACTTTTTCAGTTAAGTCAAGGGTAATTTGGTCTTTTTACCTGTAAAGGACTATTAATATAGATTTTTCCAAACATAAATGATGTTTTCTGCAACTATTTTATCTTTTACTTAATTTATGTATTTTTACAATAATTCATAGACATATCATTTTTTATATAACATAATATGTATTATTTAAGTTTTTTCATTCACGTATTATCTATAAATATAATTTGTATAATTTATATTATTTAATTATTTATATAATAAATACGTGGATTGAAAACAATAATATATATTTATATAATTTATATTTATATATAAGACGTGAATGAAAATAATTAATTAGCTATACGTGCATGGAAATAATTAATATATTTAAATATGTATGAATTAATATTTATATATAATACATGGATGAAAACAATAATATATATTTATTTTTATTGATATATTATATATAAATAAAATTATATATTTTATTTAACTCTAAACACCGTTTTATTATTTAATTATTTATATAATTTATATCTATTTTTAATACGTGGATAAAAATAATTAAATTATATATATTATTTGAGATAAAAATCATATGTATATGTTTTATTATAAAAATACATCAATTAAATAAAAGATAAAAAAAAGTTGCAGAAAACATACTTTATGTTTGGAAAAAATTACAGTAATAATCCTTTAGAGGCAAAAAGACCAAATTACCCTTGACTTAATAGAAAAACTTAACGACAGTTAGTCTAAAGAACGAAATCTGTTACAAAATGTAAATAAAATGATGATTAGAGTACTTTTAACAATAAAGGATGATATCTGTAATTTTATATAAACTTAAATGACATTTTTTGTAATTTTATCTATTTTTTATTCATTCACCGCAAATGGGAAGTTACACAAGACTCAGATGGATCAAAATACAACTATACCGTACACTCTCAAAGTCCAATTAATAAATTAACAATGTAACCATATCTTGATTTAGATGTGAAAGACCGAAACAATAGAAACCTTAACCGTAAAATTGAGATTCATAACTTTATACATGTCAATAAAACGAAAATGCAATTCACTTCATTTTAAACTAACATATAGGTAAATGATACATTTTTATAAAGGAATAGTTATATTAAGGAAATATATGTTAGAAAGCAACTATCATGCCTTTGCATCAATTGTCTAACTTGATAATTTTGTCCATATGCAAGAAGACGAAGGATTCTAAGACATCACAATCATCATAACATCAAGGATCATGTGTGGTTGTGACCAAAAGCCAAATCAATTTCGATCATTAAATTACATATCACTTGTAAAAGGTAGATTGATTTGGTTCGGTATTACTAATTTTATTTTAATATTTCAGTTATAATTAATGTTCGAAATAACAAATATTACAAGCTTTGTAAAATTAACCAACAACCATATCAGATCTTAGTTCCATCTATAATCTTTTAAAAAGTTAAGGATCCAATCTTACAAAATGCATGTATATGTGCCTTAGAGAAGTAGATATTAAGATATGTTCAATAAAAAAGAAGACACCTAAGCTTGGAGCTCCATATTCAAAGAGCCCCTAATTTATAGGGTATAGTTGTATTTGATTTTCTATCTTTTAGGGTTTACTTGCATTTAAATTTTAGGTTTTGACAAGAAAATCTAAAAGAAGTTTAGTAAACTAAGAGTTTATTTTATTTCATTAAAATTCACTTCAATTTCAAGTAATTTTGTGCCTTATAGAAATTGAATAAAAAAGCAAGTGTCATCGTATTCCCATGTGTTAAAATCATAAGCAAAAGAATATATAAATTATAGATTACTAATTATCAACTACTTTGTGCATTATAGGTTGTACATTTAGGTTTAATAAATTGTACTTACTTTTGTTTCTTTTATCTTTTGTTTTTTATTTTTATCCTCAATATTTTTATATCTTTTACAATCTAACCCTCTAAAAATTTTTCATTTTCAACTTTTGTCCATAAACTTTCATCTTTTATAAAATTTATGTTTCGGTATAAATTTTACGAGTTAACATTGTGCAGCGTGCGTATGTAGTTCAACATCTATTTTTTCCGGCGCTGTTACAACGCGGAGGTCCTAGAACGACTTGGTTATTGTTTTTGATGTTTAATGTTTCACGTGTGTGGTTCAACTTTTTTATGTTTACTTTCCGTTAGGTTTTAGTTTTTTCATTCATATTTTTTTTAGTACGAGTTGTTTCCGGTGTTGGTAGTCGTGGACGATGATGTAACATTGACACTACCTGATACCGTTTACTCCAGACACGGTTTTACCCCCTGGTATGATTTTACACCCCCGCCGCAACGCGGGGACTTAATACTAGTTGACACTAATATCTAAAAATGTTAGAACAGACCCCAACAAAAACAAAAATCCCAGTTAATCACTTCCACCTTTTAAAAAAAAGTTAACATAAAAACACTTATTAACTTATTTGTCGTTAAGCCTAAAATTTTGTTAGACAAATTTATCTATTTTTTGTCTTTATATTATGCTTGGCGTTTCGTGAGACTATGAAATTACTTAAACCCAACCTAACATGCACTTTTGTCATCGTAACAAAAAAACAATATCATATATCCTTATGTTTCTGTTTCTTGTATATTAGATAAATATTAGTGCGCAAACTCAAGCGTTGTAGCGGGAAGTAGAGCGTTGATGTCGCATGAAATTTGTAAGTTTTAATTTGATAACTTGTACATTAGTATTCAATATATAGGTGGTTTCACGTAAAATTTACATCATCACATGGATAAAATAAGTATGTCCCATGGGAAGGGTTCCTAAGAAAACCAATAATTATACGAAAACCAAAGAAAACCACATAAAAAACTAACATAATTCATATTTTTTTGTTCATTTAAATGTTAAAAGGGTTATATACGTAGTTGTTATATATACGTTGAACATAAATATGAGAATGAATATTGTCACGAATACGAAACCCTATATCGAATGAAAAACTGTTACGTATACATAACCTATGTGAGACGTATATGTAAAACTAAGTTACGGTTTTCATTTGATCACTACCTTTATCTATATATACACATACACGTATATAGAGGGTGGTGATAAAAAATCAATAGATTATATGATCGATTTCATTGGTTTTCTCTGATTTTTACATAACTATGTGGTTTTCTTAGAATCCCTCCCATATGTCTCATTTACAACTCGCTTTGAAAAAAAACATGTAACATTAAAATATCATATTCTAAAAGTCGTGAGAGTAAATAAAAAGCAAAACTATAAAAATACAAAACCATGAAGCAGGCTTTATGACTTTTACGTGTATTCTTCTATACTATCACACACAATTTGGTTTTGAACAAAATTAATGGGAAACATATATTAAAATAAACTGTGTATATAAAATTTTATAAAACATAACATTTTAAAAGTTATAAAAACAAAAAAACAACTGTTAGTGTGTCATGTGTTGTAACCAGATTCGTGTTGTAACTGGTTCATCAAAAGGAAAATAAACATTCAAATCAAAAGTCTAGGATGTAAATTGTAACTTTCATTAAACTTCAAAGGGCTCTGTTTAAATTTATAAAAAAACACAATTCGTGGGTCATAGTAATTAATATCATTAAAAAATAAACCCACTTGAAAGCATTCACATCATTTTATATATTTATCTTATAATTAAACTAAAAGTTACTACTTTTTTTTCTCTTTTTCAAATTAAATAATATTTTTTATACATTTATCATTATCTTTTCTATCTACTCAACTCACAACTACTTTTGAAATTTTTTAAAATATTAATAGAGATGAATAGTGTCATACTTAATATACAGATAAACAATAATATTTTTTTTCTCTACTCATAATCATTCTATATAATATAAGAAATACACTTACAAATATATAAGAAACATATTATGAATGCTCTAATGCAATGTGTTTTTGAACTTTGTTATAGACCTTGCGACAATACGTAATATTAACCTTGTTAAGTACATAAATGAAACATATAAAAGTATGTTATCATTAGTTGATATGACATACGATACTAAAAAAATTATCTTATTTTGAATACAACTTGATTTTTAACAAAATTCGTACGGGAACGTAAGGAAATAAAATTAAACACAACCATAAAATAGTTTTTTTTATAAAAAGATTAACAAATAAAAGTTATTAAAAAAAGTCAAATCAATAAAAATATTTAACAAGTTAAAAGGGTATATTATATGTACAACACTAGGTTAGTATCCCGTGTATTACAAGGGTTGAATAAATAAAATACTAAATAATTAGTAATAAAAATAAGAGCCTCGTCGAAATCATCGGCTTTCTGCCCATGCCACGACCATGACCCTATTATTTAAAAATCTTTCATTTATGAATTATAAAACCATGCTTTAAGATAAATTATAATTATAATTACGTATAAGTAGCTACTTTAAGTAAATAAACAATAATTTGTTTTTATTAAACTTTTGTTTTATAAAAAACTATGGTTTTTAAATATTTTATTTTAAAAAAATGATTTTTTATAAAAAACTTCGTTGTATTCTGTATTTTATAAAACTTTAATTATAAAAAGTGTGTTTACATAAGAAAAATTTTTTATTTATTAATTACATATTTTTTAATTTAAAAATGGTAAGTAATCTTATTAATATTTAATATTAGTATTAATAATACAGAGAAATGAGTAATCTTATATATAAATTAATTGTTTATTAAAAACCTTTAGTTTGTAATTATTATGGTTGTTTTAATAAGATTGTTTTTAAAAAATTCACCTTTTATATTTTTTTAAAAATAAAAATTTTAAAATATTTTGTTTCAAAAGATTTAGTGTTTTTAAAAATTTCATATTATATAAAAGTTTTATTTTTTATTATTTATATTTTAGTAAAAAGATGTAATTTTTTATTTTCTTAATATAATCTATTTTTAAAAGGATATCTTGATTTTAAAAAAATTAAATAAGAGAGAAAAATATAGCAATTAATAAAATTAATTTTTAATAAAAGAGAGAAATTAGTTTGAGTATTTAAATTACAATAATACCCTTTTGGGGGAAAAATTATATAAGGATGTGTATAAGAAGGACATGTGACAAAAAGATGGGTTAGGAGAAGGACATGTGGCAAAAAAAACCTTCTTTTATATAGATTTATAGATGTGGTAAACTTAAAACTTAAGAAATTAAAGAGTTAAAGTTTAACTATGTGACAAAGTTCGAAGGTTAATGTTGAAGGTGAAGTGGTTATCGATATATGACACCGGCATTGTTAAATGTGTGTTTAGTAAATATTATATGCAAATTGTAAATAACTATTTGTATATTTGAGTTTTAATACCTTAAGCATTAGCTATGACTTTTTCTTTTCTAAAAAGAACAAAAATAAAGTAGTTTTATATATTTTTTCCATTTATAATGCATTCCACCTATATGTTTACTTTCATGTTAATACATTCGCAATTAGCCAATTATAATGAAGTTTGTATTCAATTTAAGATTTAGGTTTGTATACCTTTACTTTCAAGTGTGTTCCCTACATTAGCAAAACCTTTACAACTTTTGCTATAATAATATCTTATAGCCAATACACATTTGATAAGTGAATTGTTTTTAGGTTTGCATTATTTATACTTTTAAACAATTCTTATCCTTTTACTGTCTTCATCCCACTAATCATACCCACTAATCGCGTATGATCATTGTTTACCCTATGATAGTTTAGTAATGTTCATATCGCCTATGATAACCCATGCACAAGGTTTATGAAGATCTAAGACCATAACAAACTCGAAAAGAAAAGGTTTGACGATAATAAATAACTGTCTCAACTTTCCACTAATGGTGGATGCAAAAAGAATTGGAATTTTTTGTGTAGACTGTGTAACAGTTTTGATAATATTTAACACAGACTTGTTAATGACAAGACATGATGTTAACAAGTTTTGTTTTTATTTTTAATACATTTCGTGTCATTAATAGCAGGTTAAACACCTGTTAATCTTTTAAGACATAATAATAAACGTTTAGTTCTATTTATATTTTAACTTATTTAAAGTAATTAAATATATACATTTATAATATATGTCATTGTTGTTCACGTTCACCTTGTAAAACTTACCCTTTTGCAAGCTGCGTTAATCTAATATGATTATCACAACACCACTGACTCAGTCTCGCCTTCTAACATACAAGTTTATTTTATGTTATTTGTTAATTAAGGTTTTTATTGACTTATGTTTTAAATATCTTAAGGATTATCATGTTAAAAATTATGTGTTATATTAGATTTTTATAGACATTTGGTAATTTTTTCTTTCTATTAAATATATGATTTCTATCGTGTCCCTTGGTAAGTCTTATTGTGTAACGTGTTTCTAAAAAGGTTTGTTTTCGCGTTTGAAAAAAAATAACTTTTTTAGTTATCATGTCATGTTCGGGTAAGCACTTATTGTGTCGTGCTTGGGTAAGCACTTATAGTGTTTGTATCTTATTGCGTTATGTGTAACCTGTAATCACTAAATCAATTTTTTTTTAGTATAATACGTTCCAGTTTGGGTCAAGTCACACAACAAGAATATAAAACCAAATTTAAACAAATAAATTGATAATTGTCTAGCAATAGGTTTCAATTTTCAAACTAGCATTAGCATTTAATATTAGAGGTGCAAACGAGTCGAGGCAGCTTGTGAGCAATTGAGTTGTACTCGCCAAAAGCTTGGTTCAAATTGAGCTTATACGAGCATGAGTTAGAGTTTCACGTTTGGAGCTTGAGCCTGCCTGCGAGGCTAAACAAGCTTTTTATTTATATAATCTATTAAATTTATATTTATATAAATAAGTTTACTATATACAAATTATGACTAAAAATAATTAAACAATAAATAAGGAAGGCCGAGCCCAAGTCGAGCTCGAATTCTTTTAACAAAAAATGAACAGAGCTCAAGTCTGAGCGCCTAAGTAATTTAATACATGTAATGTGAATGAACAATTGTTTATAATATTTGATTAGGTTTAAAGTTTTGTATAAATGAATTGATTAGATTATAATAGGTTATATTCGCAAAGTATTAAAATTTTAATTTCTTTTCTTGGGTGTCAACCTCAAAATTTCTTAAAACGGGACCTAAAATTTCATAAGAGTCGGTATCAAAATTTATAAGGGACCAACTGAGATTAGATTAAACATATACTAACACAAAAAAAGTTTCATTGGGTGTGAACGGCCCCAACCGAACTAATTGGGTCCGCCCCTGAGCATTAGAAATCACTTGAGTCTAAATAAATTACTCCACACATTTATTCAAGACTTGCAACAGTAAAATAGGGAACATGAACCTCCTAGAGAAAGATGTTCCAAAATGAAGTTTATATCACTCAAAATCTCATTAGAGACTATCCATATGGTGTGACAATTAAACGTTCACATTGCTTTGATCTTTAGAGAGATATACATTGGTTCCTAGAATTTCTAATTTCCTACGTATCCCTCTACACTATATCACATGGTCGATCTCCGCTTGTTTTATAAATAAGTATTACATTAAGACATCTTCAATGCTTAAACCCATAAATGCTTGTAAACATAGCCACATTAGCAATCTATTCGTTCTTCAAACTTATCATTTTCTCACACAAAATCCATTCATTTTCAAAAAATCAACAAGTTTTACATTTTAGTTTCATAACGAAATTTGATATTTATAATAAAATTTATACTTTCAATATTGTATTAAAAAATATGATAACTTATGTTTGGATAAGCGCAACTGATTTTTCTAAAAGTATAAAAGTTTACTAATCTTTATAAAATGCATAAATTTAAATATAAATTTATAATTTTATATGTTTACAATGTTAAAAATCATAAATATTCTAAAAAATAAACATAGCTCATTTTTTAGAAAACAAAAAAGAAAATATAAATACTAAAAACAAGTAAAAAGAAAATGAAGTCTTAACCAAAAGGTATAAGCTATTTCTCCGACAACTCTAATTGGTACATTATCCTCATCTTCATTCAATTACATCCAAATAACTTTCATTTATCTTCCTGTTGACGAAAAAAAAAACCATGAAATACCCAACCCGACCCCACCGACGAGTTCGTTTTACCACCCGCCAGTTCATTACCATCCTTCACCACTATTCCAGTTCATTTGACACATTTATATAATAATTATTATTAACTTTTTATGCATGGTGTTTATACATATGCTATTATTGTTGTACATTAACAAAGGGACCTTCTTAGTTTAATTTACAAGCATATTGGTGTTTACATTATGATATTATTGTTGCAAATTAACAAAGATTTTTTTTAATTAAATATAGGCTAATTTCTAATTTTGTTTTGCATTGTTAGTTATATTTTTGTAATAGTTGGTTGTGCCTCACTTATTTTTTACTTTTCTAATCTTTATTTTTTAGAGTAAATTACTATTTTGGTCCCTGTGGTTTGGTCATTTTAATCATTTGAGTCCCAAAACGAATTGTAACACCCGGATATTTATTATTTTGAAGCCGACGAAGAAAGAAAAGGAAATAAAGTCCAAAGTCGATGGACCAAACTCGCCAACGAAAGAAAGTCGGGTGAGCGGAGTATATAAGGGAGAGGGCAGCCCTTACCCTCTCCCCCATACACAAATTTTCAGCCAACATAGAGAGGAGAATAGAGAAAGGAGAAGAAAAAGAGAAAAATGAGTGTTTCGGGTGATTCGGGTGGCCAAACTCGTCGTGTAGCAAGCCAAATCGAAGCCCTTGTCGTTGTGCTCGTTTGTGTGAGTTCTAGGACCCCACTTTTACTTGTTTTCAACTGATTTTGGGGCTGGAAAATGTTAAAACCCGTTTTTGGTGTGAGTATGTGTTTGACCCATTTGGGTGTGATGTGTATGATGCGTTTCGTATATGTTTCCGGGCTTGTGGGTGCTTGTATGGTGTTATGGTATGCATTTCTAAGGTCCAGGAGGGTTAATTTAGGCTTAGAATGGGTTTGGATGAGCTTGGAGGCCGAAAATGGCAGATTGGGTTCGGGATGAACTCCATTTTACATCAGCTAGGGCTAGGCGACCGAATGGAGGCCATACGGCCGAATGAGAGGCGATTGAAGGTCATTCGCATGATTGGGACTCATTCGCACGATTGAGGGTTCAATCGCACGACTAAGGTTTCAGTCGCACGACTGGGAGTCCAGTCGCATGGGGAGTCATACGACTGAGGGTTCAGTCGCATAGATGCTTAGTCGCATGAGTCCATTCGCATGAGGTCAGTCGCATAGTTTCCCATTCGCATTAGTTCCATCCGCATAAGGTCCATACGCCCGATTGAATGTTCATTCGCATAGATGTTCAACCGCATGAGTCCAATCGCATGATGTTCAGTCGCATGGAGGCCATGCGACTAAAGGATGTCCATACGCACAAATAGTGCTGTTGCACCCGAAAGAAAGTGTAGTTTGACTTCTGGCTTTCGGGGGAAAGTGCAGATGTAAGTTTTGACGTCAAGTTTCCCGTAAGAGCATGTAAGATGACTGTTATGGCCTTAGAGAGTAAGTAGGGCATGATGATGATGATGATGTTGCATGTTTATGCATGTTATGTATGTATGATGTTGCCCTGTTGTAACACCCGGAAATTTATTATTTTGAAGCCGACGAAGAAAGAAAAGAAATAAAGTCCAAAGTTGAGGGACCTAACTCGCCAACGAAGAAAAGTTGGGTAAGGTGGTGATATGTGTAGGGAGAGGGCAGCCCACTCTCCCCACACTTCACACATTTCAGCCACCAAAGAAGAGAGAAGAGAGAAAGAAGAGAAAAAGGGAGAAAAGGGGTTGATTCGGGTGATTCGAGTGTCCAAATCCGTCGAGTAGCAAGCCAAATCGAAGCTCTTGTCTTTGTGCTCGATTGTGTGAGTTCTAAGACCCCACATTTACTTGTTTTCAACTGATTTTGGGGCTGGAAGATGTCAAAAACCCGTTTTTATGTGTGTGCGTGTTTGACCCATTTGGGTGTGATGTGTATGATGCGTTTAGAGTATGATTTCGGGCTTGTGTGTGCTTGTATGGTGTTAAGGTATACATTCCTAAGGTCCAGGAGGGTTAACTTAGGCTTAGAATGGGTTTGGATGAGCTTGGAGGCCGAAAATGGCAGATTGGGTTCGGGATGAACTCCATTCTGCATCAGCTAGGGCTAGGCGACCGAATGAAGGCCATACGGCCGAATGAGGGCGATTGAAGGTCATTCGCACGATTGGGGTTCAGTCGCACGACTGGGAGTCCAGTCGCATGAGGGATGTGCGACTGAGGGTTCAGTCGCATAGATGCTTAGTCGCATGAGTCCATACGCATGAGGTTAGTCGCATAGGTGCCCATTCGCAGTAATCCCATTCGCACAAGGTCCATACGCACGATTGGATGTTCATTCGCATAGATGACCATCCGCATGGGTCCAGTCGCATGATGTTCAGTCGCATGGAGGCCATGCGACTGAAGGGTGTCCATACGCCCGAATAGGGCTGTTGCACTCGAATGAATGTGTAGTTTGACTTCTGGCCTTCGGGGAAAGGTGCGGATGTAAGTTTGGACGTAAGGTAACCCGTAAGAGCATGTAAGAGGATGGTTATGGCCTTAGAGTGCATGTAGGGCATGATGTTGATGATGTTGCATGTTTATGCATATTATGAATGTATGATGTTGCCCGGTATGATGATGATGAATGTGTATGATATGATCCTTATTATGATGAATGATTATCTTTCCTATGGTTTTACGTATTATGACAAATGAAATAAAGTATTATGTAACGTGAAGTGGAAAGAAATGACACGTCTTGCATGCATCGGATAACGGGTCCTTCTTTGTGATTGACCATTATGTGGAACCTCTACCGCTTACCCTTAGTACTGTGGCATACGTTTAGCTGTTCATTTATTGACTTCGGCCCAGTGGCTATGACCGTCGGTTATCATTAGTACTGTGGCATACGTTTAGCTGTTCATTTATTGACTTCGGCCCAGTAGCTAAGACTGATCGGTTAACCCCAGTACCGTGGCATACGTTTAGCTGTTCATTTATTGACTTCGGCCCGGTAGCTGTGACTGATTGGGGTGTAGCATATGGTATTGGTATGGATGATGTCCGATGCGCAAGTAAGTTAAAAGGAACGAATGAACGAATGAATGAATGAAGAAGATAATAATAATATTATCTATGCGTACGTATGATGTGTGATCACGTCAAAGTAACGAATGGTTTTATATGAAAGTAAAGTATATTTTATTATTAAAACTAGAACTCACTCAGCAACGCTGACTTTTATTGCATTTTCCAGTTGGCAGGTAGATGATTGCTGAGGATGGCACGGCGAAGCTACTCAGCTCTTTTGGGATGGCATCCAATTATATAGCTTTTGTGATGTAATGCAAACATGAATTTTGTAACCGGATAATGATGTATTATTTGGCAAAAGTATTTATAATGAAATGTGATGTCATTTTTGATTGTTTCCGCTGCAATGTTTTCTTAATGCAAATGAAATTATATGTTTTATGTGCGATGAATGACCAACTGTAAGCGTCCCGGGAACGGGGCCTTACAAGTTGGTATCAGAGCCAAAGTTTAAGTGAAATGGGTAAATTTTCAAAATAAACCTTAACTTAAACTGAGAATGGGACGGAAAGGGAATGGGATGCCAAACTGAGTAGCTGCGTGCCATCAGGTATTTTCTTAAAGTTAACCGGTTTATGTGCGCATGGTATATGTTATGTGTTGTATGTAGATTTGAATACTGATGTAGTCAGGACAGGTAATACTTGGGGTATGAAGAGTACAGTAAGTGGCTAATCACAACTGGCCACTGTAATTAGGGACTTACTATACTTGACATAAACTGAGTTGTTTCCTTGAATGACCGTGTTGGTGTTTGAATCTTTCAGTGTGACAGCGAATGGCTGGTGGTAGATCTTCTAGAGCTTCTAGGGGTGGAGGCCGTGATGGCCCTGTTGCTGAACCACGCCCTAAGAGGGGAAGGCCTAGAGCTGAGAAAGAGGTTCCTGTAGAACCTGAGACTCCTCATCCAGAAGCTGGGGACGAGAGTGCGAATCTGAGAGCCTCGGTAAAGGAGGCTGTGGTTGAGGAAGTGCATCAGGTCATGCAGACAATCTTACCGTCTGTGGTGACCGAAGTCATCAAAGCTGTGAAGGAGGGGGAACGAAAGGAGAGGAATCGGGTCTCGGGGGAGCAACCGGAGCCTGAAACTATTTTCTCCGATAATGAGGAGGAAGAGGAAGAGGAGCCTGTGCGGGAGGTGGCACGAGGCTGTAACTACGGGGTGTTTATGAGATGCAAGCCCCCTACTTTTGACGGTAATGGCAATGCCGCTGCTGCTCACCGATGGGTGAGAGAAATGGAGGCTGTTCTCGACATAAGCGAATGCCGAGAAGATCAGAAGGTAAAGTTTGCCACCCACTCCTTTGTGGACTCGGCATTATGCTGGTGGGACAATATTGTCCAAGCTGAGGGTAATCGGGCGATCGGGAGAATGAGGTGGCCCGAGCTGAAGAAGATGGTAATTGAGGAGTTCTGTCCTCACAGGGAAATGGATAAGATTGAGAGGGAGTTCCTGCAGCTGGAGGCGGGATCCATGACGCACCAGCAATATACTACCAAGTTCAACGAGATGGCACGTCTGGTGCCGGATCAAGTGACACCTCTGTCCCGAAAGATCAAGAGGTACATTCAGGGTTTACCGGTGGATGTTCGCCGGCATATGATCGCAGCCCGGCCAAGTACGTTTAGGTCGGCGGTGGATTTGGCGGGAAGATTGTATGATGAGAGGACGGTGGTGGTGACTGATGGTGGCAGGAAGAGCGGTGGTGACCGGATCTGGCAGGGGAAGAGGTTTGGTCGGGGTGAGGCCTCGACGGGTAACAAAAAGGCACGGGTGGATGACCGCCGCGTGACCACCCCGGGAGCAGGGTCGAGGAGATGTGGAAAGTGTGGAAA
The DNA here is from genome assembly GCA_025215565.1 of Flaveria ramosissima. Lineage (NCBI taxonomy): Eukaryota > Viridiplantae > Streptophyta > Magnoliopsida > Asterales > Asteraceae > Flaveria > Flaveria ramosissima. Next base: position 10,759,149 of record CM046043.1, on the reverse strand, counting down.
GGAGCATGCGGGAGAATGCAGGCTGGGTTTGAACGTGTGCTTCAAGTGTGGGAAGACGGGGCATATGGCGAAGGATTGCCTGACGGGCAAATGTTTTAACTGTGGGGAAATTGGTCATATGAGCAGGGATTGCAAGAAGCCGAGGGCTGAGAGTTCAGGGGCGAAGAGGACGGGAGGTGATGGACCGAGGGCGAGCGCCAGGGCATTCACCATGACACAGGACGAGGCTAGGACGGACCCTGACGTTGTGTCCGGTACGTTTCTGGTGAACCAAACTTTAGCTTCTGTGTTATTTGATTCTGGTGCGAGTAAAAGTTTTATTTCTGCTGCTTTCTGTGCTAAGCTGCCTGTTAGTAGTAGACGTGTTGATGCGCCCTTTGATGTAGAAACTGCCATAGGTAAGTCTACCAGGATTTCTGAGATGATAGAGAATTGTGATGTGGAGCTTGAGGGTCATAAGTTTCCTGTTAGACCGTTTGTGATGACCTTAGGTGGTTTTGATTTGGTACTTGGGATGGATTGGTTAGCGGACTTCGAGGCGAACATTGTGTGTCGCAAGAAGATGATTCGGTTGTCGGCGCCTGACGGTAGTGCAGTGACGGTATATGGTGATCGGGTTACTACGATTCCGAAGGTGATCTCGATGGCAGTGGCGGGAAAGTGTATGAGGCGTGGATGTAGTGCCTACTTGGCCTATGTAAAGGATGTGGATACGCCAACACCACAACTAGCTGATGTACCGGTTGTGTGTGATTTTCCAGACGTGTTCCCGGAAGACTTATCAGGAGTGCCACCTGACAGAGAGATCGAGTTTCAGATTGATTTGATACCGGGTGCCCAACCTGTTGCCAAGGCACCGTATCGGTTGGCTCCGACCGAAATGAAGGAATTGATGAAGCAGTTGCAAGAGTTGCTTGACAAGGGGTTCATTAGACCGAGTATCTCTCCTTGGGGTGCTCCGGTCCTGTTTGTAAAGAAGAAGGACGGTAGTATGAGGATGTGCATCGACTACCGCGAGCTAAACAAGTTGACAGTGAAGAACCGATACCCCTTACCGAGGATAGATGATTTGTTCGATCAACTTCAGGGTGCCAGTTGGTTTTCGAGAATAGATCTTCGATCTGGTTACCATCAGTTGAAGGTGAAGGAGCAAGACATTCCTAAAACGGCTTTCCGTACGCGCTATGGTCACTACGAGTTTCTCGTCATGTCTTTTGGTTTGACCAACGCGCCAGCTGCTTTTATGGATTTGATGAACCGTGTGTGTCGGCCTATGTTGGATAAATCAGTGATTGTGTTTATTGATGATATCCTGATTTATTCGAGGAGCGAAGCAGAGCATGCCGGTCACATTCGGGAGGTTCTAGAGACGCTGAGGAGGGAGAAGTTGTATGCAAAATTCTCCAAGTGCGCGTTCTGGTTGCGCGAAGTTCAGTTCTTGGGTCATGTGGTGAATCCCGATGGGATTATGGTGGACCCGGCAAAAGTGGAGGCGGTTATGCAATGGAAGTCGCCAAAGACGCCATCCGAGATTCGTAGTTTCTTGGGTTTGGCGGGCTACTACAGAAGATTTATTCAAGACTTCTCTAAGATTGCTTCTCCACTAACCAAGTTGACCCGAAAAGAGGCGAAGTTCGTATGGGGTCAAGCTCAAGAGAAGGCGTTTGAAGAATTGAAGGCGAGACTGACTCAAGCTCCTGTTCTGTCATTACCCGAAGGAAGCGAAGATCTGGTGGTTTATTCCGATGCTTCTTACTCGGGGTTGGGGTGTGTGTTAATGCAGAGAGGAAAAGTTATAGCCTATGCATCCCGACAGTTGAAGGTTCATGAGGTCAATTATCCTACTCATGACTTGGAGCTAGCAGCTGTGGTCTTTGCATTGAAGATTTGGAGGCACTATCTGTACGGGACTAAGTGCACCATATTTACTGACCACAAGAGTCTGAAGTACTTCTTTGAGCAGAAGGATTTGAACATGAGGCAGAGGCGGTGGTTGGAACTTATAAAGGATTATGATTGTGAGATCCACTACCATCCGGGCAAGGCCAACGTGGTGGCTGATGCCCTTAGTCGGAAAGAGAGGCCCGAGCCGATCCGGGTGAAAGCCTATCAGTTGATCATGACCTCTGATGTAATGAAGCAGGTTAAAGAGTTTCAAGATGAGGCACTGAAAGAAGATCATCTTAACTCTGAAAGGATGAGAGGTCTGGTTGGAGAATCGGGTGAAAACACGCTCGGTGTTAGAACTCGATTTGATCGTGTGTGGATTCCTCGTTTTGGGGATCTACGGGGGAAGATAATGGATGAAGCTCACAAGACTCGGTACTCCATTCACCCTGGTGCCACGAAGATGTACCATGATATGAAGAAAGATTATTGGTGGCCGGGTATGAAGCGCGACGTGGTGGAGTATGTGAGTAAGTGTCTTACTTGCTTACAGGTGAAGGCTGAGCACCAAAAGCCGTATGGGAAGATACAACCTTTGGATATACCGGAATGGAAGTGGGAACACATCACCATGGATTTCATTACAAAGCTACCGCGTACCCCGAAAGGGTACGATGCCATGTGGGTGATAGTTGATCGTTTGACGAAGAGTGCTCACTTCCTACCGATCCGCGAGACATATTCATCAGAGAGGTTGGCTGATCTGTTCATCAGGGAGATTGTAACTCGTCATGGTGTGCCGGTGTCTATTGTGTCGGATCGTGACACTCGGTTTACATCTAAATTCTGGAAGAAGTTCCACGATGCTATGGGGACGAGGTTACATATCAGCACGGCTTATCATCCCCAGACTGATGGTCAGTCGGAAAGGACCATCCAGACGCTGGAAGACATGCTTCGGGCATGTGTGATTGATTTTGGTGGAAGTTGGGATGACCACCTACCGTTAGCCGAATTTTCATATAACAACAGTTATCACGCCAGCATTGGCATGCCTCCATATGAGATGCTATACGGTAGGAGATGCAGAACACCCGTTTGTTGGGGTGATATTGGTCAGAAGGAATTGGGGAGCGTCGAGGTAATCGAGGCTACGACTGAGAAGCTTGAGAAGATCAAAGCCTTCATGAAGGCAGCCAAAGACAGACAGAAGTCGTATGCTGACAAACGGCGCAGGCCGATTGAGTTCCAGGTGGGTGACCGGGTTATGTTGAAGGTCTCACCTTGGAAGGGTATCATTCGCTTCCGAAAACGGGGCAAGTTGAGCCCAAGGTATATAGGCCCTTTCCGAATCATTGCTCGAGTAGGAGAGGTGGCCTATAGACTGGAGTTACCAGATGAGTTAAGTGGAATTCACCCGACATTCCATGTATCTCATCTAAGGAAGTGCTTAGCAGATGAAGATATGATTGTCCCATTGGAAGATATCGAAGTAGATGAACGGCTCAATTATGTGGAGCAACCAGTGGCAATCATCGATCGAAAGGAGAAAAGGCTAAGGAATAAAGTGGTTCCTCTTGTGCGTGTACAGTGGAAGCACAGGAAGGGATCCGAGTCAACGTGGAAGACTGATGAAGAAATGAGACAACATTATCCACGTTTGTTCGAGGAATGACAGGTTTCGGGGACGAAACCTATTTAAGAGGGGTGGACTTGTAACACCCGGAAATTTATTATTTTGAAGCCGACGAAGAAAGAAAAGAAATAAAGTCCAAAGTTGAGGGACCTAACTCGCCAACGAAGAAAAGTTGGGTAAGGTGGTGATATGTGTAGGGAGAGGGCAGCCCACTCTCCCCACACTTCACACATTTCAGCCACCAAAGAAGAGAGAAGAGAGAAAGAAGAGAAAAAGGGAGAAAAGGGGTTGATTCGGGTGATTCGAGTGTCCAAATCCGTCGAGTAGCAAGCCAAATCGAAGCTCTTGTCTTTGTGCTCGATTGTGTGAGTTCTAAGACCCCACATTTACTTGTTTTCAACTGATTTTAGGGCTGGAAGATGTCAAAAACCCGTTTTTATGTGTGTGCGTGTTTGACCCATTTGGGTGTGATGTGTATGATGCGTTTAGAGTATGATTTCGGGCTTGTGTGTGCTTGTATGGTGTTAAGGTATACATTCCTAAGGTCCAGGAGGGTTAACTTAGGCTTAGAATGGGTTTGGATGAGCTTGGAGGCCGAAAATGGCAGATTGGGTTCGGGATGAACTCCATTCTGCATCAGCTAGGGCTAGGCGACCGAATGAAGGCCATACGGCCGAATGAGGGCGATTGAAGGTCATTCGCACGATTGGGGTTCAGTCGCACGACTGGGAGTCCAGTCGCATGAGGGATGTGCGACTGAGGGTTCAGTCGCATAGATGCTTAGTCGCATGAGTCCATACGCATGAGGTTAGTCGCATAGGTGCCCATTCGCAGTAATCCCATTCGCACAAGGTCCATACGCACGATTGGATGTTCATTCGCATAGATGACCATCCGCATGGGTCCAGTCGCATGATGTTCAGTCGCATGGAGGCCATGCGACTGAAGGGTGTCCATACGCCCGAATAGGGCTGTTGCACTCGAATGAATGTGTAGTTTGACTTCTGGCCTTCGGGGAAAGGTGCGGATGTAAGTTTGGACGTAAGGTAACCCGTAAGAGCATGTAAGAGGATGGTTATGGCCTTAGAGTGCATGTAGGGCATGATGTTGATGATGTTGCATGTTTATGCATATTATGAATGTATGATGTTGCCCGGTATGATGATGATGAATGTGTATGATATGATCCTTATTATGATGAATGATTATCTTTCCTATGGTTTTACGTATTATGACAAATGAAATAAAGTATTATGTAACGTGAAGTGGAAAGAAATGACACGTCTTGCATGCATCGGATAACGGGTCCTTCTTTGTGATTGACCATTATGTGGAACCTCTACCGCTTACCCTTAGTACTGTGGCATACGTTTAGCTGTTCATTTATTGACTTCGGCCCAGTGGCTATGACCGTCGGTTATCATTAGTACTGTGGCATACGTTTAGCTGTTCATTTATTGACTTCGGCCCAGTAGCTAAGACTGATCGGTTAACCCCAGTACCGTGGCATACGTTTAGCTGTTCATTTATTGACTTCGGCCCGGTAGCTGTGACTGATTGGGGTGTAGCATATGGTATTGGTATGGATGATGTCCGATGCGCAAGTAAGTTAAAAGGAACGAATGAACGAATGAATGAATGAAGAAGATAATAATAATATTATCTATGCGTACGTATGATGTGTGATCACGTCAAAGTAACGAATGGTTTTATATGAAAGTAAAGTATATTTTATTATTAAAACTAGAACTCACTCAGCAACGCTGACTTTTATTGCATTTTCCAGTTGGCAGGTAGATGATTGCTGAGGATGGCACGGCGAAGCTACTCAGCTCTTTTGGGATGGCATCCAATTATATAGCTTTTGTGATGTAATGCAAACATGAATTTTGTAACCGGATAATGATGTATTATTTGGCAAAAGTATTTATAATGAAATGTGATGTCATTTTTGATTGTTTCCGCTGCAATGTTTTCTTAATGCAAATGAAATTATATGTTTTATGTGCGATGAATGACCAACTGTAAGCGTCCCGGGAACGGGGCCTTACACCTGTATGATGATGATGAATGTGTATGATATGTTCCTTATTATGATGTATGTTTATCTTTCTTGTGGCTTTACATGTCATGTTAATGAATGAATGAAGTATTATGTAATGTAAAGCGAAAGATAATGAAAGAGGAACATGAAGTAAGAATGCATGCATTAATGAATGATGAATGAACGAAAGAAAGGCTTGCAAGCATATATATGGGGTGAGCGACTTTGTGTTGCAAAAGACTCGGATGAAGTGCAATCATTGAGGTTGCCTATGGGGTGAGCAACCTTGTCGTTGCAAGAGACTAGAGTAACGTGCTATCGTGATGTTGCCATGAGGTGAGCAACCTTGTTGTTGCAAGAGACTCGGATAGCTTGCTATCATTAAGATGGGCAATGAGGTGAGCAACCCTATGGTTGTAACAGACTCGGATAGCGTGCAATCATTGAGATTGCTATTGAGGTGAGCGACTCTGTCGTCGCAACAGACTCGGAAGAATGAATGTATGAAAGGAACGAAAGATAACGAATGAGATGAAAGATAATAATGACATTATCTGTGTATACGTATGTTGAATGATCGCATGATAAAAGGAATAGTTTTAATGGAAGTAAAGTATGTTTATTTTATAAAACTAGAACTCATTCAGCAACGCTGACTTTTTATATGTTTTCTAGTTGGCAGGTAATGATTGCTGAGGATGGCACGGCAAGGCTACTCAGCTCTTTTTGGGATGACATTCTTTTGATTAATGTTTTTGCATTGTAATGCGAACAAACTATCTTGTAATGAATGTTGTATTAATTTGCAAAAGCATTTATATGGAAATGGAAGCTTATTTTAAATGTTCCGCTGCGATGTTTATGAAGAATGAATGTAAATGTATGTTTTATGTGCGATGAATGACCAACTGTAAACGTCCCGGAACGGGGCCTTACACGAATTTTCTAACAAATTAAGCTCTATGGTTTGTATTCTATAACGCTTTCAGTCCAATACACTAACATAGTTAGATTTTTCAGTTAGTTTTATTAAAATGACCAAAATGCCCTTGGACTGAAATGATTATTATTAATAACCTCAAGGACCAAAAACGTAATTTACTCTCTCCACAAACATATTTTATATATATATATATATATATATATATATATATATATATATATATATATATATATATATATATATATATATATATATATATATATATATATATATATATACACGAAATGTTTTTATTTTTATTTTTCAAAGTTTTTTTAAATTTTAATTTTAAATTGCTTGGTTTTAAACATTGTATTTAAATAATTCATCTTATATAACGGAAAATTTAAAACCATTTGGCTTATTATACTTCTTATTTAAACTGTTAAGCTTACTTAATCATCATTTTAATCTATTTGTTTTATTTAAACCGCAAAGTCTTTTAACTGTTATTTTATTTAAATCTTCTTATATGTATAAAAGATTTTGTATTTATTTTCTGAAGCTTTAAAAATATTTTTTAAACCGTTTGGATTTTAAACTGATAATTTAATTACTAAAAACGTTTTTAAGTGTTTTTAAACCATTTGGTTTTCTAAACATCATTTTTAAACAACTTGGTTTTAAAAATAATTTTTAAAAGGATGGTTTTTAAACAACTTTATAAATCATTCATGTTCAAACCGTCCGGTTTTAAAATCTTTCGGCTTTTTAAACGCATTTTTATAATCGTTCGGCTTTTTAAATTTATTCTGTAATTGTTCGTCTCACTTAAATGTCTTTTAAAATCTCTTCGTTTTTCAAACGTTCCATTTAAATGGCTTTTTAAATCATTTAACTAATTAAACTTCTTTCTAAATTTGTTTGCCTTATTTAAACATCTTTTTTCAAATCGACTGGTTATTCAAACGCAACGATTGACTTAAAAAGTTTAAACAAAACTAAACGCGAGTAATTTTAATATCGTAAAAGCCATAACTGTAATAACCAAAACTCAAGTTAATCCTTAAAATAATACAAATAATATAAACTTAGAAATCACTTTCAATCCAACTTGAATAAAAGATGACAAAAAATTGAAAATAAAAAAAAGATATTATAATAAAATGAATTGTCTAAAAGAAAGCTTTTTAATAAACGAATAGTAAAAAACATTCAAATAAAAGAACGGGATAAAATTACGTTTAATCGAGCCAAATAATAAAAAATATGTATATATACAAAATAATTAAAAACAAAGCTTAATAGAATTGAACAATTAAAAAATACGTTTATATAAAATAATAGTTAAAAAGACTTTGCGGTTTAAATAAAATTAGTAGATAAAAAGGACGTTCAAGTAAGCTTTACAGTTTAAATAAGAAGTATAATAAGCCAAACAGTTTTAAATATTCCGTTAGATAAGATGAATGGTTTAAGTACGACGTTTAAAACCGAGAGATTTAAAATTAAAATTTAAAAAACTTTGGAAAATAAAAATAAAAACATTTCGTGTGTATATATATATATATATATATATATATATATATATATATATATATATATATATATATATATATATATATATATAATGTATAATGTATAATATAATATAATATATGATATATATTATATAATATATAATGTATATATAAATAATATGTTTGTGTGAGTGAGTAACGTTTTTGGTCCTTGAGGTTATTAATAATAACAATTTCAGTTCAAATGTATTTTGGTCATTTTATTAGAAACTAACTGAAAAATTTAACTCTGTTAGTGTATTAGACTGAAAGTGTTATAGAATACAAACCATAGGACTTGATTTGTTAGAAAATTTGTTTTTGGACTCAAATGGTTAAAATGATCAAAACACAGGGACCAAAATAGTAATTTATTCTTTTTTTATATTTTAAGCTCGTATTTTTATATTTTTTACAATTTAATCTCAACACCTTTTCACTTTCAACTTTGGTCCCTATATTTCTTATATTTAATAATTTTTTATTTTTCGTTTTAGTCTACATTTTACAAGTTAACACGACTAAAATGTGCGTGTATGGTTCAACGTTTTTACGCTCTTATTTTTCCATTTAATGGCCTTGTCGTAACGTTCAGATTCTAGATTGACTTAATTATTGTTAACTGTGTTTTACGTTTCACGTGTGTGATTTAATGTTTTTATGTCTACTTTTCTTTTCGGTCAGTTTTCATTATTTTTTCTTTTTATACAAGTTTTTTCGATGTTGATGGTTGTTGCACGTGATTTGACATTTGTGCTACTTGGTACAGTTTTACGTCCACATCGCAATGTGATGGATTTAATACTAGTTCAACTTTAAAACAAAAAAACAATTCACAACCCAAACACCCGTATATTTTTCTTGTTGCTTGTAGTTCACTAAAAGAAATAAGCACAATTCTTGTAATTTACTTATAGAGTTTTCTCAAGTATTGTTGGAGCCCGGATAAATAAATAGTAGTTGTAGGGACGATGAAATATATTTAAAGTGCACTCTTAAATTCCAGCGATGAATATAAAATATACATGAGTATTGTAACTTTTTTTCTTAAGCTAGTGTTAGTATTTAAATCTCGTAAATTTATATGCTATTCTAGGAGAAACAAAGTCCATGCGATATGATGTGACCAACAAAGCATACTTATACTCCGTTGGCACATATCAATTTGGCCTCAAGCAGAAGCACACTTTGTTAATTAGTGTCCTATTAATCTGTATATAATACTAAACTGAATACAAAAGTTCTTATAATTATATATATCTCAATTTTCCCCTCAACTTCGTAAAATCCACTTTCTAACCAAGTTTTCATCATGATATTTTCACCCTTTTTCTCTTTCTAACAACTTTATAAAATATCATTTTGAATTCCTCGATATTCGTCCATTATCATAAAAAATCTAATTTGTTCCCATGTTTATTATTATGTACAAGCCGGTATAAATTTGCATTGATTTATGTTTCAACGTAAATTTTGTTTAGAAACATATCAAGTCAAATGTAATATGTTTTTGTGTTTACTTTTTATGTATATTTCGAGTTGGTTTATAATTTGATGTTAATTTTGTTCGGGGTAAAGATAATACATCTTGATTGGACGCTATAAATTCGAGTTTATTTACGTTTCAACGGAAATTTTGTTTAGAAACGAATCGGGTTAATAATAAACTATATATACTTATTCATGATATGATGAATACAAATGTACACGTAACGAAGTTAATTTTTACATGGCTTTTAGTCGGTCAATGATGGGGTTTGATCTCCTGGGTACAATTATTTATTTATGTAAGAAATAGGTTCACTTTTATATAAAAAAATAATAATTCTAACGATACTCTCGTTAGGCATGAGAAATATTTTAGTACAATACGTTTATAAATACGACAAAAAAAAAATAAATATAAACAATATTTATGTACCAAACTTGATTCGAACAAACGTCTTTAGTATATACTTCAACGAGTCTTTATATAAAATTTTTGACACGAGTCTTCATCACGTTTGAATCTTCAACTATACCCTTGCTACTACAAATAACAAACAAAAGATTGACGGTTGTGGCTGAGGATCGTGTTAGACACGGGTCTCTTAAAACAGATTTCGCGCCTCTACTCAAGACAACGCGTCTGTCTCCCAGGGTACAACAGCCAAAGCAGTATGTACTGCCGGAGAGTGCCTCGGTCCAAGAGATCATCGGGTAAAGTATATGTGTTATGAAGTTTTATGGAACAAGATTAAAGATGATGGTGTAGGAAGAATAATTTAGAGAGTACTCATCTCTAAATTTTTATAAAACTTGTTGACACTCAAGAAATTAAATTTCTTCCTTTTACTTTTCATCATCATGAGTTTGTTTATATACTCATGCTATTAAGTTCATATTAATATGAGTTTTATGATTCACAACCAAAACTCCCATTTGATTTATGAAATGTTTTATGAGACCAAATTAAAACTCTCATTTTATTCATGACAAGTTTAGTACAAATTTTAATAAAAATTATGATCTATAATAGACATTCATAATATTTATTAAAAGAAAAAGTCTACATAAAAAATCCATGTTAATTTATACATGACTTTATTAGCATTATGCAAGAAATTACAAAATTTCCTACAATAATCACCCAAGTTTTACTTTCTTCATTTCGATCACTCAACTTCGAGCATCGATATCTAATTCATCTTAGTTTTAGTTTGGACACGGTTAGTTCGTTACAAAACAAGAACTTAAACCAATAAATAAATAACTATTTATAAAAAACATATAAATATAATTATTTTATGTCCAAAATTCCAATAATTTATTTATTTTTATCTTTCTTTATGTTTTTACCTTTTTTTTAGTTTTTTATTAAATTATGTTTTTAAAATTCTTATAGTGTAACGTATTTTCCCAAAAATTACATTCGTTTAAAATTATTATAGCGTAACGTAAGAAGCATACTTGTGTTTTCTATCTATGTTTTAGTTTGTATAACCGATTCGTCGCAATTTCATTTGTTTTCTTTTAATCTTACATCATGATGTAACACGTAAATTTTAATCGTACTGTCCCGTTGCAATGCGTGGGTAACTTTACTCGTATTATTTAGCAGCTAATTTCATACTTTGTCAATTTTATATGAAATTAAATCTTATTTTTGAATTTACATTCTCATACTTCACAATACATATAGCAAACTTATATTATAAAGAAACTCAAGTTTTTTCTTAAAATAATACGTTTCCTCCTAATAGGAGTCGGAAATTGAAAACTGCAACAAAAATCAAAAAAATGTTTTCATTTTTTCTATTGCAATTAACTTTCTTTTATAAAAAGCCATGTTTTTTCTTCTCGGGGTCGTATCCCGAGAATCCGACTCATTTTTTCTCATCAAGCAATAATTTATTTACGTAGCAATTTTATTGGTGATTTTAGTGTCTTCTAACTATTTTGTGTAAATAGGTTTATTTATTGGCAAAATATGAGATCATAATAAAAATAAAATATAACAAGTTGGAAAGAGTGGAGGTTATATACGTTTGTTTTGAGTATGTTATGATTTCAAAGATTATCTAGACCTCGGGGGCCCAGGAGCAACGCCCTAAGTTGCCAAGTCCAAGGGACGGCAACCCCAGGGCCTAAGGGCAAAGCCCCTGGCTAATTGGGGTCGAGATTACTGCATTAGTTAGTTAATAAAGTTCAGTATTAACTTCATGATCAGTGGTATTGACGGGTGTTTTTTAATGATGCACTTATGAACCGTTATAACTATATATGTAGTGTTTAGTTGTAATCTAAATAGTTACAATGGTTCAGTTAATCAGTGCAATTTCCGACCCCTATATAAAGTATGCATTTTGTCAGTTTTGGGTACACAAATTCTTAATAAATTTCTTACTTGTTCTTGATCTCGTTTTTAGAGAATTATCTGATTGAACTTTATTGAATACCAACAAAATAATTCAATCTATAAATATTATTTAACACCATTTCCAAAGATACATACACCTCAAGAATAACAAAACCTACAAATTTTAAGTAGCTGGTGAACGCTCTTTATGCTCACTTTTTCACCATTGTAGATACCATTCATGATTATCATTTCAACAGATGGTTAAAGCGTGTTAATCTGTTTCTGCTCTAGGATAAACAAAGCACATGTGAACACTTTATCTAAATTTAATATAATTATATTTAAGTTAATCATCATATCATGCATTTTAATCCATACATACATACATTCATCAATAGACATCTATACTTATTAATAAAGGAATAATTTTAGTATCACATGACATTCTCTTAAGTCTCTATTTTTTCCAATTCCCGCTTAAATATGTATCTGTTCTTAGTGTTAGTCTAGGTTCATTTGACTAAAAGTTAACTTATATACAAGAGATATTTAAGAAAAATTTGAAAACTAACCCTAAATTAAAGCACATCTTTTTTTGGAAATTAAATCATACCCGATATTTTTTTCTTTTTTCAAATAATTCATCAATAAAAACTGTACAAATCATCTATGGTTTTCTTCATCTATGAAATTGGTTTCTTGATTGTGTTTTTCCATTATATACTCGATTTATATTCAAATCTTGACAAAAATTACGGAATTTTTTAATCGACTCATCTCCAGTTTGAAGGAATTCATAAGTATTTTTTTTGGAAATAAAATCATACTCGATTTTAAAATATTTCTCAACTATCCCAAGTTTACGACCCTCGCGATTTATCTTTATAAAGTCTGATGATATCGTATTCAACAGACTTCATTTACGTTCTCATTTTGGCTTTGGTTTTATCAAGTTTTTCTTCAACAAAAGGTATTTATTTTTTGTTATATTTGAACTTTCATCATCTGCGATTATGATTTAACCTATCATTGTATAAAATTGTGTTTTTAGATTAATATTATTTTACTTTAATTTTTTTAAAGGTGATCTACTTCAACAGTCAATCTATAAGGATGTATTACATCTTTTACTTTTTAAACTTTTTTATTTTCTTTTTATGTATACTGCCATATTATTATTATTATGTTTGATAGGAGTTCGTTTGATATGTACAAATAGTTTTGATGTATCTGGAAGTAATATTGAAAATCATATTTTTATTCAACGGTTGGCTTTGACACCTTAAGACAAAAGAATTTCTTTTAAGTTTCAAAGAAGACAGTTGTTATTATCAGTGTGTTATGCAATAACAATAAAACAAGAACCAATGATATTCGCTATCCAAAGTTTGTTTGTTTTTAAACATGGATAATGATCATCTCTATGTTGTATTATCTCGAGTTAGAAGTAGATAGAGGTTAAATTATTAATATTATATAATGATGGAAAAATAACCAACAAAACACCAAATGTTGTATACAAATAAATTTTTTGATGTTTATGGATTTGAAATATTGTTTTTCATGTTTAATTTAATTTGTTTATTAGTTAAAGTTCTTATTTATTAATTTATTTCATTCCATATTATACACTATTTAAATGTATAAATATTAATAGAGAAAACCTACTAATGTTAGATATAGCTAATGTTAAAAATTATACATAAAAGTCGATATACAAAATATTATCAACAACATTATAACTTACACTCTTTTTTAAACTACAATAATATTTTTTTATTGAACCCGTGTGTTACGCGGGACTTTAGCCTAGTTTGTAATATATGTAAAGGTGCAAGGTATGGGACATTAAATCACACTACTACGTGTCTTATGTCTATGCATGAATGAATGAATGATAATCATGCATGGATGCATGTTAAACAAGCCATTAATCATAATTATTAACATAATTATAACAAAGTTAGGTATAAAGATTTTGAGTTCATGTAATGTTAATTAAAACCCTTAATTATTAACTGCTAAACAGCATCATAGCCTTCTATAAAATCCATTTTCCCTTTCATAATCTTTTATCAATAATTCTCCTTCTTCTACATAAAAAATGGAGAAAAGATCATCATCATCTTCTTCTTCTGTGCAAGATGTTGAGGTTAGAAAAGGGCCATGGACGATGGAAGAAGATTTGATCCTCATCAACTACATCGCGGATCACGGTGAAGGTGTTTGGAACACTCTTGCAAAATCTGCAGGTGCTGAATAATCCATTAATTAATCATGTATCTTTTAACATATTTATATGTGTGTATTATATTCTTTAACCCTAATTTTATATTTTTAAAATTGGGTTTAATTATCTTGTTGATTAGGTCTTAAAAGAACAGGAAAAAGTTGCAGGCTTCGATGGTTGAACTATCTTCGACCCGATGTGCGAAGAGGTAATATTACACAGGAAGAACAGCTCTTGATTATGGAACTTCATGCCAAATGGGGTAACCGGTAAGTACAAAGTTAAATATTTATTTATTATACATAGTTATAATTCTAATTAAATGGAATTTGCTATATATAATTCATGATCATTGACTTGCAAATAGAATGCTAAATTTCGAAGGAAAAACATTAAAAGTTTAAATTACGTTTTAATTGTATTATTGGTATGACATTAGATCTATATTTCTTGATATTGATTCATTTTAAATTCATACCCACCATAATTTTTAATATAGCTGGTCTCCCAATATTCAACTGATAATTGATAGATTCATAATCAGAATTTGTTAAGTCCGAATTTGACGGAGCTCCATTTTCCAAATGAGTGTAATGACATCAAACTTCCTTTAAATAGGTGATCCAACATCAAGTACTTTGATTTTGAACCATAGAACATGATGATTTCTTTTATTTTGCAGCCTGTAACATGTGCTAGAAATTGTAAAAAGTATAATGTGGGTTGTCTTTGTTTTTATATAATATTTTACAAATAATTACAACATATAGATTAAGCAGCAGATTCACGTCAAACATGTTTCTAAAGTTCACAATTTTCTTTTCTCATCTAAATAGGTGGTCGAAAATTGCAAAGCATTTGCCAGGAAGAACAGATAACGAGATAAAAAATTACTGGAGGACAAGAATTCAAAAGCACGTGAAGCAAACCGAAAGTTTCAATGGACAAACCTCACTACGACACAACAGTCAAGTGAATATGATGCCATCACAAACATGTAATGTTGCAAATCCAATGGAGTTATCATACTATCCTCCATGCGAAAACACTACGAATATGTCAATTAGTTCATTCACCATGGGGACAAATGAGAACACATGGAGTATGGAAGATCTATGGTCATTGCAACTATTAAACAACGACTAGACTAAACTATGTAAATATATATTATGATTCGTGTATTAAGTTTAACCCGATTTGAATATTTTGTTGTTTGTGTAGGTGTGAGTCATGATCAGGTCATTACATTTATATTTATGTTTGTTAAACTTAATTAACATACTGTCTATTTAATGTCACTAGAGCTATTTTTAATCGCATCGATCGATCATCACTTAAATCGGCTTCTCTTTGTCACTAGTAAGATTAGCAAAGACAAGTGTTTTAAAAAGTTGGCGGGCAATGCATTTTGACCCCAAAAGCTGATGCGTGAAGTGCAATATGTATATGTATCATTCATGTGAGAATTTTTTTTATTAGTAGGGTAATTTTATGAATTTTTTTAACTTTTGGGGTTAAAAAAAATATATATATACATTAGGGGTACCCGCCGGTGCCACCGGCGGGTTCTCCACTTTAAAATTCGCGCCCTGGCAAGATTCGCAGGGGTTTGTCTTGTTCCTCAGAACCCGCCGGTGTCACCGGCGAGTTCTGGCATGTTAGGTTGATCAGACAAAGACAGCCCAAAGAACCCGCCAATGGGACCGGCGAGTTCTTGGGTAATTTAGGGTTTCGATCACCATATAAACCCATCAACCCCTGTGAATCGTTAAACCAAAAACAAAACCCTTCTACAACCACATTATCTTCACTTAATAACCTATCCTCAAACAACTTAAACGAAAACCTCTTCATACTAATAAATTTCATCATGTCTAGACCTTATTTTATCCAAATATACTGGGGTGGTGATGTTTCTTTTGTGAACGGAAATGTTATGTGTGATGCTTCTACCAGAAGTACCACTATTGTTATTCAAAAAATTTCGTACGATTCGTTTGTTGATTTCATTTACGATCATCTTCAACTTTCACGAGAATATTATAATCTGAGGTTCAAACTATTTTACACGTACGTTGGTTTTTCTCAAAGATCGAAAATTTTTAATGACTCGAGTCTTGAAGTATTGTATCAATTGGCAGATTATGTGAAAAATTTCATTGGAAATATTCACGAAATTTTGGATCCAATAATGTCACTCCAACAATCAAATTGTATGGATCTCCTACGAGGGTTTTCTGTATCCGAATCACCTACACAAACAGTTACTACCTTTCCAGGCAATGCAAGTTCACGTGATCATCAAGCCGGTCCGTCAAGAATTTTAACATGGGGTATATTTCAACTCATCAATCAAATGTTGATTTAAATGATGATGAATACGAAGGGTTTGATAACTCGGATGATGATGGTTCACAAAGAAGTGAAGATTCCGAATCCGTTCCATCACGTGATGAATCAACCGATAATGAAGATGGGTATGAAATTAGTGAGCACCATAATTTTGTGGTTAATCAAGGAATCTCTTACGGGGAGATGACCTTTTCTGAAGATCCCCGAGAATTAAAAGATTATGAAGCTATTGATTTTGATGATGAAGACTACATGAATGTATGGAATGAAGAAACAAAAGAAATCCATATCGGCATGTTCTTTAAATCAAAATACGATTTAACGGATTCGGTGCGATTATGGAATGTTGCACGTAACCGGAAAATGTTTGTTGTTGAAAGTAAAAGTGATGCACATAGAGCAAAATGCTACACAACTAGCCCCAATTATGGCAGTGATCTTTCCATTGGTCCTCAATGTAGTTGGTTTGTGTACGCTACCAAGCCTAAACATCACAACATGTGGAGAATATCTAGATGGGTCAATGCACACAATTGCTTTGGTAGTGTTGTTGGCAACAACAACAGAGGTTTGAAATCTAGAGATATTGTAAATCGCATCATCCACTTTATTCGCCAAGACCTTACTTTTCCAGTCAAGCAAATTCAGGCACACATTAAAGACACGTTGAATGTTGATGTTTCGTATAATAAGGCGTGGAGAGCTCGAAAGGCTGCCATTGAGATAATATACGGTACTTGGGACAGTAATTTTAAAGAACTTCCAAGGTACATCAATGCTCTACAAGAAACAAACCAAGTTATTGTGGAATGGTTACATCATCCGATTAGTTCATCTCAATATCATATGTTTAAGTATGTGTTTTGGGCATTTGGTCCGGTAATCAACACATTCAAGCATAATCAACCTGTGATATCTGTTGATGGTACGTTTTTGAAGGGATCGTATCAAGCTAAGATGTTAATTGCAGTTTTTAAAAATGCAAACAACTGCGTAGTGCCTGTAGCTTATGTCATCGTTGACGAAGAAACGACAGATAGTTGGAGTTGATTTTTGCAGCACTTGTGGTCCCATGTTGGAGTTCATCATGATTTTGTTGGAAGGGGGAAAAAATTGTGTGTTATTTCTGATAGACATAAAGGTATTATCACCGCTATGCAAAATGTTGAAGATATGGTAAACAATGTGGTTCATCGATTTTGTCTTCGACACGTGCGTAGTAACATGATGCACAAGTTCAAGGTGTCTACTTTAAAAAAGATTTGTTGGTTGATTGGAAGCACCTCCCAACAAAGGAAGTATGATTTATTTGTAGCTGAAATGCAAAGTCTTAAGCCTGAAGCTTGGGAATATGTAAAAGCTATCAAAGAAAGAAAATGGACGATTGTACATGATAAAAATCAACGTCGCTGGGGTAACCTAACGACAAACATTTCTGAAAGTTTTAACAACACACTGCGGGGAGTAAGGCTTATGCCAATTAAAGCCATTATTAATTGCACGTTTGAGAAAACAGTTGAGCAATACAGAAAACACCAGGAAATTGCAACATCTTGCAACACAGGTTTACCCCCCGTTTATGGCGTTTGTTTGAATCCCGTGATCTTATTGGGCAGCAACATATCATAACAGATTTTGATCACCACGAGGCAAGATACAGGGTGTTGTCAAAGATAAATAATAATCAAGCTGGTGGAAATGTTTATACTGTGGAGTTCAATGATACAACATGCACTTGTGGTAAATGGCAAATGCTAAGATTCCCATTCACAACAGTAGCATGTCGATTATGCCACGCTTGGATATACACAATATGTTTCTGTACCCAATTACTATTTCTCCCCCCTTTACGCGATATATTGTGAAGTCGAACATGTTCCTGCTGTGAAATTGGTAACCTTCTAGGGATCGTTTGAATCATCCCAAATTGCCTCATTACTCTGCTAGCATTGTGTGGCTCAATATATTCCCAAACTATGAGAAATGTATCACTATTCCAACATAAATTACCACTTCTACAAATCTCAGGCAGACAGTGTATAATTTCATCATAAGGCCTCCAGTTAAACTAATAAAAAAACAAACTTTAAATTATTAAACTTTTCATAATATACATTTTGTGATTAATAATAATTAAAAATTAATACCATGTTATTATTCAACGAATGTAAAGATGATCTATATGCGCTCAAGCAGCTCGGAGTGGTTGAAATATAACTAAGTTTTCCTCTCTGCCATCTTTAAATATAATTCAAAACAAATATTGGTTAAACAAAATTAATAAATATAAATTCAAAAAATAGAATAAACATGATTGTAACATACCTTGCACCATATGGTAATGCGTATGGTGTATTAGGGTCAAGATTACAGTCATTAATCGGAGAAAGGGTAGGTAGCCTTTCCCAAGCCCATAATTGTAACAAAAATAACGGTCCACTAACATCAGTAGCTGTTATTTTTGTTGCCTTGCATAGCTGTCTATACAACCATGCTAAAGTAGCACTCCCCCAACTTAGTTGGCCACACTCTTCTAAATCTTCTACATGTGTTAAAAAATTAACATGGATCCAGTTGGAAGATGAATCGGGGAATAAAGTCGCCCCAATCATGTATAATATTATTAATCGAGCACGCTGCTGGCATTGCTCAATAGAGGCATTTGTAGGGAAATCTTTTTCAATTTCTTTTAAAATAGCAACCAAATTTATTATTAAACCTTCTATATGATGGGGATCAAGAAAACAACCTGTCAAACGCCCGAACAAATCTATTATTTCAGTTTTGTTTATCGCCACATCACTGCCAGTAATTGCATCACCATCAACTTGTAAACCCCATAAGACTTGAACATCTTGAAGGGTTACCGTGCATTCTCCCACAGGTAAATGAAACGTGTGGGTTTCAGGCCGCCATCTCTCTACCAATGCCGTAATCAAACCACCATCAAGCTTACGGTAACCGCAATCAATAATACCACCAAAACCCGCTATCCTTATATAAGGCATAACATTACTGGGTATAGGCTTGTGTTTGATGAGTCTCTAAAAATTGGTATCCCCCCGTCTAGGACGCAAAATACCGGCATCACTCGATGGATTCTGAAAATAATGAGCAGCTCTATGCTCACCAACCAAAAATAACAATTCCGTATTCAAAGGACCCGATGTAACACCCCAATTCGCCATGGAATAAAATCTTTGAGTTTGTTAAGAAATAAAGAATTTGGAATGAGAGTTTAGTGTGTATTGTGAAGAGTAAAGTTTGAAATTTGGAATGAGAGTTTAGTGGTTTATATAATAGAAAATTTTTTTTAATATGAATTGAATGCTGATAAGGGACGAAATTATTGTGGTCAAAACCCTAACCACCTACCCGCCATTCACATTGGCGGGTTCTTGGTTCGATATTATTGTGGTCGGTCAAGGTGGTTGGTCATGGTCAGACAACATTGATGGGACGAGGGGAGAACCCGCCGGTGGCACCGGCGGGTACCCCTAATGTATATATATATTTTTTTAACCCCAAAAGTTAAAAAAATTCATAAAATTACCCTACTAATAAAATAAATTCTTCATGTGAGGTGTTCCTTATTAAAGTTTCTTTAAAATTCTTTATAGATAATATCCTAAACTTTCAACTTTTAAATCCTAAAATACAATACTTCTTATTCTTCATCATCTTAGGGAGCGTTTGGTTGGAAGAATGGAATGGAATGGAATGGAATTGATAAACTAGTATAATTTTCAAGTAAAATTATATTTGAGTGGGTAATGAAATGTAAACCCAAGAGAATGTTTCACTTCAAATTCCCTTGGTTGTGGGATTTCAAAATCCTTCCACCTAGAGAGGGAATTTGAAATCCCACAACCAAAGGAATTTGAGGTGAAACATTCTCTTGGGTTTATATTTTATTACCCACTCAAACATAATTTTACTTAAAAATTATACTAGTTTCTCAATTCCATTCCATTCCATTCCATTCTTCCAACCTAACGCTCCCTTAAATACTCAAACCCATTGTTCAATTGATCGTTAGATTTGTTATATATTATAATGTAACTGAATTGACTAGTTGACCAATACGATCATGATATTTATCAAATAAGTCAGTTGTTTGGGTTCAAGTTGCTAGATCAGTTTAAACTTTTTTATTTTGATAAAAAATGCTTTATTGAAAATGCATTAAAATTTGATTTTCATGAAATATCACATGTGAATTCCAAGAAGAAAATGGTGCAATTTTTGGACAAATTTTAATCGAAATAAAAACTGAGTTGGATAGTTTTTTCTACCCCATTCCTTGCAAAATGATTTTATTCTTATTTAGTCATTTTCTTGATTCTTCTAGTTCACAAAATCACACATACAAACATACGTGATGAGTTTTATCCGATTAGTGTATTCAGATTGAATTACCGAATAACTTTAATCTGAAAGTGCAATCCACAACTCTCAGTTTCGCAAATGTTTGATCATCTAGAATATAAGAATTACCCACAAGATTTATTCAATGGATGGTCAAATTGTTTAATAAGATTTGAGTGCATTACAATCGATGGCCTAATTTGTTTAAATACTAGTCAATTGCATGACGTGTCGCATCAAAGCGCATTACTCAACAACGAGTGCATCAAGTGCATCACACGCACATCATGAAATCACATCACATCAGTTGCATCGATGCGATCTCATCACTACATCATCGCTTTATGAGTTCCTCATGTACACATTTCACAACCAAGGCGATAACTAATCATTGCCCCTCTATAAGTACTAATCATTAGTGTACTTTAGGTTGGTAGTCATTTTAATTAATTTGGTTTGTATTTTTAAGTATCTGTTCATGTTTATTTTTGCCTTTCAAGTAAATGAAACCTATTCACAAACAAGTAAAAAAGTACCATAAAATTTATATTTAGGATAAAACCAGAGTTTATGACACTATCATCTTAAATCAGCGTGACACTTTTACCTATTGATATTCCCAGAATAAATGTATTTTTATCGTGAATCAGTATATTGCTTATTAGTTTTTATTACTATGTTATTGTATGCTTTATTTTTTTCTTTTGTAAAGGGTTGGGTTATACAAACACCCATTTATGTTATTAAGACACCCTATTGTCTTTATCTCTCTCCATGTATCTATATGTATGTATAGGAAAATATAGAGAGGATAAAATAAATTGGGTGTATCAATAACATACCCCTTTGTAAATCATCTTAAGCAAGTTCTTCCAATTGTTAATAAAAACCTAATTGGTTCATCTAATTTAAGTGTTTCTACTTGTTTATAGTGGAAGATAAAAGGAAATTTCATCTCTAATTCCCATCAAGTGGTATCAAAGCATGATTATGGTTTCTTAAGAATCTAAAAGAAAAAGAAAAACTGTTGGATACGGATGATGAAGATATGAGGATTTATTGTGCATCAAACTAGGCCTTGTTAGGGCTCTGGTCATAAAAAAATTCGATGGTGACTATATCGTAATAAGAAAAAACAGAAACTATAGAAGACCCCTCAATGTAGTTTTTTGATCCTTGGTGATAAGAGTTTGCAAGAAGTATCTAAAGATTGATAGTCACACCATTTAGAGAGTTTGCATATAGAAATGTACCTTATGAGTTGTTTGTACCTCAAAATTAGATTGGATATGTTCCATATGCTGTTTGTAAGCCTAGAGGAATTTAACAAGCTTATTTTTTATTTTGAGATAATTAAGATTGTTCTTGATGGGGAAGATCATTCAATCATCTTTCTTAAGTCTCTACTTAAATCATATAAGCCTTTTACAGATATTTTGATGTATTGAAGAAACATTATGTCCAAGGTGTTGTCAGCGCAGCCCTACATAATGGACTTTTAAAAAGAATGATAGCCTAAATGATAAAATTTGGAAGGCTTTCTTGTGAGTGGCCATGTAATGCATAAAGATTGTAGACATAATGGGGGACGGGTTGCCAATCTCAAGGTTTCATACATCATAAGACCTAGCAATTATAATAGAAACACCAATACATCTAACCTATCACATTCAATTGAAAACCAAATGTATATTATAGCACCCTTCATACCCATGTAAATGTGATAGAGTTTTATTTTTCATGCATGCTAAAAATCTGCAACACTGATTGAGTTTTATTTTTTATGCATGCTAAAAAACTGTAACGCTGATTGAGTTTTATTTTTTAGATCGAGAAACAATTAGAAACATTTCATCAACACTTCATTTAATCAAGCTTAACAATAACATTTACTTGAAATAACTTAATTTGTAAAATTTATGTGTAGCATAAAATATGTTTAACTATAATCTTCATAAAGCCAAGCATGTAAGTTTCTAGGAGCCACATAACATATTGTGGGAGTCAGTTGTTATATATCAACGTCACTGCTCTCACCACATGACATTACGTTGGGGTTATCCTCTACGTATCATCGTCATTGACCATAACATAACATACCAAATGTTGAAGTCAGTTGTTTCACATTTCATTACAACTGCTCACAACATAAACTATACCTAGGGGTCACGTTCACCCCTTATAGGGTCATCACCATTCCTATCACATAAGTTATACAATCATCCACTAATAGGCCGTAAAGGCATCACTGTCTTATCTTTATATGAGAATAATGAACTAGAGCCATACCACTGCCATAAGGCTTGTGCTAGGCCTAGTTACTTGCGATATGCACTAATCCAAAAATCTATATCCATCAATTTCTTTAAACTACTTAGACCACACAAGATTGAAATATTTACCATTCTCTTTAACGGGTCAATTTACATTTCCTTAGATTAGACATGATAAGTCTCCTTTACTCATTAACCATGAAATATGCATATTCTTAGTACTTTATATTATTATCATTTTATCACTTTAGTTTATGTTATTTTTTTGTTTGTGGTAAATCATATCACTCTTTGAAAACCTTTATTCAGTAAAACTAAAACATTACATAATCCTTTAACACATACACGTGAAAGGCGTAGGCATATTATTTTAACCTTTGAAAAGAACTCTTGTATTTATAAAACATACCTTTGATCAATGAACATTTTTCAAAAATCTTTCATTTCATAAAAAAGTGTGCATTGATATTCTAGAGGCATTACTTTATCAAATAGTTAACATGACATTCACTAATGCCTATAACTATAAACATGTTCATTGAGGTTTTATGTAAGCATGAAAATCAACCCAAAACATTGTAAGACTATAAAAGAAGGTATTCGTAACTAACCTTGACATTTGTTACAAGTTATCATTATATTCTAATAACATTGGATATCTTTAGAACATCTCATGTCCTAAATTGCATTAAATAAGTTGTCTACAATGTTGTAACATTTTGTTAGTTAAGGTGTGTCTGATTTCGTCATTCAATTTCTTCTCATATTTTCATATCCTGTTAGATCGTAAATAAAATAAGAACAAGATCGTTTTAGTGGTATTGACTAGCAAATGCATAATCTATGTTAATCAATACTAACAACTCACAAATATAACAAGAATAAGAAAACAACACATAATTTTATTAAGTACTTTGTATGTTTCAATCAAAAGTTAACAAGTTACAATACATATAGAGTTGCTAGTATGAAAAATGTAACCTATCAACTATTACATTAAGATTTTTTATATCAAGAACAACATTTAATTGTGTGTAGGCAACCAACTAGTAAACTGAAGAAAAACTATCTACCTTGTATATTCTAAGGTTTTATATTAATGAATTGATTTCAACCATTGATATAAACAATATGGCATACCATAGTCATGTGTTGTTATTGAACAAGACAAATAAACTATATTGATAGATGAGCAAATGATCTTCTACAGTTAGTTACAGGGATAAGCTTGTTTTTATACTTATTAGAACTGATACAGGACAATTAATAGTATATTAGAATTAGAAGCACTATTTGGAAGTGTAGTCTATCAGAAGTAGTCTTGAATTTTAGAAGTAGACTATGATTTGAAAGCAGAAAATCTTTCGGAATAATGTTGACTGTGTTTTCGGCAATTTGTTATTTTAGAAGCTTTATTCTTTCCGCACAAATTAACTAATTTGGAGATAATTATATTTTGAGTAGATTGAGCCTTAAACATCCCAATATCTCTTTTACAACACCCATCTATGTTGAGGACATTTTCGCTTTAAAAACACATTCCTTTTTGTTCAAATGAAAATCGAGTAGAGTCACGTTTGTTTTTGCTAAAAACTCGACAACACAAGATGTCAATACTACATCACCATTTCAATAATAATCATCCGTGTTCTATCCCAAACAGTTGCTACAAGTTTTAACTAACACTTTTCAACGTGTTTATCAGATGAAAATTAAAATACAATTAAAAACATGTTACATTAGCATATTTAATATCTATAAACATCATCCCAAACACTTATAAACACATAAAAAATAAACTGAATTGAACCAAATAAAAGCAAAGTCAAAACCATATAAAACGAACTTGGATTTGAGTGATTCACAAGCCATAGACTCATCTTGACAATCTGATCAAAATTTCCACCTTGCTACTGCCAGATTCAATAGCCAATGGAGAGGCACACAATAGCCACATTTAGTTTTTTGCATGCTTGCATACGAGTAGCTTGAAACAAGGAAAAGCAAACTCCTACCAAGCTGACTCAAGTGACCATCAATCCACCTCATCGAGCCTTACTAGCTCCACAAGGTTATCATTATCGGTTGTCGCCGTTGAAAAACTAATAGTAGCTGGTATATAAATTGTGTTTGGATTTTTGTTCTATTTCATGCTCATCTTTCTTGAAATCACTAATCATTGTGGATTTGTGTCATATACCATTTGAAAAATAATCAACTCCAATATCTTACATTTCAATTATACTGAAGTGGTGACAATCTCCTTCCTTTTACAGTTTTGGTAGAACCATCTACACTACCTTCTCCATTCACTGCTAAATAGTAGTTTGCAACCATAACTCTCCTTCAAGAATAACATGATCGATAGATTGAAGATTATGAATGTTTGAACTTGTTTTTCTTTTCCCTGTCACATTATGACACCCTACATAAATCTTACATTAGCCGTGGACATGAGAGATTCCTGGCTCATAAGAACTGTCCTGCCTCTAACATCAACAACACATTTTGGGCGTAATTGACTGTGGATGAGAGGAGAACTCCATAGTTAAGCGTGCTCAGGTGGGAGCAATCCAAACATAGGTGACCTCCCTAGGAAGTTTTCACCCGGACAACCAAAAGCAAATCCGTGAGCTCCTCGTGGGCAAAGCGGACAATATTGTTGGTGTGAGGGGCCGGGTGTTACTTGAACCTAAGCATGGATCAAAGTTTACCTAAAAACACGAGAATCATATAAAAACCAATAGATGCACCGTTAAGCGCCAAGGTTACCAGTTGAGAATTTCGGGGCGAAAGTCCTTCAACAAGGGGATGATGTGACAACCACGAAATTTCCATCTATCTATTACTGGAGTTAGCTAAATTTAAGGGACGAAATTTTTTTTAGCAAGGGGATGATGTGACACCCGATATTTTCGGGTCACTTTCTGATCAACACCAACATGATTTTCCAATCATACATTCATGTATTTAATTTTTTTTACTTAAAATGTGTCATTTATTGCAAAAACATTCACTCCTTTCGCGTAACGGTAACTCGAAGAATTGCCGAATCGTACACGCGTCTGTCCCCGAACGTTGGTGATTTGTCAAAATGATTTTCAAACAATCATAATTGGTGTGAAATTATGTGTTGTATGATTATGTGATTAATTATGTATCTTTGTTGTGAAAATTGAGACTTTTTTTTTTGCATTTACGCATTTTCGAGCATTTTCGGCTTTTAACGCCTAATTATTATAAAAATACATTTGAACTAGGAAAATAAATATAATTTCATGTTATTAATGTTTGTTTGATGTTATATGATCATTTGGTGGTTTCGGTGTTGAAAAAGTTCAATCGCGTAGCTTTAAAACGATTTTTACAAAAGACGGGGGCCTTTGTTGTAAAAAAAAGTATAAAACCCAACCCACAACTCTAGTCACCATTTGGCCATCCCCTTCCCCTTCCCCCTTTCATTTTTTCGCAGCAAATTACAAACACACACTAAGGACACCTTCTTTGATCTTGTTCTTGCATATTGGTGGTGATTTTGATCGTTTCTTACATCAAACGTGTACTAGGGATCAACATCTAAGCATTTCAAGTAATGATGAACATGAACCCTAGATGATCCAAACAAGTCAAAACTTGAAATTGATTGAAATTGATGATGGATTATGCGTTACTATTCAATATAATGACGTTACTTTGTACGGATCGTTCCATCCTAGGCATTCATTTCTCAATTCTGGTTTTAGATTGCTGCTTTCTCGTTATTTGTTATATTACTGCGTCCTGAGTTGTTTATGCACTGATTGTTGCATTTGTCTGTATATTTCTAGTGCTGCTTTGCTTTTTTTAAGGTGTGTTTCGTGTTTAGTGCTTATTTCGTGTTTTTTGTGCTGGTTTTTGGTCGTGAAGGGTTAGTGAGGTACAATAGATAACAGGAGTCATTACAATGCTCTGAGATCATGTTCGGGGAGGAGAGGTGCTTCTTCAGAGAGAAATGGTTATAGACTGCGAGTAACATCGTCGAATGTAGGCACCCTTACTAGTAAGTTATTAGAGTTAATTGATGTGCTGAATAGACGTAGGGTGCAAATAGCATGCCTTCAGGAGACTAGATGGCGGGGTGGGAGAGCAAAAAAGTGCAATGGTTATAAACTGTGGTATTCAGGGTCAGATGGTACAAAAAATGGATTAGGTTTTCTAGTTGCTAAAGAACTTCAGGATAATGTAGTGGAGGTGAGAAGATACGATGATAGACTTATGCTGTTAAGAATAGTAATAGGGGATGAGGTAGTGGCAGTAGTTAGTGCGTATGCACCACAAGTTGGATTAGGGGAAACGGAAAGAAATAAGTTCTGGGAGACTTTAGATCATGTTATGGGGGAAATACCTAGAGAAGAAAAATATGCATATGAGGTGATTTTAATGGGTATATCGGTAAGGGTAACGATCATTTCCCGTCGGTTCATGGAGGCTTTGGGTTTGGTCTGAGGAATGACGGCGGAAGGGAGCTCCTTGACTTTGCTTTAGCGCATGACCTAGGCATCATAAACTCGTTTTTAAGAAGAGAGACTCGCATCTAATCACGTTTAGCAGCAGCGGGAGACACACACAGATAGACTATCTGCTGATGAGGGGAGAAGACCGTAACTCATGGAAGGACTGTAAGGCAATCCCGGGAGAGACTGTAGTGACTCAACATCATATGTTGGTGGCTGATCTACGCGTGAAGAGAGCAATTGTCCAACCAATTAAGATATTTAGACCTACGATCAGATGGGGCCAGCTCAAAGACGAAAAGATTACCACCTTTAGAGATAAGGTCATACCAATGATCCAAACTAGGCCACAGAAAGACGCAAATCAAATGTGGGAAGAAATGGCAACTACAGTTATGCAAGCAGCTAAAGAAACTCTTGGACTTGCAACAAATAGGACAGTAGGTCAGAAGGAATCATGGTGGTGGAACGAAAATGTACAGGAGAAGGTAAAAATTAAACAAGAAAGTTTTAGAGACCTTTTACAATGTAATAATGACGAAGAACGAGCAGAGCTAAAACATAAATATAAGGAGGCTAAGCGAGAGGCGAAAAAGTCTGTGTCAGAGGCAAAGAACACAGCGTACGAGAAAATGTATAAGCGATTAGAGACGAAAGAAGGAGAATATGACATGTTTAAGATTTCCAGGGCAAGAGAAAGTGGAAGACAAGACCTCAGAATAGTAAAGTTTATAAAGGCTGCAGATGGAAAGGTCTTGGTGAAGGAGAACGACATCAAGGCGAGATGGAAAACTTACTTCGATAACCTTTTCAACATAACGAACCCTAATCAACAATCTGCCATCGATAAAACAACCCAACCAAACCAACAAAACAAGTGTTATTATAGAAGTATCAGTGTCGACGAAGTTATGAGGGCGCTGAAGAAAATGGGAAGGGCTAAGGCAGTGGGGTCAGACAACATACCGATTGAAGTGTGGAAGTGCCTAGGAGACGAGGGCCTGGAATGGCTAACAGACTTATTCAACACTATCGTCAAAACCGGGAGGATGCCAGAGCGATGGAGAAGCAGTGTCATAGTCCCCATATATAAGAAAAAAGGAGATATACAATGTTGCACAAATTACAGGGGAATTAAGCTATTGAGTCACACGATAAAACTATGGGAAAGAGTTATTGACACGAGAATTAGATGAGAAACCCAGATAGCGGTAAACCAATTTGAATTTATGCCAGGACGCTCTACAACAGAAGCCATACACGTCATAAGAAGGATAATGGAGAAATATAGAGAAAAGAAAAGGGACCTACATATGGTTTTCATTGACCTAGAAAAAGCATATGACAGTGTGCCACGTCAACTCATTTGGGAAAGTCTACGACTTAGACGGGTACCAGAGAGGTATATCAAAATAGTAATGGATATGTATGAAGGGGCAAAAACGTGTGTGCGATCACCAGTCGGAGACACAGACGTTTTCCCGGTGGAAGTGGGACTACACCAAGGATCGGCATTGAGCCCATTTCACTTCACAGTAGTGTTGGATGAGATGACTAAGTCTATACAAGAGCCAGTCCCGTGGTGCATGCTGTTTGCGGATGATATTGTCTTAATATCAGAATCTAAAACGGTGCTTAACGAGAGGCTAGAACAGTGGAGAGCCGCACTAGAAAGCAGAGGCTTAAGGATAAGTCGCTCTAAGACGGAATACATGCATTGTAACTTTAGTGGGGGGGGGGGATGAAGAGGACACCCAAATAAGTATCCAAGGTATGACAGTACCACAGACATCTAGGTTTAAATACTTGGGCTCGTACGTACAGGAGGACGGAGAGATACACAACGATGTAGCTCACCGTGTGCAGTCAGGATGGTGCAAATGCAGAGCAGCATCAGGGATCCTGTGTGATAAGAGGTTCCCAACAAAACTAAAGGGAAAACTATACAGAGTGGCAGTTCGTCCAGCTATGTTATACGGAACAGACTGTTGGGCCATAAAGAAATCCCACCAGAGACAAATCGAGGTCGCGGAAATGCGAATGCTGAGGTGGATGTGTGGCCACACAAGATTGGATCGAATAAGAAATGACGTGTTTCGACAGAGGCTAGAGGTGGCTGGTATCACAGATAAAATACGAGAGGGAAGATTAAGATGGTTTGGGCACGTAAAGCGGAGGCCGTTGGTAGCACCAGTTAGAGCAGTAGAGAACATCAACGTAGAGGGTAGGAGGAGTAGAGGTAGACCTAGGTTGACTTGGGACGAGGTAATTAGGCGAGATATGGTAGACTTGCACCTCTCTGAGCACATGATCGAGGATAGGAGTGCGTGGAGGCGTAGAATTAAAATTAAGGACTTTTAGCGGGATCTGTGGGTAGGAAGGGTAGTCATAGACTTAGTTGCGGGACCCCTGTTTTCTTTAATCTGCCCTTTCGCGCGTTTCTTGACGAGTATTTGTTGTACTCAATTTCTCAGCTTTTATGTGATCTTTACCTGTGTGTTGTATGCCGTATACTATAATTGTTACGGTTATGGTTTTCCTTACTGAGTTGGGGGTCTCTTCGGAAGCGGTCTCTCTATCTCCCAAGATAGAGGAAAGACTCGCCACCAACCACCCCTCCCAGACCCTGCTCTTGAGTGGGATTTACTGGGTATGTTTGTTTGTCGTTCTGATAAAAAACCAAGGCTTACTTATTAAGAAAACTTTAATGTGGGCCTTTTGTAGAAATCATATGATTTGTTGAAATTGGATTGAATTGATGGTTCTAGTATGTTAGTTGATGCTAATGGATGAAAAGTCATGTTTTGATTTTGGCTCGGTTTTTAAGTACTTTCCATTATAGGAAACTTTTTGGGTAAGTTAGTTTATAGATGATGATTTATGCATGTTTGATGAGATGTGGCAATTATTATATGATGTTTAGGGCATAAGAATGGATTGGTAATAATCGAATGCTGAAAAACGCATCGTATGAGCATGCTTGCTATTTATGAAAACTTTTGTGACTTGATGAGATGAATGATGAATATGATATGTGTAGAATATGTTATGGTGATGTGATTGATGTTGGAATGATCATAGGAGCATGTTAGAAGACTTTGGATGAAATTTGTGAAACATGTGTTTTTACGTTTTAATTTTAGAAACTTTAGGCATGATAAAGTTTTTAAGTTATGTTAACATATTGTGGATGATTGTTGGATGTGTTACATGTATATTTGAGATGGTTGTTGTGGTATGATTCATAATCTTTAAACGGATTGCACATGGTAACGATGTCATACTTTCTAAAAAGAAACTTTTCAAAAATAGTTTTCCGACATGAAAATTTATGTTGAATCCTTTTTTGAGCTATATGAGCATTAATAAACATGTTTTTACTTATTTGAGTCACCAATGGGTCGTCAAGTCAGTCCGGTCAACTTTGGTCAACAAAAGTCAACTTGGTTAAACTTGTCCAACACTTCTCGAACATGCTAATAGTTATGTTGTTTGGATACAACGGAGTTCATTTGACCATTACGTACACACACTTATGGACATACATTTGTTAGGTAACGATTAGCTTTTAGCTGTTACTTTTTCGCGTTTTTACTACGCATCTAAGGTGAGTCTTTACGGCCCTACTTTTACTTACTTTCCTTTTTGGGGGAGAAGCATGGAAACAATTTCTATTTATCTAGTTTTAGTATTATTAGTCTATCTCCTGCTACTGTAGTTCAAACATTATCACGCAAGTCCTTACACACTCGAACCATTAATAACGGGTTAGCAAGGTAATTTTCATTAGTACTACTGGGTTTGACAAACCCCACCCGTGTTAGTCGCGCTAACTGGACTTGAGGTCGAACGGGTGTTACAGAATGGTATCAGAGCCACTCTTGTGCAGTTCAGGATGTGGGACATACCTCACCGAGGATGGTGATTTCTCAGCCTCATCGAAGACGATGAGTTCAAGGGGGGGGGGGGGTGATTGTGACACCCTACATAAATCTCACATCTGCCGTGGACAGGACAGATTCATGGTTCATAATGAATGTCCGGTCTCTAATATCAACAACGCGTTTTGGGCGTATTGGCTGTGGATGAGATGAGAACTCTACAGTTAAGCGTGCTCAGGTGGCAGTAATCCAGGGATGGGTGACCTCCTTGGGAAGTTTTCACATAGGCAACCAAAAGTAAATTCGTGAGCTACTCGTGAGCATAGTGGACAATATTGACGATATGAGGGGTCGATGTTACACACACACACACCATGAGCTAATGAACAAGGAACATGGTGGCTCCCTTATTAGGTTAACCAAGTTAGTAAGTGATTAGCCCCTTTTAATCCCTTAAAGTTCTAACAATTGACACTTTTTACCTAAGATTTTATATTTAAACATAAATGCTTGAACTTAGGGTGGTACATCTAAACATTATCTAATATTCATATAACATCACTCTCTAGTTCCATCATATTCCAACGTTATTTGAAAAGATCAAGATCAAAGATCAAGAGTAAAAAAAGAAAATTATGTTTCAACTTTCAATCATATCATTCTTACTCTTGTGGTGTATTTGATTGGGGTTTGTCATCATTATAGCTAGAATTTTGTGGGTGGCATCTGGACAAGTGTTAGTGACTTTGTAAGAGAAGTGATCACTACCGTTAAAGATAGTAAGATGTATAAGTGATAACTTCTTTTGTAAAGTGAGGTGTTTGTACAAGCAAGTCACTTTCTTTTTAAAGTGAGACGTTGGTGAGCCAATGATCTCTTCAATTCAAGAGAAACGACTAGTCGAGCAAACTCTCAATGGTTTTAATTGGGGAGAGTATGTAGAGTAGATTAGCTAACATCCATCCACTTAAACTTTTATAAGTTACTTTTATCATCCCTACCCATAACTTATTACGTTTGCGTATATTGATGTTTGTGTGACTATTAACATGACTTAATCTTTCAAACATAAGCTTTAATCAAGAAAACTTTAAGAAAACTTATTAACCTACATCAATAAATACATTAAAAATATTATCAATAACATAAGAGTACACAACAATTTATTCACAATACTAAGTATAGATATGCAAGTATCAGTACATACGTTATAAAAGTATTTTTAGTAACAAGAAAGTGTGAAATGCATAAACTATACTAATAATTAGTATAGTGTATGCAGCATTACACACTACAACCGTATCAATAACACAACAAAGTATGAAGAAACATATGTACAACATTAAAATGGATATGTATAATGTATGCAGCAATAGATACACCTGCATAAGAAATATTGCAAGCAACAATGTATATTCTATTAAGAATGCATATTTATTGTATGCAATAATGTCTATACTAAATATCATAAGTAACATGATATGCATAGTATGGATCAATGCGTACACTTCACTAAAAACACATATGTAGTATATTCAACAGTGCATACACCAAATTGTCCTCAATAACACATATAATGCATGTATCGATGCAAACACTAAAGTACAATGCATAGCACATATAGCAAATGCATCATTGCATATACTATTGCCTAATCGGGAATCACAATGTAGCATAATCCATTAATGCATACAATATGTGTATAGTGTTTAACCTAATTCACTATATTTTTAACTCGTCATTTCTATGCCATGTGGGGTATTCAGTGTTGCATGCACTACGATGTTAATGTTTTACTTATTTACATTCCTATAAGCTTATGAGCCCTAGATCAATAGGTATGGGATGAGTCATTCTATAGCTTTCCAATATGAAGGTCATGTGTTTAAGTGTCACTTGGTATAATATGCTTTAGGTGAGTTAATGGTTCTACCATAGTAAGACTTTGGGTGGTGGTTCCTCCAGGAATGATAAGCAGGCCGGTGTATGTGTTCGCAGGACGTGAGTGGTCTTTTGACAATACATTTACCGGTTGTATTTGTTGGCCAACACCACGTAACTGCTTTAATCTAAGATGATCGATGATCCCGATGTGGCTCCTAATCGTTCTCATTTTTGGGATGGTACCTTAATTGAACTCTCCCTATATATTACATGGTTTACTATTGGTAGAGAAACAATACTTTAAGATCGATCATTTATTATGGATGTCTGTTCATATTATTTAATAGAAAAAAATATTTCAGTAACATGATTCAGTATAGAAACCTACTTCACTTGAAATAAATGAACTTGATGGAACTTTTTAAATTTTAAAATAGCTTTTTTTATTACACATGTAAATCCAATCAAAATATGAATTTTAAAATAGTGAACGTATGAACCATTACATATATAATACAATCAAGTGTAAAAATAATTTACTTTGAAAACATATAACGAAATGAGCTTCTAACGAAATATCTCTTCTTAGTGAAGAAACATCCACCATACTCAACCAATGAAAGAGAGATACGTGGAAGACGGAATGATGTTTGCTATTTAGGGAAGCTTCAATTTTGTGCTTTCCATTTTCATACAAATTGAAACTTGTGGTTTGGGGAGTTGAAGTCCGACGTTAACCTAACTTTGTTAACTTGGTTACGGAAACTTGCCACATGCATGGATGTTGACCTAAGGTTCACACGCAGGTACACACGCATACACACTTTTCAAACTAACTTGCGTTAGTAGAGTAGCCGATCAAGGTAAGTATGTTGTTGTCTTCACTTCCTAACCTAGAGTTATATGGTAAAATCATTAATCATAGTTGCGTTTAGTTAGTTTTGTTAGGTTGGTACTTGTCATGGATACTATAATTTTCATGAAATGGGAAAAGTGTTTTCACTTAACATGAAAAGAAAAGAGTAGACGTGACTTGGAGCATGCTTGATCAAAAATAATCGAATCATTATTGAATATGATAAAAGATATTATTTTGTTTCAAGTGTGACACACACACATGTGTATTTTTGATTTTGTAAATTACAGAGTGAGGCTTTGTTTAATTAGTTTATTATTTTATTAGATTAGAAGCATATTTATTACATGGGTGAATAAATTCAACATGTTAAAACCAATAGTTTTTATAAATGTTTTGTATGTTGCATGTTATTAGCTATTGGTAAAATAAAAACTAATAAATATCTAAAAAGTTATAAATAAAATAATAAAAATTAGAAATAATAAAATTATATTTTAAGATAAGATATAGTAGAAATCATATAGTTTATAAAGAAGTTTTACCATACAAAGTGTTGTTTTTGTGAGTAGTGTACGAATTGATAACAATTATTGATATAAGTGATAAACGATTCAGATTAAAAATGAAAGAGTTAATACATGAAGGTCCTCATGCTTAGATCAGTTTTCATTGTCGGTCTCTAGGTTTGAAAAATTTCAAGGTCGATCCAAAGGTTTGTCAAAACGTAACAAAAAAGGTCCCTGACGTGGATGGCTGTTATGTTTTTCTGTTAATTTTTAAAAAATTACTAAACTACCCTTTGTGAAAACTTAAAACACTAACCACCACCAGTCTACCACCATCTCCAACACCACCCGAACGCCACCACCATCCCTATCACTAGAACGCCACATCCATCCCCAACACCACCACCACTCAGCCACAACCATCCCCAACACCATTAGAACCCCATCACCATACCCTTCACCATAGGTTTGCAATAACCATCTCTAACACCACTGGAACTCCACCACTATCCCTACCACCATCCAACTGCAACCACATCTCCAACACCACGAGTCGCCACCTCGAATCCAATCAAGGTTAGGCTGCAATGATGGTGATGGGTGATGCTTTTTTACCATACTTCTATCAAGAAATGGTAGTGGGGTGCAGTGACTGTTTGGAGATGAAGATGAAAGGAGTGGTGGGCACTACTTTGGGCTGAGGTGGTGGGGCAGCGATGGGTGTTAGCGTTGGTGGTCTGGTAGGATGGTGGTGGTGGTAGTGGTTTGGTAGAATAATAATGGTAGAGTTTTAAGGTTGAAGATGAAGTTGTGGGTCTCATCTTTCAAAAAAATTGATTTTTAGTGATCAGGGATATTTTGGTCATTGTACTAGTACTTAACGGAGAAGTTAATGACCATCAACGTCAGGGACCTTTTGTGTTATGTTTTGACAAACCTTTAGACCAACCTTGTAATTTTTCAAAACTGGAGACCGAAAGTGAAAACAAGCCTAAACACAAGGACCTTTCGTGTAATTAACTCAAAATGAAATAGTTACGCAAGAAAAGGGGTCCAGAGGGATAGATTTGTAATTAGCCTATAATTGTTAACTTATTCAACTTACTCAAGTTTTTTTTTTAAATGCATATAACTAGTTTATACGATATTATTAATTGTGTGATTATTAACTGACAACTATGAACATAACTTTCGTAATTGTTATATAAACTTGCGTAGTTATTTTTTATAACGTAAGTAATTTTACTTTGTGTAATAATAAATATATCTTGTGTTTTAATAAATATAACTTGCGTAATTATATACCTTAATATGTAATTATGGCGCGGAAAAAATTATCCATCCATCAAAAACATGTGTCAAGTCCTATTGACTTTATAAGTTTCGCACGTATATTAACCATCGGCCCCTAGTTTTATATGTTTTAATAAATTATTAGAATAAGAATATCAATATTTAGATAGTGGATTGTTTTCTTTATTTACTTAGAATCATTATCATTTAATAGGAGAACGAGAGAGATGAAAAACACAAATTTAGAGTTAACAAGAAGCCGATACGTGTTTTTTAAAATCTTTAATTTATTATATAGTATAGATATAGATGTTTTATGTGAGAAAAAAAATATTTTAACTTGTCGGACCTATCAAGACTATAATATTAATAAATCATATCTTCATTAGCTTCTCTTAACAAATTCAATCTTTAAGAGGTAGTTTGGTGATAAGTAGACTATGATTAAGATGTATGGCGTTTTGAATTTTGTCTCCTCTAGTCTTTATCAGAATTTTGAAGGTTAGATGTTAAATGCGTAAGTTTTTTGTTTGTGGTTAGGATAGTATTGCCAGATGCTATAGTTTACCGATAATTAATTCTCGTGAAAAAAGTTTGCCAATTCATATGTGGTGTAGATTGTAGAACCATATAAATGAACAATGTCAACAAACACCATTAAGATTTAAAAAACAAAATGTCTTCAACTTATGAAGAGATATTGCTTTCAATGTTTGTTTATTAATTTTATATGAATTGAAAAGAGAAGTTGTAACAAAAAACATCCAAAAGTGGGAAATAATCATAAATTGAGAAGTAGGATAACTAAAGAAGCGAGTTTGAGTATTACATTCGACAATTGCGCATCCATTTATTTCTTTTACACATATCAGTATTTTAGATTTGATAGTCTAGTGATATAGTGATTATGTCTTCACACATGCAAGTGGTATGAGTTCAAATTCTTACTAGTATAAGGTTGGATGGAATTTAGACGGGTTAAAAACTGTTTTTTTATAATAAAAACATATATCCGTATTAGGGACGCCAATGCTTGTATTTTGCTTTTCTAAAATTACAAAAATAGCCGAGTTGACAAAATTTAACAAAATAGTTGTTTACCTTTTAAAAGAATAATCATTCTGCAAACTTTTCAATGTTTAGGATACCAATGGCTAAACTAAAGACGACGTTTTATAGGTCTGAATGGTTTGTATATAAAAATAAGAAAA
The DNA here is from genome assembly GCA_025215565.1 of Flaveria ramosissima. Classification (NCBI taxonomy): domain Eukaryota; kingdom Viridiplantae; phylum Streptophyta; class Magnoliopsida; order Asterales; family Asteraceae; genus Flaveria; species Flaveria ramosissima. The sequence goes on along the minus strand of CM046043.1, from coordinate 10,721,910 downwards.
ATTTGAAAAAAATATATTCTGATGTGAAAATAAGAAAAATTTGCCTTTAGAGGCGCAAAAGAACACTTATTAATGTAGTGTGTTTTTTTATAGGTCTGAATAGTTTGTATATAAAATGTCAGTTCAAGAAAAAAAGTATATGACCATTTTGTTTAAACTGATTAGATAACAAGATTATTCTTATGATTTTCGCTTTTAGACGGCACCTATGGTAGAAGTCCAGTCTTCTAAAAAGTGGGCTTGTGTTATACGGAGCCTAGCTAGCATATCTTGAAGTAGTGGGATTTAAGGTAATCAGATATCATATTTTCTTTTTCTATTTGTTTAATCTAAATTCTATTACTTATAACAAAAGAAGATTTTAAAATGCCACATATCAACATATTAAATATTTTCATTTTTATTTTTCCGTCTCTCTCTCTCCTATAATAATAGTAGTATATATAGTAACTAGCTTTAGTAAACGGGTATTACACGGTTTAAATAAATAAAATATTAATATAATAAAAATTTATTAATTATAAAATGACATTCTAAGATATAATATGAATGAAAATATGTATGAGAAATGACTATAACTAATAAAAAAATATATTAATTTTTTAAAATTTTGTTTTTAATTTTTTTTAAAAAAGATAAACATTTTGTTCTAAAACAAACCGTATAAAAAGTGTCATTTTTAAAAATTTTCTTATTATAACTCTCAAATTAATTATTTTTTTTTTAAAAAATTGAACTTTTAAAATACCAATTTTTAAAATATTTTGTATTTTTAAAAAAGTTTAATGCTTTATAAAAATTCATTATTTTATAAAAAATTGTTTATTTAGAAAAAAACATTAAAAAATAGATCTTTTTTAAATGTATTAAATGTAAAATATATTAACTAATATTATTAGTAATTAAGGTAATTATTTAATATAAGAGAGAGACGGAAAAATTTTGATAGTATGTCATAAAGATCTATGTCAAACACAGAATTACATGTATATGGCAAAGCAATAATGAGGCTTTCCCGATACCCACTTGTATATCTACATCCATTGATGCAGAAGACGATCAGCCACATCCAAATGCAACACAAATCCATGGCCAGCCACATTTTCAAGGTGATGTTTTGATTTAGGTCTTACATTGTTTCGATTTCAGTCTTTCGTTTATTTGTCTTGATTAAATTTCTTGATTTTGACTCTTCTTATTGTCATATGCTGATTTTGGTTTGGTTTGGAATTGATTGTAAATTTTAAACTATGATTACTTTATGATGGATGATTTGGTGCCCTAAATGTGTTTAATTTCCACTGTTTTGGGTTCAGGTTTTTTGGATTACAAATCGACGGGGGGTGAGTAAGAAATTCCAGCGCCGATGATAAGAGCTCGACGAGCGTGAGAATCTGCAATTGAAGAGGTAAATTAGTTTCTAGAATTGTAGTTGCATATTACTTTCTTGTTCTATTTTAATATGATTTCAAGAAATTTATTTTGTTGTTTGGTTGTATGACTCAAGTAAGCACATTTATTTTAAATATTCATGTCTACTAAACAAATGAACCCTACAACAACTAATACATGGTCACATGGCAGTAGATGTATTGGCATCCCTTTCATTTTATGTTGAAAAGGTACAGACTGTAGATCATATTTTGGGTGAATGTAAGCTTACAGTAAGGGCAGGAGGTGCAATTACAAGGTGGGTAGACTTATTAAATCAAGTTTAAAAGAAGCCTAGTGTTATTATTTTGTAGTTGGATATTAATCAAAAAGGCTATAATCATGACAAACATGTGGATGAAACCGAGTTTCCGGAATGATTTTACTACAAAAAGGAAGTATTTTGATTCTATTCTTATTTTTTTTAACTTATGGTTTGCGAACAGTAATTGTAGTAGGCGTATTATACGGGTTAGAGTGACTTCAACAACCACTCATGATTTTGTCACAATAGAAACTTGACATATGTTGCCTGCTTTTTGTTTGCTCTTTATTGGATAGTCGTATTATTATGTTTGCGGATTTTTAACCTACATCACCAATTTTTTGCTTATGAAATAGATTAATCTTTAAAATATAATCATACAACATAGAAATACTATGAATCTGTGATTATGTGAAGATTATATGTTTTGTCCGAATTATTGTTATTTAGAGTTCATTTCTGATAGATAATGTAAGAGATTATTTGTGTTGTCTGTAGATTTCTTGATAGCCCTCTCTTGATTTTGTTCACAAATAACCTATCCTTACATTTATATACATAAAGAACCCATTTTTACATTATCTCTTCATTTAAATTATAAAGTCTCAAGAATCTGAACTCTATCTTTGAAATTCAATATGCTCTTTCAAGTTTTAATATTGTGTTCACAAAGAAGCTATTTTACATTTAAACTTTTTAACCAACATTCTTTTCTTATTGTTTTCCAATTCTGCAGTGACCGGGTCTCAATTTCCAAATATTATGCCAAGTCAGTTTACATTCTTGTTGTAATAATGTAGTAGCATGTAATCAAAGTTTATAGGGTTCAATAAAAATGATGAAATGAAACTACAAAATAACTCAAACTCAAATGACATTATGAATCTCAGAATTTTTTGTTACATACCTGTTGGATCACTAAACAAAAAATTATAAAATAAGATACAAAATAGTCTAAACTCAGATGATATTATGAATCTTGGTAGCACACTGCAGCTATGGTACATCAGTTGTTTAAAAAACTAAAAACTCTTTAATTTCATATCCCTGTTTTAATATTTAAACTCTTTAACCAATATTTATTACTTTGGAGCAGGTGTTTGTATTTGGTTTGAAAATTAGGTTGCAAAATGACTGACCTTTTTTCTTTAATCTTGCCATTGATATTTGTGTTTTGAAGTAAACAACAGTAAGGAATTAGAGAATCATTTTGCAAATTATAGTATAATTTTTGTAGAGGATCATAATCCTGCATCATATTACGTTACTAATATTTTTTTGTTTAGAAGTTAAATGAAAAGGTCAACCCATATATGATCGACTAACTATTAAATATACGCAAGCGAATGAAAGGAACAAAATAAAAGGAACATTAGGGGTTGAACATGGGCCCTTTGTTAAACAAAAAGGCACTTCTTAGTGGAAAAGAATAAGAGGAATAAACTACACAAATTATCATCTCAAGGTAAGACTTTGCTAACATAGTTACTATGTATGTTATGCAATTACATATATATATATATATATATATATATATATATATATATATATATATATATATATATATATATTTATATATATATATATATATATATATATATATATATATATATATATATATATATATATTTATAATTGTTTTTGGAGATGGTGTATGTGAAATTAGTTTCCCTTAAACTTCATCTTTGCCACTATTAATTTCTACCTTTATTTTTTTATTTGTATCATCTCATAGTATTTTCTTCTTACTTTTTGGTGTTGGATTATTGTCTGCATGATTTTACTCTTGGAACACAACAATTTCCCGGTTATATTTTAACTTCTAACAAAATATTTTGACTTTAGAAAAGGTGAAATTTATAAGTCGTGATGAAATACACAATTGACAAAATAATTTAATTATATCTTAACTTTATGGGGACTGGATTCATTTAAGAAGCTAAAGGCACAAATAAAAGATTGGATATTTATGTTAGCTTTTGAAACCTGTTTGCTTTTGTGGTTAGCTAGACCATTTTCATGTCTCAAAATTGATTTGGATTTTTAAAAATATCAAGAAATTGAGTCTTGCATTAAGCTTTATTATAGATGTTATAATCAAATAAGATGTCATAATCAAATAAAAGGTAACTTTTGGATTGAAGTATGCATATTTGACACCAAGAGTCCAGTTCGTTTTTGAAATTCAATTTGAATAAGTAAGACCTATATTGTTTGATGTACCTGTAATATTCATTATTTATTTTGGTTGCACAGGAAGGTGGTAAGGAATGGAAGTCTATAAATATTTCTTGTTTTCCTACATTTTTTTTGTGTATATGATATGTTATGAACTTGCACTCACATGACTTAATTGGAGAGTGGTGCTTGATTTGCAGGAAAATAATTTAATTGATGTTGACTATGATGAAGGTATATCTTTTCTTAACTTTAATTTGGTGGTTCTTGATGCGTGATTTTATTAGAAATCAACGCATAGAGATAATCTTCATTTGGCTATGGTCATGTGATATGTTAGGATCATATTAGTTCATACTTATAAGATGTTAACAATATGTTTATATTTTTATGCATTACATGGCTAAATGGGATGTTGGAGGCTGTATAATGGTTTCTTGTTTTTACCATGGAAGCTCTTTTGTAATTTTATAGAACTGGACCCGATCAAACATGTTTTATATCTCTTTTAAGATTATTACAGAATGCAAAACCAGTCTGGAACTATATATAAAATACTTATGTGTGTGTTATTTATTTATGTGTGTGTTATTTATTTATTTGTAATCACGTGAAATGAGTTTAAATGATATCATATTTCTCTTAGAAATTCTTGATGTTGCTTGATGCAATTTTCTATGATCACATGATATTGCAACTAACATGTTTGTTCTTATAAATTTTTTTACCCATTTGCAGGCATTAAAATCTCGTAGTTGCTTAAATATGGCAAGGAGAAGCCTAAATTTGATTTTTTAGACCTTCTCACAAGAGTCATCGAACTGTGTTCATAAGTTAATAGCTTATTTGGTTCCTATTGGTCCACATTACCATTATTGGTGCAGTTCTTGTATTGCAAGCGAAGCAGAAATGGCAAGAATACCTCTACTATTACCAAGATAGCTCACAAGTGTGATTTTCTACTTGGTTGCTAATTGTTTATTCATTTTATTTCATATTTCAAGCCATTTGAAAAAAGTTATCGTTCTTATAATGTTTTAATCTCGTTGACTCTCAAATTGAATTAGATGTTAAAGAATCTTGATTTATATCTTGCATTTTCAAGCTTTTCTTTAAAACACAATCCAGAAGAAATTACGTTTCCTTTATTATTAACCATAATTTGATAACACAACCACAAATCAATCATATTGGTTTTAGTAAAAGTGTAACATTGTAAATTACTAATGCCAAAAATAACTTTCTCATATTCTACACCCGCTAAAGAAGGACCACCAAAAACAAAGGAACCTTTCCGCATTCAAAAATGTAACAAACGATGTGCAAGAGGAACCTACTACAAATGCTTGGGACGATGAATGGTGGAAAACCCATATGGATTGAATAATCGAGTTGTGCAATACTTATGACAAACAATGAGCTCCCTTCGCATGATTACCTGAAGTCTACTGTATTACTATGTCACGTTTCAAAATAATTTATGTATTCCCATTAAAAACTTAAACCATATCCTTATCTCTATCCAAACGACATTCCCTTTGCGTTTATGCGATAAAAAGTACCTTCGATGTTTACTAAAAACATTTTGATCGTCTACCTATGTACGACCGCATCATAATTCTCAATCCTGCAACTACACCATGATCATTAAAAAGCATTCATGCTTGTTCATTACTACAACATTCCCTTCATTCATTTCACATGACGCATGCGCCGCAACGCGCGTGGGCACCCACTAGTGTATATATATATATATATATATATATATATATATATATATATATATATATATATATATATATATATATATATATATATATATATATATATATATATATATATATATATATATATATATATATATATATATATATATATCTATATATATATATATATATATATATATATATATATATATCTATATATATATATATATATATATATATATATATATATATGATGCTTATAATACAAATACCAAAAGCATATACTCATGGCCAAACAAAACTGTCATTTACTTTTAATGTCGTTCATTCATTGCGGTTGACCTCTAATCCCTCTTCCCATTTTCTTTGTCGGTTGTTAACAACTCAATAACAATCAATATGGTTATTTGTGATGACAATTTTTCCATTAACTTTTGCCGGTCTATGCAAATCACCACCAAAAGTTGCCTTCGATGATCATTAAACTCTAACATACGTTCATAAAATAAACCCTCCTAAACTCTAGGTAATAAGTGATTTCCGACCACAAATACCACCTATGCTTCAACTAATATTGTTGGGATAATATAGTTGTATTAAAGACTTTTGAATATACGTAATTGTTTTCTTTCATTCATTTTTTTCAATAATTATATTTTTATTGTTTAATTTACGTTATAACACACCGAGCCGATACCGACTAAAATCGAATTCTCAAAAATTCGCGCAATAGCCGTACAGCTGCAAAGCACGGGCACTTCCACTAATATACTATTCAGACATCAAAATCCACAAAAATCTAATCTCTTTCAAATGATCATAGGATTCAAATATAAAGATTCAAGAAGAGTAACACACTTTATATATCACAAAATACAGAGAAAATAACTTAATTTCTTTGATGTCCAAAGTGATACAAATCATATTATACGCTCTACAAATATCAAAACCCCTAAAAGAGACAACTATATGATGAAAAAAATCAAGAGCAATAAACACTCACTTAATCCAACCAAAAAGTTATTTTAAGAATGCCGGTTTTATTGGTTATTTCACTTATTTGGCTTCTAGAATATAAATCATAAAATCATTATCATCATACACCCAAGAAAGATATCTAATCTTATAACACTCACTTGATACAACAAAGAATCCACAAAGCTATTCAAATCAAAGTAAACCCTAAATCAAAAGAAAAAGTACATAAAAACTCACATAATTTGATAGAAAACTTATAGTTTGAATGGGTTTAAGAAAAAAGGGGAATAACCATAGAAAACGTCAATTACGCAAGAACCCTCGTTACCTTCTTCAATTGATGAGCGCAGATGAGGAAGCAGGAGCAAGAAAACCAAGAATGTTCTTGAAATTCATGACCACAACTCTACGAACTAAGAGGCAATCGGTGGACACCAATCCTCAAACCCTAGATCTTAATTAGCTTCATCCTCGATAACAGTCCTCTTCCAAAGAACTCAATCAACCCAAGATATCACCACCAAATGTAATCGTAGCCTAAATGAAGAGAGAAATAGAAACGGGAAAAGAGAGAGGGAGAGTGGAGAGGCAGAGGTTCTTTTGCAGATGATATTCTCTCCAGACTTTATCTATCATTCAATACGTGTTATTTATGTAAATCTAAACCCGACACTCATGTCAATGGGTTGACACGAATATATCTCATTTCACCTTAAACAAATTCATTTTTGTCATGTTAATATTCATAAAATTACAAATTTACTAAAAAATACAAACATATATAATATAGTTATGTTTAAAGTATTAAACATTTTTCAAAATGCTAATAAACATATAGGTTAGATGGGTCAACTTGCGTACCTACGAGATCTACACAAATTGTTTAGCTAAACGTGTTTATAGGTTTGAACTGAAAATAACTCTATCCATTTTAGGGTAGACCAAACCCGTCAGTTTGTTTTTGAATTCATGTTATATATGTTAAAAACTCATGCCCTAAGACATAATGTGTTGTTTGCGAGAAAGAGGAACGAACCATTATTTCGTGACTTCTCGTCATAAAGTACTCGAGTAGATGAGATCCCTTAATCTTGTCCTTACGATCTGCGTCTATGAAATCTTCTATTGAGGCAACCATCCTACTAGAGTAAATTAATGAATTAAACACCAAGGGCGGACGTACATTGAGCCGAGAGGTAGCCTTCACTACCTCACAACTTTTTACGTGTAGTGTAAAAAAAATTACAGTATTACGTTACCACTGAGAAGTTATTACTTTATCCTTAAAAATTTTAAACTCAACACTTCATAGAAAATTTTGAAGTTTATAAAAATAATCTTATATTTTATAAAACAAATGATGCAAATCTTTGAAACTTCAAATCTTGAGTTTCATTCACTTTCTCTCTCTACTTTCTCTCTCTTCAAATTTGGTGGCTAGGGTTGCAAATGATGGAGATGGAGGCTGATTTGGTTGCTCAAGGGCTGATTATGGGCCTTTAATCCCATAGGCTACTACCCAATAAGCCTAATTTAGCCCATGGCCATTTCATTACCTTATTAAATACCTAATAATTAAGCCCATTATCCTTAATGAATCGTTTTGACTTTTTGGGGTGTTACAAGTCTCCCCCACTTATTTAGGTTTCGTCCTCGAAACCTGTTAGTCATCAAACAATTGAGGATAAAATTTCCTCATCTCCTCGTCGGTCTCCCACGTAGATTCTGATCCTTTTCTGTGTCTCCACTGTACTCGTACTAGTGGAACCACTTTATTCCGTAAGTGCTTCTCCTTCCAATCAAGGATGGCCACCGGCTGCTCTACATAATTCAGTTGTTCATCGACTTCAGTGTCTTCTAATGGTACAACTGCATCATTATCTGCCAGACATTTCCTGAGATGAGATACATGAAACGTAGGGTGAATTCCACTCAACTCATCGGGTAGTTCTAATTTGTAAGCCACTTCCCCTACCCTCGCGACAATACGGAATGACCCTATGAACCTTGGGCTTAACTTTCCCCGTTTTCAAAACCTGATGATCCCTTTCCAAGGAGATACCTTGAGCATAACCTTGTCACCAACTTCAAACTCTATTGGTCTATGCCTTTTATCAGCATAAGACTTCTTGCGATCCTTTGTGGCTTTCATGAATGCTTTAATCTTATCTAACTTCTCGGTCGTGACCTCGATCACTTCAAGGCTTCCCAATTCCTTTTGCCCGATGTCACCCCAACACACGGGCATCCTGCACTTCCTACCGTACAACATCTCATAGGGTGGCATACCAATGCTGGCATGGTAACTATTATTATATGAGAATTCCGCCAACGGTAAGTGCTCATCCCACCTTCCTCCAAAGTCGATTACACACGCTCGTAGCATGTCCTCTAACGTCTGAATCGTTCTTTCCGTTTGACCATCCATCTGAGGGTGCTAAGCCGTACTAATATGCAGTCTAGTCCCTATTGAGTCGTGAAACCTCTTCCAGAACTTGGACGTAAACCGTGTGTCCCTATCCAAAACGATAGACACTGGCACGCCGTGACGAGCCACGATCTCCTTGATAAACAGCTCTGCTAACATCTTAGAGGAAAACGTTTCACGAATTGGTAGGAAATGGGCGCTCTTTGTTAAACGGTCAACAATCACCCAGATCGCGTCGCTTCCTCTCGTCGTGCGAGGTAGCTTTGTGATGAAGTCCATTGTGATGTGTTCAATTTCCATTCAGGAATATCCAAGGGCTGGATCTTTCCATATGGCTTTTAGTGCTCTGCCTTCACTTGCAGAGAAGTCAGGCACTTGCTCACGTACTTAGCCACGTCTCGCTTCATTCCCTGCCACCAGTAATCTTTCTTCATATCTTGATACATTTTCGTGGCACCGGGATGAATGGAATATCGAGTTTTATGAGCCTCATCCATGATCTTCCCCCTCAGATCCCCATAGAGAGGGATCCACATTCGCCCAGATCGGGTTCCAACACCCAGGGTGTTTTCCCCCAAATCTAAAACTTGTCCTTTCATCCTTTTAGAGTTGACTCTGTCATCTCTTAATGCCTCGTCTTGAAACTCCCTCACTTTTTTCATAACATCAGGCGTCATGATTATCTGGTAAGCCCTCACCCGAATTGGTTCGGGTTGTCCCTTCCGGCTAAGGGCGTCTGCAACCACATTGGCTTTGTCTGGATGATAATGAATTTCGCAGTCATAATCCTTGATCAGTTCCAACCACCTCCTCTGCCTCATTTTGAGTTCCTTTTGTTCTAAGAAATACTTCAGACTTTTATGATCAGTGAAGATGGTGCAATTCACCCCATACAGGTAGTGCCTCCAAATCTTCAATACAAACACCACCACAGCCAACTCTAAATCATGGGTAGGATAATTAGCCTCGTGGACCTTTAATTGTCTAGAAGCATAGGCTATCACCTTCCCTCCTTGCATCAACACGCAACCCAACCCTGCATACGAGGCATCCGAGTAGACTACTAGATCCTCGTTCCCTTCAGGTAACGTCGAGACAGGGGCTTGAGTTAACCTTATCTTCAGTTCTAGGAAGGCATTCTCCTGATCAGTACCCCATTCATACTTGACGTCCTTCCGGGTCAGTTTTGTCAAAGGAGAAGCTATCTTGGAGAAATCCTGGATAAACCTCCTATAGTAGCCTGCTAGGCCTAAGAAACTACGAATCTTGGATGGCGTCTTTGGAGGTTCCCATTGTATCGCCGCTTCAACCTTCGCAGGGTCCACCCTGATCCCTTTAGAATTAACCACATGACCCAGAAATTGAACTTCTCGAAGCCAAAATGCGCATTTAGAGAACTTAGCATATACCTTCTCACTTCTGAGCGTCTCCAATACTTCTCGAATATGATCGACATGTTCCTCTTCGCTTTTTGAATAAATCAAGATGTCATCAATGAACACTATCACCGATTTATCCAACATCGGCCGACATACCCGATTCATAAGATCCATAAAAGCAGCTGGCGCGTTGGTCAAACCAAAGGACATGACGAGGAATTCATAGTGTCCATAACGCGTACGGAACAATGTCATAGGGATGTCTTGTTCTTTCATCTTCAGTTGGTGGTAACTAGACCACAGGTCTATCCTTGAAAACCAGCTGGCACCCTGAAGTTGATCGAACAGGTCGTCGATCCTTGGTAACGGATACCGATTCTTTACGGTCAGCTTATTGAGCTTGCGATAGTCAATGCACATCCGCATGCTAACATCTTTCTTCTTGACGAATAAAACCAGAGCACCCCATGGAGAAATACTCGGTCGGATGAAGCCCTTATCCAATAAATCTTGCAACCGGTCCCTCAGTTCTACCATCTCCGAAAGAGCTAATCGATACGGTGCTTTAGCGACGGGTTGTGCTCCCGGTAGCAAATCAATTTGGAATTCGATTTCGCGGTCAGGCGGCACACCAGTCAGGTATTCAGGAAAGACGTCAGGAAACTCGCGCACTATCGGCACGTCTGATAATTGTGGCTCTGGCGTATCCATATCTTTTACATAGGCCAAGTAAGCGCTACACCCACGTCTCAAGTACTTTTTAGCTGTGATCATCGACACGACCTTCGGTACACAACACACCTTATCCCCATGAACTGCAACAGATCTACCATCGGGCGCTATTAGACGGATTACCTTCTTGCTACATACTATATTGGCTTCATAGGTAGCTAACCAATCCATGCCTAACACCACATCGAAACCTCTTAAGGCCATAACATGCAACCTAGCAGGGAACTTACAATCTTCTAACTCAATCAGGCAATCCTCAACCACTTCAGTTACCTTAGTGGACTTACCAATGGCTGTTTCTAAATAGAAAGGCTCATCTAACTTTCTACTCTTATCATGCAACAAATGACAAAAGACAGCAGACACAAAACTCCTACTAGCACCAGAATCAAAGAGCACAGAAGCATATTCATGGTCTACCAGAAACATACCTGAAACTACTTCTGGATCTGCCCTGGCCTCCTCGCGAGTTATGTTGAATGCCTTCGCCTTTGCCTTCAAACCGTCACCCTTTCCCTTATCTCCAGCTTTAACCGTTCTGGATCCTTCTGATTTCCCTTTCTTGCAGTCCCTCCCCACATGTCCCATCTCGCCACACTGGTAACATTTCACCGCCTTGCAATCCCTGGCATAGTGGCCCTCTTCCCCACATTTAAAACACTTTCTAGTCCCAACTCTACACTCCCCCGAATGACCTTTTCCACATTTTCTACAAGAACCTCCTTCGCCAGTATTCCCCTGTCTCCCAGACTGATCCTGAACCCTTATCCTCTTCTTTCCACTCCTGAAGTTATCACCTCCGAACCTCTTCCCATTTCCATTCTTGTGACCGTTCCATTTCTCCACCTTCTTTTGTACAGGCATTGGGTCTCTCTCATCGTACAACCTCCCAGCTAAGTCCACCACAGACCTAAACGTGCCTGGTCTGGCTGCAATCATGTGCCTTCTGATATCCACAGGCAAACCCCGTATGTATCTTTTGATCTTCTTGGATGCAGGCGTCACCAAGTCTGGCACAAGTCTTGCAAGTTCATTGAACTTGGAGGTATACTCTTGATGAGTCCCCCTCCAAATACAAGAACTCCTTTTTACTCTTGTCTAATTCCCGATGAGGATAATACTCCTCCAGCACTAACTCCTTCAACTCAGACCACTTCATTTTGGCTATCGATCGCTTTCGTTCAGCCTGGACAATATTGTCCCACCAGCACAACGCTGAGTCAACGAAGGAATGAGTGGCAAAATTAACTTTTTGATCTTCCCGGCACTCACTAATCTCCAGTATCGCTTCCATCTCCCTGACCCAACGATGAGCGACACTAGCATTACCGTTACCGTCAAAGGTTGGGGGCATGCACCTTTGAAATGCCCCATAGTTGCACCCTCTAGTAGTCTCTCTCTGGGACTCCTCATCACTGTCGTCATCATGGACTACCACCTTAGGGTTTGATGGCTGCTCCTCAGATTCCTCATTCCTCCCAGTGGACCTTCCTGAATTCTTCTCACTTTCCTTCCCCTTCTTCTCAGCTTTCTCTCCATCCTTGACTGCTTTGATAACCTCGGTCACCACCGAGGGTAAGACATTTTGCATGAAATTGTAGACTTCGTCAGCGATAGCCTCCTTCCAAGTGGATTTGAGGGTGGCTGATCCCTCCCCCTCCGGGTGACTATGGAGGTCCGACTCCTCATGAACAGTCTCGGAAGCCTTAGCTTTACTCCGGGTGACACGTGGCTCAGTAGTACGCTCGCCACGAGCACTTCCTCGGGTTGCCTTCCCAGATTTTCTACCAGCCATAACTAATTCCTATAAGATTCAAACACCAAAATGGTTATTCAAGATAATTGCTCAGTTCATTGTAAGTACGGTAAGTCCTTAATTATAGTAGCCAAGTGTGATTAACCACATACCTTACTCTCCTGTCCCAAGCAATCACTATCCTAACGCATGTCAGTATTCAAATCTAGAAGCACATAAAACACATAGCACACACACATAATTCCGGTTTTACTTGAAACTTTACCTGATGGCACGTAGCTACTTGGATTGGCATCCTTCATTCGGTCCCATTTTCAGTTTAAGTTTAGGTTTTGAAAACAGTTTACCCAATTCTTTTAAACTTTGGCTCTGATACCAACTTGTAAGGCCCCGTTCCCGAGAAGCCTCACAGATGGTTAATCATAGCATAAAATCAGTTTAATAACAAAGCATTGCAGCAGAAATAATTAGACATTCATTTAAAACTTAAAAACCATATCGTACTCATACATTTGTCCTTTAATTGTAAACAAAACATATTACTTGTTCTTAAATTACAATAAAGATTTCATAAACAGGAATGCCATCCATAGCTCCCCAAGTAGCTCCGTGTGCCATCCTGAACATCAGCACTTACCTGCCAACTATCATGCATAAAAGTTAGCTTTGCTGAGTGAGTTCTAGTTTTAGGTAAATAAGAAAATATAACCTTATCCTTCATATATTGACCATGCATATATAATACATAACATTTTCATCATAATAAGCATGTTCATTATCTTCATTCTTTCATATCTTTCACTTCATTATAAACGAGATTGCACAAAGCAAGAGCTCCGTGTTGTCGACAACGAATGTCGATCCCTGTCGGTACACATTTTTCATGGTAGCTAACCCCCGACAATTGATCCACACTGCAAGGCACGTAGCCCGCTCATGAATACGGATCAATCATCATACATCAGACTCACCTAAGTGAAGTCTATCATAGTGCTTGCAAGACTTTATATCATCAAATGTGCCCGGGGGTAACATTCATTAAGTTTCACTTTTCATTAATATCATCTTCCACTTTAATATATAATACTTAACTTAACAAGTACACAACATACCAAGTACTAGTTATCATAAAACATAACCGACCCTCCGCGGGACAGCGGGGGTTCGGGGGCGGCAACCCCTGACAGCGGGGTCCTAGGGGCAGCAGCCCCTAGTGGGGTCCAAGGGGCAACGCCCCTAGCTGGGGCTGGGCTGCCAGGTCAGTGCGAAAAATTTTTATATTTAAACATTTATATAGCACATTTACTTATAGAAAAATCGTTCTTCCTGTTAAAACCCCTTAAATCTTGGTCATTTAAAAACGTATATTTAGTATGCATAATAGCCCAAAACATGAAAAAAACTTATAAATAGGGGATCTGGAACTTACCTGGATACCACGAATAACTTCTAGACTAAGCTTTCTAGGCTAAAATCACACTACACAGCCTGCACATAAGTTAACACTTAGAGGGGTTAATTTCTGCCTAAATTCGCTGCTAATTTCGCTGCCAGAACAGCAGTTTCGCTGACAGTTCGCTGTCAGTTTCGCTGACAGTTTCGCATGACAGTTTCGCCCAACTTTCGTTGGAATTTTCATGGCTGCGAAATTACCTGCGAAACTATAGTTTCGCAGAACACCCACAGTTTCGCAGTGTAACACCCGGTTATTTATTACTTTGAAGCCGACGAAGGAAGAAAAAGAAATAAAGTCCAAAGTCGAGGGACCAAACTTGCCAACGAAAGAAAGTCGGGCGAGTGGGAGTATATAAGGGAGAGGGCAGCCCTTACCCTCTCCCCCACACTCACATTTTCAGCTATCAAAGAGAGGAGAAGAGAGGAAGAACGGGTCAATTCAGGTGGTTCGAGTGGCTAAAATCGTCGTGTAGCAAGCCAAATCGAAGCCCTTGTCGTTGTGCTCGTTTGTGTGAATTCTAGGACCCCACTTTTACTTGTTTTCAACCGATTTTGGGGCTGGAAGCATCAAAAACCCGTTTTTTGTATGTGTGTGTTTATGACCCATTTGGGTGTGTTGCGTGTGATGTGTTTAGAGTATGTTTACGGGCTTGTGTGTGTTTGTATGGTGTTGTGGTATGCATTCCTAAGGTCTAAGATGGTTGATTTAGGCTTAGAATGGGTTTGGATGAGCTTGGAGGCCTAAAATAGCAGATTGGGTTCGGGATGAACTCCATTCTGCATCAGCTAGGGCTATGCGACCGAATGGAGGCCATACAACCGATTGAGAGGCGATTGAGGTTCATTCGCACGATTGGGATTCATACGCACGATTGAGGGTTCATTTGCACGTCTAAGGTTTCATTCGCACGATTAGGAGTCCAGTCGCATGGGGAGTCATACGACTGAGGGTCCAGTCGCATAGATGCTTAGTCGCATGAGTCCATTCGCATGAGGTCAGTCGCATAGGTGCTCATTTGCATTAGTTCCATCCGCATGAGGTCCATACGCACGACTGAGTGTCCATTCGCATAGATGTTCATCCGCATGAGTCCAATCGCATGATGTTCAGTTGCATGGAGGCCATGCGACTAAAGGGTGTCCATACGCCCGAATAGGGCTGTTGCACTCGAAGGAAAGTGTAGTTCAACTTCTGACTTTCGGGGAAAAGTGCAGATGTAAGTTTTGACGTAAAGGTCCCCGTAAGAGCATGTAAGATGACTGTTATGACCTTAGAGAGCATATTGGGCATGATGATGAGGATGTTACATGTTTATGCATGTTATGTATGTATGATGTTGCCCTGTTTGATGATGATGTCTGTGTATGATGTTCCTTATTATGATGTATGTTTATCTTTCTTGTGGCTTTGCGTGTCATGTTAATGAATGAATGAAGTATTATGTAACGTAAAGTGAAAGATAATGAAAGAGGAACATGAAGTAAGAATGCATGCATTAATGAATGATGAATGAACAAAGGAAAGGCTTGCAAGCACATATATGAGGTGAGCAACTCTGTGTGCAAGAGACTCGGATAACATGCAATCGTTGAGATTGCCCATGAGGTGAGCAACCTTGTTGTTGCAAGAGACTCGAATAGCATGATATCGTTGATGTTGCCATGAGGTGAGCAACCTTGTTGTTGCAAGAGAATCGGATAGCGTGCTATCATTGAGATTGGCAATGAGGTGAGCAGCCCTATGGTTGTAACAGACTCGGATAGCGTGCAATCGTTGAGATTGCTATTGAGGTGAGCGACTATGTCGTCGCAACAGATTCGGAAGAATGAACGAATGAAAAGAACAGAAGTTAACGAATGTAATGAAAGATAATAATGACATTATCTGGGTATACGTATGATGAATGATCGCATGAGAAAGAGAATAGTTTTTTTAATGAAAGTAAAATATGTTTATTTATAAAACTAGAACTCACTCAGCAACGCTGACTTTTTATATGTTTTCAAGTTGGCAGGTAATGGTTGCTGAGGATGGCACTGCAAGGCTACTCGGCTCTTTTGGGATGGCATCCATTAAAATGCTTTTGTGATATAATGTAAACATGTATTTTGTAATCAGATAATGTATTATTTGGCAAAAGTGTTTATAATGAAACGAGATGTCATTTTTGAATATTTCCCCTACAATATTTTCATGAGGCAAATGTAATTATATGTTTTATGTGCGATGAATGACCAACTGTAGGCGTCCCGGGAACGGGGCCTTACAAGTTGGTATCAGAGCCAAAGTTTAAGTGAAACGGGTAAATTTTCAAAATAAACCTTAACTTAACTGAGAATGGGACGAAAGGGGAATGGTATGCCAATCTTAGTAGCTGCGTGCCATCAGGTATTTTCGTAAAGTTAATCGGTTTTATGTGCGTTTGGTATGTGGTTATGTGTTGTATGTAGATTTAAATACTGATGTAGTCAGGACAGGTAATGCTTGGGGTATGAAGAGTAAAGTAAGTGGCTAATCACAACTGGCCACTTTAATTAGGGACTTACTATACTTGACATAAACTGAGCTGTTTCCTTGAATGACCGTGTTGGTGTTTGAATCTTTCAGTGTGATAGAGAATGGCTGGTAGTAGATCTTCTAGAGCTTCTAGGGGTGGAGGCCGTGGTGGTCCTGATGCGGAATCACGACCTAAAAGAGAAAGGCCTAGAGCTGAGAAGGAGGTTCCTGAAGAACCTGAGACCCCTCATCCGGAGGCTGGGGATGAGAGTGCAAACTTGAGGGCCTCGGTAAAGGAGGCTGTTGTTGAAGAAGTACATCAGGTCATGCAGACAATCTTACTGTCTGTGGTGACCGAAGTCATCAAGGCTGTGAAAGAGGGAGAAAGAAAGGAGAGGAATAGGGCCTCTGGGGAGCGGGAGAAACCGGAGCCTGAAACAATTTTCTCCGATAAGGAGGAAGAGGAAGAAGATGAGCCCGTGCAAGAGGTGGTACGAGGCTGTAACTACGGGGCGTTTATGAGGTGCAAGCCCCCAACTTTTGATGGAAACGGTACTGCTACTGCTGCTCACCGGTGGGTGAGGGAAATGGAGGCTGTTCTGGATATCATCGAATGCCGTGAAGATTAGAAGGTGAAGTTCGCTACCCACTCTTTTGTGGATTCGGCTCTGTGTTGGTGGGACAACATTGTCCAAGCCGAGGGTAGCAGGGCCATTGGGAGGATGAGATGGTCTGAGCTGAAAAAGTTGGTGATTGAGGAGTTTTGTCCTCATCGGGAAATGGACAAGGTCGAAAGGGAGTTCTTGCAACTGGAGGCGGGAACCATGACACACCAACAGTACACCATAAAATTTAACGAGATGGCACATCTGGTGCCGGATCAGGTGACACCTCTGTCTCGAAAGATCAAGAGGTATATTCAGGGTTTGCGAGCGGATATTCGCAGGCACATGATCGCTGCCCGGCCGAGCACGTTTAGGTCGGCGGTGGATTTGGCGGGGATACTTTATGATGAGAGAACGGTGGTGGTGACTGAAGGTGGCAAGAAGAGCGGTGGTGATCGAAACTGGCAGAGGAAGAGGTTTGGTCGGGGTGATGCCTCGACGGGTAATAAGAAGGCACGGGTGGATGACCGCCGTGTGGTCACGTCGAGTGCGGAATCGAGAATGTGTGGCAAGTGTGGAAGGGAGCATAGTGGGGAGTGCAGGTTGGGGTCGAACTTGTGCTTCAAGTGTGGAAAGGCGGGGCACATGGCAAAGGACTGTCGTATAGTCCAATGCTATAACTGTGGTGAAGAGGGTCATATGAGCAAGGATTGTAAGAGGCCGAGGGCTGAGAGCTCCGGGGCGAAGAAGACGGGAGGTAAGGACCAAGGGCGAGCGCCATGGCATTCACCATGACACAGGAGGAAGCTAGAACGGACCCTGATGTCATGTCCGGTACGTTTCTAGTGAACCATACTTTAGCTTTTGTGTTATTTGATTCGGGTGCCAGTAAAAGTTTTATTTCTACTGCTTTCTGTGCTAAGCTGCCTGTTAGTAGTAGACGTGTTGATGCGCCCTTTGATGTAGAAACTGCCATAGGTAAGTCTACCAGGATTTCTGAGATGATAGAGAACTGTGATGTGGAGCTAGAGGGTCATAAGTTTCCTGTTAGACCGTTTGTGATGACCTTAGGTGGTTTCGATTTGGTTCTTGGGATGGATTGGTTAGTGGACCACGAGGCGAACATTGTGTGTCGCAAGAAGATGATTCTGTTGTCAGCGCCCGATGGTAGTTCAGTGATGGTGTATGGGGATCGGATTACTACGATTCCGAAAGTGATCTCGATGGCTGTGGCTGGAAAGTGTATGAGGCGTGGATGTAGTGCCTACTTGGCCTATGTAAAGGATGTGGATACGCCAACACCACAACTAGACGATGTACCGGTTGTGTGTGACTTTCCAGACGTGTTCCCAGAAGACTTATCAGGAGTGCCACCTGACAGAGAGATCGAGTTTCAGATTGATCTGATACCGGGTGCCCAACCTGTCGCCAAGGCACCGTACCGGTTGGCTCCGACGGAGATGAAGGAATTGATGGAGCAGTTGCAGGAGCTGCTTGATAAGGGGTTCATTAGACCGAGTATCTCTCCTTGGGGTGCTCCGGTCCTGTTTGTAAAGAAGAAGGACGGTAGTATGAGGATGTGCATTGACTACCGCGAGCTAAACAAGTTGACGGTGAAGAAACGATACCCCTTACCGAGGATAGATGATTTGTTCGATCAGCTCCAAGGTGCCAGTTGGTTTTCAAGGATAGATCTTCGATCTGGTTACCATCAGCTGAAAGTGAAAGAACAGGATATCTCTAAAACAGCTTTTCGTACGCGCTATGGTCACTACGAGTTTCTCGTCATGTCCTTTGGTTTGACCAACGCGCCAGCTGCTTTTATGGATTTGATAAACCGTGTGTGTCGGCCGATGTTGGATAAATCAGTGATTGTGTTTATTGATGATATCCTGATTTACTCGAGGAGCGAAGCAGAGCATGCCGGTCACATTCGGGAAGTTCTGGAGACGTTGAGAAGGGAGAAGTTGTATGCTAAATTCTCCAAGTGCGCGTTCTGGTTGCGCGAAGTTCAGTTCTTGGGTCATGTGGTGAATCCTGACGGGATTATGGTGGACCCGGCGAAAGTGGAGGCAGTTATGCAATGGAAGTCACCAAAGACGCCATCCGAGATTCGTAGTTTCTTGGGTTTGGCGGGCTACTATAGAAGATTTATCCAAGACTTCTCTAAGATTGCTTCTCCACTGACTAAGTTGACCTGAAAAGATGTAAAGTTTGTATGGGGTCAGGCTCAAGAGAAGGCGTTTGAAGAATTGAAGGCAAGATTGACTCAAGCTCCTGTTCTGTCATTACCCGATGGAAGTGAAGATCTGGTGGTTTATTCCGATGCTTCCTACTCAGGGTTGGGATGTGTATTAATGCAGAGAGGAAAGGTCATAGCCTATGCATCCCGATAGTTGAAGGTTGATGAGGTCAATTATCCTACTCGTGACTTGGAGCTAGCAGCCGTGGTCTTTGCACTAAAGTTTTGGAGGCACTATCTTTACGAGACGAAGTGCACCATTTTCACTGACCACAAGAGCCTGAAGTACTTCTTTGAGCAGAAGGACCTGAACATGAGGCAGAGAAGATGGTTAGAGCTCATAAAAGACTATGATTGTGAGATCCATTACCATCCGGGCAATGGCAATGTGGTGGCTGATGCCCTTAGCCGGAAAGAGAGGCCCGAGTCGATTCGGGTGAAAGCATATCAACTGATCATGACCTCTGATGTAATGAAGCAAGTCAGGGAGTTTCAAGACGAGGCACTGAAAGAAGATCATCTTAACTCTGAAAGAATGAGAGGTCTGGTTGGGGAATTGGGTGAAAACACACTCGGTGTTAGAACCCTATTTGGTCGTGTGTGGATTCCTCGTTTTGGGGACCTACGGGTGAAGATAATGGATGAAGCTCACAAGACTCGATATTCCATTCATCCCGGTGCCACGAAAATGTATCATGATATGAAGAAAGATTATTGGTGGCCGGGGATGAAGCGTGACGTGGTGGAGTATGTGAGTAAGTGCCTTACTTGCTTACAGGTGAAGGCCGAGCATCAGAAGCCGTATGGGAAGATCCAACCTTTGGATATACCGGAATGAAAGTGGGAGCACATCACCATGGATTTCATTACAAAGCTGCCGCGTACCCCGAAAGGGTACGATGCCATATGGGTGATAGTTGACCGTTTGACGAAGAGTGCTCACTTCCTCCCGATCCGCGAGACATATTCATCTGAGAGGTTGGCTAATCTATTCATCAGGGAAATTGTAACTCGTCATGGTGTGCCGGTGTCTATTGTGTCTGATCGTGACACCCGGTTTACATCTAAATTCTGGAAGAAATTCCACGACGTTATGGGGACGAGGTTACATATCAGCACGGCTTATCATCCCCAGACTGATGGTCAGTCAGAAAGGACCATTCAGACACTGGAAGACATGCTTCGGGCATGTGTGATTGATCTTGGTGGAAGTTGGGATGACCACCTACCGTTAGCCGAATTCTCATACAACAACAACTATCATGCCAGCATTGGTATGCCTCCATATGAGATGCTATACGGTAGGAGATGCAGAACACCCGTTTGTTGGGGTGATCTTGGTCAGAAAGAATTGGGAAGCGTCGAGGTAATTGAGGCTACGACTGAGAAGCTTGAGAAGATTAAAGCCTTCATGAAGGCAGCCAAAGACAGACAGAAGTCGTATGCTGATAAACGACATAGGCCGATTGAGTTCCAGGTGGGTGACTGGGTTATGTTGAAGGTCTCACCTTGGAAGGGTATCATCCGCTTTCGAAAACGGGGTAAGTTGAGCCCAAGGTATATAGGCCCTTTCCGAATCATCGCTCCGGTAGGAGAGGTGGCCTATAGACTGGAGTTACCGGATGAGCTAAGTGGAATTCACCCGACATTCCATGTATCTCATCTAAGAAAGTGCTTGGCAGACAAGGATATGATTGTTCCATTGGAAGATATCAAAGTAGACGAAAGGCTCAATTACGTGGAGCAACCAGTGGCAATCATCAATAGAAAAGAGAAACGACTGAGAAATAAAGTGGTTCCTCTTGTGCGTGTATAGTGTAAGCACATGAAGGGATCCGAGTCAACGTGGGAGACTGAGGAGGAAATGAGGCAACATTATCCACGTTTGTTCGAAGAATAACAGGTTTCGGGGACGAAACCTATTTAAGGGGGGGTGGACTTGTAACACTCGGTTATTTATTATTTTGAAGCTGACGAATGAAGAGAAAGAAATAAAGTCCAAAGTCGAGGGACCAAACTCGCCAACAAAAGAAAGTCGGGCGAGTGGGAGTATATAAGGGAGAGGGAAGCCCTTACCCTCTCCCCCACACTCACATTTTCAGCTATCAAAGAGAGGAGAAGAGAGAAAGGAAGAAAAGAGGAAGAAAGGGTCGATTCGGGTGGTTCGAGTGGCCAAAATCGTCGTGTAGCAAGCCAAATCAAAGCCCTTGCCGTTGTGCTCGTTAGTGTGAGTTCTAGGACTCCACTTTTACTTGTTTTAAACCGATTTTGGGGCCGGAAGCATCAAAAGCCCGTTTTTTGTATGTGTGTGTTTATGACCCATTTGGGTGTGTTGCGTGTGATGTATGTTTCCGGGCTTCTGTGTGTTTGTATGGTGTTGTGGTATGCATTCCTAAGGTCTAAGATGGTTGATTTAGGCTTAGAATGGGTTTGGATGAGCTTGGAGGCCGAAAATAGCAGATTGGGTTCGGGATGAACTCCATTCTGTATCAGCTAGGGCTATGCGACCGAATGGAGGCCATACCGCCGACTGAGAGGCGATTGAGGTTCATTTGCACGATTGGGATTCATACGCACGATTGAGGGTTCATTCGCACGTCTAAGGTTTCATTCGCACGATTGGGAGTCCAGTCGCATGGGGAGTCATACAACTGAGGGTCCAGTCGCATAGATGCTTAGTCACATGAGTCCATTCGCATGAGATCAGTCGCATAGGTGCTCATTCGCATTAGTTCCATCCGCATGAGGTCCATACGCACGACTGGGTGTCCATTCGCATAGATGTTCATCCGCACGAGTCCAATCGCATGATGTTCAGTCGCATGGAGGCCATGCGACTGAAGGGTGTCCATACGCCTGAATAGGGCTGTTGCACTCGAAGGAAAGTGTAGTTTGACTTCTGACTTTTGGGGAAAAGTGCAGATGTAAGTTTTGACGTAAAGGTCCCCGTAAGAGCATGTAAGATGATTGTTATGACCTTAGAGAGCATGTTGGACATGATGATGATGATGTTGCATGTTTATGCATGTTATGTATGTATGATGTTGCCCTGTTTGATGATGATGTCTGTGTATGATATGTTCCTTATTATGATGTATGTTTATCTTTCTTGTGGCTTTGCGTGTCATGTTAATGAATGAATGAAGTATTATGTAACGTAAAGTGAAAGATAATGAAAGAGGAACATGAAGTAAGAATGCATGCATTAATGAATGATGAATGAACGAAGGAAAGGCTTGCAAGCACATATATGAGGTGAGCAACTCTGTGTGCAAGAGACTCGGATAACGTGCAATCGTTGAGATTGCCCATGAGGTGAGCAACCTTGTTGTTGCAAGAGACTCGAATAGCGTGCTATCGTTGATGTTGCCATGAGGTGAGCAACCTTGTTGTTGCAAGAGACTCGGATAGCGTGCTATCGTTGAGATTGGCAATGAGGTAAGCAACCCTATGGTTGTAATAGACTCGGATAACGTGCAATCGTTGAGGATTGCTATTAAGGTGAGCGACTATGTCGTCGCAACAGACTCGGAAGAATGAACGAATGAAAAGAATGGAAGTTAACGAATGTAATGAAAAATAATAATAACATTATCTGTGTATACGTATGATGAATGATCGCATGAGAAAGAGAATAGTTTTTAATGAAAGTAAAATATGTTTATTTATAAACTAGAACTCACTCAGCAACGCTGACTTTTTATATGTTTTCCAGTTGGCAGGTAATGGTTGCTGAGGATGGCACTGCAAGGCTACTCGGCTCTTTTGGAATGGCATCCATTTATAGTGCTTTTGTGATATAATGCAAACATGTATTTTGTAATCAGATAATGATGTATTATTTGACAAAAGTATTTATAATGAAACGAGATGTCATTTTTGAATGTTTCCGCTGCAATATTTTCATGAGGCAAATGTAATTATATGTTTTATGTGCGATGAATGGCCAACTGTAGGCGTCCCGGGAACGGGGCGTTACACGCAGCTTGAACATGCAATTTCGCTGGATGCATACACAGTTTTGCAGATCGAGCTGAAATGACGAACCAACCCATTTTTAACCCAAAATCGCAACTTTTTACGTCCAAACCCTTAGTTTATCATCCATGAGGCTAAATCTAAGCTTTATACATGTTTTCATACGTAAAAATGTGACATTTATGCGATTCTTTGCAACTTTTCAAAACCCTAGAATCCGGGTTTGATCTACAAAATGGTTTAGAGGTCGATTCTTACCTGGATATGTTGCTCCTTTCTTGTGTTTTGATGCTCCAACACCCAGATCTTCAATCCCTTGACCTTTGAAGCTCCAAATCTTGAGTTTCCTTCACTTTCTCTCTCTACGAATTTGGTGGCTAGGATTGCAAATGATACAGATGGAGGCTGATTGGGTTGCTTAAGGGCTGATTATGGGCCTTTAATCCCATAGGCTACTACCCAATAAGTCTAATTTAGCCCATGGTCATTTCCTTACCTTATTAAATACCCAATAATTAAGCCCATTATCCTTAATGACTCGTTTTGACTTTTCGGGGTGTTACAGATTCTTTACTCCCAACATTATTTTGTTCACTGCCGAGTCAACCCTCCCGATTTCTTTTGAAAAGCACGTCTGACCTCCTCGCTTGTAACATTCGTGTTTTATTTTTATCTAATGCAATCAAATTATCACTAATTTCATCATATGTAGCTAAGGAGACATCATTATAATTCAGTGGTGTGCCCCGGTGCTAAAGTTAAAAGTTCAAATTCTATAAGGCGTATGTTGTGATTTATTTATCCTAGAAAATCAACGAATTACAGTGAAAAAAACTAATTTGAGTAATAAATCCGACTTCAATGTTTTCATTAACAAAGTAACAATACTACCACTTTTTTTTAACATATTCAACTTTCTAACGTGTTTTCTAATTCCTAATAACAAACAGAAAATGTCACATAAATATTAGGTGGACTTTTATGTTAGTAATGGGATTCTCGTTGGTCTAAACTCTTAAGTTGACTAGAATATTAAATAAAAGTCTTTTCGTTCAGATTTTTGAACACAAATTTTTCAAGGGTTGGACTTCAAACCAAAAAAGTTGTTCTTAGTTATGATGTCACTGTGCCAGTCCGAAGTCTGCTATTCAAGATACAGGTCATGCCCTTTGAGAGTAAAAACTGTCATGAAATGGTTTTGTGGATCGTTCTTACATGCATTGAGGTATTTCTCTGTAATAGTTGATTTGTTTAATTCATATTTAATTTGTATTACAAAAAGAAGGTTCGCTTACGTATGTTAATAAATAAATAAATTTATTACAACAGAATTAAGTTTAGTTACACATAAAGAGGTGAACGAAATCTAAACAAATAGAGGTCGTTGATAAAAAAATATATGAAGAAAGAAAATATATTAACTTGAAAATAAAACAAAAAAGCTAACTTTCTTTTGAAGGTGCGACAACCAAAAGCAAGTAGGAGGGATCAAACGTGCGTGAATGTAAAGGGTCATTATGTGAAAGAAGTTTTTTTTTTCCTTTTTGGTGGGGCCATACGAAAACAACAAGAACTATACTGTTCATATCATCGCATTATATATTTTTTGATTGCAATACAGGATTAAATATTAATATAACAAAACTTTTAACATGTGTACTTCACGTTTATAACCACATTAAAGGTGCGCGCGCAATGCGACGGGACGACATTTTACATCCAACACATGTTTTTAATTTTTGTTATTCTTATAGTAATTGCACAGAAGTCTATTATATTTTTTTAATCTAAAATTTAAAAACTAAATAAATGAGTTTTGCATGACGACTTGTATATTTACGCATTAACTTATTGTACCTTATAAAATACAAATCAGTTCAACAAAAAATTTACACCAAAACATTTAAAAAATACACAGGTTACGATTGTAGTCTCAAAAACTTTTTAAAGATGATAGATTAAAAGATATAGCTGAAATTTTAAACCAAATTAAGTTTTTTTGGTTTATGGGTAGATAATGTAAAGTTTTATTTTATTTACAGTAAATGTAAGGTTATTATGTAATTAATTGTAAAGGGTAATCTGTAAATAATATTAAAAATACTATTTTACCCTTAAAAATTGTTGTATCTTATGCATTGAGTTAAGTAATTGTTCTTAATTTTATGGTATCTTAAAATACTCATCTCATATGCTTTATATATAGTCTAGATAAATAAATAAAAAAACTGAATAAAAATTTTCCTTATTATTAATCCAAGAAGGGGTTGAATAATTTTTTTGTCTTTATTTGTGTACAACTATTAAGCATCATAGTACAACAGGCTAATGCATATAGTCTCATCAAAAAGAGAGAGGGGGTGTGTTTCGGTGCATTAGAGAGAGAAAGTGTGCCGCTTTATCCCTCCCTGTGGCCACCCTCGTCGCTGGTGCTCTCTTTACCGTCACACTGTCGCCGCCTTCGTTTGACTGTTGCAAATGCCAGATCTAACTAGAAACCACCACTGTTGATCGAATCTTTTAGGGTGCCGACGACGATGCCTCTACCTCCTGGTCTTTTGTTCAGCGGTTCGACCGGCGGTGCATGCGTCGGCCTCACCGTTGTTAGTTGTGGGTGTTCTCGGGCGGGCTATCCCCGCTGGAGGTTGCCGCCTTTGCTGATGTTGTCACCTTCTGCTTTATGGGTTGATGTCGGACCCGATCGTTGCCTTGATTGTACTGGGTATCCCTTATTTAAAGAGAGAAATTGATGGGGTTTTCGGAGTGTGACAACCCTGATTTTGGGCCCAGAAAAAAAATTAGAAACCATAATAGGCCACACACTGGTCACATCTAAAGCCCATGTAATAGGCCCAACAAGATAAAACTCCTAGACCTGAATACACACATACCATAATGGGCTTAGGCCCATCAAACTTTAATCTGGTTATTAGGCCACGATGCTAAATGGGCTTGACCCACGAAACCATAATGGGCCAATTGGGCCATAGTATAGTATTGTTCGTGGACTACTAACACTAGTGGGCTCTGAGCCCGATGCCTTAGTGTTATTATGTACCAACTAGATGGATAAACAAAAGATGATTATAAATGAACCTTATTATTTAACAAACCAGAGTTAACTCAATAAGAAAGCAAATCAAGAACGACCGAATACCGAACTACATTGGAAAGAAATATATGAACTCAAATACGCGTACTACCAAAAAAATGTGTCAATAAATAAATAAATAAACAAAGTTATAAGTTATTAAATCACAACTCTAATTAATTATATAAAAACCTTTGCAAATCATAATGTAAGAATACAATTATAATAATAATAACTATAAACAAAATAATAAACCCACCTAATACTTACACCTTATAAATAAAACTAAAAATAACTATATAATAAATACTAAGTAAATAAATATTAGCTCACTCATAAACACATACATACATACATATATATATATATATATATATATATATATATATATATATATATATATATATATATATATATATATATTTACGGCACACATACATAGACATATGCATGCAAGCATGCGTACAAAATGTATATGCATGCATGCATGCGTACAAGAAACACACACACCCGACACACACACCCGATACACACATCCGTCACACACACACCCGTATGTATGTATATATATACATACATACAGCATACGGAACACACATACATATGTAAATACATACCGTTTTTTAAAAGAAAAGAAATACAAAATGATTTGTCCCATCACCACCCAATCCCATAATCCCTAGATCATCTAGGTTCCTAGAAACTTGCTCATGTACCCAAAATATTCATCAAATCCATCCATATATTGCTTGGACCAAGATTTTGAAATCCTAACCCCACCACCCTATACCCTTCGACCGAGAACCATCAACCAAACCACCATCACCACCCATTTTACTACTACACCTTCTTTTAATCTCTCAAAAACTCTCTCCAATATCATACTCACTTCTTACTCTCTTGCACTCAAAGAACAACAAACCTCAGGCCCCTTTGGAAGCAATACTCGACCACAAGAGCATAGCCATCAACATCCTTGAATCAAGGTAACACTACAAGGTTACAACTTCCTTACATCAAGTTTCTAACCCTCATTTCTTCCACATATGACCTGAACTAATATAATAATTTTGGCAGCCTCCTTCCATCGTTTCAAGCTCAATTGGCAGCCAACTTACTCACCTCGACTCACCTCACACGATAAGATAAACCGTGCTACCCGAAAACGTGTGAAATATAGCGTTTCATCATGTTGGTGACTCAACCAACCCCACGACACCTCCAACGTCTTGTGAAACTTTAAAACACTAAATATTTCAGTAAGTTAAAGATACACAATGTTTTCTCAAAACCCTTTTGCTCACAAATACGGTTTTAGCAAATATGACTCACCCGAAAACCTGACTTTTGCAAAAATATAAAAGTGTGATATCTAAGTCTAAAAACATTAAACTAAATATTTCAGGAAGTTACTTGAGACCATCTTAGGTTAAAAATAAAGTTTCATAAGCTAAGCCTTTGCATTTCACATTTTATAAATTATACAAAAACCCAAGAATATATGATTTTGAGATAAATAAAAGAAAGAAGTTGGGGATTTGATTTACTGGAATTAGAGGAGTATTTAGAAGCTACTTATGATATTAAAATATTTGGGAAGGTAAAATTCAGATTAAAACACTTAGAAATCCAAAACCGGGACTTAACGGACACTTAACGGAACTAACCGAAAAACTTAACGGAAATATCTAATATGCATAAAATCCGAATGTAAAAAATTTAAGTGGACTTATAATGATTTTAAATGCCTAAAAATTTAATTTCACAATTTATGGAGCTTGTTTGCTTGGTAAACAAAAATAGAAACGATATTCATGCTAAAATAGTAAAATTTCACAAAAACGTGCCCTTAAGCTAAAAAATGAAATCTCCAGAACCAAAATGTGATTCTAAGTATATTGAAGTATTATAGGACTTAAGTGTACAAAAATTTGACCTGAACCTAAGAACCCGTTAAAAATTGTAGCCTGAACGTTAAAATACCAAAACCGACATAAAATAACTCAAGACTTGAAAATATAGTATCTAATGTCCTAATAATGGTAAAAGTTAGCTACAAATCATATCTTATCATTTATAGAATTTTCTATGAATTTATACAAATTATAACGTTAAGTTAAGTGAAATAATGTCTCACTAGAAAGAAAAACAATAAATAAATTACAAAAACCTTTAAGTTATAAATACAACTTAAAAAGTCAATAAAATAATCAAACATACAAATACATTATGTAAGGCCCCGTTCCCGGGACGCTTACGGTTGGCCATTCATCGCACATAAAACATACATTTACATTTCATTAAGAAAACATCGCAGCGGAAACATTCAAAAATGACATCACATTTCATTATAAATACTTTTGCCCAATAATACATCATTATCCGGTTACAAAATACATGTTTGCATTATAACACAAAGGCCATATAATTGGATGCCATCCCAAAAGAGCCGAGTAGCTTCGCCATGCCATCCTCAGCAATCATTTACCTGCCAACTGGAAAATGCAATAAAAGTCAGCGTTGCTGAGTGAGTTCTAGTTTTAATAATAAAACATACTTTACTTTCATTAAAAACCCTTCCTTTATCATGCGATCATGCAACATACGTATACACAGATAATTTCATTATTATCTTTCATTACATTCATTATCTTCCATTCTTTCGTTCATTCTGTCTTCCGAGTCTTTTGCGACAACTTGGTCGCTCACCTCAATGGCAATCTCAATGATTGCTCGCTATCCGAGTCTTTTGCACCCCTAAGGTTGCTCACCCCAATTGCCCATCACGATAGCAAGCTATCCGAGTCTTTTGCAACAACAAGGTTGCTCACCCCAAGGCAACATCACGATAGCTCTTACTCGAGTCTTTTGCAACGACAAGGTTGCTCACCTCATAGGCAATCTAATGATTGCACTTCATCCGAGTCTTTTGCAACACAAAGTCGCTCACCCCAATAAATATGCTTGCAAGCCTTTCTTTCGTTCATTCATCATTCATTAATGCATGCATTCTTACTTCATGTTCCTCTTTCATTATCTTTCGCTTTACATTACATAATACTTCATTCATTCATTCATTCATTCATTAGCATGACATGTAAAGCCACAAGAAAGATAAGCATACATCATAATAAGGAACATATCATACACATTCATCATATCATCATACAGGGCAACATCATACATTCATAATATGCATAAACGTGCAACATCATCATCATCATCATCATCATGCCCTACATGTTCTCTAAGGCCATAATCATCCTCTTACATGCTCTTACGGGTTACTTTACGTCAAAACTTACATCTGCACCTTTCCCCCGAAGGCCAGAAGTCAAACTACACATTCCTTCGAGTGCAACAGCCCTGTTCGGGCGTATGGACACTCTTCAGTCGCATGGCCTCCATGCGACTGAACATCGTGCGACTGGACCCATGCGGATGGTCATCTATGCGAATGAACATCCAATCGTGCGTATGGACCTTGTGCGAATGGGATTACTGCGAATGGGCACCTATGCGACTAACCTCATGCGTATGGACTCATGCGACTAAGCATCTATGCGACTGAACCCTCAGTCGTACAACCCTCATGCGACTGGACTCCCAGTCGTGCGACTGAACCCCAATCGTGCGAATGAACCTTCAATCGCCTTCATTCGGCCGTATGGCCTTCATTCGGTCGCCTAGCCCTAGCTGATGCAGAATGGAGTTCATCCCGAACCCAATCTGCCATTTTCGGCCTCCAAGCTCATCCAAACCCATTCTAAGCCTAAATCAACCCTCCTGGACCTTAGGAATGCATACCTTAACCCCATACAAGCACACCCAAGCTCGAAATCATACTCTAAACACATCATACACATCACACCCAAATGGGTCAAACACACACACACATAAAAACGGGTTTTGAACACTTTCCAGACCCAAAATCAGTTGAAAACAAGTAAAAGTGGGGTCCTAGAACTCACACAATCGAGCACAAAGACAAGAGCTTCGATTTGGCTTGCCACTCGACGGATTTGGACACTCGAATCACCCGAATCAACCCTTTTCTCCCTTTTTCTCTCCTTTCTCTCTTCTCTCTTCTTTGGTGGATGAAATGTGTGAAGTGTGGGGAGAGTGGGCTGCCCTCTCCCTACACATATCACCACATTACCCGACTTTTCTTCGTTGGCGAGTTTGGTCCCTCGACTTTGGACTTTATTTCTTTTCTTTCTTCGTCGGCTTCAAAATAATAAATTTCCGGGTGTTACAAGTCCACCCCCCTTAAATAGGTTTCGTCCCCGAAACCTGTCATTCCTCGAACAAACGTGGATAACGTTGTCTCATTTCTTCCTCAGTCTCCCATGTTGACTCGGATCCCTTCCTGTGCTTCCACTGTACTCGCACAAGAGGAACCACTTTATTCCTTAGCCTTTTCTCCTTTCGGTCGATGATTGCCACTGGTTGCTCCACATAATTGAGCCGTTCATCTACTTCGATATCTTCCAATGGGACAATCATATCTTCATCTGCTAAGCACTTCCTTAGATGAGATACATGGAATGTCGGGTGAATTCCACTTAACTCATCTGGCAACTCCAGTCTATAGGCCACCTCTCCTACTCGAGCAATGATTCGGAAAGGGCCTATATACCTTGGGCTCAACTTGCCCCGCTTTCGGAAGCGAATGATACCCTTCCAAGGTGAGACCTTCAACATAACCCGGTCACCCACCTGGAACTCGATCGGCCTGCGCCGTTTGTCAGCATACGACTTCTGTCTATCTTTGGCTGCCTTCATGAAGGCTTTGATCTTCTCAAGCTTCTCAGTCGTAGCCTCAATTACCTCGACGCTTCCCAATTCCTTCTGACCAATATCACCCCAACAAACGGGTGTTCTGCATCTCCTACCGTATAGCATCTCATATGGAGGCATACCAATGCTGGCATGATAGCTGTTGTTGTATGAGAATTCGGCTAACGGTAGGTGGTCATCCCAACTTCCACCAAAATCAATCACACATGCCCGAAGCATGTCTTCCAACGTCTGAATGGTCCTTTCGGACTGACCATCAGTCTGGGGATGATAAGCCGTGCTAATATGCAACTTCGTCCCCATAGCATCGTGGAACTTCTTCCAGAATTTAGATGTAAACCGAGTGTCGCGATCCGACACAATAGACACCGGCACACCATGACGAGTCACAATTTCCTTGATGAACAGATCAGCCAACCTCTCAGATGAATATGTCTCGCGGATCGGTAAGAAGTGAGCACTCTTCGTCAAACGATCAACTATCACCCATATGGCATCATACCCTTTCGGGGTACGCGGCAGCTTTGTAATGAAATCCATGGTGATGTGCTCCCACTTCCATTCCGGTATATCCAAAGGTTGTATCTTCCCATACGGCTTTTGGTGCTCAGCCTTCACCTGTAAGCAAGTAAGGCACTTACTCACATACTCCACCACGTCGCGCTTCATACCCGGCCACCAATAATCTTTCTTCATATCATGATACATTTTCGTGGCACCAGGATGAATGGAGTACCGAGTCTTGTGAGCTTCATCCATTATCTTCACCCGTAGATCCCCAAAACGAGGAATCCACACACGATCGAATCGGGTTCTAACACCGAACGTGTTTTCACCCAATTCTCCAACCAAACCTCTCATTCTTTCAGAGTTAAGATGATCTTCTTTCAATGCCTCATCTTGAAACTCTTTAACCTGCTTCATCACATCGGAGGTCATGATCAGCTGATACGCTTTCACCCGAATCGGCTCGGGCCTCTCTTTCCGGCTAAGGGCATCAGCCACCACGTTGGCTTTGCCCGGATGGTAGTGGATCTCACAATCATAATCCTTTATAAGTTCCAACCACCGCCTCTGCCTCATGTTCAAATCCTTCTGCTCAAAGAAGTACTTCAGGCTCTTGTGGTCAGTGAATATGGTGCACTTCGTCCCGTAGAGGTAGTGCCTCCAAATCTTCAATGCAAAGACCACGGCTGCTAGCTCCAAGTCATGAGTAGGATAATTGACCTCATGAACCTTCAACTGTCGGGATGCATAGGCTATAACCTTTCCTCTCTGCATTAACACACACCCCAACCCCGAGTAAGAAGCATCGGAATAAACACCAAGTCTTCACTTCCATCGGGTAATGACAGAACAGGAGCTTGAGTCAATCTCGCCTTCAATTCTTCAAACGCCTTCTCTTGAGCTTGACCCCATACAACTTCACATCTTTTCGGGTCAACTTGGTTAGTGGAGAAGCAATCTTAGAGAAGTCTTGGATGAATCTTCTGTAGTAGCCCGCCAAACCCAAGAAACTGCGAATCTCGGATGGCGTCTTTGGTGACTTCCATTGCATAACCGCCTCCACTTTCGCCGGGTCCACCATTATCCCGTCAGGATTAACCACGTGACCCAAGAACTGAACTTCGCGCAACCAGAACGCGCACTTGGAGAATTTTGCGTACAACTTCTCCCTTCTCAGCGTTTCTAGAACTTCCCGAATGTGACCGGCGTGCTCTGCTTCGCTCCTCGAGTAAATCAGGATATCATCAATAAACACGATCACTGATTTATCCAACATAGGCCGACACACACGGTTCATCAGATCCATAAAAGCAGCTGGCGCGTTGGTCAAGCCAAAAGACATGACAAGAAACTCGTAGTGACCATAGCGCGTACGGAAAGCTGTTTTAGGAATGTCTTGCTCCTTCACCTTCAACTGATGGTAACCAGATCGAAGATCTATCCTTGAAAACCAACTGGCACCCTGAAGCTGATCGAACAAATCATCTATCCTCGGTAAGGGGTATCGGTTCTTCACTGTCAACTTGTTCAGCTCGCGGTAGTCGATGCACATCCTCATACTACCGTCCTTCTTCTTTACAAACAGGACCGGAGCACCCCAAGGAGAGATACTCGGTCTAATGAACCCCTTATCAAGCAGCTCTTGCAACTGTTCCATCAACTCTTTCATCTCGGTCGGAGCCAACCGATACGGTGCCTTGGCAACAGGTTGGGCACCCGGTATCAGATCAATCTGAAACTCGATCTCCCTGTCGGGTGGCACTCCTGATAAATCTTCTGGAAACACATTTGGAAAGTCACACACAACCGGTACATCGGCTAGTTGTGGTGTTGGCGTATCCACGTCCTTTACATAGGCCAAGTAGGCACTACATCCACGCCTCATACACTTTCCCGCCACCGCCATCGAGATCACCTTCGGAATCGTAGTAACCCGATCACCATAAACCATCACTGAACTACCGTCGGGCGCCAACAACTGAATCATCTTCTTGCGACACACAATGTTCGCCTCGAAGTCCGCTAACCAATCCATCCCGAGAACCAAGTCAAAACCACCTAAGGTCATCACAAACGGTCTAACAGGAAACTTATGACCCTCAAGCTCCACATCACAATTCTCTATCATCTCAGAAATCCTGGTAGACTTACCTATGGCAGTTTCTACATCGAAGGGCGCATCAACACATCTACTACTAACAGGCAGCTTAGCACAGAAAGCAGCAGAAATAAAACTTTTACTTGCACCAGAATCAAATAACACAGAAGCTAAAGTTTGGTTCACCAGAAACGTACCGGACACGACATCAGGGTCCGTTCTAGCTTCCTCCTGTGTCATGGTGAATGCCCTGGCGCTCGCCCTCGGTCCATCACCTCCCGTCCTCTTTGCCCCTGAACTCTCAGCCCTCGGCTTCTTACAATCTTTGAGCACGTGACCCTCTTCACCACAGTTAAAGCATCGGACCGCACGACAGTCCTTTGCCATGTGCCCCGCCTTTCCACACCTGAAGCACAAGTTCGACCCAAACCTGCACTCTCCGCTGTGCTCCCGTCCACATTTACCACACCTTCTCGTCCCGCACCAGACATGACCACACGGCGATCATCCACCCGTGCCTTCTTATTACCCGTCGAGGCATTACCCCGACCAAACCACTTCCCCTGCCAGTTCCGGTCACCACCGCTCTTTCTGCCACCATCAGTCACCACCACCGTCCTCTCATCATACAATCTTCCCGCCAAATCCACCGCCGACCTAAACGTGCTCGGCCGGGCGGCGATCATGTGCCTGCGAATATCCGCCGGCAAACCCTGTATATACCTCTTGATCTTTCGGGACAGAGGTGTCACTTGATCCGGCACCAGACGTGCCATCTCGTTGAACTTCGTGGTGTACTGTTGGTGTGTCATGGTTCCCGCCTCCAGTTGCAGAAACTCCCTTTCAACCTTATCCATTTCCCGGTGAGGACAAAACTCCTCGATCACCATCTTCTTCAGTTCGGGCCACCTCATTCGCCCGATCGCCCGATTACCCTCTGCTTGGACAATGTTGTCCCACCAGCATAGTGCCGAGTCCACGAAGGAGTGGGTGGCAAACTTGACTTTCTGATCTTCTCGGCACTCGCTGATGTCGAGAACAGCCTCCATTTCTCTCACCCATCGGTGAGCAGCAGCAGCATTGCCATTACCATCAAAAGTTGGGGGCTTGCATCTCATGAACACCCCGTAGTTACAGCCTCGTGCCACCTCTCGCACAGGCTCCTCTTCCTCTTCCTCCTCATTATCGGAGAAAATCGTTTCAGGCTCCGGTTGCTCCCCCGAGGCCCGATTTCTCTCCTTCCTTTCCCCTTCCTTCACAACCTTGATGACTTCGGTCACCACAGACGGTAAGATTGTCTGCATGACCTGGTGTACTTCCTCCACGACAACAGCCTCCTTTACCGAGGCCCTCAAGTTCGCACTCTCATCCCCAGCTTCTGGATGAGGGGTCTCAGGTTCTGCAGGAACCTCTTTCTCAGCTCTAGGCCTTCCTCTTTTAGGGCGTGGTTCAGCAACAGGGCCATCACGGCCTCCACCCCTAGAAGCTCTAGAAGATCTACCACCAGCCATTCTCTATCACACTGAAAGATTCAAACACCAACACGGTCATTCAAGGAAACAACTCAGTTTATGTCAAGTATAGTAAGTCCCTAATTACAGTGGCCAGTTGTGATTAGCCACTTACTGTACTCTTCATACCCCAAGTATTACCTGTCCTGACTACATCAGTATTCAAATCTACATACAACACATAACATATACCATGCGCACATAAAACCGGTTAACTTTAAGAAAATACCTGATGGCACGCAGCTACTACTCAGTTTGGCATCCCATTCCCTTTCGTCCCATTCTCAGTTTAAGTTAAGGTTTATTTTGAAAATTTACCCATTTCACTTAAACTTTGGCTCTGATACCAACTTGTAAGGCCCCGTTCCCGGGACGCTTACAGTTGGCCATTCATCGCACATAAAACATACATTTACATTTCATTAAGAAAACATCGCAGCGGAAACATTCAAAAATGACATCACATTTCATTATAAATACTTTTGCCCAATAATACATCATTATCCGGTTACAAAATACATGTTTGCATTATAACACAAAGCCATATAATTGGATGCCATCCCAAAAGAGCCGAGTAGCTTCGCCATGCCATCCTCAGCAATCATTTACCTGCCAACTGGAAAATGCAATAAAAGTCAGCGTTGCTGAGTGAGTTCTAGTTTTAATAATAAAACATACTTTACTTTCATTAAAAACCCTTCCTTTATCATGCGATCATGCAACATACGTATACACAGATAATTTCATTATTATCTTTCATTACATTCATTATCTTCCATTCTTTCGTTCATTCTGTCTTCCGAGTCTTTTGCGACAACTTGGTCGCTCACCTCAATGGCAATCTCAATGATTGCTCGCTATCCGAGTCTTTTGCACCCCTAAGGTTGCTCACCCCAATTGCCCATCACGATAGCAAGCTATCCGAGTCTTTTGCAACAACAAGGTTGCTCACCCCAAGGCAACATCACGATAGCTCTTACTCGAGTCTTTTGCAACGACAAGGTTGCTCACCTCATAGGCAATCTAATGATTGCACTTCATCCGAGTCTTTTGCAACACAAAGTCGCTCACCCCAATAAATATGCTTGCAAGCCTTTCTTTCGTTCATTCATCATTCATTAATGCATGCATTCTTACTTCATGTTCCTCTTTCATTATCTTTCGCTTTACATTACATAATACTTCATTCATTCATTCATTCATTCATTAGCATGACATGTAAAGCCACAAGAAAGATAAGCATACATCATAATAAGGAACATATCATACACATTCATCATATCATCATACAGGGCAACATCATACATTCATAATATGCATAAACGTGCAACATCATCATCATCATCATCATCATGCCCTACATGTCTCTAAGGCCATAATCATCCTCTTACATGCTCTTACGGGTTACTTTACGTCAAAACTTACATCTGCACCTTTCCCCCGAAGGCCAGAAGTCAAACTACACATTCCTTCGAGTGCAACAGCCCTGTTCGGGCGTATGGACACTCTTCAGTCGCATGGCCTCCATGCGACTGAACATCGTGCGACTGGACCCATGCGGATGGTCATCTATGCGAATGAACATCCAATCGTGCGTATGGACCTTGTGCGAATGGGATTACTGCGAATGGGCACCTATGCGACTAACCTCATGCGTATGGACTCATGCGACTAAGCATCTATGCGACTGAACCCTCAGTCGTACAACCCTCATGCGACTGGACTCCCAGTCGTGCGACTGAACCCCAATCGTGCGAATGAACCTTCAATCGCCTTCATTCGGCCGTATGGCCTTCATTCGGTCGCCTAGCCCTAGCTGATGCAGAATGGAGTTCATCCCGAACCCAATCTGCCATTTTCGGCCTCCAAGCTCATCCAAACCCATTCTAAGCCTGAATCAACCCTCCTAGACCTTAGGAATGCATACCTTAACCCCATACAAGCACACCCAAGCTCGAAATCATACTCTAAACACATCATACACATCACACCCAAATGGGTCAAACACACACACACATAAAAACGGGTTTTGAACACTTTCCAGCCCCAAAATCAGTTGAAAACAAGTAAAAGTGGGGTCCTAGAACTCACACAATCGAGCACAAAGACAAGAGCTTCGATTTGGCTTGCCACTCGACGGATTTGGACACTCGAATCACCCGAATCAACCCTTTTCTCCCTTTTTCTCTCCTTTCTCTCTTCTCTCTTCTTTGGTGGATGAAATGTGTGAAGTGTGGGGAGAGTGGGCTGCCCTCTCCCTACACATATCACCACATTACCCGACTTTTCTTCGTTGGCGAGTTTGGTCCCTCGACTTTGGACTTTATTTCTTTTCTTTCTTCGTCGGCTTCAAAATAATAAATTTCCGGGTGTTACACATTACAATAGTCACTTGAACCGTGAACCGAAACACGTTAAAATATAAAATAACCTAAGCACCAAGCCTAGGGCCACAACGATTACATTCAGGAACTAAATAATACTTTAATACATTAAAATATAGATATAACCTACCATATGGCCCTCCCGAAAATTGAAAGAATGAAACCTTTCAACATAACACCTTGAAAGGCCTAAACCAAAAACAAACTCTTGAACAAGTTAAGAAAGACTTAAGGGACATAAAAAGTAACTCACTACAGTATCTAAAACCACTTGAAATAATAAAAACCAATTAGGAATAACTAAATTGCAAAAGTTCTAAAATAATGGTTAAAATCGACAATTTAGTAAGTTGAGGGACCAATCTTTCCAATAAATTAAACTTTACTGTTTTGGGACCAAAACTTACCTAAGACCATTAGTATAATCTAAAATCATGATTTAATAACTTTAATAGCACCACTAACTAAATCAAGACTTCGAACTTCAAGGTCTAAAACAAATTACACACGTGTAACATAAGTCACCAAATCGCGTAGGGTAAACCTGAACTACGAGTGTTGGGCTCAAAAGTAACTGATTTAACTTGAAAACTAATATTTACAAAAATGAACTTAGGAACTCTAATTCGCGAAAACCTACTCTAGGAACTAACTAAGGTGAGTCTCACAACCTCCTTTTTACTTGAACTGTTTTGGGGTGGAATGCACACTCTTTTAAATCATTATTATGGTGCAACAAATTTTGCTCTTGTCCATGAACATGTGCATAATCATTAACTCCATTGGGAGTCGCGTGGTTTGTGGATAGTACTATTTAGGGAATCTTGCGCACACAATGGGCCCTTTGGACAGGGAAACCCCCTATTGAGATTTAAAATCATTGTATCACAAACTAATGTAGATTATATATGCTTAGCAGGGCCCACTTAAGCCCATAACAATAATGGGTATGGGTTAGGGGATATTCTAGCACTCGAGAGGGTCGCCCGGGTCCAGGTTTGATTGTGATACTTTCTTTCATGCACCATTACTACTGTTATCTTATTTTATGAATTGTGATAAGTCTTGTGTCATAAACTTATGAGCTCACCAACATATTGTTGACGTGTTTTGGGTGTGTATTTCAGGAGAAGAATGAAATTACCAAGTGAACATGGATAGGAGTAACCTAGTCAGACATTTGGAGATTAGCCACCACCTATTTTCTAAACATTATTCATTTGAGGCAATTGACTGAAATTTATGTAATTTGGGATTTACAAAAGAATTTGACTAGTATTGGTATTGTTATGAATGATTGGACATTAATTAATTAAGTTATGTTTATTTTCTGCTACATTATGTTGTTATCAGTCGGTCACAGCCGGACCCGGTCAACGGGGTGTGACACGGAGGGTGTGTGATGTTGCTCCTGCTGATGGCGGCGGTCGCCACCCTCTAGGGTTTACGGATCTGGGTGGCCCTGCCGTCAGCGATACCGCTTTGTGGTTGTTTTTTCGTTCCGATGCATGTCTTGCCTTCCCGATTTCTTTTTATTTGGGCATCTCTGCTAGTCAATGTTGTCACTGGCGGTGGTTCGTCGCCATCACGAGCTTGATAATGGCGTACCATAGTGGCAGTGGTGATGTTCGTGATAGTTATTTGGTCTGTCATTATATGTGACTGATTTTGGTTGGGTATACAATGATGTCGATAACGATGAGCCGTCGCTCATCCGAGACACTGTGGTTGGGTATGCTATTTTAGTATTTTTCAGTCATGGCTATGATTGGAGTGCAAAACCAGTATTGGTTGTTATGGCTTGGCGGTCGTTTACGGTATGCAACCAAACCAAACAACGGGTCTAAACACAATTGGTGCTAGGTTATTATTGAGGTAAGTTGTTTGCAGTTTCGGTGTATGCTTGGCAATGATTGTATTCCAAAAAAAATCCATTACGGTGGCGTGTCAACCGGATATGGTCTGTAGCCGTAATTGGATTTCGATTCTGAGCCACTAATTTTTTTATGATAACGGCTGTGATGGATTATCTGAGCCATGGGTTATATGTGACACCCTACACATATCCCACATCGGTCGTGGACAGGAGAGATTCATGGTTCATAAGGAATGTCCTGCCTCTAACATCAACAACGCGTTTTGGGCGTATTGGCTTTGGATGAGAGGAGAACTCCACAGTTAAGCGTGCTCAGGTGGGGCAGTCCAGAATGGGTGACCTCCCTGGGAAGTTTTCATCCGGGCAACCAAAAGCAAATCCGTGAGCTCCTCGTGGGCAAAGCGGACAATATTGTTGGTTGTGAGGGGGCCGGGTGTTTACAGAATGGTATCAGAGCCACTCCTATGCCGTTCGGGGTGTGGGACATACCTCACCAAGGATGGTGACTTCTCGGGCTCATCGAGGACGATGAGTCCAAACGGGGGGTGCTTGTGACACCCTACACATATCCCACATCGGCCATGGACAGGAGAGATTCCTGGTTCATAAGGAATGTCCTGCCTTTACATCAACAACGCGTTTTGGGCGTATTGGCTTTGGATGAGAGGAGAACTCCCCAGTTAAGCGTGCTCAGGTCGGGCAGTCCAGGGATGGGTGACCTCCCTGGGAAGTTTTCACCCGGGCAACCAAAAGCAAATCCGTGAGCTCCTCGTGGCAAAGCGGACAATTGTTGGTGTGAGGGGCCGGGTGTTACATTATAGCCTCTCCATCATGACCACCACCATACAACCATTATCACGGACACGTATTAACCACCACTATCATCATCTAACCACCATCATGACCAACGCCTAACAACCACCACAATCACTATCGTCTAACCATCACCATACCTCCATCATCACTAACGCCTAACAACCACCATCATCACCATTCCCTTACCACCATCGATTAAAACGATGAGCCAGCACCTCTCCCATGTTTAGATCTCATCGAAAAACACATGGAGTTTAACTCTCGATGATGGTGATAGTTGCACCTGTCATGAGCCTACACTCACCACGCGTAAGTCTCTCCCACACACGTAACTCTCGATGATGGTGATGGTTGAACCTACGATGAGCCTACCCTCAACGCTAGTAGGTCTTTCCCACACTCGTAACTCTCGATGATATTGGTGGTTGCACCTTTGTTGATGATGGAGCGTTGATGATGGCATCGCCGAACTTGTGGCGAAAGGGGGACAGTGGCGATGTTCTTGGTGAGTTTGTCTCAAGTGTTGTAAGGCCCCGTTCCCGGGACGCTTACAGTTGGCCATTCATCGCACATAAAACATACAATTACATTTCATTAAGAAAACATCGCAGCGGAAACATTCAAAAAATGACATCACGTTTCATTATAATTACTTTTGCCAAATAATACATCATTATCCGGTTACAAAATTCATGTTTGCATTACATCACAAAAGCTATATAATTGGATGCCATCCCAAAAAGCCGAGTAGCCTCGCCGTGCCATCCTCAGCAATCCTTTACCTGCCAACTGGAAAATGCAATAAAAGTCAGCGTTGCTGAGTGAGTTCTAGTTTTAATAATAAAACATACTTTACTTTCATTGAAAACCGTTCCTTTTATCATGCGATCATGCAACATATGTATACACAGATAATTTCATTATTATCTTTCATCTCATTCATTATCTTCCATTCTTTTTGTTCATTCAGTCTTCCGAGTCTTTTGCGACAACATGGTCGCTCACCTCAATGGCAATCTCAATGATTGCACGCTATCCGAGTCTTTTGCACCCCTAAGGTTGCTCACCCCAATTGCCCATCACGATAGCAAGCTATCCGAGTCTTTTGCAACAACAAGGTTGCTCACCCCAAGGCAACATTACGATAGCACTTTACTCGAGTCTTTTGCAACGACGAGGTTGCTCACCTCATAGGCAATCTCAATGATTGCACTTCATCCGAGTCTTTTGCAACACAAAGTCGCTCACCCCAATATATATGTGCTTGCAAGCCTTTCTTTCATTCATTCATCATTCATTAATGCATGCATTCTTACTTCATGTTCCTCTTTCATTATCTTTCGCTTTACATTATATAATACTTCATTCATTCATTCATTCATTAGCATGACATGTAAAGCCACAAGAAAGATAAGCATACATCATAATAAGAAACATATCATACACATTTTCATCATCATATAGGGCGACATCATACATTCATAATATGCATAACATGCAACATCATCATCATCATGCCCTACATGCTCTCTAAGGCCATAACCATCCTCTTACATGCTCTTACGGTTACTTTACTCAAAACTTACATCTGCACCTTTCCCCCGAAGGCCAGAAGTCAAACTACACATTCCTTCGAGTGCAACAGCCCTATTCGGGCGTATGGACACCCTTCAGACGCATGGCCTCCATGCGACTGAACATCATGCGACTGGACTCATGCGGATGGACATCCATGCGAATGAACATCCAAGCGTGCGTATGGACCTCGTACGAATGGGATTACTGCGACTGGACACCTATGCGACTAACCTCATGCGAATGAACTCATGCGACTAAGCATCTATGCGACTGAACCCCCAGTCGTACAACCCTCATGCGACTGGACTCCCAGTCGTGCGAATGAGCCCCAATTGTGCGAATGGCCTTCAATCGCCCTCATTCGGCCGTATGGCCTTCATTCGCCTCCTAGCCCTAGCTGATGCAGAATGGAGTTCATCCCGAACCCAATCTGCCATTTTCGGCCTCCAAGCTCATCCAAACCCATTCTAAGCCTAAATCAACCCTCCTGGACCTTAGGAATGCATACCTTAACACCATACAAGCACACCCAAGCCCGAAAACATACACTAAACACATCATTCACATCACACCCAAATGGGTCAAACACACACATACACAAAAACGGGTTTTGCACATTTTCCAGCCCCAAAATCGGTTGAAAACTAGTAAAAGTGGGGTCCTAGAACTCACACAATCGAGCACAAAGACAAGAGCTTCGATTTGGCTTGCCACTCGACGGATTTGGACACCCGAATCACCCGAAACACCACTTTTCTCCCTTTTTCTCTTCTTTCTCTCTTCTCCTCCTCTCAAATCTGAAATATGTGAAGTGTGGGGAGAGTGGGCTGCCCTCTCCCTACACATATCACCCCATTACCCAACTTTTCTTTGTTGGCG
The DNA here is from genome assembly GCA_025215565.1 of Flaveria ramosissima. Lineage (NCBI taxonomy): Eukaryota > Viridiplantae > Streptophyta > Magnoliopsida > Asterales > Asteraceae > Flaveria > Flaveria ramosissima. The sequence goes on along the minus strand of CM046043.1, from coordinate 10,678,740 downwards.
AGTTTGGTCCCTCGACTTTGGACTTATTTCTTTTCTTTCTTCGTCGGCTTCAAAATAATAAATTTCCGGGTGTTACAAGTCCACCCCCCTTAAATAGGTTTCGTCCCCGAAACCTGTTATTCTTCGAACAAACGTGGATAATGTTGTCTCATTTCTTCCTCAGTCTCCCACGTTGACTCGGATCCCTTCCTGTGCTTCCACTGTACACGCACAAGAGGAACCACTTTATTCCTTAGCCTTTTCTCCTTTCGGTCGATGATTGCCACTGGTTGCTCCACATAATTGAGCCGTTCATCTACTTCGATATCTTCCAATGGGACACTCATATCTTCATCTGCTAAGCACTTCCTTAGATGAGATACATGGAATGTCGGGTGAATTCCACTTAACTCATCTGGCAACTCCAGTTATAGGCTACCTCTCCTGCTCGAGCAATGATTCGGAAAGGGCCTATATACCTTGGGATCAACTTGCCCCGCTTTCGGAAGCGAATGATACCCTTCCAAGGTGAGACCTTCAACATAACCCGGTCACCCACCTGGAACTCAATCGGCCTGCGCCTTTTATCAGCATACGACTTCTGTCTGTCTTTGGCTGCCTTCATGAAGGCTTTGATCTTCTCAAGCTTCTCAGTCGTAGCCTCGATTACCTCGACGCTCCCCAATTCCTTCTGACCAATATCACCCCAACAAACGGGCGTTCTGCATCTCCTACCGTATAGCATCTCATATGGGGGCATACCAATGCTGGCATGATAACTGTTGTTGTATGAGAATTCAGCTAACGGTAGGTGGTCATACCAACTTCCACCAAAATCGATCACACATGCACGAAGCATGTCTTCCAGCGTCTGAATGGTCCTTTCTGACTGACCATCAGTCTGGGGATGATAAGCCGTGCTAATATGTAACCTCGTCCCCAAAGCATCGTGGAACTTCTTCCAGAATTTAGATGTAAACCGAGTGTCGCGATCCGACACAATAGACACCGGCACACTATGACGAGTCACAATCTCTTTGATAAACAGATCAGCCAACCTCTCAGATGAATATGTCTCTCGCGGATCGGTAGGAAGTGAGCACTCTTCGTCAAACGATCAACTATCACCCATATGGCATCGTACCCTTTCGGAGTACGCGGCAGCTTGGTAATGAAATCCATGGTGATGTGCTCCCACTTCCATTCCGGTATATCCAAAGGTTGTATCTTCCCATACGGCTTTTGATGCTCGGCCTTCATCTGTAAGCAAGTAAGGCACTTACTCACGTACTCCACCACATCGCGCTTCATACCCGGCCACCAATAATCTTTCTTCATATCATGGTACATCTTCGTGGCACCAGGATGAATGGAGTACCGAGTCTTGTGAGCTTCATCCATTATCTTCCCCCGTAGATCCCCAAAACGAGGAATCCACACACGATCGAATCGGGTTCTAACACCGAACGTGTTTTCACCCAATTCTCCAACCAACCTCTCATTCTTTCAGAGTTAAGATGATCTTCTTTCAATGCCTCATCTTGAAACTCTTTAACCTGCTTCATCACATCGGAGGTCATGATCAGCTGATACGCTTTCACCCGAATCGGCTCGGGCCTCTCTTTCCGGCTAAGGGCATCACCCCACGTTGGCTTTGCCCGGATGGTAGTGGATCTCACAATCATAATCCTTATAAGGTTCCAACCACCGCCTCTGCCTCATGTTCAAATCCTTCTGCTCAAAGAAGTACTTCAGGCTCTTGTGGTCAGTGAATATGGTGCACTTCGTCCCGTAGAGGTAGTGCCTCCAAATCTTTAACGCAAAGACCACGGCTGCCAGCTCCAAGTCATGAGTAGGATAATTGACCTCATGAACCTTCAACTGTCGGATGCATAGGCTATAACCTTTCCTCTCTGCATTAACACACACCCCAACCCCGAGTAAGAAGCATCGAATAAACCGCCAATCTTCACTTCCATCGGGTAATGACAGAACAGGAGCTTGAGTCAATCTCGTCTTCAATTCTTCAAACGCCTTCTCTTGAGCTTGACCCCATACGAACTTCACCTCTTTTCGGGTCAACTTAGTTAGTGGAGAAGCAATCTTGGAGAAGTCTTGAATAAATCTTCTGTAGTAGCCCGCCAAACCCAAGAAACTGCGAATCTCGATGGCGTCTTTGGCGACTTCCATTGCATAACCACCTCCACTTTGCCGGTCCACCATAATCCCATCGGGATTCACCACGTGACCCAAGAACTGAACTTCGCGCTACCAGAACGCACACTTGGAGAATTTAGCATACAGCTTCTCCCTTCTTACGTCTCTAGAACTTCCCGAATGTGACCGGTTGCTCTGCTTCGCTCCTCGAGTAAATCAGGATATCATCAATAAACATAATCACTGATTTATCCAACATAGGCCGACACACACGTTTCATCAAATCCATAAAAGCAGCTGGCGCGTTGGTCAAGCCAAAGGACATGACAAGAAACTCGTAGTGACCATAGCGCGTTCGGAAAGCTGTTTTAGGAATATCCTGCTCCTTCACCTTCAACTGATGGTAACCAGATCGAAGATCTATCTCGAAAACCAACTGGCACCCTGAAGCTGATCGAACAAATCATCAATCCTCGTAAGGGGTATCGGTTCTTCACTGTCAACTTGTTCAGCTCGCGGTAGTCGATGCACATCCTCATACTACCGTCCTTCTTCTTTACAAACAGGACCGGAGCACCCCAAGGAGAGATACTCGGTCAATGAACCCCTTATCAAGCAGCTCTTGCAACTGCTCCATCATTCTTTCATCTCGGTCGGAGCCAACCGATACGGTGCCTTGGCGACAGGTTGAGCACCCGGTATCAGATCAATCTGAAACTCGATCTCTCTGTCAGGTGGCACTCCTGATAAGTCTTCTGGAAACACATCCGGAAAGTCACACACACCGGTCGGTACATCGGCTAGTTGTGGTGTTGGCGTATCCACATCCTTTACATAGGCCAAGTAGGCACTACATCCACGCCTCATACACTTTCCCGCCACCGCCATCGAGATCACTTCGGAATCGTAGTAACCCGATCACCATACACTGTCACTGAACTACCGTTAGGCGCCAACAACCGAATCATCTTCTTGCGACACACAATGTTCGTCTCGAAGTCCGCTAACCATCCATCCCAAGAACCAAATCAAAACCACCTAAGGTCATCACAAACGGTCTAACAGGAAACTTATGACCCTCGAGCTCCACATCACAATTCTCTATCATCTCAAAAATCCTGGTAGACCTACCTATGGCAGTTTCTACATCGAAGGTGCATCAACACATCTACTACTAACGGGCAGCTTAACACAGAAAGCACAGCAGAAATAAAACTCCTACTAGCACCAGAATCAAATAACACAGAAGCTAAAGTTTGGTTCACCAGAAACGTACCGGACACGACATCAGGGTCCGTTCTAGCTTCCTCCTGTGTCATGGTGAATGCCCGGCGCTCGCCGCCTCGGTCCATCACCTCCCGTCCTCTTTGCCCCTGAACTCTCAGCCCTCGGCTTCTTACAATCTTTGAGCATGTGACCCTCTTCGCCACAGTTAAAGCATCGGACCGCACGACAGTCCTTTGCCATGTGTCCCGCCTTTCCACACCTGAAGCACAAGTTCGACCCAAACCTGCACTCCCCGCTGTGCTCCCGTCCACATTTACCACACCTTCTCGACCCCGCACCTGACGTGACCACACGGCGATCATCCACCCGTGCCTTCTTATTACCGTCGAGGCATTACCCCGACCAAACCTCTTCCTCTGCCAGTTCCGGTCACCACCGCTCTTCCTGCCACCATCAGTCACCACCCCGTCCTCTCATCATACAATCTTCCTGCCAAATCCACCGCCGACCTAAACGTGCTCGGCCGGGCGGCGATCATGTGCCTGCGAATATCCGCCGGCAATCCCTGTATATACCTCTTGATCTTTCGGACAGAGGCGTCACTTGATCTGGCACCAGACGTGCCATCTCATTGAACTTCGTGTGTACTGTTGGTGGGTCATGGTTCCCGCCTCCAGTTGCAGAAACTCTCTCTCAACCTTATCCATTTCCCGATGAGGACAAAACTCCTCGATCACCATCTTCTTCAGTTCGGGCCACCTCATTCTCCCGATCGCCCGATTACCCTCTGCTTGGACAATGTTGTCCCACCAGCAGAGTGCCGAGTCCACGAAGAGTGGGTGGCAAACTTGACTTTCTGATCTTCTCGGCACTCGCTGATGTCGAGAACAGCCTCCATTTCTCTCACCCATCGGTGAGCAGCAGCAGCATTGCCATTACCGTCAAAAGTAGGGGTTTGCATCTCATAAATACCCCTAGTTACAGCCTCGTGCCACCTCCCGCACAGCTCCTCTTCCTCTTCCTCCTCATTATCGGAGAAAATCGTTTCAGGCTCCGGTTGCTCCCCCGAGACCCGTTTTCTCTCCTTCCTCTCTCCCTCCTTCACAGCTTTGATGACTTCGGTCACCACAGACGGTAAGATCGTCTGCATGACCTGATGCACTTCCTCAACAACAGCCTCCTTTACCGAGGCCCTCAAGTTCGCACTCTCATCCCCAGCTTCTGGATGAGGAGTCTCAGGTTCTGCAGGAACCTCTTTCTCAGCTCTAGGCCTTCCTCTTTTAGGGCGTGGTTCAGCAACAGGGCCATTACGGCCTCCACCCCTAGAAGCTCTAGAAGATCTACCACCAGCCATTCTCTAACACACTGAAAGATTCAAACACAACACGGTCATTCAAGGAAACAACTCAGTTTATGTCAAGTATAGTAAGTCCCTAATTACAGTGGCCAGTTGTGATTAGCCACTTACTGTACTCTTCATACCCCAAGTATTACCTGTCCTGACTACATCATCAGTATTCAAATCTACATACAACACATAACATATACCATGCGCACATAAACCGGTTAACTTTAAGAAAATACCTGATGGCACGCAGCTACTCAGTTTTGGCATCCCATTCCCTTTCCGTCCCATTCTCAGTTTAAATTAAGGTTTATTTTTTGAAATTTACCCATTTCACTTAAACTTTGGCTCTGATACCAACTTGTAAGCCCCGTTCCCGGGACGCTTACAGTTGGCCATTCATCGCACATAAACATACAATTACATTTCATTAAGAAAACATCGCAGCGAAACATTCAAAAAATGACATCACGTTTCATTATAATTACTTTTGCCAAATAATATCATTATCCGGTTACAAAATTCATGTTTGCATTACATCACAAAAGCTATATAATTGGATGCCATCCCAAAAGAGCCGAGTAGCCTCGCCGTGCCATCCTCAGCAATCCTTTACCTGCCAACTGGAAAATGCAATAAAAGTCAGCGTTGCTGAGTGAGTTCTAGTTTTAATATAAAACATACTTTACTTTCATTGAAAACCGTTCCTTTTATCATGCGATCATGCAACATACGTATACACAGATAATTTTATTATTATCTTTCATCTCATTCATTATCTTCCATTCTTTCGTTCATTCAGTCTTCCGAGTCTTTTGCGACAACATGGTCGCTCACCTCAATGGCAATCTCAATGATTGCACGCTATCCGAGTCTTTTGCACCCCTAAGGTTGCTCACCCCAATTGCCCATCACGATAGCAAGCTATCCGAGTCTTTTGCAACAACAAGGTTGCTCACCCCCAAGGCAACATTACGATAGCACTTTACTCGAGTCTTTTTGCAACGACGAGGTTGCTCACCTCATAGGCAATCTCAATGATTGCACTTCATCCGAGTCTTTTGCAACAAAAGTCGCTCACCCCAATATATATGTGCTTGCAAGCCTTTCTTTCGTTCATTCATCTTCATTAATGCATGCATTCTTACTTCATGTTCCTCTTTCATTTTCTTTCGCTTTACATTATATAATACTTCATTCATTCATTCATTCATTAGCATGACATGTAAAGCCACAAGAAAGATAAGCATACATCATAATAAGGAACATATCATACACATTTATCATCATCATATAGGGCGACATCATACATTCATAATATGCATAAACATGCAACATCATCATCATCATGCCCTACATGCTCTCTAAGGCCATAACCATCCTCTTACATGCTCTTACGGGTTACTTTACGTCAAAACTACATCTGCACCTTCCCCCGAAGGCCAGAAGTCAAACTACACATTCCTTCGAGTGCAACAGCCATATTCGGGCGTATGGACACCCTTCAGACGCATGGCCTCCATGCGACTGAACATCATGCGACTGGACTCATGCGGATGGACATCCATGCGAATGAACATCCAATCGTGCGTATGGACCTCGTACGAATGGGATTACTGCGACTGGGCACCTATGCGACTAACCTCATGCGAATGAACTCATGCGACTAAGCATCTATGCGACTGAAACCCCAGTCGTACAACCCTCATGCGACTGGACTCCCAGTCGTGCGAATGAGCCCCAATCGTGCAAATGGCCTTCAATCGCCCTCATTCGGCCGGTATGGCCTTCATTCCTTCCTGTCGCCTAGCCCTAGCTGATGCAGAATGGAGTTCATCCCGAACCAATCTGCCATTTTTCGGCCTCCAGCTCATCCAAACCCATTCTAAGCCTAAATCAACCCTCCTGGACCTTAGGAATGCATACCTTAACACCATACAAGCACACCCAAGCCCGAAAACATACACTAAACATATCACATCACACCCAAATGGGTCAAACACACCATACACCAAAACGGGTTTTGCACATTTTCCAGCCCCAAATCGGTTGAAAACTAGTAAAAGTGGGGTCCTAGAACTCACAACAATCGAGCACAAAGACAAGAGCTTTCGATTTGGCTTGCCACTCGACGGATTTGGACACCCGAATCACCCGAAACAACCACTTTTCTCCCTTTTTCTCTTCTTTCTCTCTTCTCCTCTCTCTCAAATCTGAAATATGTGAAGTGTGTGGGAGAGTGGGCTGCCCTCTCCCTACACATATCACCCCATTACCCAACTTTCTTCGTTGGCGAGTATGGTCCCTCGACTTTGGACTTATTTCTTTTCTTTCTTCGTCGGCTTCAAAATAATAAATTTCCGGGTGTTACAAGTGTTTATATTTTCTTCATTTGAGGTTGTCGTCGATGGTCGTGGTGAGATGATGGTGACGGCCGAAAGTTTGGAAGGAGGAACAACATGTAAAGTGTGGGGACCCACAAATTGTATCATTGTTTTCGTTTTCTAGTTTTAAAACTAAGGTTATCGTAGTAATTTCATACGCAGTTAACTGAGAAACTTAAAGGCCTTTCACTCTGGGGCCAATTGTGTTATGGTTGGACAAACAATTGAGACCAAGGATGTAATTTCTCAAAAGTTAAGACCAATACTGTAATATGGGCATACCATAGGGACAAATTGTGTAATTAAGTCTATTATTTAGTTGAAATAAGGATAGAGATGAGGACACTTATGTGAGAGGCTTTTAGAAAATGAATGAAAATTGTAAAGTCCTCATAACTATCGAATCCACAAAATATTGAGCTTGATAATCAATTTAAGATGGATGTGTGCGTGTGTGATATAAACAAACTTTAAACAAAATCAATAGAATATTACTAACCAAAGCTTTGACCCATTTATTCATGAAAGTGGTACAACCAACTAATGCTTTGATTATTTTTTTTATCTTTCTCTTACTCTCTAATTTGTTTTTCTTTCCTTTTTTTGATGCGTACGAGACCCACACACGGCATACATAAACACACTTGATTACTATCACACATTTGAGTACACACACTAGATAATCATACTTGAAATATAAGGGTACCCACACATGGATCTTCTATCAGATTATGGATTTCTATTACAAAACGATTTGGGTATATGGGACATACGCATCTCAAATATAGGTTTAAAAACTTAGTTACATAAGATGGATCCATATACTTATGGGTTTTATTCACCAATTTATGTAATGGGTATAATGACCGTGTGCTATGTCACATTTTTTATTAGGCATATCTTTGGTTTTTTTACCTAAATAAACTACTAGCCAAGTGGCGTAGCGTGAGGTATCAATGCTAGTACTAGTCGTTGTTGTATAATACCCTGAAAAAAATTGTTTAAAGAAAGAAAAAAAAGGGGGGGGGGGGGGGGGAAGACGAGGAACAGAGAGAGAGAGAGAGAGAGAGATAGAGAGAGAGAGAGAGATAGAGAGATACACAGATAGAGATAGGGATACAAGGATATATAGATGTATATACGGAGAGATAGAGATATAGAGGGAGAGAGATAGAGAGAGATAGGAGATAGAGGGAGAGACGGAGATAGAGAGGGATAGACGGAGAGAGAGAGAGAGATAGGAGAGATAGATGAGACGTAGAGAGAGAGAGAGAACGAGATAGATAGAGACGGAGAATAGAGAGAGAGAGACGGAGAGAGAGAGAGACGGAGAGAGAGAACGGAGAGAGAGAGACGGAGAGAGAGAGAGAGACGGAGAGAGAGAGGGAGAGAGAGACGGAGAGAGAGGGAGAGTAGAGACGGAGATAGAGGGGAGAGAGACGGAGAGAGGGAGAGAGAGAGAAGACGGAGAGAGAGAGAGAAAGACGGAGAGAGAGGGAGAGAGAGAGAGAGACGGAGAGAGAGAGAGAGAGAGAGGAGAGAGACGGAGAGAGAGAGAGAGAGAGAGGAGGAGAGAGAGACGGAGGAGAAGAGAGAGAGAGAGAGAGAGAGAGAGAGAGAGATAAGAGAGAGAGAGAGAGAGACGGAGAGAGAGAGAGAGAGAGAGAGAGAGAGAGAGAGACGGAGAGAGAGAGAGAGAGAGAGAGAGAAGAGACGGAGAGAGAGAGACGGAGAGAGAGAGAGAGACGGGGAGAGAGAGAGAGAGAGAGAGAGAGAGAGGAGAGAGAGAGAGAGAGAGAGAGACGGAGAGAGAGAGACGGAGAGAGAGAGAGACGTGAGAGAGAGAAGAGAGAGAGAGAGAGAGACGGAGAGATGAGAGAGAGAAGAGAGAGAGATATAGAGAGAGAGAGAGAGAGAGAGACGGGGAGAGACGGAGAGACGGAGAGAGAGAGAGATAGATATTAGAAGGACGGAGAGGAGGATAGAGAGATAGACGGAGAGAGAGAGAGAGAGACGGAGAGAGAGGGAGAGAGAGAGAGAGACGGAGAGGACGGAGAGAGAGAGAGAGAGAAGAGACGGAGAGAGACGGAGAGAGAGAGAGAGAGAGAGGAGAGAGAGGAGGAGAGAGAGGAGAGACGGAGAGGAGAGAGAGAGAGAGAAGAGAGAGAGAGAGAGAGGAGAGAGAGAGAGAGAGAGAGAGAGAGAAGGAGGAGAGCGAGAGAGAGAGAGAGAGATAGAGAGACGGAGAGAGGAGAGAGAGAGACGGGAGAGAGAGAGAGACGGAGATAGAGGGAGAGAGAGAGAGAGACGGAGAGAGAGAGAGAGAGACGGAGGAGATAGAGAGAGAGAGAGAGAGAGAGAAGACACGGAGAGAGAGACGGAGAGACACGGAGAGAGAGACGGAGAGACGGAGATAGAGACGGAGAGATATGAGAGACGGAGAGAAGGGAGAGAGAGACAGAGAGAGGAGAGAGGAGAGAGAGAGAGAGAGAGAGAGAGAGAGAGAGAGAGAGAGACGGAGATGAGAGGAGAGAGACGGAGAGAGAGAGAGATAGAGAGAGAGAGAGAGAGAGAGAGAGAGAGAGAGAGGAGAGAGAGAGAGATAAGAGAGAGAGATATCTATAAGATAGATAGACGGATATAGTATATATACGTATATATATATATAAGTATAACCATATATATAGACGTGATAGATACGGATATATATATATATGAGATATAGTATATTATACGTAGATATATATATACGTATATAAACGAGATATATATATATAGACGTATATATACACGTATATTATTATATACGTATATATATATATATATATATATAGATGATAGAGAGATATATATATATATATATATAGATATATCTATATATAGATATATATATATATATATCTATATATATATATATAAAATTACTAAAGGAAGTGCAGGGGGTTCATGTAAATAAAACCCTTACTAGTCACTATTAAAGGAACTTGACAGCCTCATGCAAGCCTCCTACGAAGGAAAGGCTGCTATATAACCCTTCATTCTAGTCACCGCACGTCAGAAATCACCACCAGAATAGGCAAATCCCGTCGGAATTGGAAAATCCGGCGCCGGAACACCTTTGATTAGGGTGATTTGGTCCGACTTTGACCAATTAGCGACTATAACCTCCGATATGGTGAAATTGAAGCGGCCAACCTCGGATTAAAGACAAATTGCCACTAATCATAGGCTAGTTGCGATTTTTACACTACTATGAAAAGCTTTTTCAGAATATATTTATGCATTTGGTGTCACATGTTTGTCTCAAATTGTGTGAACTTTTAGGTTTGCTTTTGATGTACACATGTATAAATGCATTTCTTTTGGTATTTTTGGTAATGATACATCTAATATTAATCTTTTTTTTATTCTGGAGCAATTTCATATATACCCATGTAAACTTGAAAAATATCACATATACCCATTCAAAACTTTGAATATCATATATGCTCTTAAAATCTAGCAAAAATATCAAATTTACCCTTCTTATTAAAATCAATTGAAGAAATTATTAATTTACCCTTATATTCTTTAAAAGTTGAAAAATATCATATATGCATTATTAATTTCAAAATTATATATTATACAATAAATCGTAGTTTTCTCAAAATATTAAAATTACCGATTTCATTAAAATAATTTATTTTCACTTTCTTTTATAACCCACCATTTTTTATAATGCATAAATCATATATGGATGAACCAATTATCTTTTACCACAAATACTAAAAAGAACACAAGTAAGAAAACAATCAATGTTGATTGTTTTTCACATATATCAAAACATATCACGAAATACAAATACAAATACAAAAAAGTAGCCACAATCTCATAACATATAAATGGAAAACAATTTGAGAGTATTATTTTTCAAAAAATTGTGCACTCTTTCCACATCTTTTTATTACTTGTCTGTAACGTCCGGAAATTTTCTTTGAAGCCGGCGAAAGAAAAAAAAAGAAATAAAGTCCAAAGTCAAGGGACCAAACTCGCCAACGAGAGAACCTTCGAGGAATAGGAGTATAAAAGGGGGAGAGCACCCCTTTTCTTGCCATTTTTCAGCCAAGAAGGGAGGAGAGGAGAAGAGAAGGAGAAAAAGAGGAGAAAAGCTTGGTTCGGGTGGATTCGAGCGTGGAAATCATCGTGTAGCGGGTCAAATCGAAGCTCTACTCGACGGGAACGTTTGTGTGAGTTCTAGGACCCCTCTTTTACACGCTTTCAACTGATTTTGGGGCTGGAACACATCTAAAAACCCATTTTTCAAGTTTTTGGGTGAAAACCCATTTTTATGCATGTGTGTATGTGTTTGATGCGTTTGGAGCTTGATTTCTTGCGTGGTTATGCTTGAATGAGATCGTGGTATGTTTCCCTAAGGTTTAGAAGGGCTTATTTGAGCTTAAAAGAGGTTTGGAAGAGGTTGGAGGCCAAAAACCCTCGGCTGCAGTCGGGATGAACTGCATTCTGCATCAGCTAGGGCTAGGCGACCGACTGGAGGGCGATTGGAGGCCATTCGGCCGATTGGCGTGCGACTGAGGTCCATGCGCACGATTACCATGCGTCTGAAGTCCCTACGCATGTTGGTCATGCGACTGAAGTTCATGTGCCTGTGAGGCATGCGATTGAAGGATTGTGCGATTGAGGTTCATTCGCACGAAGGATATGCGACTGAAGTCCATGCGCCTAGAGGCCATGCGACTGAGGTTCATTAGCACGAAGGGTATGCAACTGAAGCCCATACGCCTGAAGTCATGCGACTGAAGGCCATACGCATGAAAGTTATGCGATTGAGAGTCCATTCGCATAGAGGTCCATTCGCCCATAGTCCATTCGCCTGATGTCCATTCGCCTAAGTGTTTAGTCGCCTGGAAGGCCATGCAACTGGAGGGTGTCCATACGCCCAAGTAGGGTTCATACGCCTGAAAGAACGACGGTTTATCTTAAGACCTTCGAGGGAAGGTGCAGTTATGGGTTTTGACTCGGGAGGTTCCCGTAGGCTCCTGTGAGTTGACTTTCGAGGTCATAACCGTTATGTTGGGCACGTTGATGATGATGATATGTATGACTTTATGTGTGATGTTAGGCATGGCGGTACGTGTGATGCATATTATGTATGATGCCCTGTATGGTGATGTGTGTATGTTTATGTTTATGTTCCTTATTATATATGTTTATCTTTCCATTGCTTTGCGTTGAACGTTAATGAACGAAATGAAGTATTATGTAATGTAAAGTGGAAGATAATGAAAAATGGAACATGATGAATGCATGCATTATTGAACGAGAAAAGTAATGAAAGTCTTGCAAGTATTGGATATCGGGGTCCTTCTTTGTGATCGACCATTTATATAGAACCTCTACCGCTTACCTCTAGTACTGTGGCATACGCTCAGCTGTTCATTTACTGACTTCGGCCCAATAGCTAAATAGTTAGGGGTGTAGCACATGGTATTGGTACGGATGATATCCGATGCGCAAGTAAAGATATAATGAATGAATGAATAAATTAATGAAGAAGATAATAAAGATATTATCTATGTGTACGTATGATGTGTGATCATGCAAAAGCAACGATCTGTTTTAAAAGAAAGTAAAGTATGTTTTATTATAAAACTAGAACTCACTCAGCAATGCTGACTTTGATGTGTTTCCAGTTGGTAGGTACGTTGCTGAGGATGGCACGGGGCGACTACTCAGCTTATTTTGGATGGCATTCATATTCATAATGCTTTTGTATTGTAATAGAACAAATATTTTGTAATTGAACAATGCTATATTTTGTTGCAAAAGTTTTTATGAGAAAATGATGTTTAATGTTTCCGCTGCAACGTTTTATGAACTATAAATGCAATTATATGCTTTATGTGCGATGAGGATCCAACTGTAAGCGTCCCGGGAACGGGGCCTTACAAGTTGGTATCAGAGCCAAAGTTTAAGTGAAATGGGTAAATTTTCAAAATAAACCTTAACTTAAACTGAGAATGGGACGGAAAAGGAAATAGGATGCCAATCTGAGTAGCTGCGTGCATCAGGTATTTTCGTAATGTTAACCGGTATTATGTGCGCATGTTATATGTCTTATGTGTTGCTGGTAGACTTAGATACTGATGTAGTCAGGACAGGTAATGCTTGGGGTATGAAGAGTAAAGTAAGTGGCTAATCACAACTGGCCACTGTAATTAGGAACTTAATATACTTGACATAAACTGAGCTGTTCCTTGAATGACCGTGTTAGTGTTTGAATCATTCAGTGGGTTTAGAGGATAGCCGGTGGTAGATCTTTGAAGGCTGTGTCAGGTGAAGGTTGTGGTGGACGTGGTGCTGGATCGCGTGTCACGAGGAGCATGACAAGGGCTGCTGAGATGGCACCCGAAGAGCCTGAAATCCATCACCCAGAATGCGGTGATGATGGTGCTAACCTGAGGATCGCAATGAAAGAGGCCGTGGTTGCGGGAGTTCAACTAGCGATGCAGACGATTCTGCCGTCTGTGGTGACTGAGGTAATCAGGGAGGTGAAGGAATCAATTGTGATGGAAGTGGACAAGAAGGGTAGCAGCGACAAGAATTGGAAAGGAAAGCGGGTTGAAAGTGAGGGTTTCATTCCAAATAACAAGGCTGCGAGGGTGGGTGACCGATGTGTGGTCACATCCAATATGGAGGTAAAGAGGTATGGTAATTGTGGGAATAGACATATAGGAGAGTGTAGGTGGGGAACAAATCTCTGCTTCAAGTGTGGGAGGCCCGACCATGTGGCAAGAGAGTGTGAGGTGGTACGGTGCTATAACTGCAGTGGAAGGGGTCACATAAGCAGGGACTGCAAGGCACCAAGGACTGAGAGTTCTGGAGCAAGGAAGACGACCAGAACCAGAAGGCAGGGGCGAGCGCAGAGCTTCCGTGATGACTCAGGAGAAGGCTAGTACAGACCCCGGTGTTGTGTCAGGTACGTTTCTAGTAAACCGAATTCTAACTTCGATGTTAGATGATTTTGGTGCGAGTAAGAGTTTCATTTCTGCTGCCTTTTGTGCTAAGTTGCCCATTAGGAGTAGAAGTATTGATAAGCCCTTTGATGTAAAAACTACCATAGGTAAGTCTACCAGGATTTTTATGCGATAGATGGTCGTGACGTGGAATTAGAAGGTCATAAATTTCCAGTTAGACCATTCGTAATGACCTTAGGCGGTTTCGATATAGACCTAGGAATGGATTGGTTGGCGGAATACGAGGCGAACATTGTGTGTCGCAAGAAGATGATTCGATTGACAGCGCCTGACGGGAGTTCGGTGACGGTTGATGGTGATCAAGTCACGGCGATTCCGAAGGTAATCTCAATGGCGGTGGCGGAAAGTGTATGAGGCGTGGATGTAGTGCCTACTTGGCCTACGTAAAAGATGTGGATGCGCTAACACCACAACTGTCTAATGTACCAGTTGTGTGTGACATTCCGGACGTGTTTCCAGAAGATTTACCAAGTCTGCCACGGGACCGTGAGATTGAGTTTCAGATTGACTTGATACCAGGTGCCCAACAAGTAGCTAAGGCACCGTATCGGTTGGCTCCGACTGAGATGAAAGAGTTGATGGAGTAAAGGCAAGAGCCGGTTGATAAGGGGTTCATTAGACCGAGTATCTCTCCTTGGGGTGCTCCGGTCTTATTTGTGAAGAATAAGGACGGTAGTATGAGGATGTGAATAGACTACCGTGAGATGAATAGGCTGACAGTGAAGAATCGGTACCCCTATCGAGAATTGATGATCTGTTTGATCAGCCCTAGAGTACCAGTTGGTTTCCAAGGATAGACCTTCGATCTGGATATCATCAGTTGAAGGTGAAGGAGCAGGATATTCCTAAAACAACTCTTCGCACGCATTATGGACACTACGAGTTTCTCGTTATGTCTTTTGGTTTGACCAATGCGCCAGCTACTTTATGGATTGGATGAATCGAGTGTGTCGACCCATGTTAGATAAATCAGTGATTGGGTTCATGGAGGATATCCTGATTTATTCGAAGAGCGAGGGGGAGCATGCCGATCACATTCGAGAGGTGTTGGAGACGCTGAGAAGGAAGAAAATGTATGCCAAAGTTCTCCAAGTGCGCATTCTGGTTGCGCGAGGTTCAGTTTTGGGTCAGGTAGTGAACTCCGACGGCATTATGGTGGAACCGGCGAGGGTGGGGGCGGTGATGCAATGGAAGTTTTCTAAGACGCCATCCGAGATTCGTAGCTTCTTGGATTTGGCGGACTACTACAGAAGATTCATTCAAGACTCCTCCAAGATCGCCTCTCTACTAACTAAGTTGATCCGGAGAGATGTGAAACTTGTATTATTCAGATGCTTCCTAATCGGGGTTGGGGTGTGTGTTAAGGTAGAAGGAAAGGTTATAGCCTATGCACCCGACAGTCGAAGGTTCACGAGGTAGAAAGCCTAAAGATAGGCAGAAGTCCTATGCCGATAAGAGACGTTGATAGATTAAATTCCAGGTGGATGATAGAGTTATGTTGGAAGTCTCACCTTGGAAAGGTATCATTCAGTTCAGAAAGCGGGGCAAGTTGAGCTCGAGGTACATAGGGCCTTTCCGAGTCATGGCTCGAGTAGGAGATGGTGGCTTATAGCTTGGAGTTACCAGAGGAATTAAGTGGGATTCACCCGATATTCCACGTATCTCATCCGATGAAATGTTTGACGGACGAAAATATGGTTGTCCCACCGGATGATATCGAGGTAGATGAACGGCTCAATTATGTGGAGCAACCGGTGGCAATCATCGATCGAAAGGAGAAGAGGCTGAGTAATAGAGTAGTTTCACTTGTGCGCGTACAGTGGAAGCACAGAAAGGGATCTGAGCCTACGTGGGAAACTGGAGAAGAGATGAGACAGCATTGTCCACGTTTGTTCAAGGAATAACAGGTTTCGGGGACGAAACCTATATAAGGGGGGTGGACTTGTAACGCCCGGAAATTTTCTTTGAAGCCGGCGAAAGAAAAAAAAGAAATAAAGTCCAAAGTCGAGGGACCAAACTCGCCAACGAGAGAACCTTCGAGGAATGGGAGTATAAAAGGGGGAGAGCACCCCTTTTCTTGCCATTTTTCAGCCAAGAAGGGAGGAGAGGAGAAGAGAAGGAGAAAAAGAGGAGAAAAGCTTGGTTCGGGTGGATTCGAGCGTGGAAATCGTCGTGTAGCGGGTCAAATCGAAGCTCTACTCGACGGGAACATTTGTGTGAGTTCTAGGACCCCTCTTTTACACGTTTTCAACTGATTTTGGGGCTGGAACACATCTGAAAACCCATTTTTCAAGTTTTTGGGTGAAAACCCGTTTTTATGCATGTGTGTATGTGTTTGATGCGTTTGGAGCTTGATTTCTTGCATGGTTATGCTTGAATGAGGTCGTGGTATGTTTTCCTAAGGTTTTGGAAGGGCTGATTTGAGCTTAAAAGAGGTTTGGAAGAGGTTGGAGGCCGAAAACCCTTGGCTGCAGTCGGGATGAACTGCATTCTGCATCGGCTAGGGCTAGGCGACCGACTGGAGGGCGATTGGAGGCCATTTGGCAGATTGGCGTGCGACTGAGGTCCATGCGCACGATTGCCATACGACTGAAGTCCATACGCATGATGGTCATGCGACTGAAGTTCATGTGCCTGTGAGGCATGCGATTGAAGGATTGTGCGACTGAGGTTCATTCGCACGAAGGATATGCGACTGAAGTCCATGCGCCTGGAGGCCATGCGACTGAGGTTCATTCGCACGAAGGGTATGCAACTGAAGCCCATACGCCTAAAGTCATGCGACTGAAGGCCATACGTATGAAAGTTATGCGATTGAGAGTCCATCCGCATAGAGGTCCATTCGCCCATAGTCCATTTGCCTGATGTCCATTCGCCTAAGTGTTCAGTCGCCTGGAAGGCCATGCGACTGGAGGGTGTCCATACGCCCAAGTAGGGTTCATACGCCTGAAAGAACGATGGTTTATCTTATGACCTTCGAGGGAAGGTGCAGTTATGGGTTTTGACTCGGGATGTTCCCGTAGGCTCGTGTGAAGTGACTTTCGAGGTCATAGATGTTATGTTGGGCACGTTGATGATGATGATATGTATTACGTTATGTGTGATGTTAGGCATGGCGGTGCGTGTGATGCATAGTATGTATGATGCCCTGTATGGTGATGTGTGTATGTTTATGTTTATGTTCCTTATTATGTATGTTTATCTTTCCATTGCTTTGCGTTGAACGTTAATGAACGAAATGAAGTATTATGTAAAGTAAAGTGGAAGATAATGAAATGTGGAATATGATGAATGCATGCATTATTGAACGAGAAAAGTAATGAAAGTCTTGCAAGTATTGGATATCGGGGTCCTTCTTTGTGATCGACCATTTATATAGAACCTCTACCGCTTACCTCTAGTACTGCGGCATACGCTCAGCTGTTCATTTATTGACTTCGGCCCAGTAGCTAAATAGTTCGGGGTGTAGCACATGGTATTGGTACGGATGATATCTGATGCGCAAGTAAAGATATAATGAATGAATGAATAAATGAATGAAGAAGATAATAAATATATTATCTATGTGTACGTATGATGTGTGATCATGCAAAAGCAACGATGGGTTTTAAAAGAAAGTAAAGTATGTTTTATTATAAAACTAGAACTCACTCAGCAACGCTGACTTTGATGTGTTTCCAGTTGGCAGGTACGTTGCTGAGGATGGCACGGGGCGTCTACTCAGCTTATTTTGGATGGCATTCATATTCATAATGCTTTTGTATTGTAATAAACAAATATTTTGTAATTGAACAACGATGTATTTTGTTGCAAACGTTTTTATGATAAAATGATGTTTAATGTTTCCGCTGCAACGTTTTATGAACTATAAATGCAATTATATGTTTTATGTGCGATGAGGATCCAACTGTAAGCGTCCCGGGAAAGGGGCCTTACATTGTCAATGCTTGATATTTATGAGAACTCAAAGATGCTGGATATTTTGTGCATGATCTTCCATGGTGTCCATACTTACCACAACACGAACATCTGTGTTCTTTTAGACTCATCATGCGGTATGATTATATTCTTTCATGTCTTCCTGGCGGACGTTTGATGCTTGGTGGGTATATCTTCTCCCATGTATATCTTTGAACCCATTGATCCTTAGTAGGAATCGAAGCAATTTGTAGAGCATAAGCTGATTTATATTTCTCAATAGTAAAATATGAATCAACATATTGCTCCCATAACGCCCCTATATGTACACTTGGAAGACCTTTAACTTGCCAAACCCGACAAATGCATTTTTGCTCATGAAGTAAGACCTCCCAACGTTTTCCCATGTATTTGACTTCAGCTTGTTGTTCACCGCTCGTATTCACCCAAATTCTACATCATATTAATATGTTTAACTATTAAAAATAGGTAAAAAATGAAATAAATATTTTCACTTACCTTAGAGATTTTGTTGAGGCAACTCTTCGTATTAGGTACCAATATGTGCTTCCATTTTTTACAATCATTGTTTTTTATCAAACCCAACCATTATCCTTTCACTAATTAAATCAAGAAGATTAAGTACCAGCAGATAACGTAGTTCACCTATCCATGAATTAAATGCTTCTGGGGTATTGTTTGTAATATAGTCAAACTTGAAAGTTGTTCCAAACTTGCAATGACTCCATACTTCCAAATGATTCTCACTAATATAAATGCATCTTTATGTACTACTGCAATCTAATTTAATAGTCTTTCATATTCAGCAACATTGTAGGTTCTGGCGGCTCGCCATAAGTTCCTACTAAAGATTTCACCACGAATGTTTCCTGAAGTTGTTGCACAAGTGTCTAACGCATTCTCTATGTTCAACACTTATGATGAGATATACACTTATTATATTGATACTTTTAGACTTTTTTGCATGTCTGATGAGATAACTAGGCCATTTGGTGTACCAATTGTTTTTTAAGGAATTCAAGAAACCATATCCATGAATTTTTGTTCTCTGATTCAAGTACACAATAAGCTACTAGAAAAATAGAATTATTACCGTCAACACTTGTAGCTGCGACTAGTACTCCGTTGAACTTTCCTAGCCGGTGACAAGCATCAAGAGCAATGTACGAACGATATTATCCTCTGTTGTCATGAAAAATAAATTGTTTTTTACCTTTGTTGTATTGAATTGAAATCGATATTATCCTCTTGTAAAGTCCTCATCACGATCGATTCCACATATGTTGCACTTGATATTCAAATTAAGACGGATGTGTGCGTGTGTGATATCAACGAACTTCAAACAAACTCAATCGAATATTATTAATCAAAGGATTACAATACCAAAGGAGTTTACATTGTTTAAGCTCGATCCACCCGAGGTGAGCTCCCCTTGGGCGGCCTATCACATACCTCTCTGCTCTATCACTCTTAGAGCATTTTTACAAAATAAACACACATAATGAAATACAAAGGAAAAACATCTATATATACTATCCAGATGTTCTCGCGCGAGAACATTAAGTTCTCGCGCGGCAACTCCAAGTTTTCGCACGATTAGATTTTTATCCATCTTCTTGGAGTTCTCACTTCCTCGTATTTCTCGTATGATTTAAGTTTTTTGCTTTTCACTTGATATTGTAATCAATAAAGGCTAGGTCCTTACAATTTCCCCCTATGGATTATGATATCAAGCTATGTTTGATTTCAGTCACTCGTCTTCAAGAATTATCTGAATTCCGGGTATCTGTCACTTCAGTCTTCCCCCTCAGCTTTAACCTCCTCCTAATGTATAGATTCATAAAGGATATCTCGTCTGAATCAAGATTAAACTGTTCGATCTTGATTACTTACAACTTAAGATGTATTAGGCATATGACAGAGAGATCCAACTTTCATTTAGGATTTCCAAAGAACCCGATTCTTCAACCCGATGACAAGATTCTGTGACGACGAACTAGATCATCTAAAGTATTCTTCCCCCTAAGAAAGATGTAATAAGCCCATATTTTAAGAGCAAGAATGCCAAACAATCTTGATTTTTCACTTAATCAACCCGTTCGATCATTGTCCCATTAGTAAGATAAGATAAGCCCATATTGTCAAGTTTCAATTCACGAACGACCCGAATCAAATGTTGTAGATATATAATCTTGAACTTTATCAAACATCACAAAAACCCCTTGTTTAAGTAAAATAGTGAAGTTTTTGCATGAGAAAATTTTCACAAATGACGGTTACTGCTGCGAAGATTTTGCATAAACTTTTCTCATAAAAAGTTTTCTCATGAAAAGTTCTAACATGGAAAGTTCTCACATGGAAAGTTCTTACATGGGAAGGTTTCGCATGAAAGTTTTCGCATGAAAGTTTTTTCATGAAAAGTTCTCTCATGAAAACATTTTCGCAAAATACGGTTATTTTTTGCCAAGTTCTCGCACGATGTAGTTACTCCCATGAAAACTTCAACCAAAATCGAATTTTATGATTTTAAATCACTGCTACGGTCTGAGATCTTCATTTTCCACCAAAAGTTGAAGATACCGAGTGTAATGATGTAACAAAGTCGATTTCGTGTGTGTTCACCCTCGGTTTCACCTTCCTCTCTATCAAAACCGGTCCAAACTCGATCTAAACCTTTAGATCTTCAACCTCCATGTTTAACGTCTTACACGGATGATTGCGGAATGAAAATCCGCGTATCAAGAGCAACACTTTGCTCTGATACCAAATGTAAAGTCCTCGTCACGATTGATTCCACATATGTTGCACTTGATATTCAAATTAAGACGGATGTGTGCGTGTGTGATATCAACGAACTTCATACAAACTCAATCGAATATTATTAATCAAAGGATTACAATACCAAAGGAGTTTACATCGTTTAAGCTCGATCCACCCGAGGTGAGCTCCCCTCGGGCGACCTATCGCACACCTCTCTGCTCTATCACTCTCAGAGCACTTTTACAAAATGAACACACATAATGAAATACAAAGAAAAACATCTATATATACTATCCAGATGTTCTCGCGCGAGAACATCAAGTTCTCGCGCGAGAACATCAAGTTCTCGCGCGACAACTTTAAGTTTTCGCACGATTAGATTTTTATCCATCTTCTTGGAGTTCTCGCTTCCTTGTATTTCTCGTATAATTTATGTTTTTTGCTTTTCACTTGATATTGTAATCCATAAAGGCTAGGTCTTTACACCTCTGTTGTCACGTAAATGGTTACCTCCTTTTCCATCTCTTACATTTTAAGCATCAACTCCAACTATCATTAGAATAAAGCTTAATGAAAGATTGCTCGATCATAATTTTTGTCAATAAAACAAACTGAGGAAATGAGACCCCTATTTGACGGATAACAACTAGTGACCTTTCGATTAAATCCCCCAAGCTATATGTGAACATGTCAATGTAAATACATTTTTGAGATCCAAAACAATATCGTTTTCTGCTAGATGAGTTCTTAGTTAATCGAAAATAGCCTCTGTATTTAAGTTTGAACATATACTTAGAAGATGCTTGCCTATAAAAAAAGTCCAATCAAACTTAAGTATAGATTTCTAACAATTCAAAACATAAGAAAATAAAAGGTTCTTTACGTACTTAGGTATTTGTGATTAAACTATGAACTCCTGCGTTGGCACTAAAGAACTATTTAAATATATCAAATACAATATCAAAACACTAGTTTTTTTCTATTGTTAGGTTCTGATCTAGAAGAGGTATGAAAGTTAAAGAAATAATTCATAATGATTTAATATAAAACTTTCAATTCGATTAAATTTCCTTAGTGTAATAGAAGAACCTTGATAAGTGAATCTTTATAAACATTTAAATTATCCCTTGGTTCACAATTAAACCAAAACATATATGTGGTGGAACCTATACATCTGTCGCTACATCATCATTGCAAAACATGATTTGATACAAAAATTTCAATAAATTCACATCATTCAATAAAACTAAAATGGTGACACTTTAAAATCATTGTAAGAACTTAATGCCACGTATAACACATTCAATAATATATTAATGGAAAATTAAGATGAATAACATACAAACCTTAGAGATCGACTATGATACATGAACAAGTGATGTGGTTGCCGACTATAGTGGTAAATGATGGGATAGAGGGATGTTGAATAATTAGGTTATTAAAAAGTAATATAATTGATAAGGGTAAAATAATCATAAAAAATCATTTAAATTGAGTATATATATATATATATATATATATATATATATATATATATATATATATATATATATATATATATATATATATATATATATATATATATATATGAATGGGTTCATGTGAGAACCTATCCTATTTGTGAGAACCAATTAACTCAATCTTAGCTATTCATTAATTATAAAATAATCAAGATTCTAAATGAGTGGTAGAGATAATATCAAGGCTATATTAGTCTTTTTAATAGTTGTACTTTCCTGTGATATGTTATTTGATTTGAAATAAAGCTATCAAATTTTTTTTCCTTATTTCTTTTTAATTTTAAAAAACATACCACCATCACTACCAATCCACATTCAAACCCCTAATCCACCTCCACACCATCGTTGACCTCCACCAGCACACTTCTCACCGACCTCCTCCAGAACATCATCATTGTGCCCACCAACGCACCATCATCGCAACCGCCATCTCCACTGGGTTACATTGGTTTACAGTGATATAACTAAAACGTCTAAACAATCTTCAAGCTTCCAAACAATGCTCAAACGCCCAAACAGTTGTAATGCGCCTAATTACGTTGTGTTACATTGGTTTACAGTGGTGTAATTAAAACGCCCAAACAGTCTTCAAGCTTCCAACCATTGCTCAAACGCCCAAACAATTGTAATGTGACTAATTTTTACGTTGGGTTATATTGGTTTACAGTGATGTAACTAAAACGCCCAAACAGTCTTCATGCTTCCAAATAGTGCTCAAACACCCAAATAGTTGTAATGCGCCTAATTTTTACGTTGGGTTACATTGGTTTACAGTGATGTAACTAAAATGCCCAAACAGTCTTCAAGCTTCCAAACAGTGCTTAAACGCCTAAACAGTTGTAATACGCCTAAGTTTTACGTTAGATTACATTGGTTTACAGTGATGTAACTAAGTAAATGTGATATTTCTTTAATTTTTTACATTTGATTTACATTGGTTTATTGTCGTTTGGTGTAGTTACGTGGTTTAATGTCGTTTGGTGTAGTTACGTGGTTTAATGTCGTTTGGTTGTTATGTTATTAAAATCACGTTGTTGTAGTTACATCGTTTAATGATGTATATTTTACATTTGGTTTACATACTATTTTTAATTATAGTTTTGCTACTGTTTAGAATGGTGTAACACTGTAACATACGGTAAAATTGTGTAACATATGGTTTTAGATGATATCTTTTTGTTATTTTTAGTGTGATTACAGTGATGTATTCTTATTATAGTGATGTAACGTATGGTTTTAGATGTTGTAAGATAGTTTTTAAGTGTTGGAAATACTAATTACAGTGATGTAGCTACAGACGTTCAAACAAATCTTTCAAAAAATATTAAGACTATATGGTAATTAAAGAGAAAAATAATACGAGTATAATGATAAAGTTGTTATAAAAAAATATAGTATAATAAAGTTATAAATGTATAAAAAGAATTGGGTGTAAAGTTATTTTTATAAAAAAGAAAATAATATGAGAGGAAAGAGAAAGTTAGGTGGTGACACTTGTCACCATCATATTCAATTGCATTTTATTATGTTGGTTAAATGACTACATTACCCTTTTCTATTAAAACAAAATAATGGATACATGGCATGATCTCTTGTTTACCAAAGTAAATCAATGGACCAAATAGGGTTAATGGGTTCTCAGAAAAACTAAGGGTTCTCATTAGAACCTTACCCTATATATATATACTATATTAATAAGCATATGTGAAGGGCAATGATGTCACTTTACCTAAAAACTCTTAAAATTAAGAGTTTTAAAACTTGTAATGCATGTGTTACCACTCTTAATGCATGATTTCCCCTCCTCAAGTGATAGGTCCCAATCACTGATCTAAAATTCAAAATTAGAGAGAGAGAATACTGAGAAGAAAGAGAGTGTGTATGTGTGTGCGAGGATGAGGGTAGTGGAAGAGGCCAGCCATTCCATCCCGGTGATTAGCATTGACAAGGATGGTGGCGGTAGTCGCTAGCGGCAACAACCGCCTTCACAGTAGAGTTACCGACTATAGTAGACGGTGACGAAGGGAGATTCTATGGTTCCGGTGACAAAATCGACGGTGCTCAAGTGAAGACAGGCGGAGAACTTAACTTCGGCGACGGAAACATATGCAATCTCCGTTCAGATCAAAGATAACTACACAAGAGGTATGTAACCCAACCTAGGTATGATTTCGTTTAGGTTTTTATTTTAGTTTTAAAATTAGGGGTCCAACAAAGCTTCATGGTTAAGAATGTTTGGAAATTCTTGCAGAGCTTCACATGTCATGTTAGTTCATCGAACAACAACAAGAGTTGCGAGAAGAAACCCTAAGTCAACAATATCGATTGCGCACTGATTGGAGCGACTACATCGACCCAACGCCAATTATTTTTATGAACAAAGTGAGTTGTTCCTTGCGGATTTCATATAGTAGCTGAGATAATTCGAACCTAATTTCTTTGTTCAAATAAAAACTTTGATTTCCATGTTCTAACGTAATTTCTCTTCAATTGTATTACAAGATCTTGAGATTTGTTCAACAACCGGTTCCAAACACATTAACTTTAAACCAATAATTAGTTGTCTATCAATTTCTATCATGTCCTTTTTTATTGAAAGAATTAAATGATACTCAATGTTTTTCATTGTCATAGGGGAGTTGTGTGAGCCAAATGTTGTGATACAGTTGCCGAAACCAATGTTTAAGACTGTAAAATTAAAGAATAGTTAAATAAATTGTTTGGTTATTGTTTTGTAGGCAAGGAGCTAGGAGTTTTCAAAAGGTTTGGTGATAATCAACATGTGAGTGTTGTTTTGCAAATTCAAAGTGGAATTTATATACTGAGGATTCTAGATCGAGCTCTGTGATGGCAAAACTAACGAAACCAGTTTCATAATGCAATAACTTCATTGATGATGATGAAAGCAAATATAAAGTTTCAAAATAGGGTATGCTCACCATTGAGGTTGCTGGTGACTTTTAATTTTGTTTATGATGGTTTTGCTATAATTTCTTTTTGTTTTATTTGCTAAACTGGGATAGCCCATAAGGCACAACGGTAGTGAATGGTAAATTTCTGTTTGATTTGGAAGCATAAATCAATTTGCTGAATAAATGCAATTAAGTCTCCTGTTTAAACTTGTAACACAACCATACTGTATGCCTAAGTGTGTGTGTGTCTATATATAAAGTTTAGTCATTGCAAATAGTATGATAATGGACTTATCATACTTATAAGTTTAGTTATAATGGAAAATTTAAGTGTGTGTGTGCGTATAACATTTTTTTCTTAACATTTTGTGTGTTCCACTTGCTGTTTATGCCTTTGGCTGCTTGGAAGGATTGGACTCGATTTTTGGTCAAGTTCAGAGATGATGCGGTAATACTTATTATGACTACGCAAGTTAACAAAATGTGTGGGTTGGACAACATGTCACAAATGAGTAACTTTTAGTACTCGACATGACTATCGACCCGTTTGACCAACTTGACCCATTTTCTTTTTAGTTAAATCTGTTGAGTAAAATGATAGCATATTGCAGCTTTATTACGAAAAATCTGACAAAATACTTTACTTTCATTCACCTAAAATTGAAAATGGGTAAGTAGTTGCAAATGAGTAATTTTTATTGAATGGTCAAATGGGTAAGTAGTTGCAAATGTGTTTTAATGGTGTTTTGAGGTAAATTAATTTACTTTCAGGTGAAATGTATGAGGTAAATAAACTTTTCTTTGTGACACAATGAAGGTCTTAGATCATGAAATGAAAAGCAAATATATAATTTATTTAAAGGTTTTCTGTATTTGAGATATCATGTAGAACCTTGTTGAGTCTTAGAATAGGTTCTCGAATGTCTTTTACTCGGTGCCATATTTGGCCTAAAAGTTGCTTGTTATAACTGAAGAGTATTGATCAATTCTTTTGCTTTTGTAATCCACTCATAAATAGCTTTTTTTTCAAAATGATTTGGTAAAAGCAATGTGGCTTAAAATTCAGATAAAAAAAAGTTAATTACATGAAAGAGTGATTCGTTATTTGGTGTCTCTGGTTAATCCAAATTTAATGTTTTTGTTAAATTCAATGTTGTTGTCATAGTGACTGCAGATTGTATGCGTTGAAGATGGATGGTAGCTTATTGTTTACTAATTCATCATCAGTTGTGTATATTAGATGTCAGTTTCTATTTGTAAATATGTATAATATGTGGTATAAAAAAACACCTGGAAGGATTATACATTAAGCATTGGATCTTATTATGGTGTATAAATTTTTTACTTGGATTTTATTTTAGCTATTAGAATGGGAAATTGCCTCTCCATTAGACCTGTATGTGTATAAATTCAAATTTGTATAAGTTTAAATGTTATATTATTACTAAATTTGCAAGTTGACGTATCTAATAGAGAATGTTTGCTTCTAACCAAGATTTCAATGAACTTTTGTGAAATTGGTCGAATGAAATAAGATAGGAGGTAAAAAAGAGAAACGGGTCAAATGGGCTAATACCATTCATTATTTTAACTCATCTACCCATAGAAATTGTTTCTTCACAAATCACATTGTTAATCCAAAATATTAACTCCAAACTTAATATTTAAAGAAGCGTTTGTTGGTGACCTTTACTGGTCAATTTATAGATGTAAAAGAATGACATGTTTATATCGACCCATCTTGCCACCTTTAATCTTTTGATCTTTTTGATATGCAGAAAGAAGATAAGGCACAGTTAGTTCAACAAACTGGCTTGTAACTGGAGCAGGTAAACAATTGGTTTATCAATTAGAGAAAGTGAAATTGTTTTGATATATGAATGCTATACAATAATATATGGCTTCTTTGTTTTAAGTTGTCTAGCTTATATTTGAATTCAACTGAAACGTCATCTGTGACGATCAGAAATCCTTTTATTTTCTCAATTCCTTTTTTAACTTTTTAATAAAAGCTATAGTTTTTTTAATATTATAGAATGTTCTGAATTTCCAATGAATCATATTGAGCAAAAATTTAAATTTTGTTTAATATTTTGCGTTTACTTTCTATGCTTCATAACGTTGAAGTCAAATTTGTTTGAAGATTTGAAATTGCTATTGCTTTGTAACACATGGAATGCAAACAAATTCCAATTGTAGATGTAAGAAATCACAAGACGTTTGAATGTTTGGTTGTGAAATAGTGTTGTTTGGATACAAGTCAAGCTGGTCAAACTTTGATCTAACCTGGTCAAACGGGCAGTCAACAACGAGAACGAGATGAAATCGAGTTGATATGGGAGTGGGTTCGAATACACGAACTGACTGGAAAGGTATAATCACGCGTTTAAGGCGTTTAAAACCTATTATTAACTCACACGTGTGTTATTTCCATTGGTAAACTTACATAGATAAAGTAACAAAAATATGTAACGTATATAAATTGTCATTACCGCTGCATCGCGCGGGTCACTTGCTAGTGTATATATATATATATATATATATATATATATATATATATATATATATATATATATATATATATATATATATATATATATATATATATATATATATATATATATTATATCTTTAGTTTTTTTTAATATATAGGATATTTTTTAAATTTATAGGGGTATATATGAAATTGTCTCTTATGTATGTCATTGATCAACTCTTAAATCAATTCCCTTTGTCTACATCTAATTGTCTCTACTTATACCAACCATACCTTGCTACCCACTATCAATGGCCTTAATGAGAAGAAAATTTAAAGCTACACCGCCCAAACTGTACTTCGTGTTATATGTGGAGTTATTTTCGACTCAATAGTATTATGGACCCGTTTGTTGTAATTTGGTCATACAAACAAAGGTGGTTGTTTTATAGTGTTGAAGTCTATGGAAATAGAATGTTTTACTAAATTTAGCATTAAATCACTACCATTCTTTGTAGAAAGGTCATGTGTTACTTGTTGAACTAAAATATTATTGAAGTGCGACATTCAAATAACACATTTGCTATATAATGGAAAAGGGTATGTTGGTTCAATCTTCGGAGTTAACCTATAATTATGTCATTCAAATAAGAAATTTAGATTATGTGTAAGAGCATTCACAGTAGGTTCTTTATCTTTATTCATATAATTACACTAAAAATCACTACATTTTCTCTCTCATTTTCAATTAAATAATATCTTTTATACCCTTATCATTATTTTTTTCTCTCTCCTTCACTCACAACCACTTTAAAAAATATAAATTTTATAAGGATTGAACAATGATTTTTCAAATATACCAATTCACAATAACATTTTCTCTTTTCTTCACTCACAACCACTCAAAACCATTCCATATAATATACCAAACACACTCACATACTTTTAAAAACTCCACTGTGAATCTCTAATGGAGCTTTTTAGGATGAGGTGGACAACCTATCATTTCAGAACACTAATCATGGGCATGATAGGGGGTGTGATATCATCAGCATGATGCTAATGTTTTGATATTTTAAATTCTCAATTAATCACAACACTACACCTAATTACTTTAATTAAAACTTACATTCATACAAACACCATTACATTCCTTAAATGTGACAGCCTTCGTAGGTGACAACACCCTTGCATTACTATCAATCTATCATTAATATGGTTTTAACATAACTAACTTAAGGTATTTATTTCTAATATTTTTAATATATAACTAATATTTATTTATAATGCATAATTAACATGATACACACATAAGCTAGTGGGACATATATACTTCCATGCATATGCTCGACAATATATTTTGAGACATCATATATTCAGTAGACATATGTTTTTCAGCTAGTAGGATAAAGATGGTAAGGAAGACGAGGATTCGCCAAGGCGAACAATGGCTTAGCTTTTGCTAAATCATGCAGGTTCTCCTTGAGATCAACATGTGATTCTTTTGGTAGCAACTCCCATGTGAATCCTTGTACGAGCCTAGCTAGAAGCATTGTGGTCATGGTTGAGCCCAACAACACTCCTGGACACCCACGCGGACCAGTGCTAAATGAAAACGTGCGAAGGGTGTTGTCCGTTAACACCACTTCCTTGTCACCGTTCATGTGACGGTCTGGATTAAAAGTTAGTGGGTCTTCCCAGACATCAGGGTTCCTCCCTAGCCCGAGACGGCTCACTATCACATGACTACCCTTGGGTATAAAATATCCAGCAATAGTAGAGGTAGTGGTTGCCACATGTGGGACGTTGAAAGGCGCAACAGGGTGCAACCTGAAAGACTCCTTCACACAAGATTTAATATAATTGAGCCTGGGTAGATCGGATTCTTGAACCAATCTATCCTTTCCAACCACAAAATCGAGCTCATCCACCGCTTTAGCGAGTATCCTTGGCTCGTTAATCATCTCCGCCATTGCCCACTCGATATTATTTGAAACATTATCAAAACTTGCAAGAGTTAGATCCTGTATCACACAAGTTGAATAATTTTACACACAAAAAAATGATATCTTGCAAGCCAAAATAAGAAAGTTCTTCTTATACTCACAAGAATTTGGGCTTTTATTTCATTTGCTGTTAGTTGATTGTTTTCAAGAGTGATCAAAACATCAAGCAAGTCTTCTTGTTTAGTCCTAACACCGTCTTTCCATTGTTGAATCCTCTCATCAATCAAAGGATCTTGATACTTTCTTGCAATGAGAATAGCATTCCTTATGATCTTCTCATGCCCATCAAAATCAGTTATCCATCGCAACCATGGGAAGTAATCCGTCACACAAAAGGCGTTAAGGTGAACAAGAATTGTCCAAAGTGAATCTGCATGCTCAATCTCCTCTTTCCCAGGTCCACCATCTTCACTCCCTTTACCAAAATACCTTCTTCCCAAGATGAGCTTCCTTACCATGTTGGTCGTGTATTGTTGCGCAATAAGCCTCACGTTCACGAAGCTACCGATGGCACCATGATTGGTCTTGTGTTGATTGTTAACATACCTAAAGATGTATTAGATAGTATATATTACTTGTATTTATTGTAATAATATTCCATATGATTTGATTAGTTTCTACGGTAACTATTTCATTCCACTCTTATATATAATCGATAATTGAACTACTGAAAGTGCGTAAGCGTATATTGGTTAAACCTGAGTATGTTGTCATCTTCTTCGTTGCGTTTTTTTAAAAGCCATTTATGCCTAGCTCCCGAAAGAATTTCTCGGGTTAGGATTTTTCTCGTTTTCTTCCAATGATCACCCATCGGAGCAAGAACGGTGTCCAAGTAACCACCACTCGTCAGATAGGCTGACATGGAATCAGGCCTAGACGAGAAGATCCCATCTTTGTCTTTCAAAAACTCAAGAGCGATATTTGGAGCACTCACAGCTATGACATGGACGTGTCCAAGGCGAATGCATAGGATCTTGGTGTTCATTTCGTCCATCATCTTATGAATCCATCGAAACGTGGGCTTGTTTCGAAGCAAGGTTATCATGCTGCCGATGTAGGGCAAGGGTGTTGGGCCAGGAGGAAGAGGTGGTCGGTGTTTGGAACTTGTGAACTTCACAAAGAATGAGAACAAGTAGCAGATGGACATGAGGGATAGAAAGAAAATGTTCATGATGAGGATTGGA
Source organism: Flaveria ramosissima (assembly GCA_025215565.1). Lineage (NCBI taxonomy): Eukaryota > Viridiplantae > Streptophyta > Magnoliopsida > Asterales > Asteraceae > Flaveria > Flaveria ramosissima. The sequence continues at coordinate 10,647,817 of CM046043.1, read as the reverse complement.
AGCAAAGTTGGACGTACAGTAAATATGAAGTTATATATGTTTGTTTTTCTTATGTAGTTTTTTATTTGCATTGAATCCTATTTATAGTTTCTAAGTTTATCAATTTGTAAAAGTTTTCAAGGGTCCATACACCCTTCACGTGGAACATTCCTCTATTTTTCTATATAACTATTGCATCCTTTTATAAATGTTTTAGCTACCCAATATCTAACATTTGTTCGGATTAGCCCGTTCGTATAGTTATGAGTTAAATTTTGAAATCAAGTTAGAAACATTTAAATGAATAATTAGAGGATTCACATCTTAATCTCGATCTTAACGACTATTTGTATACATATCAGATAAATCTTAAACTTCTATTAGCTCATAATCACACACAAAATGATGTTAAGGAATCACGGGTTAAAGTTAATTAGTTAAATCATGTTTACAAGTGTCTATGAAGAAAATGATAAGAACAACAACACGTATGAAAAAGAAAATTGATAATTAAGTTAGTAATGTTAATGAAATTTCATGTCTTCATTTCATTTTTGTTCGTTCTGCCGGTTATTGTATCTTACAACTTCATTTAAAAGGTGGCAACATGTATATATATGTAAATACAACTACCACGTTGTAAAAATTATTGAGATGGTTACTACTTATTGGTTCTAAATTGTTAGTAGTATTGATAATAAATTTATTCCAATAGATAGCAACGTGTTTTTCATTTCTGGTTAATAGCTTCTTTATTTTAAACTAGGTTATAACCTGGGGTGATACATAAAAAAATATTTATAATTCATAGATCTTTAAAATTATATTTTGTATTCAACATTTTATATTGTATTTATAATATTAGCATCTTTATCTAAAATTGATAGCTTTAATTTCCTTGCTTTATAATGTATTAGTATTGTATTATATGGATTTCAAAGATAATTAAAAATTTTGTTAAGAGTAAATTGCAATTTTCATACCTGTGTTTTAGGCATGTTAACAGAATCAGCCCCATCTTAACAGTTTGCATACCTGAGTTTTCGAATTATAACAGTTTACGTACATCCGTCAAATTTTCTTTAAACGTCCGTAAATCCCCCCACGTGCCCCTCACGTGAGGGGCAAAACAGTCAATTGACACAATTGATTTTAGATAACCTCGTCTCCATCGCCCCTTCTTCCATCGCCCACCCCCCCCCCTCCCCTTCTTCTTCAATCGGCCGCTCCTCCCTCCAGCTTCTTCTTCGTCTTCGATCGTTCGCCCCCTCCAATTGATTTGCGATAACCCTCGTATCAAGGTCGTTTGAAGGTCGTTTGGATGGTGTCTGAAACCCCTTACCCGTTTGACTGTAAGTGATACTTTTTTGTGATTTTTGATTGAGAGTAGGTTATTTGAAACTTCTATATACCTTGTGTAAAATCTATGAAATTTAGAAGCTAACTTCTTTGTTCAATTTGTGATGTGAAGGTTGTTTATACATGAATTTGATGTACTTTTGTGTGAAATCTAGGAAATTTAGAAGCTAACTTCTTTGTTCAATTTGTGATGTGAAGGTTGTTTATACATGAATTTGATATACTTTTGTGTGAAATTTGTGAAATTTACAAGTTATTAAAGTTTTATGTGCAATTAAAGTGGGTGATTATTTTGTTATTGTGTCTTTATTTTATTTAAAGTTTGGTGATGAACAAGATGGCCTACAAGTTATTAATATTGTTTGTGTTTCATATTCTTTGCAGCCACTAACAAGACAAAAATTAGGGATGAACAAGATGGCCTACATGTTGACTTGTATAACTTTGATAGTAATAGTGATGATGATGATGATGAAGATTATATCGAAGATACAGAAAATATGGTTGAGGATGTAGAACAAGACATGAATGACTTTAGGGATTCTGTTTGTGTTGAAGATGATGACTTTGAAGTGGAGAATGATGGCATCGATGAGTTACATGTTGAGTTGGATGACTTTGAAAGCAATAGTGAAAATGAAGATGATGTTCCACCACTAAAGAGAACTTTGAAGCAAATTAGAAAAAAGAAAAAGGGTAAGGAACTAACAACATCTCCATTCTATGTTGGACAACTTATTAATGACAAGAAAGAGATAGCATTGATAGTTAGGGAGCATGCTCTTGAGAGTAGGAGACAACTTCACATCAAAAGAAATGAAAAAACTAAGTTTCAAGTTGTTTGTATGGGTATAACTCCAATGTTTAAAAGTGAGGAATGTTCAACTTTTAGCCAAAATGTGAGTAAAAAAGTCAGTAAAAGACAATCATCTCAAAAAGCAAATGCTTCGGGCGAAGAATCATGTAGTGCAAGTAAAAAGCCAAGAAAAAAGTATCCTAAGCCCACTTGCCCATGGAATTTATATATCTCTAGGAATGATGTCTCAGAATCATGGTGTGTGAAAACCTTTAGGCAACATCACGAATGTATGCAAACCCGAGTTGTCAACTTGTATACTATGAGTTGGATAGCTAGAGAGATTGCACCTTTAGTTGAGGATAACCCTACCATACCCTTGGTAACCTTGCAAAATCAGCTTCAGAAAAAACATCAAGTTCAAATCTCTTTAATGAAAATTTCTAGGGCTAGATCCATTGCATTAAAGAAACTTGATGGTGATTATCACATTCAGTATGGATTACTTAGAGATTATTGTTCTGAATTGATTAGAGCCAACCCTGGGACCACGATAAAAATTGCATTTGAACCACCAACTAATCCAAGCAGTCTGACTAGACAGTTTAGGAGAGTTTACATTTGTTTTGCAGCTTTGAAAAAAGGATTTAAGATGATTGGGAGGGAGATACTTGGCTTAGATGGATGTTTCATGAAAGGTCCATTTCCTGGACAGATATTGACTGCAGTCGGAGTTGATGCAAATAATGGGATATATCCTGTTGCATATGCACTAGTTGAAGCTGAGACTTCTAGTTCATGGACATGGTTCTTAGAATGCCTTGGAGATGATCTTGACCTGAATGTTAGGTCCAATTTCACATTCATCAGTGACAGACAGAAGGTAATTTAGTCTTTAATAATTATATTTGATTAAATGTATTATTACTTAATTATTATATTCATTGTTTGTTAGGGTCTTATACCAGCAATAGCCAAGACATTTCCTAGTGCTGAGCATCGGTATTGCTTGAGACACATACATGAGAATATGAAAGCAAAATGGAAAGGAGATGTTTTCAAAAACATGTTATGGAACTGTGCTAGTGCTACCACCGTGCAAAAGTTTGAGAAGAGAATGGAGGAAATTAAGAAGGAGGATGGTAGTTTACATGCTTGGTTGAATTAGATTCCACAGAAACACTGGACCAGATCACACTTTAGTGGTAAGTAACACTGTTGAGCTAATGGTAACTTTATTTTTACTAATAAACTTAAAGTTAAAGTTATATTCATTGTAAACAGCACGGGCAAAATGCGATGTACTACTTAACAACTGTGTGAGGTATTCAACAAGCAGTTAGTCGGAGGAAGAGACAAGCCTATCATCACTTGTTTAGAATACATCAGAGAATACATGATGAGAAGAATTATGTTGGTGCACAAGGCAATAGCAAAATGTGAAGAAAAGAATGAAGGACCTCTGACACCATATGCCAAAAAGATGTTTGATGCCATTAAGATAGAAGCTGCTAAATACAAGGTTGCAATGGCAAGCCCCCACAAATATGAGGTAAATGTATTTCTGGACAGTTTTACATATTTATTAAATTTTGATTGATACTTAAGTTTAAATTTTTCTTCATAGGTGAGCATGACCGGGACAGACCAACATGTGGTGAATATTGATGCCAAAACATGTAGTTGTAGAACATGGGAGTTAACTGCCATGCCTTGCAAACATGCAGTTGCAGTGTTATGGAACATAGAAGAGCATAACTATGATATTGGGATTCTAGAAAGGTGGGTGTCAGCAGTCTACTGGTTGGATACATGAGAAAAGTCTACATGAACACTCTTGAGCCAATAAATGGAAAAGATCTTTGGATACCAGTTCTTGCCCAACCAAACTAATTGCTCCAAAACATCACACGCAGATTGGTAGGCCCAGAAAGATGAGAAAAAAGTCTGCTATTGAGATTGAAGAAGCTGTTACAAGTACTGGGAAGTTGACCAGAAAGGGAACTACTAAAACTTGTGGAAAGTGTGGGAACAAGGGTCATAATAGTAGAAGTTGCAAGGGTGAAGCTCAATCACAGGATGCATCGCAAACTGCACCAAAAGCAAGTCAAGATTGAATGAAAAAGTTGTTTTTGAAACTTGTTTTAGTTATCTATGGTTCAGTTAATTAGTTTTTGAAACTTCGATTACATATGTTGCGTTTTGGTGGATTAGTTGTTGACCCGTTTGGTTTGTTTAGTATTGTTACATGTTATAAATTATCTATTTTGATCCGTTTGGTTGGTTTAGTATTGTTACATATGATGGATTATCTATTTTGACTTGTTTGGTTGGTTTAGTATTGTTACATATGATGGATTATCTATTTTGACCCGTTTGGTTTGTTTAGTATTGTTACATATGATGGATTATCTATTTTGACCCGTTTGGTTTGTTAGTATTGTTACATATGATGGATTATCTATTTTGACCCGTTTGGTTTGTTTAGTATTGTTACATGTTATAAATTATCTATTTTGACCCGTTTGGTTGGTTTAGTATTGTCACATATTATAAATTATCTATTTTGACCCATTTGGTTGGTTTAGTATTGTTACATATGATGGATTATCTATTTTGACCCGTTTGGTTTGTTTAGTATTGTTACATGTTATAAATTATCTATTTTGACCCGTTTGGTTGGTTTAGTATTGTCACATATTATAGATTATCTATTTTGACCCATTTGGTTGGTTAGTATTGTTACATATGATGGATTATCTATTTTGACCCGTTTGGTTTGTTTACTATTGTTACATGTTATAAATTATCTATTTTGACCCGTTTGGTTGGTTTAGTATTGTCACATATTATAGATTATCTATTTTGACCCATTTGGTTGGTTTAGTATTGTTACATATTATAAATGACCACAAAATACATTTCATTCATCAACTTCCATACATTAGACTAGACAGTAAGTCCATTAATTACCTACTACTACAATTGAGAAGATTTAGGACATATCAACTACATAATAAAGAAACACCTACTAAATCAACTAACTAGATTTAGTAAACATCAAGTACATAACAAAGAAACACCAAGTAAAAGCTATGATAAACTTCAATCTTTTGGTTTGCATAGCACTTGCAATGGCTAGTTCCTGATACTTGTTAGTCAACAAGCAAACCTCATTAGCTTTGGCACTTGATAATTGCTTCTCTTCACCTATGACAATGTTCAATCTTCTTACTTCATCATCACTTGAATTTCTTAATTCTTGACATTCATTGATTTTTTTGAGCAATCCACGTATCACTACTTTTGACCTTGCACACATTTAAGGGTCAAACCATTGGACAAAACCACAACTTGATCTCTGTAAATAAAGTTCAAATTAGTAATAAATAAACTTTCTTATCTAGTAAGCCATAACTTTCTTATAACTTTCTTATCTATCAAAAGTAAGTTCAGATAAAGACTAATAACCATATTAACTTCAATAGGAAATTGGATTCAAAACCAAAAAACAACATTCTTACACAACAGTGAAAACGACGACCCGGATTTGCTTCAGTCCATGAAGTTATAATCACGGTTCCACAACCGCAAGAGCAAATGGGGTTCGTTCCTGAAAAGGAATTACCAACTTGAGCATGATTGGAGCTCGAAGAGGAGCTTTTTGAACGTGATTGAAATAAGGTATTACTTCTTCTTGAAGCCATTCCTTCTTGAGCAGATCTTCAATACTTAGGGCTTCAATGAAATTGGTGGTTTTGAATGGTGGTTTATGGATACTAAATGAAATTAGGGCTCAAACATGTTAAGACATAGTGTCAATTGAATGAAGAAGCTCGAAGAAGAAGCTGGAGGGAGGAGCGGCCGAGAAGGGGGAGGGGGTGCGCGATCGAAGAAGAAGGGGACTTGGATTTGATGTTGTTAGGTTTTTTGGAAGAAGGGGCAGGGACTTAAATTGTGTCAATTGACTGTTTTGCCCCTCACGTGAGGAGCACGTGGGGGGGATTTAACGGACGTTTAAAGAAAATTTGACGGATGTACGTGAACTGTTATAATTCGAAAACTCAGGTATGCAAACTGTTAAGATGGGGCTCATCCTGTTAACACCCCTAAAACACAGGTATGAAATTTGCAATTTACTCTTTTGTTAAAATCACAAAAGGTAGCAATGTAAAAATATTTACTAATTGATAATTATTATTAGAAAAAGTAATAATTATGGAGTTTATCAAACATTTGTAATAACTTCAATAAGTGGAATCAATTAGTTAGTGTAAATAAATTTATTTAGTAAATCAAATACAGTGATACATGTAGACTTAAAAAATATTATAAATTTTTTATTGATTCAACTATTGATTTGTAAGTTAATTTATGTATAGTATGTTTTAATTTTTAATTTCAAATCATGATTAAATTAAGGAGACTGAATTAAATTGATGCTATAAAGGTGTGATTTTTAACTTAATTAATTGTATTTGGAAATAGATTTTAAAACCAATCATGGAACATGATTTTGGTGGGAAAATAAGCTAGGAGGTGCTCTAAAAAAATGACACGTGACACACAAGTTATTTATTTATTATATAGTATAGATTCAATAAATATAAAATTATTTTAGTCTTTGAAATAGTTAGATAATTCTCTTACTATAAAGTTCATTTTGATTTTGGACATATACATTAGCAGTGGAAGCAAAAGTTGTTTTCCAAAACAGTTGGATGAGATTGTAACTAATATAAACAAAAGTTAAGTTGTAACTAATATAAACAAAAGCTATCCTATGTGCTATTTTATTTTTCATTTAACAGTTCAATTTTAAAATTAACTAGGGTTATTACTTGCATGTGTTGTGTGCGTGATGAATGAGCTAAAACAAAACTCAGATAAACGCATGTGTAAGGAACTAGCATTTATGGATTGAAATATCAAGTGAAAAGTAAACACTCAAATCATGTGAGAAATACAAGGATCAGGGACCTCTTGTGACAACCGAGAAATTTTCGTCCGTCTTTTACCAAAGTTAGTTAAATTTAGGGACGAAATTTCTTTCAACAAGGGGACGATGTGACACCGGCATTTTCCGGTCACTTTTCGATCAACATAAACATGGTTTTCTGATCATATATATATAATTTTAATATTGTTTACTTAAATGTGTCAGTTATTACACAAACATTCACGAACATTTCATGTAATGGCAATTCGAACAATTGCCAAATTGCACATGCGTCTGTCCCCCGAACGGTGGTGATTTGTCAAAATGGTTTTCAAAAAATCATAATTGGTGTTAAAATATGTGTTATATGATTGTGTGATTAATTATGTAGCCTTGTTGGGAAAATTGGGATTTTTTTAACATTTACGCGTTTTGTAACACCCGGATATTTTTGAAGCCGACGAAAGAAGAAAAGAAATAAAGTCCAGAGTCGAGGGAACAAACTCGCTAACGAGAGAAAGTTGGGCGAGTGAAGGTATTTGAAGGGAGAGGGCAGCCCTTACCCTCTCCCCACACTTGTAAAAATCAGCCAAAGAAGAGAAGAGAGAAAGAGGGGAGAAAAAGGGTGAAAGCTTGGTTCGGGTGGATTCAAGAGTGCAAAATCGAAGTGTAGCGTGTTGATTCGAAGCTCTTCTCGTTGTGGTCCTTTGTGTGAGTTCTAGGACCCCTCTTTTACATGTTTTCATACGATTTTGGGGCTGGAACACATAGAAAACCCGTTTTTGAATGTGTGTGTTTGACTCGTGTGTATGTGTTTGTGTGTGATGTGTTTGGAGGTTGTTTTCGGGCTTGTGTGTACTTGAATGGTGTTGTGATATGCATTCCCAAGATTAAGGATGGTTAATTTGGGCTTAGAATGGGTTTATGAGAGCTTGGAGGCTGAAAAAGGCAGATTGGGTTCGGGAGTGAGTTGTATTCTGCATCAGCTAGGGCTAGGCGACCGAAAGGGGTGCGACTGGAGGCCATACGGCCGACTGGCGTGCGACTGAGGTCCATGCACACGATTTCCATGCGACTGAGGTCTATACGCATGGAAGTCATACGACTGAAGTTCATGCTCCTGTAAGGTGTGCGATTGAAGGTTATGCGACTGAGGTCCATACGCATGAAGGCCATGTGACTAAGGTCCATTCGTACGAAGGGTATGCGACTGAAGCCCATGCGCCTGAAGTCATGCGACTGAAGGCCATACGCATGAAGGTCATGCGATGGAGAGTCCATACGCATAGGCGTCCATCTGCATAGGTCCATTCGCATAGGTGTCCATCCGCATAGGTCCATTCGCATAGGTCCATTCGCATAGGGTCCATTCGCCTAATGTGGCCAGAGGTGCTGTGCACCGTTATAGAAGGTCTATGATAGGCCTAGGTCCAGTACCAGGAAACAAAAGGGTATTGCACATGGCAATGGTACCCCTAAAATTTACCTTAAGTACTGTGGCCAGAGGAGTTGTGCACCGTTATAGAAGGTCTATGATAGGCCTAGGTCAAGTACCAGGAAACTGAAGGGTAAAGTTTATGGTTTTGATGGAAAGAAAAGATGTAATGATGAAAGAATGTGAAGGGTTAATGACGCATGATGAATGAACAGAAGTTAACAAATGAATGATGAAGATAATAAATATTATCTATGTGTACGTATGATGTGTGATCACATGAATGTAAAGAACGGTTTAATGAAAGAAAAGTATGTTTTAATATAAAACTAGAACTCACTCAGCAACACTAACTTTTTATGTGTTTCTAGTTGGCAGGAAATGTTGCTGAGGATGGCACTGCGAGGCTACTCGGCTCTTTTGGGATGGAATCCATTTATAATGCTTTTGTGATGTAATGCAACTTGGATTTTGTAATTGGATAACGATGTATTATTTGGAAAAAGCTATTATATTGAAATGGAAGAAAGTTTTAAATGTTTCCGATGCGATGTTTTATGAAATATATATATAATTATATGTTTTATGTGCGATGAGGAACCAACTGTAAGCGTCCCAGGAACGGGTCCTTACAAGTTGGTATCAGAGCCAAAGTTTAAGTGAAATGGGTAAATTTTCAAAATAAACCTTAACTTAAAATGAAAATGGGACGGAAAGGGAATGGGATGCCAATCTGAGTAGCTGCGTGCCATCAGGTATTTTCGTTATGTTAACCGGTATTACATGCGCATGTTATGTGGTTTATGTGTTGTATGTCGATTTAGATACTAATGTAGTCAGGACAGGTAATGCTTGGGGTATGAAGAGTAAAGTAAGTGGCTAATCACAATTGGCCACTGTAATTAGGGACTTACTATACTTGACACAAACTGAGCTGTTCCCTTGAATGACCGTGTTGGTGTTTGAATCTTTCAGTGTGTTAGAGAATGCCCGGTGGTAGATCTTTAAAAGCTTCAAGGGGTGGAGGTCGTGGTGGGCCTGGCGTTGAACCACGACCCAAAAGAGGAAGGCCTAGAGTCGAAAAGGTGGTTCCTGAAGAACCTGAGACCCCTCATCCGGAGGCTGGAGATGAGAGTGCGAACTTGAGGGCCTCGGTAAAGGAGGCTGTTGTTGAAGAGGTGCATCAGGTCATGCAGACAATCTTACCGTCTGTAGTGACTGAAGTTATCAAGGTTGTAAAGGAAGGAGAAAGAAAGGAGAGAAACAGGTCCTCGGGAGGACGGGAGCAACCGGAGCCTGAAACGGCTCTCTCTAATAATGAAGAAGAGGAAGAAGAGGAGCCTGCTCCGGAGGCAGCACGAGGCTGTAACTATGGGGCGTTTCAATGATGCAAGCCCCCTACTTTTGATGGTAACGGCACTGCCGCTGCTGCTCACCGATGGGTGAGAGAAATGGAAGTTGTTCTAAATATCAGCGAGTGCGGGGAGGATCAGAAGGTAAAGTTTGCTGCTCATTCTTTCGTGGACTCAGCTCTATGCTGGTGGGACAATATTGTCCAAGCAAAGGGTAGTCGGGCTATTGGGAGAATGAGATGGTCCGAGCTGAAGAAGTTGGTGATTGAGGAGTTCTCTCCTCACCGGGAGATGGACAAGGTTGAGAGGGAGTTCTTGTAGTTGGAGGCGAGAACCATGACACACCAGCAGTACACCACGAAGTTCAACGAGATGGCACGTCTGGTGCCGGATCAGGTGATGCCTCTGTCACGGAAGATTAAGAGGTATATTCAGGGTTTGCCAGTGGATATTCGCAGGCACATGATCGCTGCCCGACCGAGCACGTTTAGGTCGGCGGTGGTTTTGGCCAGGAGACTGTATGATGAGAGAACGGTGGTGGTGACGGAAGGTAGCAAGAAGGGTGGTGGTGATTGGAACTGGCATGGGAAGAGGTTTGCTCGGGGTGATGCCTCGACGGGTAACAAGAAGGCACGGGTGGACGACCGCCGTGTGGTCACATCGGGTGCTGGTATGAAGAAGTGCGGTAGGTGTGTGAGAGAGCATAATAGGGAATGTAGGCTGGGGTTGAATGTGTGCTTCAAATATGGGAAGGCGGGGCATATAGCCAAGGACTGTCGTACGGTCCGGTGCTTTAACTGTGACACAGGAGGAAGCTAGGACGGACCCTGATGTTGTGTCCAGTACGTTTCTAGTGAACCAAACTTTAGCTTCTGTGTTATTTGATTCTGGTGCTAGTAAAAGTTTTATTTCTGCTGCTTTCGGTGCTAAGCTGCCTGTTAGTAGTAGACGTGTTGATGCGCCCTTTGATGTAGAAACAGCCATAGGTAAGTCTACCCGGACATCTAAGATGATAAAAGACTGTGATGTGGAACTAGAAGGTCATAAGTTTCCTGTTAGACCATTGTGATGACCTTAGGTGATTTCGATTTGGTTCTTGGGATGGATTGGTTAGCAGACTGCAAGGTGAAAATTATGTGTCGCAAGAAGATGATTCGGTTGACAGCGCCTGACGGGAGTTCGGTGACGGTTTATGGTGATCGCGTCACGACGATTCCGAAAGTAATTTCGATGGCGGTGGCGGGAAAGTGTATGAGGCGTGGATGTAGTGCCTACTTAGCCTATGTAAAGGATGTGGATACGCCAACACCACAACTAGCCGATGTACCGGTTGTGTGTGACTTTCCAGACGTGTTCCCAGAAGACTTACCAAGAGTGCCACCTGACCGAGAGATCGAGTTTCAGATTGATCTGATACCGGGTGCCCAATCTGTTACCAAGGCACCGTATCGGCTGGCTCCGACGGAGATGAAAGAGTTGATGGAGCAGTTGCAAGAACTGCTTGATAAGGGGTTCATTAGACCGAGTATCTCTCCTTGGGGTGCTCCGGTACTGTTCGTGAAGAAGAAAGATGGTAGTATGAGGATGTGTATTGACAACCGTGAGCTGAATAAGTTGATGATAAAGAACCGATACCCCTTACCGAGAATCGATGATTTGTTTGATCAGCTTCAAGGTGCCAGTTGGTTTTCGCGGATAGATCTTCGATCGGGCTACCATCAGTTGAAGGTGAAGGAGCAGGATATTCCTAAAACAACTTTTCGCACGCGTTATGGTCACTGTGAGTTCCTTGTCATGTCCTTTGGTTTGACCAACGCGCCAGCTGCCTTTATGGACTTGATGAATCGAGTGTGTCAGCCGATGTTGGATAAGTCAGTGATCGTGTTTATTGATGATATCCTGATTTATTCGAAGAGCGCGAATGAGCATGCCGGTCATATTCGGGAAGTGTTGGAGACGCTGAGAAGGGAGAAGTTGTATGCTAAATTCTCTAAGTGCGCGTTTTGATTGCGCGAGGTTCAGTTCTTGGGTCATGTGGTGAATCCTGACGGGATTATGGTGGACACGGCGAAGGTGGAATCGGTGATGCAATGGAAGTCTTCAAAGACGCCATCTGAGATTCGTAGTTTCTTGGGTTTGGCGGGTTATTACCGAAGATTCATTTAAGAATATCTAAGATCGCTTCTCCACAACTAAGTTGACCCGGAAAAAGATGTGAAGTTCGTATGGGTCAAGTTCAAGAGAAGGCGTTCGAGGAATTGAAGGCGAGATTGATCAAGCCCTTTTCTGTCATTACCTATGGAAGTGAAGATCTGGTGGTCTATTTTGATGCTTCTTTGTGACATCTCTTAATTTTGTTAACTTAGAAGTTAACTTTGTTATCTTAAAAGGGTTTATGCCATTTAGAATTTTGTTGAGTTGTATACTTAATAATAAATTTGGTGTTGGACCAAAAGAACCAATGAGCCGGATCAGAAAAACCTTTAAGTCCCACAGACGTCACAACAACTACTGAAGTCCACAACAGCTGAAGACAACAACTGATTACAAAGTCTGAAGACAACAAACTGAAGACAAAGTCTGAAGAAAGACAAGTGCTGAAGACAAAGTCTGAAGACAAGTGCTGAAGACAAAGTATCAGACGTTGTCACAACAGCTGAAGAGGACTTCTTCAGTAGTTGTGACGGTTTACTTTCAGTAGTTTTATGTCTTTCTTTTCAGTAGTTCTGTAAAACGACTGAAGAGCTTGTTCTTCAGTCGTTGTAGTATCAGTAGTTTCCTTTCAGTAGTTTTATGTTTTATACTTAGCACTCTGACATGTTCTCAGTAGTTGTGAACATTTCAGTAGTTTATTAAGTATTAGTTATTTTTGTACTAATCTGCTAGTAATCACCATCCCGTGATTACAGCAGTGATTGCACTCTATATAAGGAGTGCCAACCTTATTGTAACTGTGAATGATTTAGCAATAATATTGGGCATTATTGAAACATTCCTAATCACAGAAAAATATTCTCTCGCATTTGTTACAAGTAACAAACTCTTGCTATAATTTGACTAATTCTTCTCTTCATTCCGCTGCATTACACTCTAATACTTCAAACTTGTGATCGTTGATCCTGACAAATGGTATCAGAGCAGGTTAATCATTGATCGATCTAATAATTGATCATTGAAACTGCTCTTCAAGATCCAAGTTTGAGTGAATTAGCTTTTTGCAAGAAACTGTTATAGAGATTGAATTTTCTGTGCTTTTAATCATTCATCCTGAGACTTATTCTTGGTTTTCATTGAGTTTGTTGTGGTGTGTCTAAATTTTTTTGCTTGAATAAAATTGTTTTTGGATCCAAAATGACTACTCCTTCCAATGATCCTCACAATACTGGTTCCTCAACCAAGCCTCCAATGCTGGTTAGGAATGAGTATAACATATGGCAACGTCGTATGCTCCATCACCTGTCTGTTAACAGCTCAGGTTGTTGGACATCAGTGGTACATGGTCCACACAAGCCTATGGTGAATAACCCGGAAACCAATCAAATGGTTCCGAAGAGGAAGGATCAATACTCAGATGAGGATAAGAAATTGTTTGAGATAGATGCAAAAGCTCATGGAATTCTAGCCATGGCACTACCCAATGAAATTTATTCTGGGTTAATGCATTATGAATCTGCCCATGACCTCTGGAATGCCTTGAAAGAACAATTTGGAGGAACAGATGAGGTCTTGGCAAATAATAGAGAGATCCTTGCCCAACAATATGAGACATTCTCTCATAGGAAGGGTGAGACACTGACTCAACAGTTTGAGCGGTTCTCTTGTTTGATCTCTGAATTGAAAATGGTCAAACATGAGTATACTAATATTCAGATGAATAACAGATTTCTCAGATCATGCCTGAGAGATGGGATACATATACCATTGTCCTACGCTCCAGTGCAAATTTGGACAAACTATCTCTCACCCAACTTCATGGGAAATTGCTCACATTTGAGAGAGAGATAGAACAAAAGAGAAAACTGTCTTCATCTGGTAAGCTCACTGAGGACTTTGTACCAGGCAACACTGCTCTGGTTAGTCATGAGTCAGAATATGCTTCATCTGAATGCCAGTATGATGAGCATATTGATTTCTCTTCAAACATTTCTGATTCAGCATTTGTGAGTGTTGATAGTCAATTTTCTGGTGTGTAATAATGACAATCTATGCTTCATCATGGATGATCTCAAGGGGATTGCTGATGATGACTTAGAAGAGATGGATATTTTGAGCCAAATGGCCTTGATAAATATCAGATCTCAGAAGTTCTACAAAAGAACTGGAAGAAAGTTCCCAGGACTCTCTGGCAAAACCAAAGTTGGTTTTGACAAGAGTAAGTTGAGGTGTCACAGATGCCAAAGGCTTGGACACTTTGCTAGAGAATGTAGATCATCTGGATCTAATTCCTCTGCACCTTTTGTGACTTTTCCTAGCAATAGTCAACAAAACAAAGGGCAACATCCTGTCAATTCTAGTCATCAGTCTCAACTACAATCTCCTGCATATTTTGTTCCTCAGGGTCAAATGCCTTACCCTTACCCGTGTTATTACATGCCACAAACCAGTCAAGTTCAAGCTCCTATGGTACCACAACCTCATGCACTTCCAGAACCTCAACCATCTCATCAACCCCCTCAACCTCAACAACATAGCTTCTTCACCCCAGAAGTTGTTGATTGGAGCAGCTTGCCAGATGACATGTCTGGTCATGAACAACTGTTCACAAGTGCTGATCAACATGGTGGTGATAGTCCTTTGGGAATCTGGCACTTATGGCTCTGGAATCAACTGAGGGTTCCTGCTCAACTGCATCATCTTCACAGGTAACTCAGGTATCTTCAGAGGCCTAAAGCCAAGTTATGTTCTGAATCTTGCATTGCTGCTTTGTCTCTATTAGAGAGGCAAATGTAGCATTAATAAATGAAAAACTTGAGTTTGAGAAAACAATTTCCAAAAGACAAGCTGAGTATGAGTCTGCTCTTAATAGAAAATGATGAGATTTATAAGCTTAAATGCCAATTAAATGATGAAAAGGCTAAGCTAGAGGTTATTCTGGAAGACCAGAAAAGTCTTAAAGAAACCCTTGCAGTCACCCAAGTAGAGTGTGATCGATGGGTGCAATCATGCAAAGGTTTTGAGATGCTTCTTAGTAAGCAATCAGCTTCCAATGTGAAGTTTGGCATTGGTTATAATCACACTGCTCCTCCTACAGATTTTGCTCCAAGAGTAGAGGTGAAATCTGATGGAGAAAGCAATAACCAATCCACCTCATCATGTGATTCACTTTTGATAAAGCATCATCAAAAGTTGAAGTCAGCACTAAGCCCTCTCAGAACCTATCAGCTAATGTTGATGTTCAATTGCTGACACTCACATGATCAAAGAGTTGGTCAACTCAGGAGTTATGTCTGAAAGTCCTGAAAGGACTGGAGAGCAAGATTTAACTCCTGAAGTTCAAGCTCCAACTACTGACAGCACTGAAAAGAAGAAAACTGTCAGTAGTAGAAAGAGTTTGAAGACTACTAAAGAGGAAGTCAAGAAAGCAAATAGTGCTTCCAAAGTACTGAAGAGCAAGTCTTCAGTAGTTTCATCCTCTTTAGTTGATGATCAACATAAGATGAAAAAGAAACCATGTGAAGTATGTGGTTTGTTTAATCATCTCACTGATGATTGTTGGTACAAAAGAGGATCCAAACTCAAACATAAAGATGAAATTAAAGAGAAAATGGTTAAAATGAAAAATGAGTTTAAAGCCACATTTGTACCAGCAACATCAAATCCTGTAATCCTTAAGTCCAAAAAGAAATCCAAAAAGGAAGGGGTTAAACAGGTAACAGCTGAGGTTGCTCAAAAGAAGAAGGTGCAACATAAGAACTTATCAAACTCCAGTGCTAATGTGTCTGAAGAGCTGAAAGCTTTATCACAAAATCAGACACAGCTGGTTATGATGGTTCAACATCTATTGGGAAGAGTCAACCAATTAGATGTTCCTATGTTGAATCCACAGAAAAGGAGGTCCAAGCCAAAGGATTCCTCTTCTCCACCATCTTCTTCCTCTCAAGCTGTTATTTCCAGCAAACTTGTTAGTCCACCATCTGTTGATGTGAATAGGCCCAAAACCAAAAAGGTTTGGGTCTCAAAATCTAACTAATTTGCTTTGTTCTGCAGGGTTCTTCAACATGCCACAGAGGCATCTGGTATGTAGACAGTGGAGGATCCATGCATATGACAGGAAACAGATCACTTCTTAATGACTACTCTCAAGGAAGGAAGGGATTTGTATCTTTTGGCAATGATGCAAAGGGTTACATCATCGGCAAAGGCTTTGTTTCCAATGGGGAAATAAAGTTTGATGATGTTAACCATGTGGAAAATCTCAAGTACAACCTCTTGAGTGTCAGTCAAATGTGTGACAAAGGCCATGTTGCTCTTTTCACAAGTCAGAACTGCCGGATTCTGTCATCCAAAGTTCTGAGTTTGATTGACAAGGTGTTGGATAAACACACTCTCCTTAAGGCCAACAGGACAGGAAGAGTGTATGCCTTAGATCTTTCTAAGAAAATAGATCTCAAAGGCCATCCTTGCCTATTTTCCAAGGCTTCCCCTCAAGAATCTACACTATGGCATAGAAGGCTGGGTCATGTTAATCTCAAAAACATAAATCAGCTGATCAACCATGGTTTAGTAAGGGGATTGCCTATGAAGGAGTTTAAATGTGAAGATGACTGCACTGCTTGTCTAAAAGGAAAACAGCACAAAGTTTCATTTCCTTCCATAGAAGAACCTAAGTCCACAGCCTGCTTACAGCTTCTTCACATGGATCTCTTTGGTCCTGTGAGAGTGATGAGTATGGCTAAGAAGAAATACTGTCTAGTAATTGTGGATGATTACTCCAGATTTGTATGGACTTTCTTCTTGCATTCAAAGGATGAAGCACCTCAGAAGATTATCAACTTTGTGTTGTATGTTGAGAAGCAGTATTCCCTCTCAGTCAAGTGTATTAGAAGTGATAATGGAACTGAATTTAGAAACAATACACTTGATGAGTTCTACCTCTCAAAGGGAATCAAGAGGCATTTTAGCATTCCAAGAACTCCTGAACAAAATGGAGTAGTGGAGAGAAAGAACAGGACCCTTATTGAAGCTGCAAGGTCCATGTTGGCTGACTCTGGATTGCCAATGACTTTTTGGGCTGAAGCTATCAATACAGCTTGCTATGTACAAAATAGAGCTCTAGTGAATAAGAGGTTGATGAAAACTCCATATGAAGTTCTTCATCATTTGGCCC
Organism: Flaveria ramosissima; assembly: GCA_025215565.1. NCBI lineage: Eukaryota > Viridiplantae > Streptophyta > Magnoliopsida > Asterales > Asteraceae > Flaveria > Flaveria ramosissima. Next base: position 10,630,630 of record CM046043.1, on the reverse strand, counting down.
CTCTAATTTCATTCTTTAGAGCTTTTGGATGTCCTTGTTTCATTCTCAACACAAGGGATCAACTCCAAAAATTTGATTCTAAGGTGGATGCAGGATATTTTGTTGGTTATTCATCAACTTGCAAAGCATACAGAGTCTTCAACTGTAGAACAAAGATGGTTGAAGAGACTCTACATGTTAAGTTTAATGAATCTCCAAAGGACAAGATTCCACAAAATCCTGTGGAGATATTTGATTTGGACATACTACAATATGCTCCTCATCAAACTCCTGCTGTTGCTCCTGTCAACAGTTCTCCACCTGGTGGTACTGCTGGTGCTGATGATGATGATAGTAGTACTCACCTCTTCAGATTTACTGATCAACTGCCTGATTCAGCTAGACCTGATGTTCCTGCAGCTCCAGCAGCACAATCCACAACAAATGCTGATGAGATTTCTACAACTTCAACTTCCTTTGAACTACCATCAACTGATTGGTTTCAAGGAAATTCTTCACCATCACCATCTGTTGCTGCTGAGCCTGCTACAAACACTTGCACTGATCTCATTGTGTACCAAGATCTGAAGAATCACCCTATGTCTCAAATCATTGGTGATATCACTGCTGGAGTATCAACAAGAAGTCAATTGTCAAATTTCTGCTTCTATGCTCTCTTCATTAGTCAGCAAGAGCCAAAGAATTATCACATTGCATTAAAGGACAATGGATGGGTTGATGCCATGCAGCTTGAGCTTCTTCAGTTCAAGAAACAACAAGTGTGGGAACTGGTTCCTCTACCTCCAGGTAAGTGTGCAATAGGCACTAAATGGGTGTTTAGGAATAAGACTGATGAAAATGGGCTTATTGTTAAGAACAAGGCCAGACTGGTTGTTCAGGGGTTTGCACAAGAAGAAGGTATTGATTATGATGAAACCTTTGCTCCTGTAGCCAGACTGGAAGCAATTCGATTGTTTTAGCTTATGCTGCTTATCAAAATCTTAAAGTTTTTCAAATGGATGTCAAAAGTGCTTTTCTGTATGGGAAAATTAAAGAAGAGGTTTATGTATGTCAACCACCAGGTTTTGAGGACAACAAACATCCTAATTGGGTGTATAAGCTTGATAAGGCTCTTTATGGGTTGAAACAAGCTCCTAGAGCCTGGTATGAGACATTATCAAACTTTCTTCTTGAAAATAATTTTACTAGAGGCACCATAGATAAAACTTTATTCATTAAGAAAGCAGGGCAGCATAATCTACTTGTTCAAATTTATGTAGATGATATTATTTTTGCATCTTCTGATCCACAGTTGTGTGATGGCTTTACAAAGCTGATGCAACAAAAGTTTGAAATGAGTGCAATGGGGGAATTACAATTCTTTCTGGGTTTGCAAATCAAACAAAAGGCTGATGGAATTTTCATTCATCAGTCCAAATATACAAAAAATCTTTTGGAAAAATTTGATTTACAAAATTGTAAACCTTGTTCTACTCCCATGTGCAACACCACACAACTGGATACAGATCAGAAAGGTAAAGTGGTTGATGAAACACTTTACAGATGTATGATTGGGTCCTTGATGTACTAACAGCTTCTAGACCAGATATTATGTTTGCTACATGTGTTTGTGCTAGATTTCAGGCTGCACCTAAGGAGTCTCATTGATTGCAGTCAAGAGGATCTTTAGATATTTGCAAGGCACTCCATCTCTAGGTTTATGGTATTCTACTAGACATTCTGGTAAATTAGTTGCTTTTTCTGACAGTGACTATGCAGGGTGTAAGTTGACCAGGAAATCAACTTCTGGTGGATGCCAATTCCTAGGCAACTGTTTGATTTCTTGGCAGAGTAAGAAACAAACCTCAGTTGCTACATCAACTGCTGAAGCCGAGTACATTGCTGCTGCAAGTTGTACATCTCAGGTATTATGGCTTCAAAACCAATTATTGGATTATGGCATAACTGAGACTAAGACTCCATTGTTAATGGACAGTTCTTCAGCTCTTTGTATTGTCAAGAATCCTGTCCAGCACTCTAGGACTAAACATATTGAAATCAGACATCATTTATTAGAGATTGTTTTGAAAAAGGTCTGATTGATCCAAAATTTGTTCCTAGTGCTGATGAGCTTGCAGACATTTTTACTAAGCCTTTGGATAGTTCAACCTTCCACAACCTGGTGTTAAGGCTTGGTATGCTGCAGCTAGAATAAGTGACAACTACCGATAATCTCAGTAATAAATACTGATGATCATTGGTAACCATGTCATATATAAGTACTTCATTTTTAAAACAGCTGATGTAGTTATAACAGCTGATGAAATCACAACAGCTGATGTAACTACAACTGCTGATGTCAGAAATGCAGATAAGTACTGATGACCAATGAAACATCAAACTCGGATTTAAATGTGGAGGTCAGACTGAAACAGCTGAAAAGCTATGAATTGACGACAACAGCTGATGAGTAATTTCTCTTCAGTTGTTTTTACAACTGCTGTTTCTAAACAACTGAAGCCACAGCTATGTCTTCAGTAGTTTACAACTACTGAAGACTACCACTAAGTCTTCAGCTGTTTACAACAACTGATGACAAAACCACTGTCTTCAGTAGTTTCATAACTACTGATGACAAACACCATGTCCTCAGTTGTTTCACCACCTGAAGTCGGAATTGTCCTCAGTAGTTTTATAACTACTGAAGACTAAATCAAAGACTTCAGCTGTTTCAATGTCTGACGGTTAAACCAAGTCTTCAGTTGTTTTATAACAACTGATGATCACACCAATACGGTCAGTCATTTCAAACCTCTGAAAGTTAATGCCACGTCATCACCAGTTTCACCAAATGATGACTCACACAAAAACCTTCAGTCGGTTCATAACCCTACCCTATAAATCCCTTATCTCACCAGAGTTTTTCTCACCTTCTCTCTCAAACCTAACGTTCAAAAACTCTGTACCCTCTCTTCATCCATGGCGACCATGCAACTAAAACCACGACACAACTGTGTCGCTCACCTTACTAAATCACCATTCTGGACCAAGTTTCACAACGCCATTGATTTAATGGTCCAGTCACCTTACCAAACAGCTTTTCTGATAAACCCCACCATATATGCCGAATCCCTTAGCCAATTCTGGACAAACGTCACTCTTGTCTCTGAGGAGAATGACACAGAGTCACTTCATTCGTTTGTCCATAGCCAAAAGGTGGTCATCAATCCAGAGATTCTTCGCCAAACCCTCAATCTGGATGATGCCACTTTCCCGACTAGCTATCCAAAGGGCACCACTGATCTATCATTTGCCCACCATGGATACGAAGGCAACCTGAGTGCCTCTACCATATTGAAGAAACATTTCCAGGATGCTGAACGGCTTATCTTTCATATGGTAAATGTCTGCCTGGCTCCCAAGACTTCATCATGGGATCAAATGTCCACAAGGTGGCAACAGGTATTGTACTCTATCCTTGAGCAACAACCTTTAAATTTTTCTGAAATACTATTCTTAGAGCTCAAGGATATGGCCCAAAAACAACTTTCTAACCGTTGGATATTATATCCTCGGTTATAATGGCCATAATTGAAAACCAGCTTCAAGCTGAGGGACTTGTTGGCCTGGGAGTCCCTGCTATGGCTGTATTGCCTGAAGTATACTCCCGGCACAACTCTGACCAATCACTCAAAATGGCTGCCAAGCTGCGCAAACCCACGCAGCTGGAACCCACAGCCACCACCACAAAATCCAAAGTCCCCACCAAACCAAAAACAAAACGAACCAAAACAGCTATTCAGGAAGATGAGTCCCCTGAAGATGCTCCTGTACCACCAAGACAGGATATACTTACTGGTGTAAACCCCCCAGTAGTATCAGAGACTCACCCAGCCACAGCCGCTCAGGATTCCTCTCAAAAGGAACCTGAAGCAACCAAAGAAGGGGTACCCACAAATCTGGAATCTTCCTCATTTGAGGAGATTGCCATTGAAACACACCATTCTCCCCAGGTGCATATAATACCCTATCTCCTCATGAAAATGCCCCCCAAAGTCCAACACTTATAATTGCAAATGTGCTGACTCAGCTGCATGCCTCTCCTCCTCCCCAACAACCACCTAAAGGGAAAACCACAGATATTGAGGTAGAGGATCAACATGCTTCTGACAACCCACAGCACAGGGGTTTAAATGTTCAGTCTCCTAGTGTAGATACGGAGACAAGAATATCTGGTGAGGCTGCCACCTCTTCTGCATCAGCACATGATCAGACTGAGGCTGGTAACATGGCTAAGACCTCATCAGAGAGGCAACAGCTGATGAAGGACATCGTCCTGAGGCTGGAAGTCCCCAGTTCCAAGAAAAAGGGGCACATGCTACATCTGGTCTACACCCAGGGCATGTACATCTTGCTACTAGCAGGAGGTCAGGTGATTCAGCATCTGCTGATGATGACCTGGGCTTCTTTTATGATGTTCTAGCCCAGAACACAATTCTTGAGGAAGAAGTCAGTAGACTACAAAGACTACTTGACCAATCTCTCTCAAGAAGCAAGTCCATCTGATACCACCATACACCCACAGATGGCACCTTCACCTGAAGGTCTCCTAAACACTCAGCCACTAAAAACATTCAATCCACCAGCCTCTACTTCTGGCACTGCTTCTCAGGGACAGAACCCCTCTGAGCAAACAGCTGCTATATTCCACAAATCCCTACCTCTCATCACCCCAATGATCACCGACATTGTGATCAAAACCTTGGATGACAAACTTCCCTCAATCATACAGCCACTGGTGGAGGAGATTGTGAGCACAAGGCTTTCTACTACTCAAACCCTTGCAACCAATGCAACCAAAAAGGGGGAGAGTCAGTTAGTGAAAGACAAAGGGAAGAGCATATTGATAGAGAGAGAACAGGAGGAAGAAGAGGTTTGTGAAAGAGACTGAGAAGGAGGAAGAGTATGTGAAGGGAGCTGACACTGATCAAGTGAGTGAAAGTCACAAAGACTTTCACATCACATATAAGAAGAGGAAGATTGAAAGAAAAGAAAAAGAACTCCAACTTGATGAGATGGTCAAAATGGCGGATGCTACACATAGTAAATCTATGGACTCCATTATTGATCAACTATACAGACAAGGGTTCGATACTGCACAGCTTGACTCAGAGATTAGAAGACTTGAAGTTGAAGAAATTAACTCAAGATGGGCAAGTTATGATGTGTTAGAAAGAGAAAGACTGGAGATCATGATCAGATTCATTGCAAAGTATCTTGGAAGATCATTGATAGAGATTAAGTCATGGACCAGGGACAGTATCTTGGCAATAACCACCAAGATCTGTACGTCTGAAGCATACACAAAGGGATTAGTGATTGAAGCACTAAATGAAGCAGGTGCTGTGGAAACAGAAACGAACTAGCAAAATACTCCAAAGCCTCACTCATTACAAGAATGCTAGAACAACCTGCAAAACCTACCACTTCAAAATCACCACTACCACAACCCATTAAACCAACTCCTTTACCCTCAAAACCAACAGCCGATGATGCATCCAAGAAGAAGAAGAGAAGGATGTTGAGGCTAGAAGAAGAAGAAGAAGAGGATGATGAGGAAGAAGATAGGTTGCCTCTTTCTGCAGTCCTAACTTTGCCTAAAGCCAAATCTATGCCCATCACTCCCACCTCACAGATGGAAACTGTGAGAGTAAAGATCGAAGAAGAGCAACTGCAAAGGCTTCATGATGAGGAGATGCTAAAGAGTATAGACAAAACTTATGCTGCTTCTTCATCAATAATAAGTATGAAGAAAGAAGCTCTGAGACTGTACACCCTTGCCAACACATTTCAATATCAAAGGAAAAGGTGAGGATATGGCCTGATCCTAGGGTGGCTCACAGAATTGTGAAGAAGGACATTCCTGCAAGATACAAGGGCCAGATAAAAAGGATCGTAGATGAAGAGATCACAGTGGTCCTTGTAGTATCACCCTGGGAGATTGTAGAAGACTTCAAGAAGGCTTATGAGACTAAACAGCCTCCCCAAAAGATGTTAGAAAACAGAGTAATCAAGAAGGGGTTAGTCTACAAGAAGCTTGAGAACTTCAAACAAAATGAGCTCAGTCTGTTACTTGAAGGTAATCACCCAGATGAGTTTGCCTACAGACAGATCACAACAGTTGAGCTCAAAAATGGCAAACAGGCCAAATACATCTCAGAGCTGTATGGGCGTGAAGGATTGTTCGATGGTGAACCAGAGAATCTTACTATGGAAGAACAAATCATGTTTCTCAGAGCATACACCAGAGAATCCTACAGGCTTATACATGGGAAGTGAGTTTCATGGATGGGGGAACAGCTCAGTGTCCAATTCCCCAATACAGAGCTCCCATCCATACTTTGCCAACCAAATCATCAGAGACTTACTTCCCCAGGCCGGTGCTTATATGGGTCATCTTCTCAACTGATCAAGAAGGAAAAAGACCATCCATTTTGCCAACAATAAGTGGGACCTCAATAAAGTTAAAGGTTTTGGCTGCATTGGTTCAGGGGGAGTTTGTTGGACCAAAAGAACCAATGAGCCGGATCAGAAAAACCTTTAAGTCCCACAGACGTCACAACAACTACTGAAGTCCACAACAGCTGAAGACAACAACTGATTACAAAGTCTGAAGACAACAACTGAAGACAAAGTCTGAAGACAAGTGCTGAAGACAAAGTCTGAAGACAACAAGTGACTGAAGACAAAGTATCAGACGTTGTCACAACAGCTGAAGAGGACTTCTTCAGTAGTTGTGACGGTTTGCTTTCAGTAGTTTTATGTTTTTCTTTTCAGTAGTTTTGTAAAACGACTGAAGAGCTTGTTCTTCAGTCGTTGTAGTATCAGTAGTTTCCTTTCAGTAGTTTTATGTTTTATACTTAGCACTCTGACATGTTCTCAGTAGTTGTGAACATTTCAGTAGTTTATTAAGTATTAGTTATTTTTGTACTAAATCTGCTAGTAATCACCATCCCGTGATTACAGCAGTGATTGCACTCTATATAAGGAGTGCCAACCTTATTGTAACTGTGAATGATTTAGCAATAATATTGGGCATTATTGAAACATTCCTAATCACAGAAAAATATTCTCTCGCATTTGTTTACAAGTAACAAACTCTTGCTATAATTTGACTAATTCTTCTCTTCATTCCGCTGCATTACTCTCTAATACTTCAAACTTGTGATCGTTGATCCTGACATTTGGTGATTAACAAATTAATATAATAATAATAACATTATAAGTGTTATAATGTTGTTTATTATTATAAAATTTAAGGTGTTAATAATCTTAAATAAAATAATAACTATTATTATTATAATAATAATGACACTAATAATAATAATAGTAATCATAATAATAATAATAATGATACTTATAATTACTGAGAATAATACTAATTATATCAATAATAACAACTTGTAAAATTTAGTTATACTTAAAAAGAAAAGTCTAGGGGGCTTTATTGACCATTTAGAAAATTAAAACATAAGTTTTCACATAAAATAACAAACTTTCAAACAACAGGGACCAAGAGTGTAAAAACGGAAACCAAACCCCTTTCCCCCTTTTTGATGCCCGCACATCCGGCCACCACTTCCTGCCGCGACTCCGGTGTGCTCCGGCAACCGATTTAACTCGCAATAACTCCGATTAAATTAGCTAAAACCGTTTCCAATTGACTTGCGAGCGTGATTCGAAGCGTTTGGGGGTTATATCGAAGATTAAACACCGGTTACAGGAGCTTTCGAGCTCGAGTAACAGTCGGACATTAAACCACAACCGATTGACGATTAAAACTTCATAATAATCCAATTAATCGAATGTGAGTAATCATGTAACTATCTCTGAACTATTGGAACTCCCAATTTCGATCTAAACATACCCACACACCACCATCGATCATCATCTTCCTCATCGACCTGCAACTTAGATGAATTCAACCTTCTAAGCTTCATTAATATAAATTGATTGAGGGCTTTTCATCATTAGAGCTTTTAGAAGTTTTCTGTGGAATGAATTCAGTTTTCATCAACAATTTCCACCGGAACAATTCGTGACCGTAGCCGCAATCTTCCCTCATTTGATCATCAACGAATCGACTTTGATACGTGTAATTAAAGGCATGAACATACTCGATTCTAGTTGAGGAACAAAAGCCCTAACATTAGTTTGATTAACATTATCAATTTGATCCTCAATTTTGGGCGGATCAAACTAGGGTTCATAAGGGAATTTGGGGGATATCTCTTGTTTACGTTTTTAAACTATCAAAACCAAGAAGTTTCGCGGCTGAGGCCATTGGTTCACCGGTTAAGGCACTGCTTGGTAAACATGAGGTCCCGGGTTCGAACCCGGGCACCCTCATGTTTTCTTTTTAAAGCTTTTTAAGCCTAAAACTAATTCTAGAAATTTTTTTAAATGTATAAAAATTATTTTTATAAATTCCAAATACTTTCAAAAGCTTCCAAATATTTTCTACAAATTTTTCTAAGTTTACATAGAAATGTTTTATTTATAAAACATTTAAGCAAAGTTTGTTTGAATAAAATTTCTTATAAAATGGATTTTAATAATGATTAGTAAATTATTATTGGTCAAAATGTACTCGTTTAAAACTTAAATAATCCTTTTATGTGTATTTAAGTTTATATATTTAAATGAGTTTCTTTTAAAATAATAACTATTTATATAATTATGGATTTGAATCGATAAATTAAAAATCATTAAAATGTTTATGAACACTATATCGATAATTGTAGAGGGTATATATTCCATAGTTGCACAAATTATATTATCTCTTGCAAAATTTACTTTAACAAATTGTGTAGATTAATAATTGGCCATTGATCAATGCGTTATACTAATTAATATTAGATAATCGTAAAGTTTTATTTATATCTTAACCTTATCCATTATCATACTTTAAATTCATTTCTAAAATACTTAAATGTATATAATTCCTCTAATGGAATTAAAAATGTAGATAATTACTTTATAAATTTACTACTTATTAAAAACCTCTTAAAACTATTGAAACCCTAATCATTATTTGAGCGTTAATCATATTATTAATTTTCATCTTGTAATACATATTTAGGTGCCTTGTAATGAATACTTGGGATTACTTTGGATCATCCTTTAATCTTTATTTATCATCTTGTAATGCTTATATCAAAGTGAGTATTTCCATACCCCTTTTTCTTATTTTCACACTTTGGGGTGAAACATGTTAACTTATACTATTGTACTTGTAAACTTATTTGAGACTTGTAAACCTATGGCAATTCATCTTGTAAAGTTGTGGTTAGTTGAACTTTCGTGGTTACCATGTTATGGCGTTATATGTACAATCATTAACTATTGCTAGCCCAGCGAAGTCATAGATCTATGGGTAAGACAAGCCTGCTTTGGTTGATCCAAGTACACTTAGCTGATCGTATATACTTTTAAACGTTTGAGACTTGTAAAACTTTGTCGAGGTTTGATTGTTGCATTGTTCATAACATCCCTAATCACTTTATTCACTAACTTATGACTTGAATTGCCATCTTTTATATAATCTATGTATTGAAAACTATGGAATGCTCACCAACATTTTTATGTTGACCTTTTATCTTTAACATGTTTCGAGAATACCTCAAGTATGTGATCTACTCTTTGAAGCTTGCACATCTAGGAATGGACTTAGATAAATAGATGAAATAAGAATGATTTGTTACATTCTATGTTATGCTTTTAATTTCTTTGAGACTTATGTTGTAATGTTACAATTGAAACTTATGTTTAAATTATATTTGGATTATTAATAGCGTTATGTGGTTGTGAACGATCTTAACTCTCACTCCTCGACGTTTCCGCCGTCAAGGTTGGGGTGTGACAGATTGGTATCAGAGCCCATAACTATAGGGATTTAGGTTATTAGAAATGGTGACCTAGACTATAGTTGCATGAACCTCATAGAAAGATTCTTATACCTTTATGCTTACATGTTGTTTGCATGCTACATAATGCTATGCCTTTTGTGCAACTTGATGCCTTAGCATAGGATTGCCTTATGTATGCTTAAACTTAGTTACTTGTCTCCCTAAACTTAACTTTGACTCTTTGACCCTCCCCGACAAATGAACTTCTTAAACCTACTCTCGGCAACATGTGGAATCTACACTTATCGTCGCGAGTTCAATTCCTTAGACTCTATGTCTAATCTATGAAAATCTTATCAAGGTTTTGATTTCATAAACCAAAGAAATTTGTGTGACACATAGACACCTGTATTCTGGATTTCCTGGCAAAAGGCCTTCGGGCTAAGGCAAGCATATCGTATAAATCTCATTGTGAGACCAGTTATGCTTATCTGGGGAATTCTGGGATAAGTGATAAACTATGGTCAACATACACAAGTCTCTATGGCAAATGGGTCAATTTACCTTGACGTGTCAATGATTCCAAATGATAATGCGTTACCAAATGGAACCATCCTCTTTGTATCATAAAAATCTTTGATTCCTTGAACTAGTATCACTTCATTCTTATCATACATAATGTTCCTGTTAATATTGAACCTAACCTACATTTCAACTCTTACGTTTAAGCACCGTTATACGTTGAGCGTTTCATGTAACTATTTCTATATCTTGACCAACGTGAACATGGATCTTAATATACCCAAAGATATTAGGAATCTAAACCGAATGGTCATCAAATACTTTAAACTGTTACTTATGGTTCTCAAGTCTTCTTAAGGATGTGTCCCATAAATAAGAACATGCAATGCTATAGGTGGAATTCCTACATCTCGGGATACTTTGTTTAGGCAAAGTGTAAATGGTGATTTGACTCGATCATTGAATCTATTTACTTGACTCGAAACCCTTGAGATGAGTGATCGCTTATAAGTACGCATGTCCTTAATAAGGTTATGGTTGACCTCATGTCTTGAGGAGTTCATGTATTTCCTTTCGATTGTGAATCGAATGTTCACATCTCATTGTGGTGTCGAATAATTCCTGCCCTTGATTTCGTTTTCTCGATTGAAACCATCCAAGATTTGAACACCACAACAAATTCTGTTATCTCGAACTTTGATCCTAAGCTTGTAAGCATGATTTTCTCTTTTGTTACATTGATGTAACTTGAAATTTTCCGAATTTCTAATTGATATTATTTTTAAGTCAAACTCTGTACCGTCTGCACCGTGAGAGATGCAAGTGTTTGCAAGTCAACCTATGACCAAGAACACCCGTATCTCCTAAATGATTCTAACTCATCAAAACAGGGGTGATTCCTTACTCTGATGATTCTCTATTCGTTTCGATAAATGGTTTCCAATTATGATTTATAAAATTCATCCTCTGGATCGGGGTGATTTTCTTATCTCGAGGATTGACTTCAGTTATTTTCTTTGGAATGACATTTCACAAATGACATGATCTCACCAAAATAGGATTGAAACCCGTACTTTGGTGACAAATGTCAATCTTCGATTGTTTTCTTGCTATTATGAAATTCAGTCATCAAGATAGGCGTGAATTCCATACCTTGATGATAATATCATCTTTATGAATTGTATTTGTTCAAATGAGATGACTTCATCAAAGTAGGAGTGAATTCTGGATTTTGATGAAGAAGTTCATCTCGTTATATTTTGTTTTTGTAAAACTTCACTGTTAAGATAGGAGTGATTTCCCTTACCTTAATGGTGAGTTACGTCGTCTTAGTTTGTGGATCCTCAACAAGGAGTTGGGATCGAACTTTTTGATTGGTAAGTTAGTGGTCATACCTTGGGAATACACCATCAAGTTAGGAGTGAAAACCACACCTTGATGACTATTCTCATTTCTTGATCTCCAAGTTACCAAGGTTTTAATCAAGTGACAAGAAACATGTAGTAACTTGAAGGGTGAACCAATGTTAGTGTTTGGACCTATCAAGCCAAAGCATGATTTCTGAACTTGTAAGGAGACCCGATCGCTCTAGGTTGATTTTGATTCCAAGCTTGGAGCATTTAATTTTTTTTAAAACGATTTCTTTCCCTTTATCTTCATGTTTTGACTCGATCTAGCTACATCGAACCATTTATTTCTTACCTATCAACTTTCACTTTGAGTTGTCATCAACACATGATTGTGTGATGGTAGCCTTCTTAAACAATCTTTCTACTAAATAAAGACATTATCAACTTGTGATTATGTCTTTCTAGTCATACGAATGTTCTCGACTGTACTTATGGGTTTGATGAATTACGTATGCAATCTATATTTGGAAATTTGTTACCTTGCAAAACATGGTTACAAAAGCATGTCATATTGTTTGCGTTACTTCTTGAATCACTTTTAAACCCTTAACCTTGGAAATCTTTAAAACTCTATCTTGGTTTCGACTAACGAGACTCGTTATTACTTACATTGTGACGTGGAGGTTCATAAACCTTCGTAACTTGTAGTCATGGGTTTGGCATAAAAGAAAAGACATAACTCTGTATGTGTCCAAGTGTCTTACCTTCATATATGACAAAGCCTAACATTCGTGTTCCTATGAATCTCCTGTTTAACTTTTCATCACTAAGCGCCTCTTATCTTAGATGCCATGATGACAAATGGTGCATTATAGACCGATTAACTAACTTCATATTGACTCGTGTGGGTTAACGGGTCGAGAAATTGGCTTGTATCTATCTCAAATAGTCGTATACCGTGGTATGTCGTTAAACATCGATCATTAAGTTGGATGATCAATTCATTTTCTGCTTTTAATAATGTTCCTAACCATAGTCGTGAACTTATTCCAAAATCTTCGCATATCGTATTATTCTTAGACCGATGATTGGTCAAAGGAGAGATACATATTCACAAGATATGCGTTAAGATCGTTTCATATAGTGACGTTTGGGATTCTTAAATCCTGACGGTTAACCTTTCTTACAATTGTGGTCTTTTATTGATTTCAAAACGTTGCTTTACTACGAGATTATATTCTAGAAGTTGTGGCTTATAAGTCTAACATACACGGTAACTCGTTATCGTCTTCTAACGTTTTATGTGCCAACTCTCAAAGAGTCTTGTATTTCACTGGAAGAGTTCAAATTGGTATGCATTATATCAAGAGACTAGTAAGATTCCATGAAGTGAAACATCTCATCTGTAATCAAACGTCTATCACTGGCCGTTGTACACTTACCTTTCATTATAACTCCTTTTGTTCATTTAAGTTCATTTTTAATTTCGGGACGAAATTCTTTTAAGTTGGGGAGACTGTGACATCTCTTAATTTTGTTAACTTAGAAGTTAACTTTGTTAAATCTTAAAAGGGTTTTTATGCCATTTTGGAATTTTGTGGTTTGTTATACTTAATAATAAATTTGGTGATTAACAAATTAATATAATAATAATAACATTATAAGTGTTATAATGTTGTTTATTATTATAAAATTTAAGGTGTTAATAATCTTAAATAAAATAATAACTATTATTATTATTATAATAATGACACTAATAATAATAATAGTAATCATAATAATAATAATAATAATCATACTTATAATTACTGAGAATAATACTAATTATATCAATAATAACAACTTGTAAAATTTAGTTATACTTAAAAAGAAAAGTCTAGGGGGCTTTATTGACCATTTAGAAACTTAAAACATAAGTTTTCACATAAAATAACAAACTTTCAAACAACAGGGACCAAGAGTGTAAAAACGGAAACCAAACCCCTTTCCCCCTTTTTGATGCCCGCACATCCGGCCGCAACTCCGGTGTACTCTGGCAACCGATTAAACTCGCAATAACTCCGATTAAATTAGCTAAAAATGTTTCCAATTGACTTGCGAGCGTGATTCGAAGCGTTTGGGGGTTATATCGAAGATTAAACACCGGTTACAGGAGCTTTCGAGCTCGAGTAACCGTCAGACATTAAACCACAACCGATTGACGATTAAAACTTCACAATAATCCAATTAATCGAATGTGAGTAATCATGTAACTATCTCTGAACTATTGGAACTCCCAATTTCGATCTAAACATACCCACACACCACCGTCGATCATCATCTTCCTCATCGACTTGCAACTTAGACGAATTCAACCTTCTAAGCTTCATTAATATAAATTGATTGAGGGCTTTTCATCATTAGAGCTTTTAGAAGTTTTCTGTGGAATGAATTCAGTTTTCATCAACAATTTCAACCGGAACAATTCGCGACCGTAGCCGCAATCTTCCCTCATTTGATCATCAACGAATCGACTTTGATACGGGTAATTAAAGGCATGAACATACTCGATTCTAGTTGAGGAACAAAAGCCCTAGCATTAGTTTGATTAACATTATTAATTTGATCCTCAATTTTGGGCGGATCAAACTAGGGTTCATAAGAGAATTTGGGGGATATCTCTTGTTTACGTTTTTAAACTATGAAAACCAAGAAGTGTCGCGGCTGAGGCCATTGGTTCACCGGTTAAGGCACTGCTTGGTAAACATGAGGTCCCGGGTTCGAACCCGGGCACCCTCATGTTTTCTTTTTAAGGCTTTTTAAGCCTAAAACTAATTCTAGAAATTTTTTAAAATGTATAAAAATTATTTTTATAAATTCCAAATACTTTCAAAAGCTTTCATATTTTCTACAAATTTTTCTAAGTTTACATAGAAATGTTTTATTTATAAAACATTTAAGCAAAGTTTGTTTGAATAAAATTTCTTATAAAATGGATTTTAATAATGATTAGTAAATTATTATTGGTCAAAATGTACTCGTTTAAAACTTAAATAATCCTTTTATGTGTATTTAAGTTTATATATTTAAATGAGTTTCTTTTAAAATAATAACTATTTATATAATTATGGATTTGAATCGATAAATTAAAAATCATTAAAATGTTTATGAACACTATATCGATAATTTTAGAGGGTATATATTCCATAGTTGCACAAATTATATTATCTCTTGTAAAATTTACTTTAACAAATTGTGTAGATTAATAATTGGCCATTGATCAATGCGTTATACTAATTAATCTTAGATAATCGTAAAGTTTTATTTATATCTTAACCCTATCCATTATCATACTTTAAATTCATTTCTAAAATACTTAAATGTATATAATTCCTCTAATGGAATTAAAAATGTAGATAATTACATTATAAATTTACTACTTATTAAAAACCTCTTAAAACTATTGAAACCCTAATCATTATTTGAACGTTAATCATATTATTAATTTTCATCTTGTAATACATATTTAGGTGCCTTGTAATGAATACTTGGGATTACTTTGGATCATCCTTTAATCTTTATTTATCATCTTGTAATGCTTATATCAAAGTGAGTATTTCCATACCCCTTTTTCTTATTTTCACACTTTGGGGTGAAACATGTTAACTTATACTATTGCACTTGTAAACTTATTTGAGACTTGTAAACCTATGGCAATTCATCTTGTAAAGTTGTGGTTAGTTGAACTTTCGTGGTTACCATGTTATGGCGTTATATGTACAATCATTAACTATTGCTAGCCCAGCGAAGTCATAGATCTATGGGTAAGACAAGCCTGTTTTGGTAGATCCAAGTACACTTAGCTGATCGTATATACTTTTAAACGTTTGAGACTTGTAAAACTTTGTCGAGGTTTGATTGTTGCATTGTTCATAACATCCCTAATCACTTTATTCACTAACTTATGACTTGAATTGCCATCTTTTATATAATCTATGTATTGAAAACTATGGAATGCTCACCAACATTTTTATGTTGACCTTTCATCTTTAACATGTTTCAGGAATACCTCAAGTATGTGATCTACTCTTTGAAGCTTGCACATCTAGAAATGGACTTAGATAAATACATGAAATAAGAATGATTTGTTACATTCTATGTTATGCTTTTAATTTCTTTGAGACTTATGTTGTAATGTTACAATTGAAACTTATGTTTAAATTATGTTTGGATTATTAATAGCGTTATGTGGCTGTGAACGATCTTAACTCTCACTCCTCGACGTTTCCGCCGTCAAGGTTGGGGTGTGACATTCTTCTTCGGGGTTGGGGTGCGTGTTAATGCAAAGAGGAAAGGTTATGCATCCCGACAGTTGAAGGTTCATGAGGTCAATTATCTTACTCATGACTTGGAGCTAGCAGCTGTGGTCTTTGCGTTAAAGATTTGGAGGCACTATCTTTACGGGACAAAGTGCACCATCTTCTCTGATCACAAGAGCTTGAAGTACTTTTTCGAGTAGAAGGACCTGAACATGAGGCAGAGACGATGGTTGGAACTCATAAAGGATTATGATTGCGAGATCCATTATCATCCGGGCAAAGCCAAAGTGGTGGCGGATGCTCTTAGCCGAAAAGAGAGGCCCGTGCCGATTCGGGTGAAAGCATACCAGTTGATCATGACCTCGGATGTGATGAAGCAAGTCAAAGAGTTTCAAGATGAGGCATTGAAAGAAGATCATCTTAACTCTGAAAGAATGAGAGGTCTGGTCGCGGAGTTGGGTGAAAACACACTTGGTGTTAGAACCCGTTTTGGACGAATGTGGATTCCTCGTTTTGGGGATCTACGTATGAAGATCATGAATGAAGCTCACAAGACTTGATACTCAATTCATCCCGGTGCTACGAAAATGTACCACGACATGAAGAAAGATTATTGGTAGCCGGGTATGAAGCGTGACGTAGTGGAGTATGTTAGTAAGTGCCTTACTTGCTTGCAAGTGAAGGCCGAGCATCAGAAGGTGTATGGGAAGATCCAACCTTTGGATATACCGGAATGGAAGTGGGAGCACATCACCGTGGATTTCATTACGAAGCTGCCGCGTACCCCGAAAGGGTATGATGCCATATGGGTGATAGTTGACCGTTTGACGAAGAGTGCTCACTTTCTACCGATCCGCGAGACATATTCATCGGAGAGGTTGGCTGATCTTTTCATCAAGGAAATTGTAACTCGTCATGGTGTGCCGGTGTCTATTGTATCTGATCGTGACACCCGGTTTACATCCAAATTATGGAAGAAGTTCCACGACGCCATGGGGACGAGGTTACATATTAGCATGGCTTATCATCCCCAGACTGATGGTCAGTTAGAAAGGACCATTCAGACATTGGAGGACATGCTTCGGGCATGTGTGATTGATTTTGGGGGAAGTTGGGATGACCACTTACCGTTAGCTGAATTCTCGTACAACAACAGTTATCATGCCAGCATTAATATGCCCCCATATGAGATGCTATACGGTAGGAGATGCAGAACACCCATTTGTTGGGGTGATATTGGTTGTAAGGCCCCATTCCTAGGACGCTTACAGTTGGATCCTCATCGCACATAAAAAAATATAATTACATTTTCCTTTCATAAATCGTTGCAGCGGAAACATTAAAAACAACATTTTCATATCATCAAAATACTTTTGCAAACTAATACAATCGTCCATTTCACATTATCATTTTACATTCATTACAAAAACCTTAAACATAAGGATGCCATCCAAAATACGCTGAGTAGCCGCCCCGTGCCATCCTCAGCAACATACCTGCCAACTGGAAACACATCAAAGTCACCGTTGTTGAGTGAGTTCTAGTTTTATAATAAAACATACTTTACATCCTTTATAAAACATTTCGTTACTTTCGTAAGCGATCACACAACATACATACACATAGATAATGTTTATTATCTTCATCATTACATTCGTACTTTAACTTTTGTTTGATCATACGTTCTTACTTTCATTCATTCGTTAATTATGAGTACCTCTTTCTTTATATCAAACCATAAACTTTACCCTTCTGTTCATGGTACTGGACCTAAGCCTATCATAGACCTTCTATAACGGTGCACAGCACCTCATGGTAACAATACCTAAGGTAAGGTTCAGGATCATTACATCTATTACATTCTCACGTTCTGGATCAGTGTCAATAGCTATAACCCAAACCATATGGCTACTGGGCCGAAGATCATAAATGACTTCCACACTACACATAGCCTGGCACCAGCACCGGGGTAAGCGATAACTCGAGTACTGGGCCGAAGATCATAAATGACTTCCACACTGCACATAGCCTGGCACCAGCACCGAGGTGAGCGACAAAGATCCCACCCACATACTACACTCCCAACGATTTGCATAACTCGAGTACTGGGCCGAAGTCCATAAATGACTTCCACACTGCACATAGCCTGGCACCAGCACCGAGGTGAGTAATCACTACTCCACCCCTAACGATATGCATAACTCGAATACAGGGCCAAAGTCCATAAATGACTTCCACACTGCACATAGCCTGGCACCAGCACCGAGGTGAGCGACAAAGATCCCATCCACATACTACACTCCCAACGATATGCATAACTCGAGTACTGGGCCAAAGTCCATAAATGACTTCCATACTGCACATAGCCTGGCACCAGCACCGAGGTGAGTAATCACTACTCCACCCCCAACGATATACATAACTCGAGTACTGGGCCGAAGTCCATAAATGACTTCCACACTGCACATAGCCTGGAACCAGCACCGAGGTGCGTAATCACTACACTACGTACCACAAAGTTAGTCAGTCACAAAGACTTGAACCCCGCGTGTACCCCTGTTCATTATGCTCGCAAGCCTTTCATACTTTCATTTGTTCGTTAATGCATGCATTCATTCATTTATCATGTTCCTCTTTTCATTATCTTTCACTTTACATTACATAATACTTTCATTTCATTCATTAACATTCGACGTAAAGCCATGGAAAGATACACATACATATCAGGAACATAAACCTAAACATAAACATACAACATCACCACAAAAGCATCAACATACATACATAACACACATCATACATACTATGCATCACATGCACCGCCATGCATAACATCACACATAACATCATACATATCATCATCATCAACATGCCCTACATAACGTCTATGACCTCGAAAATCAACTTACACGAACCTCTGGGAATCTCCCGAGTCAAAACCCATAACCGCACTATCCCTCGAAAGTAATAAAATAAACCGTTGTTCTTTCGGGCGTATGAGCCCTACTTGGGCGTATGGACACCCTCCAGTCGCATGGCCTTCCGGGCGACTGAACACTTAGGCGAATGGACATGAGGCAAATGGACTCTATGCGAATGGACATCTATGCGTATGGACTCTCAGTCGCATAGCTTTCATGCGTATGGCCTTCAGTCGCATGACTTCAGGCGTATGGGCTTCAGTCGCATACTCTTTGTATGAATGAACCTCAGTCGCATGGCCTCCAGGCGCATGGACTTCCGTCACATAACCTTCGTGCGAATGAACCTCAGTCGCACACTCCTTCAATCGCATGCCTTACAGGCACATGAACTTCAGTCGCATGACCATCATGCGTATAGACCTCAGTCGCATGACAATCGTGAGCATGGACCTCAGTCGCACGCCAATCGGCCGTATGGCCTCCAGTTGCACTCCAGTTGGTCACCTAGCCCTAGCTGATGCAGAATGTAGTTCATCCCGACTGCAGCCGATGGTTTTCGGCCTCCAACCTCTTCCAAACCTCTTTTAAGCTCAAATCAACCATTCCAAACCTTAGGGAAACATACCACGACCTCATTCAAGCATAACCAAACACGAAATCAAACCCCAAACGCATCAAACACATACACACATGCTGAAAAACGGGTTTTCACCCAAAACTCGAAAAAAAGTATTTTCAGATGTGTTCCAGCCCCAAAATCATTCAAAAACTTGTAAAAGAGGGGTACACAAACGCACACAAACGATCCCGTCGAGTAGAGCTTTGATTTGACCCGCTACATGATGATTTTCACGCTCGAATCCACCCGAACCAAGCTTTTCTCCTCTTTTTCTCTTTCTCTTCTCCTCTCCTCTCTTCTTGGCTGAAAAATGGCAAGAAAGGGGGTGTCTTCCCCCTTTTATACTCCAATTCATCGAAGTTTCTCTCGTTGGCAAGTTTGGTCTCTCGACTTTGGACTTTTTTTCTTTTTCTTCTTTCATCGACTTCAAAGAAAATTTCCGGGCGTTACAAGTCCACCCCCCTTATATAGGTTTCGTCCTCGAAACCTATTATTCCTTAAACCGTCGCGAGCAATTCTGTCTCATCTTCTTTTCCAGTCTCCCACCTGGAGTTCAATCGGTCCACGTCGTTTATCCACACACGACTTCTTGTCTATCTTTGGCTACCTTCATCAATGCTTTGACCCTTTCGAGCTTCTCGGTCGTGGTCTCGATCACCTCAAATACTTTTCACACGACGTTTGGTAATCGGCCTTCACTTGTAAACAAGTAGGGCATTTAATCTCGTACTCCACCATATCACGCTTCATGCACTTTCCTGCCACCGCCATCGAAATCACCTTAAACCGTTACTTTGATCCCGTCAGGCGCTGTCAACCGTATTATTTTCCTGCGACACACAATGTTCGCTCCGTAGTCTGCCAAAGAATCCACTCCTAGGACTACATCGAATGGCGTATCTATATTCTTACCACTAACATGCAATTCAGCACAGAAAGCAACAGGAATAAAACTTTTACTAGCGCCAGCATCGAATAACACAAAGGCTAAGGATTGATTTACTAGAAACGTACCTGACACAACTTTGGGGTCCGCCCAAGCCTCCTCTTGCCTCATCGTGTAGGCGCTGCGTTCGCCCTCTGTCCTTCTCCTCCGGTCCTCTTCACTCCCGAACCTTCTACCCTTGGCTTCTTACAGTCCCTGCTCATGTGGCCTTCTCCACCACAAGAATAACACCTCCCCATTCTACAGTTCTTCGCCACATGTCCGGTCCTTCCACAACGGAAACAGACATTGGTCCCCAATCTGCATTCCCCGTGGTGTTTTCGTCCATAGTTACCACAACCCGTCACCCCTATATTGGATGTGACCACACGTCGGTCATCCACCCTCGCAGCTTTGTTGTTTGGAGTGAAACTCTCACGTTCAACCCGCTTTCCTTTCCAATTCTTGTCGCTGCTACCCTCCTTATTTACTTTAATCACGGTCGTCTCCTTCACCGCCCTAATTACCTCAGTCACCATAAACGGCAGAATCGTCTGCATCGCTTGTTGAACTCTCGCAACCACAGCCTCTTTCATTGCGGTCCTCAGGTTAGCACTATCATCACCGCCTTCCCGGTGATGGATTTCAGGCTCTTGGGGTTCCATTTCAGCAGCCCTTGTCATGCTCCGCGTGACACGTGATCCAACACCACGTCCACCACAACCTTCATCTGACAAAACCTTAGGAGATCTACCACTAGCCATCCTCTAACACACACTGAAAGATTCAAACACTAACACGGTCATTCAAGGAACAGCTCAGTTTATGTCAAGTATAGTAAGTCCCTAATTACAGTGGCCAGTTGTGATTAGCCACTTACTATACTCTTCATACCCCAAGCATTACCTGTTAGACTACATCAGTATCTAAATCTACCAGCAACACATAAACCATATAACATATGCACATAATACCGGTTAACATTACGAAAATACCTCATGGCATGCAGCTACTCAGATTGGCATCCTTTCCCTTTCCGTCCCATTCTCAGTTTAAGTTAAGGTTTATTTTAAAAATTTACCCATTTCACTTAAACTTTGGCTCTGATACCAACTTGTAAGGCCCCGTTCCCAGGACGCTTACAGTTGGATCCTCATCGCACATAAAACATATAATTACATTTTACTTCATTCGTTAATTATGAGTACCTCTTTTCTTTACATCAAACCATAAACTTTACCCTTCTGTTCATGGTACTGGACCTAGGCCTATCATAGACCTTCTATAATGGTGCACAACACCTCATGGTCACAGTACCTAAGGTAAGGTTCAGGATCATTACATCTGTTACATTCTCATGTTCCAGATCAGTGTCAACAGCTATACCCCAAACCATATGGCTACTGGGCCGAAGATCAGAAATGACTTCCACACTGCACGTAGCCCGGCACCAGCACCAGGGTAAGCGATAACTCGAGTACTGGGCCGAAGAGCATAAATGACTTCCACACTGCACATAGCCTGGCACCAGCATCGAGGTGAGCGACAAAGATCCCATCCACATACTACACTTCCAACGATATGCATAACTCGAGTACTGGGCCGAAGTCCATAAATGACTTCAACACTGCACATAGCCTGGCACCAGCACCGAGGTGAGTAATCACTACTCCACCCCCAACGATATGCATAACTCGAGTACTGGGCCGAAGTCCATAAATGACTTCCACACTGCACATAGCCTGGCACCAGCACCGAGGTGAGCGACAAAGATCCCATCCACATACTACACTCCCAACGATATGCATAACTCGAGTACTAGGCCGAAGTCCATAAATGACTTCCACACTGCACATAGCCTGGCACCAGCACCAAGGTGAGTAATCACTACTCCACCCCCAACGATATGCATAACTCGAATATTGGGCCGAAATCCATAAATGACTTCCACACTGCACATAGCCTGGCACCAGCACCTACGTGAGTAATCACTACACTACGTACCACAACGTTGGTCAGTCATAAAGACTGGAACCCCCGTGTGTACCCCTGTTCATTATGCTCGCAAGCCTATCATACTTTCATTTGTTCGTTAATGCATGCACTCATTCATTTATCATGTTCCTCTTTTCATTATCTTTCACTTTACGTTACATATTACTTTCATTTCATTCATTAACATTCAACATAAAGCCATGGAAAGATACATATACATATCAGGAACATAAACCTAAACATAAACATACAGCATCACCACACAGGCATCATCATACATACATAACACACATGATACATACTATGCATCACACGCACCGCCATGCATAACATCACACATAACATCATACATATCATCATCATCAACATGCCCAACATAACGTCTATGACCTCGAAAATCAACTTACCCGAACCTCCGGGAATCTCCCGAGTCAAAACCCACAACTGCACTTTCCCTCGAAAGTAATAAAATAAACTGTTGTTCTTTTGAGCGTATGAGCCCTACTTGGGCGTATGGACACCCTCCAGTCGCATGGCCTTCCGGGCGACTGAACACTTAGGCGAATGGACATCAGGCGAATGGACCCTATGCGAATGGACATCTATGCGTATGGACTCTCAGTCGCATAGCTTTCATGCGTATGGCCTTCAGTCGCATGACTTCAGGCGTAGAGGCTTCAGTCGCATACTCTTTGTGCGAATGAACCTTAGTCGCATGGCCTCCAGGCGCATGG
This sequence comes from Flaveria ramosissima, assembly GCA_025215565.1. Taxonomy (NCBI): domain Eukaryota; kingdom Viridiplantae; phylum Streptophyta; class Magnoliopsida; order Asterales; family Asteraceae; genus Flaveria; species Flaveria ramosissima. The sequence continues at coordinate 10,607,377 of CM046043.1, read as the reverse complement.
ACTTCAGTCGCATAACCTTCGTGCGAATGAACCGCAGTCGCACACTCCTTCAATCGCATGCCTTACAGGCACATGAACTTCAAACGCATGACCATCATGCGTATGGACCTCAGTCGCATGACAATCGTGCGCATGGACCTCAGTCGCACGCCAATTGACCGTATGGCCTCCAATCGCACTCCAGTCGGTCGCCTAGCCCTAGCTGATGCAGAATGCAGTTCATCCCGACTGCAGCCGACGGTTTTCGGCCTCCAACCTCTTCCAAACCTCTTTTAAGCTCAAATCAACCATTCTAAACCTTAGGGAAACATACCACAACCTCATTCAAGCATAACCAAGCACAAAATCAAACCCCAAACGCAATAAACACATACACACATGCAAAAAACGGGTTTTCACCCAAAACTCGAAAAAAGGGTTTTCAGATGTGTTCCAGCCCCAAAGTCATTCAAAAACGTGTAAAAGAGGGGTCCTAGAACTCAAATAAACGATCCCGTCGAGTAGAGCTTCGATTTGACCCGTTACATGACGATTTCCACGCTCAAATCCACCCGAACCAAGCTTTTCTCCTCTTTTTCTCCTTCTCTTCTCCTCTCCTCTCTTCTTGGCTGAAAAATGGCAAGAAAGGGAGTGTCTTCCCCCTTTTATACTCCCATTCATCAAGGTTTCTCTCGTTGGCGAGTTTGGTCCCTCGACTTTGGACTTTATTTCTTTTTCTTCTTTAGTCGGCGTCAAAGAAAATTTTCGGGCGTTACATTGGTCATAAAGAGTTAGGGAGCGTCGAGGTGATCAAGGCTACGACTGAGAAGCTTGAAAAGATCAAAGTCTTCATGAAGGCAGCGAAAGATAGATAGAAGTCGTATGCTGATAAACGACGCAGACAGATTGAGTTCCAGGTGGGTGACCGGGTTATGTGGAAGGTTTCACCTTGGAAGGGTATCATTCGTTTCCGAAAGCGGGGCAAGTTGAGTCCGAGGTACATAGGCCCTTTCCGAATCATTTGCTCGAGTAGGAGAGGTGGCCTATAGACTGGAGTTACCAGATGAGTTAAGGGGAATTCACCCGACATTCCATGTATCTCATCTAAGGAAGTGCATGGCAGATGAAGATATGATTGTTCCACCGGAAGATATCGAAGTAGACGAACGGCTTAATTATGTAGAGCAACCAGTGGCCATCATCGATCGAAAAGAGAAGAGGTTGAGGAATAATGTGGTTCCACTTGTGCGTGTACAGTGGAAGCACAGGAAAGGATCCGAGTCAACGTGGGAGACTGAAGAAAAAATGAGGCAGCATTACCCATGTTTGTTCGAGGAATGACAGGTTTCGGGGACGAAACCTATATAAGGGGGATGGACTTGTAACACCCGGATATTTTTTATGCCGACAAAAGAAGAAAAGAAATAAAGTCCAAAGTCGAGGGACCAAACTCGCCAACGAGAGAAAGTTGGGCGAGTGAAGGTATTTGAAGGGAGAGGGCAGCCCTTACCCTCTCCCCACACTTGTAAAAATCAGCCAAAGAGGAGAAGAGAGAAAGAGGGGAGAAAAAGGGTGAAAGCTTGGTTCGGGTGGATTCAAGCGTGCAAAATCGAAGTGTAGCGTGTTGATTCGAAGCTCTTCTCGTTGTGGTCCTTTGTGTGAGTTCTAGGACCCTTCTTTTACATGTTTTCAAACGATTTTGGGGCTGGAACACATAGAAAACCCGTTTTTTGAATGTGTGTGTTTGACTCGTGTGTATGTGTTTGTGTGTGATGTGTTTGGAGGTTGTTTCCGGGCTTGTGTGTGCTTGAATGGTGTTGTGGTATGCATTCCCAAGGTTTAGGATGGTTGATTTGGGCTTAGAATGGGTTTATGAGAGCTTGGAGGCCGAAAATGGCAGATTGGGTTCGGGAGTGAGCTGTATTCTGCATCAGCTTGGGCTAGGCGACCGAATGGGGTGCGACTAGAGGCCATACGGCCGACTGGCGTGTGACTGAGGTCCATGCGCACGATTGCCATGCGACTGAGGTCCATACGCATGGAATTCATACGACTGAAGTTCATGCTCCTGTAAGGTGTGCGATTGAAGGTTATGCGACTGAGGTCCATATGTATGAAGGCCATGCGACTGAGGTCCATTCGTACGAAGGGTACTCGACTGAAGCCCATGCGCCTGAAGTCATGCGACTGAAGGCCATACGCATGAAGGTCATGTGACTGAGAGTCCATACGCATAGGCGTCCATCCGCAGAGGTCTATTCGCATAGGTGTCCATCCGCATTGGTCCATTCGCATAGGGTCCATTCGCCTGATGTCCATTCGCATAGGTGTTCATCCGCATATGTCTATTCGCATGATGTTTAGTTGCCTGGGAGGCCATGCGACTGAAGGGTGCCCATACGTCCAAGTAGGGCTTGTGTACCCGAGGAGAATGTAGTTTATTGACTGACTTTCGGGGGGAAAGTGCAGATGTAAGATTTGACGTGGAAGATTCCCGTAAGTTCATGTAAGACGACTGTTGAGGCCTTAGAGGTTATATTTGGCATGATTTTGCATGATTATGCATGATGAATGTTATGTATGTATGATGTTGCCTTGTATGATGATGATGATTGTGTATGATGATGTTCCTTTATTGTATGATTATTTTCCCTTGGCCTTACGATGAATGTTAATGAATGAAATGAAAGTATTATGAACGTAAAGTGGAAGATAATGAAAAGAGGAACATGATGAATGCATGCATTAATGAATGATGAATGTAACAAAAGTCTTGCAAGCATTGGATACCGGGACACGCCAATTATAAGGTGTTAGCCCAACGGTGTGTGGGTTCGCTACCCCGGGAGGATGCACATCGGGGTCTTTTTTTGTGATTGACCATTTGTATAGAACCATTGTTGCATACCTTAGGTACTGTGGCCAGAGGTGCTGTGCACCGTTATAGAAGGTCTATGATAGGCCTAGGTTCTGTACCAGAAACACAAGGGTATTGCACATGGCAATGGTACCCCTAAACTTTACCTTGGGTACTGTGGCCAGAGGTGCTGTGCACCGTTATAGAAGGTCTATGATAGGCCTAGGTCAAGTACCAGGAAACTGAAGGGTAAAGTTTATGGTTTTGATGGAAAGAAAAGATGTAATGATGAAAGAATGTGAAAGGTTAATGACGCACGATGAATGAACAAAAGTTAACAAATGAATGAGGAAGATAATAAATATTATCTATGTGTACGTATGATGTATGATCGCATGAATGTAAAGAACGGTTTAATGAAAGAAAAGTATGTTTTATTATAAAACTAGAACTCACTCAGCAACACTGACTTTTTATGTGTTTCCAGTTGGCATGAAATGTTGCTGAGGATGGCACTGCGAGGCTACTCGGCTCTTTTAGGATGGCATCCATTTATAATGCTTTTGTGATGTAATGGAACTTGGATTTTGTAATTGGATAATGATGTATTATTTGGCAAAAGCTATTATATTGAAATGGAAGAAAGTTTTAAATGTTTCCACTGCGTTTTATGAAATACAAATGTAATTATATGTTTTATGTGCGATGAGTAACCAACTGTAAGCATCCCGGGAACGGGGCCTTACATGTTTTCACACATTTTTGGCTTTTAAAGCCTAATGTTATAAAAGGTCTTGAAATTAATAAAATAAATTTTATTTGGTGTTTTTAAGGTTTATTAGGTAATATGTTATCATTATTTAAGTTTTGAGGTAGAAAAGGTCAATTGCATAAACTTTAAACCAATTTTATAAAATTAAGGGGTAGTTTTTGTAAAAAATAAAATAAATAAAACCCTAATCCCCACCCCATACCCCATTCATGGATTCAGCCCCTTTCCCAACCCCTCATACCTTTCAAAAACACCCCACACACATACACACATAAATCAAGACTTTTTCAAGCAATTGAGAACAATTTTGGACGTTTCTTGCATCATACAGGTGTTTGTGATCATTCATTGCACACAACAAGTAAGTTTTATGTTAAAAATCATTGATTTTTATTCTTGAAGTTCTTGAAACCCTATATGATCCAAACACACACCAAGATCCAAACTTTATTAAAATTTAACCATTGATTTTGTGTTAGTTTACATTGATGAAATGATTTCTTGGATTTAACTTGTAAAAATCATTGATTTTGATTTAAAACCCTAGACTTACCAATAAAGGAAACTTTTTTTTTCTAGAGTTTTGTAATTCTAGCATGAAAACATGAATTAAAGAGATTTTATGCTTTTATATCATTAGTTGATGTTAAAAAAAAACTTTCAGGTTGAAAGTTTTGAAATTGGGTTGTTTTTGGGAAACCTTCCAATTAAGGTAACTTTTTTAGCATCTTTAGTTCTAGATGATGAATTTGACATGCTTGATGGGATTTGATGGATTTGATGATTCACATGAAATGAATAGAACATAGGAAAAGATTAGGAATTGCTAAATCGCAAAAAAACCTACACGCGTGATGAAAATATAATATATATATATATATATATATATATATATATATATATATATATATATATATATATATATATATATATATATATATATATATATATATATATATATATATATATATATATATATATATATATATATAAAGTAACTAAATATAGAAACTTTTGAAAAATGCAAATTACATATAACTTTACGTGTAACTTTATTTCAACTAATTGAATATTATTAAACATGTTTCAATTAATTGACTCACCAACGGGTTGTCGGGACAGTCCGATCAACTTTAGTCAAACAAATCAAACTTGGTCAACCAAAGTCAAACTTGTCAAACTTGATTTGAATTTCACAAACGCACTGACATTTAAGGTTGTTTGGGTACAATAGGGATCATACAGACCATTATGTACACACACTTATAGACCTAATTTGTTAGGTCACCGTTAGCTTCTCCATTTGCTTTAGCTTTCAACTGTGTATTCTAAAATGAGTCTTCACGGCCCCTATTTTATATTCTTTCCTTTTGGGAGAGAAAACATACAAGATTTAGTTATCTGTGGTTTTTAGTATTATTGTTTATCGCTTGTTACTTTAGTACAAACATATATGAAAGCCCTTACATTCTCGAACCGTTAGTAATGAGTTGGCGAGGTAATTTTGAGTAGTACTACTGGGTTCGACAAACCCCACCCATGTTAGTCGCGCTAACTCGACTGGAGGTCGAACGGATGTTTAATTGACTTAACATTTGCCACTGTCTATGTTAGATGTGGTGGAAAAACAACTTACAAACAATCAGTTTCGGTTTGAAACGCTAAGTAACTTGATTATAGACTAGCTACCTACCGATATGCTTTAATTACTTTACCATGCGAATATTTTCAAACATATTATCTGTTGTTAAACCTATGAACTCACCAACCTTGTGTTGACACACTTTAGCATATTTTCTCAGGTCGCATAAATGCTTAAGGTTAGATTGCACGACTAAGGGTTCACTCAGGGCATGCATTACAAACTTTTTTCTTTGCATTGAACACTTTTACTTAGGCGTCGTGTTTTGCGCAACGTTTAGTATTGGCTTTAGATTTTAGTTTTATGCTTCCGCACTAATGATTATTCAAGCTATGTTATTCTGATTAAAGTTCAAACGTTTATTTAAACTCATATAGTGTCATTTGATATGACCGTGTATGAGATCCTGGTTTGTCACGCGCCTCGCGGTAGAACCTCGCAGGTGGAATTAGAGAGTGTGACACCTCCAAGATGATGGATAAAAATCTTATCACGCGAAAACTTAGAGTTGTTGCGTGAGAACTTAATGTTTCCGCGCAAGAAAATCTGGATAGTATATATAGATGTTTTTTATTTGTATCTCAGTTGTGTGTTTCATTTTGTAAAATTGCTCTGAGAGTGAGAGAGAAGAGAGTTATATGATAGGCCACCCGAGTAGAGCTCACCTCACATGGATCGAGCTTCAACGATGTAAACTAATTTGGTATTGTAATCCTTTGATTAATAATATACCATTGAGTTTGTTTGAAGTTCGTTGATATCACACACCCACACATCCGTCTTAATTTGATTATCAAGTGCAACAAATATGGAATCGATCATGATGAGGTTTTTACAGCACGTAATACAATAAATATAACATCTGACCGTTTAATATGTTATCATCACAACCACCAACTAACGTAATGCTATCAAAAGAATGATAAATTATATTATATGTTAAAAAACAAACGTGGAAGAGCGTATAAGATTGTTAGGCTTAGGATCATAAATTGAATGAGTGATCATGGCCACAAAGGGTTGTGGGTAAAAACCCACCAACCTCTACATCTGTCACGCCAAGGCTACGTTTGATTCAAAATATATGTCCTTGGTTTAAAGTCAGCACAACCATGTGATAAAGTCAAGCCAACGAATCCTGACCAAAAGATAATCGAAGTCTTTTGCGAAACAAAAAATGGTTCAACAACCTCCTCACAAACCCAATGATGCCTCTGACGATCTAAATCCGTCATCATCGACCTCATGGACTAAACATATAGGGAATCACACCAAACATACATACACATAAGATAATATTCTTGTATAAGTCGAACAACCATCAGATATCAAAAATAATGTCTAAGGTGATACAAACTCACCATCACAGACCTAACACTGTTAACATAACCATGAGTCAACATCAAAAATTATGAAGACATCAAAAAATAAAATAGTCTCAGATAAAGCAAGGTTTAAAGTGACAAAGGCGGCCACCAACATGCAAAAAGCGCAAAATACACAAAGTGTTAAAACAATCTTTGTATTAACCTAAAGAATGAGTACAACAAATACCACAACCAAATCACCAATGGCAGTCAAATAATCACCACGGACAGAAGTCTGGTGAGGATGACCAGATAAGGGATATGATTAAAAAGGGGTTTGAAAAATAGAGAGGATAACAACCACCACATTGCCCGCCCCAACAATGATAACACCGCAGCCTAAGGTTCCCAAAGTGAAGGGGGTGATTGCCCTGGCAGCGAATGTGCCAGTGTCAGCAACCACAAACACATCATTACCACTAAGTGATCAATGGCAACTATGCATACAAAGCCGAATCTAATGAAAGTCTAGTCAGTAAACCTATGACAAGAACCACTACCACATCACTAGCTGCAACAACAAAATCACTACCTATGGTTAGCCAAAGAGTGCCAGCCTGAAAGGCGTGCACATAAACATAGGGGCAATGACAAGTTGAGCTTCAATGGGTACCTGGAGGTGGGAGGTATGAAAATGGGAGGCCAACATGCCACCTATCTACCCGTCCATTCTTCGACAAACAGGTCCTAATTTGGTCCTATAAAAAGAAACCCGATTTCAACTGTTTGGTTCACATCGTCTCATTATTTTTATTCTAGAAACGATCTTTGGAGCCCTTTGAACATTTACGAATCTTTGGTTTGCGTCTAGTGCCTTTAGGTAAGTTCCAAGTTTGTTTAGTAATTATTTTCAATTCAGGAACGGGATTTTAAGTTCATGAATAGGTTATGTAGTGGGTAATATGGTCCTAGATTTTTTATAGCTTGATAAACTATGCTTAAACTATGAAAAGTCACCCAAAACTAACTTCAGTGATGATTAACCATTTCCCAATCCTATTCTTTGTTCATTGTCTAATGTCTTAATAATCGATAGGATCAAGGATTACTATTTATCTCGTATCCAAGACCAAACTTTTATTACAAAGTACGGTATACTTGTATGGACAACTTGTAATAAATGAGAATACCACGCTATGTAGTTCGTTGGTGGGGGTATAATTGGATCCTTTATACTTAATGGGGTGTTACAAAGCTCAAGTGAAGTTGTAGAACTGAGGGGGTTCATAGAATCTAAGGGGGATGCATTGGGCGGGAATGACAAGCGAGGTGAATGGACCCATAGGGCGGTTATGTCCACGTAACACACCCATACTCAATTATTGACCGGAGGGACGTAGTTCATGCGCCGGTGAGTTGTTATGAAAACCATGAAAGACGAAGACCTCTAGTTGACATACAACCTATATTGTGATGCATATCAATCTGCTTGTAGATTATGTCTCATGAGCTCACTAGCATTAGCTAGCGTCATTTTAAGCATACTTGTGTAAGTAGATGACTGATAAGCATGCAGTGAGAATAGTTCACCTCAGTAGGCATTAGAAAGCATAGGAACCTTGAGATTTGTTATTTTGTAAACATATAAGTAAATGATGTTTTGATTATGAATAAAATTTATGGTCGTTGCTTCCGTTAATTAACAATACTGCATTTTACCCGGTCCAACGGGTGGGTTGTACACTTAGTTCTTTATGTCATTATATCATGATTCAAGTATAAGTTAGATGAAACTAATCTTCTATAATGTTTTAGTGGCACATTTAAGAAAAAAATTACATAACCGAACTTCAAGCACGTCTGATTTTAGAATTGACTCAAAGTCAATTGTTAACCATGATACATCTAATTAGAAAACATTTCTATTTATATCAACCATACATTTTTTTCAAATTTTTTTGTGGATTCAAACAAAAGAAAGCCAATGCTTATAACTTATAAGGTCAAGACTATAGATATTGTCATATCGTGGACACCCCTGTTGATACATACTCATATCTTTAAAGATTTTTGGTTTATAGGGTAGAAAAACGTGCTATAAATATAAAATGTCAATTATTAAAGAACTAGAAAATGATGGAAGTTATTGCAGAAATAAATGTCCAAATTTAAATTAAATTTTGGGAAATTAGTTATTGGCTAAGAAATATACTAAATATGTATCGATTTTATTTTCAAATGACTTTAACAAATGAAAATCACCTTCGTATTGTATGTGTGCACACAATTCACACGTAACCTCCTGTCCTTTTCTTTAACCTATGTGTGGGACTCGAACCCCCACTGTCAGGGACGTGTGCTAGTATTACCACAGGCTATAGAACAAGACCCCACTTGATGGACTTGTGGAATATGAAAGTTTATGTATTTTGTTATTGTGTATCTATGGTTTAATTGTCTAAGACGTGTTATATGTTTACTTACACGTA